>OY856410.1:1050361834-1051089334 GCA_963693085.1 Alisma plantago-aquatica
TGTAACATATCAAATTTGGACATATTCTCTTTTAGGCCCTTTTCCCAACTTTTCCTTTCCTTTCTATCCTTTATTGGTCTTGATGTTTTATTAGTCAAATTTATAGTGGTTTGGTGCACATTTATTCACTATTTGTACTAATAAAAGGGTTTATGCACAATTACCTCAGTGAAAGTCTATTTAAGGACCTTAGTTAGGTGTCCTAACCGTAATATAACTTTTTTATGTGTTTTTAAATCATAAAATGAGACTAAGTTTCAAATTTGGTTCAATTTGGATGTTGTTTGTGCAAGTTATGCAACTTTAGGTACATTTTGGACTTTTATGCAATTTAACCAATTGAGAGGTTTTCTTTGTAAATGATCACATGCATTATCATCCTTGGATATTTGCTTACCATTCTCGAGATTTTGAACCATGGGGAACCTATTTGCACCTTGGTTTGAAGGTGTTTCTCTCCAAGGGAATTTTAGGGATTACCCTCTTTATAAATGAGCTTATCTTTATAAGCTATCAACCAATGGGGTTATTTCTTTGATTGGAGGATAGTGAGGATGGCCTAGAAGTCTCCATGGGCTTTTAGAACTGACATTTGATATTTAAGAAGCCTCTATGAGTTGTCATCTTGCATGGCCATGAAGCCCTAGGCTAAGGACACATGGAAAGTCCCATAGACACCTCATGCTTGCCCCCTTCTCTATAAAGCTATATCTACCCCTTCCCACCTCCCAATTTAAAAAATCTTTCTCTCCTTATCTTTCCTCCATCTTAGAGCATCATTCCTACTCTGTATGGCCACTAAGGTGTTGTACCAATTTAAAAGAGGGTGCTTACTTTGGTGAAGAAAACTCCTAGGGTTCCGAATTTGCTCTATTTAGGGTTTCTAAAGCTCCTTCTTGGTGATTTCGAAAAAAACTAGTAAGTTTCCTCCTTTCCTTTCCTGTTTGTGTGTTTTTCGTCTTCCTCCCACCTTTTTCTAGGTTAGAACCATGACCTTCCACTGTGAAACCCCACCTAGAACCCCTAAACACCTCATCTCCATGTTCTTTTGCTAGGGTTTTTCACCTTTATAGTGGAGAAGGTACTTCTTGCTCAAGATAGGAGCTTTGTTGCGGAAACAAGCCTCTCTAGCTTGGGAATCTTTCTACTTCAACGTATCCAGATTCCCTAGAAGTGATTTTTATAACCTCCTTCTCATATATTGCTTACTACATGCTTAAAACTCATGCTTCTATGTCCATCTCTATTTACCATGTTCTTCTAGGGTTTTGATTTCTTGCTATTTTACCTTCTCTAGAAGACCTAGTTTGGTTACCTATGCATCTCCAAATATTATCTTGGGTCAAATGGTGTTTTTTTCCTCTCCCTCTCTCTCTTCACTTATCTCGATCAGTATGATGATGTGGCAATTTCCTATGGTCAATTTTGAGAAATTCATAACTATTTATTCCCTTGTCCAAAAATAAAAAGAAAATATGTTCTAAACTCGAAAAACATGCTATTTCTAATAAAATAGTTTCATGGTTTGGTTTTGAGTTATGGTGAAAAGAGTGCTTAGAAAATGAATTAAAAACCTAAAAACCACCAAAATATACTTTAACCTTCATAATTCCAAAATATGAATAACTATATGTTTTCTTAATCAAGAGAACCTAACTAGATCAATGATGATTTTTTCAAGGTTTGAATCGAAGTTTTGTGCAAAAATCCAAAAGTTAGTGTTTCTTTACTTTAATACATATGTACAACCCTAATACATGGTTATGTATTGAAAATAGGAGAAGTGGACCCTAAACTCAACTAAAGTATTAGAAAGTGGTTAATAGGGATCTAAAGAGGAGGTATGTGCATTCCTTACACCTTAAGTTGAGATATTGCAAACCAGACCCTATATTTCCCTAATGAGGCTTAATGAACCCTAAATCTTCTATTATTGAATCCTTTGTTAAATATGCCTCTAAATCATTATTGTTTCTCTTTTGTTTGGGTCTTGTACCCCACAGCCATGTTCGAATTGATATGATGCTTTTACTTGCCATGATTTCTTTTCTAGCATGTTGATTTTATGGACTATTTATCTATAGTAGTGGTACTTATGTACAACCACCCATAGATAGGGCATGTATTAATTCGCCCTGGGGAATGTCTTATTCTCCCCCATAAAAATATGTGTAGGTGATTGGGAATGTATTAATTCTCCCCTCACCAATAGGTTGAGGTCCCAGTAGGTGCCTCAACCCTACTTAGTTAATGTAGTCAATATTAATCATGCATGCAAATCTTTTATTATTTTTCTTGATATGGAAAGAATCTATCTAATTATGCCTCATACTCTTGAAATCTTCATCTTATGATGAAAAATAGCCATTATTAATAGGTTTTCTTTTTCTTGATATCCTATTCATATTTTTTGACACATACTTTGTTTTCCTTTCCCTCTTGTTGGGTGTTTTCCCAACCACCCAGGTTTAGATCGAGGTTTTAAACATGACCAAGGAGATCATAGCTTCTAACATGGACCTAACTCTTGGAGATGTTGCTTGGAGACAAATTGAAGTAGTTTAGACTCCCCTCTACTTAGATCCTTATGTTGTATCATACATGTAAACTCTTATGGGATATTATGATGTACTTTCGTAATCTTTTGTGACAATTGAATATAGTCATTGTTTAGTTCCACTTATACACTTGGGTTGTTTTCAATACCAATTATTGAAATTTGAAAATCTTACACCTATTCCAGCATACCTTTGAGTGTGTTCGGAATGGATGTTTTATTCTTCAAATTTTTAGTAGGGAGTGGATCCCATCTAGGGTCCCACTCCTTACAAATTCCTTTATGGCTAGTGGTGGCTTATATGAGGCTAAGATGAATGGACCTTGGTTCACATGGGACAATAGGTAGAAGGGTAGAAATTTCACTACATCAAGAATATATAGATGTATATTCAATGATCAGTTCTTGAGGGAATGGCCTGTTTACTTTGGTGAGGTTTTTTTTACCATATACAGTGATCATAGAATCCTTCGTATATCTTTGAATTATAAAGGGATAAGAATGAACATCCCTTTTAGATTCATTAATGCTTGATCCAGCTATGAAGGATTCCTAGATATTGTGAAAAAGGATGGGAGACGGATGTGGTGGGATCCCCCATGTTTAGAGTTTTAAAGAAACTTAAACAAGTTAAGATTGAACTGACCTCTTAGAACAAAAAGTGTGTTGGTAATATTAGTGATATGGATAGAATGCTTGAGAGTGAAGCTCTTAAGGCCCAAGAGGAATCTAATTCTCATCCTCATGATGATATTATTCATGATTTTGCTTCTGAAACTAGAGGGAAGGCACTCAAAGCTATGAATATGGAGGAATATCTTAACATTAAAAAGGCTCGGGTCTAATGGCTCAAACTGGAAAATAAGAATACCAATTCTTTCTATTCTTCTCATCACAGTAGGAGGCAGAGGAACAATATGATATCTCTTCTCATTGATAATGTGTGTTCTTATGATTAGAATGTGATTGAGAAGCACATCACGAAGTTCTATTCTGATCTTTTCAAGAAACAAGACAGAAAGAAGGTTCCCTGGGATGAAAAATGGGTTTTGCCTTGTATATCTGAAGATCACTATAAGATGTTAGTAAAGAGGGTTTCAAGAGATGATATTGACAAAGCTGATAAAGATTTTGATGATAATAAGGCCCCTCATCATGATGGATTTAATGTTCATTTTTATAAAATGGCTTGTGTTATCATTGGTGATGATGTTTCTAAGGTTGTCATGGATTTTTTTGCTAAAGGGTGCTTGATTAAAGAAATTAATAGAACGTTTATTACACTAGCACCTAAGGTGAAAGAGGATTCTCTCAATTAAGGATTGGTGACCTATTTTTTTGTGAAACTTCATTTATAATATTATCTAAAAAATCCTTACTAATAAGCTGGGTAATGTTATTCATGATATTATTGACAAGTGTCGGGCTATTTTTGTTAAAGATCAAAGGATGACTGATCCCATTCTCCTATCAAATGAGATTATTAATGATTTTAGTAGTTCCAATGGTTCGTCAAAGTTTTGTATTAAAGATGACATCACTAAAGCATATGACTCTATTAGATGGGATTATCTTCTGGACATTTTGAGGATTATGAAGTTCCCTCTTTGTTGGATTTCTTGGATCTCTACTATTCTAAAATATAATAGCTATCAAGTCCTTATTAATGGTGAACCCTTGGGTGTGTTTATCCCCCTTAATGGTCTTAGACAAGGTGACCCGCTTGCTCCCTTGCTATTTGTTCTCTATATGCAATGATTTATGGCTAATATGAACTTTAATTGTAGTCAAGTGTTCTTTAAACCTCTAAAAGCTTTGAAGGATTTGCATGTTTCTCATACTATATTTGTTGATGATCTGATGATCTATGGAGTTTATATTTGTTGATGATCTGTTGATCTATGGAGTTTTTGTCTATGCAAATGCAAGGTGTCTCAGACGTGTTTCAATGGATTTTGGGAGAGTGTCTGGCTTGTCTATTAATTTTAATAAAAGCCTAGTGTATTTAAACAAGAATGCAAAGAAGGATGATTTCCTTCAATATGTTATGATCTAGGAAGGATTTTTACCATCGAAGTATTTGGGAGTTCCTCTCTTCTATGGAAAGCTTACTAGAAGTTTATGCAACCCTCTTGTTGACAAGATGAAGGGGAAAATGGATAGTTGGAAGACCAAGCTACTCTATTTTCTTGGGAGGGTTGAGCTAGTTAAATTGACATCATCTGCTTATAGCTCATATTGGATTGATGTCTTTCCCTTGCGGAGTTCTGTGGTTGAGGAGATTGATAGAATTTGTAGATGATTTATTTGGGGTGATAACGAGGATAAGAAATCTCTACTTCTTGTTAGTTGGGAGAAAATTTTTAGGCCTAAGAGGGAAGGAGGCATGGTTATTAGATGTACTATAGATGTAAACAAAGTTGGTTTGGTCCTCAATTTTTGGAACATTGCTAATGAGAAAGATAATTTGTGGGTGAAATGGATGCATGTAAGATATTTAAAAAAGGGTTAAGTTTGGAGCCATGTTTGCAAACAAATCATTCTTGTCTTTGGAGAAATCTTATGAAGGTTAAGAATGATGTTCTTGGATATACCTACATTAAGTTGGGTAAAGGTGATAAATTTCTACCTTGGGGTGACCCTTGACTTGATGGGAATAAGTTATTGGGTGATATGGTGGATGATAAGTTGTGTTGGGTATGGGAAAACTTGTTCTGATTGGATTATCCACAATGGTAAATGGGTTATTCCTGAGAAAAGAAGATTAGGTCCTCTGAAATATTTTCTTGAAAATAATGTTGGTATTTTTTAGACTCTTGGTTTTTAATGATAATTTTTTTTGTAAAGCTTAGAGATGTCTATGATTGCATTAGGATCAAATGGCCTGAGTTAGTTTGGGCAAAGAGACTTTGGAAGCTCAAGATTCTTGAGAACTTTAAAACTCTGATATGGAAGATTGCTTTAGACAACCTGTTTGTGATGGATTACCTCAGGAGGAGGGGGGTTCTATCTTTATTCTATTTGTATGTTGTGTAGGTGGGATGATGAATCGAGTGAACATATATTCCTTAATTGTTCTTTTGCTTTGGTGATCTGGGAGAAGGCTATTCAGGCTAGTTTCATCAAAAAATTCCTAAGTCTTGGACTAGAATAATCTGTGCTTCTAGCAGAGTTGCTGGTAATGGTTTGTCTTATATAATATATTATATCTGGTGGATAAGAAATAGGATTATCTTTTAATATTGGGATCATGAACCTGATAGGTTATGGTCAATCATTTGTTCTGATATCAATTTGCTCTCAAGGTAATCCTCCTCCTAGGGTTCTTTAGTGTCCTTGTGTTGGAGTTGGTTCTATGGGAGATGCTTCTGAAGTTTAGAAAGTTTTTTGAGCTTCTAATCCTAATTGGTTGAGGCTCTATTTGGACCTATTGGTTTGGTATGTTGTTGTAGATTTTATGGAGTTAAGCCAAGTTATGAGTTTTATACTCAGAGATATCTTTCCAACTGTGTTGTCATGGAGGTTTGAGGAATTTGTTGCCTCACTAAAGATGGTGACATGTGCATTTTGTATTGGAGTTTCTGCTAGAGCATTCTTCTTGTGTGATATTTCTCTACCTATGCAGTTTCTTGTACTCATGGGCTTCTCTTTTTTTCCCTTTTCTCCTTTCCCCTATACATATTTCTTTTCTTTCTCATTTTCTTTCTTTTTTTGAATAGCCCTTCTTCTAGCTATTCCTTCTTGTACATAAATTGGACTTCCTTTTGGCTCTAGGTGTGGTGTTTTGGGACCCGCCTTTTCATGAGGTAATAAAAGGTAACACACTTTCTTGACCAAAAAATATATATATGATCCCTCAATTTGAGGATCTCAAACTTAAACTACACCCACCGCATGTAGTAAATGATGATATTGATAAATTAAACATATAGAACAAGTAGAAGAACCTTCACCTAATCAATCCACTCCTAGACTCATTAAAAGTCATACTAGTAATTTAACTATAGGTTATTGTAGAGATAGAGTTAAAACTCAATCTACAATTAGAGAACAAGTCGACATGAATTTTGTAAGTAAATTACATAAACACATCATATATAATGCTATTGGTGATGATAATTGGATCATAGACATGTGGGAAGAACTTGAATATATCAAATGAAGCTTGGGAATTGTTTCATAGATCAAACAAGAAAATTATTATAGCCACATGTGGGTCTATAGGTACAAGCTTTTTATGAAGTGAATGAAAAGTTAGAAATGATGTTTATCTCATGAATGAAGGCTAAGAAGGAATAAATTTCAATAAGATATATGCATTTGTAGCTATAATTTAGTCCTTTTGAATTTTTTGACACTATTTACCCATATAAGTATATTTCTTTATCAAATGATATCAATAGTGTGTTATTTAAGAAATCTAGGTTATAAAGAGTCATATTCACACAATATCATACTCCTCGTACATACGGTTTACAATTCATACATGTATTTTATGTGAGACAATATCCCAACAAAAGCACAAAACACTCATTTAAATGTATACGATATTTCCATTCATAACAAAAGCCTTTGAAAAAATGGGGCTTCAAACATAAAAACCTTATTATTCAATGGAAATCTTAATAAAAGAAAATGCCAACCTTTCCCTACTACGTTAGGAATTAGAAATTAAGAAATATTGGTGTGTCCCTCTCTATATCATATCTCCATATGTGCATTTAATAGTATACCATTTTGGCTTTTTCCCTCTCAAGACATAATGATTGAATAGTATTAAGTAAACATCATAATGTTAGAAGTCATCAATTATGTACTTAACCAAGATCAAAAATAATTATGTTTATGCAGTTTGATAAAACAGACCAACATAATGATGACAACATCACAAGGTACTCCACCAAAATTTAAAACAATTTCAAAAATGTTGAGGTTGGATCATGTGAACACTCTACCATTTCAAATGCATAGATAACACAAATATCAAAAGAATAATGAAGAAAAGAAAATTAATCACAATTACATGTGATTTTTAATAATAGGAGCATGAAATTTATACTAGCTTCTGAGGGTATAATATTTTCTCAATAACCCACAAGGGATTAACCGAAGGTGTTTGAGGACCAATGATCCGTTTGTAAAGCCAAGAACAAATCATAAAAAATTTGTCTTTTTTTCACAATATTTTTCCAAACAATGAGGGATATATTAAAATAAAAACAAGCATAATGTCTTTGATTATCTTGTTCTCCATGTCTAGAACGACAAGTGATTGTGTGGCCCTATTTGGTCAAGCGATGGGTAAAAAACCTAAACACAATTATATTATTTTTCTTAGTTTTTAAATTCAAAGATTTCCAAAATGGACTAATTATGGTGTGACTCACTTATTGGCCCATTCCTTCTAGGTATGGCTGGTCTAGTCTTTTCCTGGGGATAGGTTTCCAAGACTCATTTTTGACCCATCTCTGGAGATCATAGAATAACCAACACATCATGTAGTGTGGTATGACGGAAGCCTAAGTGAGGGTGGTATCCTCTTCCACACCTTATATTATTCCTCTTTCACCTCCATAGGTGATAGAAAAGAGTGTGAGTGGGTTTAATATGATTCTTCATCTGAAATCTTGTTTATAATTTATATGTTTTTCTAAACAAATGCACATCATTTCCATCAGTCTGGAGGAATTAGTAACCAATGACCGCTTGAGAAACATAGGGCAACACCAAAGAGAAACTTAGTGAAGCTGTCGGTTTGTAAACATATGGAAATACCTAGGCCCAATTGCTTTCATTAATTGATGGTACAAAAAGTATATGTTCCACAATGGTCACAAATTGATGGAAGGCTTACTTCCTTTGTTGATGAAGAGTCTACCCAAGCACCCCCACACTGGTTCTCAACCCACATTTCTCGCAAATGATCAGACCTAAGCCAAGCATCTTGACACTATTATTCAGTCTGTATAAGAGCATTGATGCCCGATCAACATTCCACTGCTATCCACCGATGAAGCACCCACACTTCATGTAACGACCCATTTTCATATTAACCATCAAATTGGGGTTTACTTAATGATTGCATGCATACCGGATTCATCATTGTGCAAAGCTTGATTAATAATGGTATTCTAATAGTGATTCTTTAAAACTAATGAGAAACTCTAAATATGATTTTATTCAAATATTTAGGGTTTTAATAGTTGAAAACCCTAATCGGCCAAATATTTGGATTTGGCAACATATGAATACAAAATTATATAAGTATAGTGGCATACTAAATTATTTTATTTTTTATATACAACTCTGACTTAGTTGAAATTTGAATATGATTTGAAAAACTCAATTATTAGTTTTCCTATAAAATATCCAATTTTTTTAAGAATTTTTTGACCTATTTTTCAGCCAAATTTTTCCTAGGACAAACTCATCCGACCATGTATTCAGATTGAAATATAAAAGTGTGGTATCTGATATTTTATCTTTTTATTGGTACTTCCAATTGATCTGAAATTTAACATTATCTTGGGAACTCCATTTTAGACATTATATTAAATTTTCATGATTTTTTACAATTTTTTAATTCTATAGAGTGTGGTGTCTTTTGAGTTTCTCCTAGACAAACTCAGCCGACCATGCATTCCTGTTGAAAAATAGCATTATAGTATTTGATTTTTACTTATTTCATGGTACCTGAATTGACCTAAAAATTTTACTAGAGTTGTGAAACATTATGAGATTAATGAATGATATGATTCTTATGGTGTGTTGAACTAATATGAATTCTTAAATAATAGAAATCTAGTATTGAGCTGAGTATGAAAGATAAAGCTCAATGTTGTACATTATCATTTAAATGTGATGAAATTCTCAAATATAGGTACTATAACTTTAATGGAAGATGATAAGTTTGATCAGTTTGTTCTAAGACTAATTCCTCTATTTTTGTATAATCGATGGAATTACATATGAATGTGATTATTTTATACAAGTCACACAACAATAAATTGTGAAGGATAATTAGAGACTATAGTGTATGAAAATGTGACCCTAATCCATTCTTTTTACCTAAAGTGAGTAGTATAATAAGGAATGATCATTGTTTATTATGGGAATGGAATTAGAAGTCAATGGCATGGCACACTTATCTAAATATAAGAAACAACATGGAAAAAATGTACTGAATGATGATAGAAAGTTAAGGATGAAACTAATGAAGTTACTACGATGAATTCGATAATCATTTTATTTTAGTTACATGTGTCTTAACCCAAATTGAATGAAATATGTATTTTAGTTACATGCAGCTTGGCTCAAAAACCCTTCTTTGTCTTGAAATAGCTCCAAGCATCCTCCCTCAGACAGCCTCCTACACTAGGAGTAGTCAAGAAGAACAGATACAATACAAAGGAAATAGATTGGAAGAAAGAATACTTAACCAATGAAGTACAACGTCTTGATTCCTATATCAAGCGCATAGATCTCATTTCAAATTAAGATGAACGTTGATATGTGGATGTTACAAGATAGTAGCACTAGGACACAACTTTGGAGCACAAGGAAGAAGATAGGAATTGAGTCTCAACTTTGTTGCTCTCTAGAATGATTCCTCAAGTGTAGCTTGTGTATTGTAGTATGCAAGTGATGATATGGGTGTCCTAAGGCCTCTCATATTTATAGGAATGAAATAAAAGTGATTAGAGACGTTGTAGGGAGTCTCTAGAGTGTTCTTAATGCTTATCTAGCTGTTAGGTAGAAAGTAATTGGGTTACAATGGCTAAAATGTTCATTAAATGTGAAGTTTCCAGAACTTTTCTCGGTCGACAATATTGTCAATCGGATAACTCTCGATCCACAAACTTGTTGACCAAATGACTGTGTTGGTTCAGTTGGCTCTAACGTATATATGTATGTCTCTCTCTTGCTTATACCTAATACAAGGGCTATCTTGGTCAGTAATATTGTCAACCAAAATTGACTCAAAACTAAAGATTTGTAAAGTTATTTCTCAGTTGTCTTAGTCTTTGACCGAGTGCTTCTTGGTCGACCGTTTGCAAAGATTTGCAATGTATGTGAGGTCCTATTGATGAATCATATGAAACCTATCAACCCTAAAGTATTCATGTGAGTGTAAGATAGGGTTTTGGGTGGATAGGGAAAATCTAACGCTTGATTTACATGATATCTAAGTGCTTGTACATTATATACTTATACAAGTTCTTACATTGAGTATATATTGAAGAAAATAATAAAAATATTAAACTTTTAAGTGCCTTGATCTTTAGTTATCCACTTAGTATGATCTTCTCATCATCTTAAATACTGAAATACTCATGTAGCATTTTTGATCCAAAAGAATGAGTATCATCAAAACAAAGGGTATGTTAATGTCCAATTTAGCCAACAATCTCCCCATTTTTTAAGATAACAAACATTCCTAAAATAAAGATATATATTTGAAATGAAGTGAGTTACATACCTATGACATACATGAGATGAATAGGTCCTTGGATCTCATAAAATGTATGCTAATATGCCTAAAGAGATATGGAACATGATATCCATCTCTTATGGCAATAAAGCACCAATTCATGTCAAGCCAAAAGATCAAGATAATATTTTAAATATTTTATTTTATTTATTTTATTTCTCCCCCTTTGTCATTTCAAAAAGATAATCATATGTGTAAATCAATAAGACTCCCCCTTAATTCATTACTCCCCCTCAATTTATTATTTCTAAGAAAAATGTCAAATTTAGCCACAATTTAAAAACCAATATTAGTTTCTCAACCATTTACAAGGGATGTTAAGCCCGGTAATGGTATGAGAATCCTTTAAGTTATAATGAAAAAAAAATCACTAACCAAATATAAGGGATGTTAGGCCCATATTGGTGTAGAGAATTCAATTATGAGCAAGATAAAAAATATATGCACATTATATCCAATAATTTTATGAGCTCCCCCTAAAACACACAAAAGTGAGCTCAAAAATTGTTAAGATATTTCATATCATAACCATCTTTGAAATCAATTCATCAAGTAAGAATATGAGTCAAATTTTATGATCTTTAAGAAATCTTATTTCTTGCATTATTTTGATTTATAAATGTCTCTTTTTCTAAGTATTTAATATGATGAGCAAATTATAGATTTAATATAACAATGTTGGGTACAAGTGAATGATTTGATTAAGAAATAAGTATTTTTTTTCAGGCTTATTTTTGGTCGACCATGACTTTGATCGAGGCGCCCCTCAATCGAACTCCTTGTCGGCCGAGAGGTAGTTCTATAGAATTTCAAAACCTGCAGCTTTACCTAGAATGATTTAACATTTTCTTCTATGTTAGCAGTAATGACCAAACAGTTTTCTTTTTGTATGCATATTTAATCTTGTTTCAAGTCATGGGTTTAAGCAACATAGATTTATTATTTTATGATTCTATTAAGAAAACAATTGTTTGCATCTATTTGAAAAGTTTTATGTCTTTATGAGTGGCTAGAGTTAAATAACATATGAATGACCTCAAGTCTTAGCCATAGATGCATAAGTCATATCAAAGTCTATTTCTTCCCTTTATTTAGTTTATTTCATCATGCCCATTTAGTTACAATAATGGTTTCTTCTTGAGGTCTAGGAACTAAATCTTATACATTATTCTTGGTAAGCTCATATAGCAATTGTCCAATAATCAAGTTTTTTAGGAGATATGACTAAGTCTTAAATTATTTGCATAATAATCATTTATTCTTCAACCTTCTTAGATGTAGATTTATAAATCCTAGATTCTTTTCTAGATATTGAATATTCAAAATACAACCTTTGAGTGACTTAAGATCAGATTTGTTTCTACCATCTTTTTTTTAAGAGAAAGCAACATCCTTTATCATAAATAGTTAAAATTCACATAGCACAAAATTAGTTTTTTTGAATGAGTTCTAATGATCTAGTAAGTAAAATTAAGTCTTGAAAATAGATCTTAATTTGCTTGCCTAGAATACACAAATCTCATATTTATCAAAAGAAAGTTTAGGTAATGATCATATTCTAAGCAACTTCCTTCATGAACAATCTATCTATTTCATAAAAAATCCATGATTTATAATGAGTAATAATAATATCCATAGAGTTAAGAGGTTATAGCACCCAAATTAAGTATATTTGTTGAGCATTTATTTATGGTTTTGTGTCGTTATAGCCTTAATATTCCCTATAATGCTTATGTTTTAGTACCTTTTATCCTTTCATAGGTAAAGTAGCTAACCTAGCCAATAAAGTAGCTAATATAGCCAGCTTTGGGACTTTCAGGCATCGAACTAGAAAAGGCATCAATTTCTATTCATCTATGTACATATATCATGGTTTTAGTCGCCATCTTTAGCCAAATTTTGCCTAGTATATTCGCTTTCATCTCCTAAATCCTATAATATACATCTTTCTCAATTTCTGTGTTATCAAGGCTTATTGATAAGGGTTTATATTATTTTCATGCAGATTGAGTAGGACCCATCCGCTACTCGTGGGCCCCTCTTTATCCAAGCCCATCAGGCTAGTTCTTCATCTACAAGAGAATGTGATCTTCACCTCCTGAGGGATCACGATCAACACCCACCGATCCTCCCCCACAGATCATGATCCAACTCCTCCACCCTTGCTATAGATCTTGATCTCCAGACACCTCTTTCAGCTACATCAGACCACGATCAGCATCTTCGCTTCCCGCCACCTGCAACATCGCGACCTCTTGATCACAATCTACACCACTCACCACTAGATCACGATCGACACCTACATCAGCGCCTACTCCTCCAACCACCATCATTGTAGTCTACCCTAATCACAACACCCCTCTGCTTGCTTGTGATCCATGCTATCCACCTACTCGCGATTTGCACCAACGCAACTTCCTCGACCTCGTCGACTCCATCCTCTACCAAGATCGCAACATCCAACTCCCGCCATCACTCGAGTTCATGATCAACGACCACTGCCCAGACCACAACCACCTCCTCCTCTTCAACCTCGACAAAGACTCCATCCTCCCAACTATAGTCTGCACCTACCCCCTTCATCCTTACTCATGATCACCAACGCCTGCGCTTACTCCTCAACTGTGCCTCAACTTGCAACACCGCGACCTCCCCACTTTGATCAACACTACCACCCATCAAAGGATTGCAACCCGCGATCATCCTCATCGGTAACTGCACCACACAATGACCATCGTCATCCACCTACTCCTGCCCGTGATCGACAGTAGTGCTGCCATCCTCTACCACTTTGCAACCTACACCATCCAATGATAAGGGTTGTGACACCTTCAACCTCTGCCAACCCACGATCTCGCCACCACATCGTAGACTACGACCTGCAGTTCCCATCCACAACTTGATCACAATCGAGTACCTACAGACCTCGATCACCTCTCACCTATGATGACTGCGCGACCCTAGTGTGAGTAGGATCATGACCCTAGCCACCCAAGCCCCGGTCCGGTCGTTGTAAATAGCCTGCTCATCCAGCCACTCCAAAGGGGGGGGGGACTCGATAGGGCTTCCAGGCTACCACCGCCCAGCCTGACCTAGAAGCCCGATCTCCAGTAGCCAAGAACTTCCCCTACAGTGATCTTGCACACGTGACTCCTCTCCGCCCAACTGGATCTGTGGTGGAAACCACAGATCCATCCAGTCGCCATCCATCCCACTCCTCTACTTTCCCTGATCTGTGTGGAAACAGTAGATCAGGTCCATCCATCTGTCCATTTCCACCCAGATCTGTGGTGGAAACCCAGATCTGGACCATCCAACCATCATCACATCACTGTTAGGGGAGGATCTCAGAGAGAAAGGAGGCCAAGGTGTCCAGAAGATCAAGGAGGATGACCCAAGGATGAGATCTGGCCTATACGAAGGCTAGGGAGCGAGAGCCACCTCTCTTCTACGGGCTAAATCTCTTATTCTTCTCCTTTCTTCTTATGTTCCCCTTGGTTTCTGTACAAACAATGTTCTTCCATCTTTGTTCGGTACCAACTATGCTTATACATGGCTAGTTGAGCTCCTTTTTGACTATGTAGCCCATTTTGGGCATGTTTATGTACCTTTTCCTTAAGCAAGTAGATTTAATTTAGATCTAATATGTTAGCTATTCTATCTTCTCTTTCTGGTGATTATTGCTAGTTTGGTTGATCGTCGTCTTACTTGAACTTATATTTCTACCTATATCGAAAGATTCATTGTAGAAATGGATAAGAGAAAGTAGTTTGGATCTAAATCTGAGAGGAAGACGGTCCAAGGTGATACCTATACCTAGCACATCAGAATATTCTAGACCTGAGAGGGTATCTAGAATATTCTTGGGTGTTGATCTGTCATCCTCGAGAGAGGAATCATGACATTGATGGGTTTTAGTCACACTACACGAGAACGAGTGGGATGACCCCACATGAACAGATACCACGGTACGTGCTATGTTTGAATGTAGGTTGCTTGCTGAGGTGTTTGAGGGTTGTCTATGCCCGAAAATGGGTGCATAGACTTCCCAACTTATGGTTACATAGCCAGGAACTCCTTCTCTCTAATTAGTATAATCCTACGGACTTTGTTTTCTTTTCTTTTCTTTGTTTTGTTTTAATTCGTGACAACCCGCTAGACTAGTTTCAGACCCATACTTTTATTGACTATCATCTTGTCTTATCTGACTCAAGAACAAAATCTCAAGTGTCCTAAATGTCGCCATGTCCCTGTGTTTGACTCTATATATCTACTTTGACCCCGTAATAAAAGTTGTAGGGGTCCTTTAAGGTTTTGGGTTATAAATTTAAAGGTTCGACTCGTACTAAATATGCCTCCCTTTCAGACGCGCGATTTGAACCATATCAACTTTTTGGTGCTATTGTCGGGAACGTAGTCTTCCACGTTTACACGCATAAAAGATTTTGTTCTGTCACTTTTAAGCCTGTATATATATGCATTGTTTTTCTTTTGTTTTAAACATACTTGTCCATATATACTTAATAGTTTTCCTTTTTCTTATACCTTTTCAACTATGGATCTTGCTTCAGCAAGATAGATTATATTATCCACTTGTCCTCTTGAATTTTTCTGCAGTTCTAACTGTTGCCAAATAATTGAAGGGCATGCTCTATATCTAATCGAGTTATACTCACCTCTACCGTCGTCGTATGTTGAAATTCCAACAATGGAGACTGCAAGTCAGTCCTCGATTTCTGTGCTATCACGGAATCAAGAATTGATTAAGGTAGTGGATTTGGTCAGGGAAAGTGTTCACGCACTCACCTCCTCAGCTCCTCATCTCTAAGAACACGTCAATCTACTCCATCAACTATTAGGAAAGTAGGAGCATCAACTCCAAATAGCAATAGAGATTGCAGACCGCAGTAGAAGTCTACTTCAAATTGTTGAGCAAGGATTCATCCAAGCACATCAATTTGATACAACGAGTCTACAACATGAGTGCAAGGCAGAATTGATAGATCTCAGAAGCTTGATCGCCCAAGGCCAACAAATTCATGATAAAGTTGTTAAACAGGGAAAGAAGCTCCAAGAGCTCATCGATTTGGTTACAATTTGGTTGCAAATGCCATCACAAGATCATGAAGATTACAGTCATCAAAACCATTCCATTGGGACTGAAGTGGAGCTTGTCCTACTATCCTATTTATACCATCAACTGAGTTCATCGGGATTATTCTGTGAAGAACCGCCAACCTAGGGGAACTCTTCATTTTATCCAGATGATCTAGCTGATCAACCAATGGAAGATACTAGTAGCTAGCATGAATGGTTAAATGATGATGACGATGACTCTTATATTCACCAGGAATGTCAGACAACCTCACAATGTGGGGGTCAATTTGAAGAACCTGAATCAGAAATTGATCCAGACCAAGGTGATAACTCTCACATTGAGACTTGTCACTTAGCCACTACCCACACACCTACTATGGTCTGGAATAACTTGTTTGAGGAGGAGGACAACGACAGCTATTTCAATTGGAGTAGTAAGTATACTGACGAGGATGAGTTGGAGCAACACGAGCCATCATTCGCCATCATCCCTATACAAGGCTTGGTGGACATCAAAGGCGTAGGATGGACAATCCACCACAACATGGATTCTGAGCATGAAGATACCCCAGACCCCATAGAGTGTGACAAGCTTGGGGTGGTAGAACCACAATTAAACTCACCCAGGGATACTTCTTTCTCAAAAAATGATTGGATGACTCAGACTATACATGAAAACTTATCTGAGCATCCAACCTCAAGTTTAGAGGTGGAGAAAGAAGAGAGGAGTCCACTAGAAAAATTTTAGCCTTTCCTCTCCATCTCACCCTATGTCGACATCCTAGGGCCTTCCCATTCATATTCGTACATTGAAAGGTTCCTTGAGGATGATTTGTCGAAGAATTCATCTTAGTGTTGTTCAAGACAATTCTATCACAAGGATGAGTTCACTGAGTCATCATATTATATTCCTCTACTTCAAACTCAGAAGGGCCTAGATCTCCGCCCCTTTTTCTCCTACATGGCGGATCCCATCGGCAAGACATAGGTGAAACTGGTCCCAAAACTTAGGATTTGGGATCCCAGTGTCAGTATCGTGGGGCAACCACCCCCTTTCTCTTACCCCTTTCTTTTCTTTTTGTTTTGTCAAAATAGATTATTGTTTTTATTATCTAGCTGCTTAAATATTTCCTTGCAAACATGCATCATTTCATGACTTTAATAAGATTGTCCACCCTAACTCCCATGCATTCCCACCCTACTATACTACGCTTAGGTCTTTCTCGAGGATGAGCAAAATTTTAAGCTTGGGGTGGTAGGCTATTTACCATTCTATCTCTTCATTCTTGATGCATGCATGTTTACTCCCTGCATTTAGCATAAATTTTCAGCTTTACAAGACTTTGTTTCATAATTTTTAGCTTTGCAATCAAGTTTGTGCAATGCAATTCTTATACCTAAATGCTTATCTTTATGCCTAATTTTTTTTCATCTTAAACTGCTTGACTTGCTCATTGACTCTTTCCTTAAGTTTAGTAATAAATATAAGGTTATGTGCCTTTTTCATAGCTTAAAACATTATTCCCTTAATCTATGTTATGAATGACAAATCTAAGATACGGGACCGTTGGTAGAAGCTAAAGAGTGATCAAAGACTCCTAGCTGTTGTTTCACAAGCTTGCCTCTATTCTAAGGACCCTTGAATCATCATAGCTACTTTTCACACATGTGTCAAACAGATCATGATGAGTTTTGAGCCATAATCAAGTTGAAATGTTTTCCTTGATGGACTACATGCCCTCTCACCTTAGATGGAGTCAAAAAGATGAAAAATTACAAAATTTGCAAAAGAGGCTTGGTTGCCCACAAAATCCCACAAATATCAATAGAGTTCTCACCCAGACCTATAAATTAGAATGCATATATTAAAAGCCTAGTGTGAATAAATGAGTGCTTGTTTTCTCTTTTAGGAGAGTTGAGGATGATGCCTAGCCAGTGTATGACTATGCTCACGAACGTGGGTATGTCGTGCCTGGTAGTATCACTCTAAAAGCTCATTAAAGAGTCACTAGGAACCCCTAGGACACCTATGAGATCATCCTGGTAGCAGGGTTGGTTTGAGCGCAGTACGAGGAGTTTGTCTCACTACTCTGGGCCAACTGGCTCAGACTGTAGGGACTGTTGCTCATTACATGGACCAACCTGACGTAGATCGGGATCCTTAAAAGTCATTAGAGTCTTTTCACTTTGCTTCTTAGGAATTTAATAAGTGAGAGGTGTGTTGTCCCTGATTGGTCTACATGGATACATGATGATTGCTCATTGATCATCACTTGCGTGATCATCTATGTGACAATTCTTTTATGTTTAATAATTATGATTCAACCCCTCATGAGTATCGATAGGTTGCAGCGAATTTACTTAATCTTGCCTGGACACTCTTTGACCTTGCTTTGGCAGGATTGTGCCTGATTGATGGGGGTTTGTTCTGAAATGACATGGATCAGGAGTATTGATGTTTTAAACTATTTTTCTTAACCTTAGCATCTATTAGAAAGTTTAATTTGGATGTTATCTTTTTGTTCTTTGAGCATAGTCTTGCTTGAGGACAAGCAAGGTTTTAAGCTTGGCTATACCTTACTTTTACAGGTAGTTCTAGATGTGAGGAGCTCGCTGACATTATTTGGGGTAGGTTTCACTACCCAAAATGGAGCATGTTGTCTTACAGGGTTCTCCTCAACAAGCTGCCAACGAAGGACAGACTTCTTAAATGGGGCTTTCAATTAGACGCCACCTGCTACTTATGTAAAAAAGATATGGAGTCGGCGGAGCACATTTTCTTTGATTGTAGGTACACCAATCGACTACTCAAAATCACCTGTCTCAGAAATGGTTGGCTGTACAGTGATCCGAATAATCCTTATGGGATATTGAAGTGGGTCAAAGACCAGTTTAGACATCAAAAGGCACAATGCAGTTTTGCCAATATCTGCATCTCAGGCCTTATCTATACAATCTGGTATGAAAGAAACAGGAGGAAGCACAACTCTAGTGAGCGTGATGAACTCAAGCTACTGGAGTTATTTTCTACTAACCTTATGTGGCATGTAAAGCATAGACAGGAGCTGTTAGTTAATTTGAGCTCTGCTACAAAAGTATATTGGGGGGTTTTTGTATAGTCCCCCTGTATAGTTCTGTCTCTCTGGTTTTTGGGGTCTTTTTCTTAGAGACGCCCTGCTTTGTTGTATAGCTTAGCTATACCTTACTTTTGGCAATATATTTACCCTATTCCAAAAAAAAAAAGGTTTTAAGCTTGGGTAGTTGATAACACCCAAATTTACATGTATTTGCTAAGCATTTATTTATGGTTTTGTGTTGTTATAGCCTTAATATGCCCTATAATGCTTATGTTTTAGTACATTTTATCCTTTCACAGGTAAAGTAGCTAACCTAGCCAATAAAGTAGCTAATATAGTCATTTTTGGGACTTTCAGGCACCGAACTAGAAAAGGCATCAATTTCTCTTCATCTGTGTACATTCATCATGGTTTCAGTCACCATCTTTAGCTGAATTTTGCCTAGTATATTCACTTTCATCTCCTAAATCCTATAATATACATCTTTCTCAATTCATGGATTATTAAGGCTTATTGATAAGGGTTTATATTATTTTCATGCAGATCGAGTAGGGCCCATCCGCTACTCATGGGCCCCTCTTTATCCAAGCCCATCAGGTTTGTTCTTCAGCTACAAGAGACCACGATCTTCACCTCCTGAGGAATCACGATTAACACCCACCAATCCTCCCCCACAGACTACGATCCAAATCCTCCACCCTTCCTATAGATCGCTATCTCTAAACACCTCTTTCAGCTACAGTAGACCGCGATCACCATCTTTGCTTCCGGCCACCCGCAACATCACGACCTCTTGATTGCAATCTACATCGCTCACCACCAGATCGCGGTTGACACCTACATCAGCGCCTGCTCCTCCAACCACCAATGCTACAGCCTACCCTAATCGTGATGCCCCTACACTCACTCATGATCCA
Source organism: Alisma plantago-aquatica (assembly GCA_963693085.1). Classification (NCBI taxonomy): domain Eukaryota; kingdom Viridiplantae; phylum Streptophyta; class Magnoliopsida; order Alismatales; family Alismataceae; genus Alisma; species Alisma plantago-aquatica. The sequence continues at coordinate 1,050,381,974 of OY856410.1, forward strand.
CGCTATCCACCTACTCACGATATGCACCAACGCAACTTCCTCAACCTCGTCGACTCCATCCTCTGCCAAAATCATGATGTCCAATTCCTGCCATCACTCCAGTTTGTGGTCAACTACCACTTCCCATACCATGATCACCTCCTCCTATTCAACATCGACACCGACTCCATCCTCCCAACTGCGGTTTGCACCTGCCCCCTTCATCCTCACTCATGATCACCAACACCTGTGCTTGCTCCTCAACTACGCCTCAACTCACGACACCGTGACCTCCCCACTCTGCCTGATCGTGATTGAGGCTGCCACCCATCAAAGGATCGTGACCCATGATCATCCTCATCGGCAGTTGCACCACACTATGACCATCGTCATCTACCTTCTCCTGCCCACGATCAATAGTAGTGCTGCCATCCTCTACCACTTCACGACCTATACCATCCAATGATAAGGGTCGCAACTCCTTCAACCTATGCCAACCCACAATCTTGCCACCGCATCACAGATCGTGACATGCGGTTCCCATCTACCACCTGATCACTAGTGAGTACCTACAGACCTCGATCACCTCTCACTCGCAATGGTTGCATGACCCCGATGTGAGTAGGATCGTGGCCCTAGCCGCCCAAGCCTCGGTCTGGCCGCTATAAATAGCCCGCTCATCCAACCACTCCAAAGGGGTGGGGGGACTCGACAGGGCCTCTAGGCTACCGCCTCCTAGCCTGACCTAGAAGCCCAATCTCCAGCAGCCAAGAACATCCCCTGCGGTGATCTTGCGCGCACGACTCCTCTCCGCCCAAGCAGATCCGTGGTCAAAACCATAGCTCCATCCTACCACCATCCATCCTGGTCCTCTGCTTGCCCTGATCTATATGGAAACAACAGATCAGGTCCATCCATCTGTCCATTTCCACCTAGATCTATGGTGGAAACCAAGATCTGGACCATCTAGCCATCATCACACCATTGTTCGGGGAGGGTCTCAGAGAGAAAGGAGGCCAAGGTGTTCAGAAGATCAAGGAGGACAACCCAAGGATGAGATCGGGCCTATACGGAGGCTAGGGAGTGAGAGCCACCTCTCCTCTACAGGCTAAATCTCTTCTTATTCTCCTTTCTTCTTCTATTCCCCTTGGTTTTTGTACAAACGATGTTCTTCCATCTTTGTTCGGTGCCAACTATGCTTGTCCATGGCTAATTGAGCTCCTTCTTAGCTATGTAGCCCATTTTGGGCATGTTTATGTACTTTTGCCTTAAGAAAGTAGATTTAATGTAGATCTAATATGTTAGTTGTTCTATCTTCTCTTTCTGGTGATGATTTCTAGTTTGGTTGATCTCTATCTTGCTTGAACCTCTATTTCTACCTATATCGAAAGATTCATTGTAGAAATAGATAAGAGAAAGTAGTTTGGATCTAAATCTCAGAGGAAGATAGTCCAAGGTGATACATGTTCCTAGCACATCAGAATATTCTAGACCTGAGAGGGTATCTAGAATATTCTAGGGTGCTGATCTGTCATCCTCGAGAGAGGATTCACGACATTGATGGGTTTTAGTCATGCTACGCGAGAGCGAGTGGGATGACCCCATAGGAATAGATACCACAGTAAGTGCTATGTTTGAATGTAGGTTGCTTGTTGAGGTGTTCGAGGGTTGTCTACGCCTGAGAACGAGTGCATAGACTGCCCAACTTGTGGTTACATATCCAGGAACTCCTCTCTTATTAGTAGAATCCTACAGACTCTGCTTTCATTTCTTTTCTTTGTTTTGTTTTAATTCGTAACAACCCACTAGGCTAGTTCTAGCCCCATACTTTTATTGACTATCCTCTTGGCTTATCTGACTCAAGAATGAAATCTCAATCATCCTAAACGTCACCACGTCCCTATGTTCGACCCTGTATATCTACTTTAACCCCGTAATAAAAGTTGTGGGGGTCCTTGAAGGTTTTGAGTTATAAATTTAAAGGTTCGACACCTTTTGAATCTACCTCCCTTCCAGATGCGCTATTTGGGCCATATCAAGAGGTTTAGTTATTTTTCCTTTATCAACAACCTTAGTATTTTCTTATGAATCATAACCACTGTCATAGCAATATGTAGTTCTTTGACATATAGCACACTTAAAATTTTATACCAGCATTACCTATGCCACTAATTTTCCTTTGTACCTTTTCTCCAAGTGTATAGAAAAATTCTTTATTATTAATCATGTGTTTTTAGAGAAATTTCTATAGACCATCCAAACCTGCAATGTATGAAAGTTTCGGTACCCATATAGCGGTCCTTTTGGTTATGAATGATATATATGAATCAGAATATAATTATTTTACGGTCGTCAAGTATTGATTTCATGGAAATGACTTCAATAACAACAATTTCTAATAGAACTATTTTTCGATTGAATTTTTCAATAATCGATAAGCATCTCAATTGATATTCTTGTCGACTGAATATACTTCTCCAAATTTTTAAGAGCATGTACTACTTCTAGTATTAACATGATATTTCTTATCCAATTTTTTTAATCCAAATAATACATCTAATCAATAAACTAATCAAAGATTTACAAGTTGAGGCTTATTTTAGTTGAGATAAGACATTAATAATTTCATAATGAAGTTTATCTCAAATCTCAACTAATATGTCCAACATTTCTAAATTGGAGGTTTTGGAACCCAAACCAAGTCAACATCCTTCTTTTTCTTATATGGACAAGAAAATTAATAATGTCCACAATGTAAATAGTAATGACAAAAAATAAAATGAATTTCATTTCTCTTCTTAGAGTTATGGTCATGTGCTAGATTATTTTTGGGCACATACATGATCTTGGATTTGGGTTTTTATGTTTTTCTAGTTGTAGGGTTTTGGTAGGATTTATATTTAGTTACATAGCATAGACTACTTCTTCCAACTTTTGGAATTCCAATATTTTATCAAGAATATCATTACTCTTTAAACTATCAACATACTTTTGTAATTTAGCAATTTCGGCAACTTTCTTTGTAATATACAACTTTGCTTGATCTAAACTAGAAAGCAAAGTATCTCTTTCTCTAACAATGATATCACAATCCAAATGAGAACATAGAATATGTAGAGTTTGATAACTATTTATTTTTGTAAGAAATTCAATCTTTTCTTCAGAAAGAAGATCATTATTGTTTTCTAAAATAAGTAATTTGGCATTAAAATCATTAATGGAATCTTTCAAAGTATTATCTTCAGAAGTAAGATCAGATACTTCAATAAACAACTCATCATTAGTTTTTAACATCTTTTTCAATTTTCTTTTGCAATCAACATATTTGTCATGGAGTTCTTCAATACTAGTGACTAGCTCTTCTTTAGATAAATCAAAAAGACTTATCATATTTTGTTTTTCATCGATTGTTGTAATGAAAAAACTTACCTTATCTTCTTTACTCTCACTTGATTGTCCTCTTATTTCTTTGTGGAACTTTTCTCCTTTCTTCTTCTTTAGACAACTGAATGTTGAGTAGCCTCTTACTTCACATTCAAAGCATCATCTACAATCTTGGTCACTTGTTTATGGCTAGCTCTTGTGCATCCTTTCCATGTCAAGGTTGCTAGAAACACCATCCCCCATTACTTCTAGACATGTTAGGGCTCCTTGAAGACATGCTCTGATACCAATTGAAAGTTCTAGAGGGGGTGAATAGAGATTTTGATACTTTAAAATTCAATTTTAAAACTTAAGGCAAAGAAGGAGGAGGAAAAAAGGAAGATATTTCGATTTAAAGTGGTTCCAACCTTTGAATCAAAGGTTGTCAGTCCACTGTCCAATTGTCTTAAATTTATATTTCAAAAGTGATTTATTTTATTTACCTCGCAAGGATGTTACAACAAAATACAATCACCTTCTACCTCCTTGAAGTAGCCTTCACCTTGAAGTAGCCTCAACCTCCTTGAAGCATCCTTCTGGAAGTTACTTTAAGCCCTTGGAGAAACCTTCACAACATTGAAGTAGCTCCACCACATTTAGATAGCCTCCACCTAGAAGTAGATCCAACCTCCTTTGAAGCAGTCTTCTTGAAGTAACCTCAAGCACTCCTTGAGCATCCTTCACCACCTTGAAGTAGCTCCACCACCTTGAGATAGCCTTCACCTAGAAGAAGTAGCTCCAACCTCCTTTGAAGCAAACTTCTTGAAGTAACCTCAAGAACACCTTGGAGTAGTCTTATTTTTCTTGAAGTATCTCCAAGCAACCTCCCTCAGATGGCCTCCTACACTTGGAGTAGTCAAGGAGAACAAATACAATACAAAGGAAATAGATTGCAGAAAGATATACTTAACCAATAAAGTACATGGTATTAATTCCTATATCAAGCGTATAGATATTCTATCCACTTAAGATGAACGTTGATATGTGGTTGTTAAGAGATAGTAGCTCTAGGACACAACTTTGGAGCACAAGGAAGAAGACAGCAATTGATTCTCAGCTTTGTTGCTCTCTAGAATGATTGATCAATTGTAGCTTGTGTATTGTTGTATGCATGTGATGATATGGTGCCCTAAGGCATCTCCTATTTATAGTCATGGTTTACAAGTGATTAGCGATGTTGTAGGGAGTGTCTAGAGTGTTTTTAGTGATTAACTAGTCGTTAGATAGAAAGTAGTTGGGTTACAACGGCTAAAATGTTCGTTAAATGTGAAGTTTCTAGAACTTTTCTCAACTGACAATATTGCTGACCGAATAACTCTCAGTCCACAAACATGTAGACTGGATGACTGTGTTAGTTTAGTTGGCTCTAATGGTTATATATCTATCTCTCTCTTGTTTAAACCTATTACAAAGGCTATATCTTGGTCGACAACATTGTCGACCGAAATTGACTTAGAACTAAAGATTTGCAAAGTTATATCTCAGTTGTCTAAATCTTTGACCGAGTGATTCTTAGTCGAAGATTTTATCAACTGAGAAGGACTTTCTACAAGGATTTGCAATGTATGTGAGGTCCTATTGATGACTCATATGAAACCTATCAACCTAAAGTCTTCATGTGAGTGTAAGATAGGGTTTTGGGTGGATAGTGAAAATCTAACGCTTGATTTACATGATGTATAAGTACTTGTACATTACATACTTGTACAAATTTTTACATTGAGTATACATTGAAGATAATTATTAAAAATATAAACATTTAAGCGCCTTGATCTTCAATTATCCACTTAGTATGATCTTCTCATCATCTTGAACCCTAAAATACTTGAGTAGCACGTGAGATCCACAAGAATGAAATGTTTGTAATCATCAAAACAAAATGTATGTTAATGTCTGGTTTAGCCAACAGAGTGGGAGGTATCCACTAAGTGGGACTCTATATGAGTCTCATGAGGTTGTTTCAAATGTGTTTAGGTATTATGCTATCCAATGGAAAATTTGTGACCAAGAAGATATAAATAGAATAATCTAGATAAATTAGATTGTTCATGTACGCTTTTTTTCTTCGAATGGGTAGTATATTGAGTTTTTTCATTAATATACTTATATATGTTCTAAATTGAACTATATATGAGCAGTAAGATTTGCTTCTAGTTTTAATGGAGTTGAATAAGAATTGTGATATCTTAATGCGATGTCCTTGATGTGACATGGGTTTATAAAAATTGTGAAGAAAGAAAAAGGAAAAATTTATCTGTGATTTTCATATATTGTTTTAATCGCCTTTGTTGTGAATTTGTTGTTTTGTTTCATAATCAGGTTTAGGTTTTGGTTTCCTCTTAAATGGTTGGCTTTTATGTTGATCAAAGGAGAGCTCCCAATAATGAGGCATTAGAGCCTAGGTTAATTGAGTCTGTAGGGGCAATAGGATTTAAGAGTAAATGATAATGTGGATATTGAATATAACCTGAATGCATACTGAATGAACTCAGTATACCGATACTCTGGTCAAGTATATGGGTGTTGAGATAAGCTAGTATGAAACTCCCGATTGTACTTCTTATGGTTGTCCTGACCAAGCATCTAGATGTCTACAGTTTGGGAGTATAATAAGATTCATGATAAAAAATAATGGTGATAAAACGGTGGAAGAGAAAGGATTTTATAGCTCAATATGGAACCGATGACAAGCAGGAAATTTTATAAAAGAAAGATGGAAGCCTAATGGATTATGAAGATAATTCCTAATTTGAATCTAAAATTGTAAGAAAAAACTAAGAACTAAGAATTGTGCACACTAAATGATCTTCTTTATGAAGAAAATTTATGAATGTGTATGATAATATAGAATGAGTCATAATCTAGATCCATGAGATACATAATGAAATTTTAAAAGAATTTGAAAGGTAATGGGAACCACATCTTGATAAATGGTGTATTCTAATAATTTTGAATTTAGTTATACTCAATAAGGGATATGGAAATGATAAGGGATGAAGTATCCATCTAATACTAAGAAGTACAAAATTCCAATGTAAAGATCCAAGAAGCAAGAAATGATGTCATATGAAAGACAGATAAAATGGATATAACTATACCTTGATGTTGAGAGAGATGAAAGATTATATGTTATGATATTCTTCCAGATATTTTCATGGATTTTGGGATGAAATCTCAAAAGGAGGAGAGAATTTATAATGACTCATTTTCATATTAACCTTCTAACTAGGGTTTACTTGGTGATTGCATGCTTAACCAGATTGATCGTTGTTTAAAACTTGATTAATTAAGGTATTCTTATAATAATTCTTTAAACCTAATGAGAAATTTTGAATATGATTTCATTTCAAATAATTAGGGTTTGATAATTGAAAATCCTAATTGACCAAACATTTGGATTTTGTTAACATATGTATACAAAATTTGATAAGTACAATGGCATACTAAATTAGATTTAATATTTTATAGACAACACTAATTTAGTTGAAGTTTGAATATACTTTAGAGATCTCAATTATAAGTGTTCTTGTAAAATATTCGAATTTTTGAAGAATTTTCTGACATGTTTGTCAGATGAGTTTCCCCAGGACAAACTCAACTGACGATGTATTCATATTAAAATATAACAATGTGGTATTTAAATTTTATCTTCTTATTGGTGCATCCAATTGATATTAAACTTTAATGGTAGCTTGGGAACTACATATTGGACATTATGTTAAATTTTCATGATTTTTGGATGATATTTGACTTTTACAGAGTGTGGTTTGAGTCAAGTTTCCCCTGGACAAACTCAACCGACCATGCATTCTGGCTGAAAAATAGTAGCTTAGTATATGATTTTATTTATTCATTTGTAAGTAGGATCATTCTGAAATTTTTAATGATATTCTGAAGAAAAAAAATTTAGACAACATCAGAATTTTTAGTGGAGATTTGACCTATTTAGTAAACAATTTTAAGTAACATGTTTTCTGATAGAAAAACTTGTCAAAATGTAAGAAAGTGTAAGTTGGGTCAATTTACAGGACCCAAACACCTTAATTGATCTATATGAGCAACCTAGAACCCAAGGTTCTCTATTATTTTTTGATCCATTATAGAGAAATGAAATCCTCGAGAGAGAGGAGAGCTAGGGTTTTGAGAGCTGAAAGTGGTGGAGATGTTGACCTAGGGTTTCACTGTCCGAAATATGATGAAATCAAGTAATTTTAACTTCTTTACATAGTCTTTCATGGGAAATATTTTATCGCATGATAAGATTCTATCCCTCCTTTGATTTGATTGAAAATTATATGAAATGTTCCCCTTTTCTCACTCTTTCTCTCCTAATATTCATTTCTAGGGTTTCCGGTTTGAGAGGAGGAACAAATGGATTCAGTTGCTAGAGTTTGATTGGATTTCTAGAAATTCAGAGTTTGACCTGCATTTTTAAGTGCTTCTCACCTTTTGTGAGTGTTTTTCTCCCTCTTAAGCTTTGTATTGATGTTGAAATCCTAATTCTATCCAGCTAAAATAATCAGAAATCTTACTTGTATTTGTATGTGACTAGGTATTAATTTGGAAAATATTATGGAAATCAAATGCTACAGATTTTGATTATTCCTCATTGAATGGAACTTGATAAGTTCCTGACATATTGATATATGTTCCATGTAAAATTATATATATATATGACTATGCTATTTTATGTGAATGTTGTCTAAAAATCAACCCAATGTGTGATATGCTTGGGAATTGAATTGACGTCTCTAGAATCATATTTGAATAGTATTATAATGAATTATGTAAGTGTATTTTTGAATCTTAATAAAATTGATTATGATATATACATATGGATCAGTATGAGGTGGTGATATTTCTTGTTTAGGTTTTGCATTGAGGGAGTGAAAAAATGGGTTAATTAATTAATGTATACTTATGATTGATGGATGAAATATGTGGAAACGGAAACTAGGGTCACCATTTGTGTGATAGTCCTATGAACCCTATGCACCATGATGAGATTAATGAATGATATGATCATTATGGTGTGTTGAACTAAGATGAATTCTTAAACACTAGAAATATAGTATTGAACTGAGTATGATAGATAATGCTCAATGTTGTATATTATCTTGTCAATGTGATGAAATTCTCAACTGTAGGTGTTATTACTTTAGTTGAAGATGATAAGTATGATCAATATGATCTAAGCCTAATTCATCTATTTTAGTATAATCTATGGAATTATATAGAAATATGAGTCTTTTACACAAGTCACATAACAATGAATTGTGTAGGATAATTAGATATTATAGTGTATAAAGATGCAACCCTAATCCATTATTTTTCCCTAAAGTGAGTAGCATAATAAGGAATGATCATTGTTGATTATGGTGCATTAGAAGTCAATGGCATGGTACAGTTATCTAAATATAAGAAACGACATGAAAAAATGTACTAAATGGTGATGGCAAGTTAAGGATGAAACTAATGAAGTTATTATGATGAAGTCGTTAATCTTTTTATTTTTTTACATGTGGCTTAACCCAAATTGAATGAAATATATTAAATTGGACTTTTCTGGATGTTACTGATAAGAGAAGCATTGTATATCAAGTGAATTAAGTATGATTGGTTCCAATAATGTAATAAACATGAAATGAAAGAAGTCAAGACTAATGAATAGAAAATGAAGGGGAAATATGAGAATTAGTATATGAGTCTAGGAACATAAATATAACCCTAAAATGATGAGATATATGATGATAATGACTAACAGTCTCAAATGAGGGGAATAGGAATGCACATAATTATAGTTGAATTTAATTAAAAGATAAGCTTCAAGCATTTGAATTGATTTGCCAGACTGTGTTCTTAGATTGTGATTATTTGATAGAATACATGTACTCTGAGAATGGAATATTTTGATAGACTTTGAATGATATATAACAAGTTTTGATTAGTAACCCTAATTGAGAAATGTAAAATAAAAAAAGAAGAGAACTAAGTGTGTTATGCATGTTTATGCATGAAATTTATTTGCATCTATTTAAATTGGATGGAATAAGTATATGTCATATGATAAATCTATTCTGAGTATGATGAATGATATAAGATATTTATATAATTTTATCGTTGCTAGTTCTTATGTATCTATGAATGTTTGTTAAGAACTATGATACAAAATGAAATGATAAGAAATATGTTGAGATTGAATTTGACATGCACTGATTACATTTGAGAAACCCTGATGAGGGTAAATGTTGCACAATGAGATTGTGTCTTGGGTTGAAAGCTCAGTGATGACTATAAAACCCTAATGGGGTAAATGTAAATAACTATATGTGTTACACATTATAGATCGTTGTGATTCTTGTTTTGGTCATTGTCCTTCTTGATAAGCCTAATCTGTCCATGTTATTCTAGTTATGTGAGAATATGCACATATGATATATGATGTTCTGAATTCTTTTAAAATAAGTAAAAGATATTAATATAAAGTGAAATGATGAAACATCTAGTTAGGGGCCCTAAACACTATGAGTTTCCCCTGAGGTCAACACTGGGGAAACAAAACAATCTCATTGTAGTAATTGATGAATTAGGAGAAGGATTATTGAATTGTAGATCAAGACCTTAAAGGTTATACCACCAGGGTTTAGGAGTGAGTCATCTGGAGTGGCTCTAGCCCTAAATCCTGGAAGTGAAAGTCTATGTTCATGAGGAATAGAATCTGATGAAATGAAATATGTGAAACATGAAAATATTATAATGTTGTGATATGTGATATATTGTTTTGTTGGTTCCTATCTCGTGTACCTGAGATGAGGACATGAGCCTTTTTAGGAAACCCTAAGGTGTTTAAGGTCTATTGTTGATATCTTAGGGTGGCCAGCTAAACCCTAAAATAGTGACAGTGAATTGTTCACACGAGAATCTGGCGTGACGACTTCTACTTGGTGAGGTACAAGAAAAGTAATTTTAGGGCAAAAGAATAAAAGATGAAAAGTCGTGTAGAATATGATTTGAATGATTGTTACATTCCTTGTACTTCTAGCTGATGAGTTGTCATTGTTGTTTATGTTTCTTGTTGTGGAATATAAGTAGGTTGTTATAGAGATTATTCGTTTCATATTCTGATCTGTCTTGTTGACAAGTTGTAGATTTTGGGATTTATATCCACTCTGAATATGATTTGGATTGTTTGCTATTTGATAGTATTATTTGGTAGACATGTCTTATGTTTGCTTCAGCTTCAGGAGTGTAGAATTTGTTCCTACTCTGGCTGGTGGGGTGTCACAAAGATGATGTTATTGTTATATATTGATTCAAAATGCTTAGAACTTGACTTGTTACTCATACTAAAGCATTGTTAATTTGAACTAAACATATCTACTAGTTTTTTCATAAACATGCTCTAAAGATGTTTTAAATTTGGATTTGATTTAAGTGACTACCTTATCAGTTTGATTAGACTACCATTGTGAACTGGATTCGGTTAGATGCTAGAACTATCTGCAAATTTGCAAGTTTCTTTTAAGTTCATTACACTAGATCTGGTATTGATGCATGTAGTCAACTTGAGTGGGAGATATCCACTCATTGGGGCTCTATATGAGTCTCATGAGGTTGTTTCATATGTTTTTAGGTATAATGCATCCAATGCAGAAGTCGTGACCAGGAAGATCTAAATAGAATAACCAAGATAAATTAGATTGTCCATGGACACTCTCTTTCCCAGGATGGGTAGTATATTAAGGTTGTTCATTAATGTACTTGTATATGTTGTAAATTGAACTGCATGTGAGAAATTGATTTGATTCTAGTTTTAATGGAGTTGAATAAGAATTGTGATATATTAATTTGATGTCCTTGATGTGACGTTGGTTTATGAAAATTATGAAGAAAGAAAAAGGAAAAATTTATATGTGATTTCCATATACTATTTTAATCACTATTATTGAGAATTTGTTGTTTTGTTTTATAATTGGGTTTAGATTTGGGTTTCTCTCTAGTGGTTAGCATTTATGCTAATCAAAGGAGAGGTCCCAACACTTCATCTCGATGTTAGGTCTTTTTTTCCTTCGATGATTGAGCTAATGGTCATCCACTGATGGTCGGTCAACAACCAGCCACCAATGGAGAGTCAATTTTCCCCCAACCAGAGAGCAAGATTCACATAACTTACAGATGCTCAGTTTGTGTCTCCCACTAATAATAATATTTCAAGTGTGTGCACATCGATGAAATCCCTATGAATCTTACTATCGTGGAGAGTAGTTAAGCAGGTCCCCTGGGACTTGGAGCATAAGTACCCCCATGATTAGGTTCCTCGAGTAGTACCAACCCCCTATGAATAGGGGTAGCAAACCTTCATAGAGAGCACTTTGACCACTATGACGAAGTGCTTCCCAAATCCCCTCTCATCATAGACCCCCATTTGAAGGCAAGGATGATAGTCCAAGCCTTATAAATGTTTAATTCCATAGACTTCTACATCCTTATTTGTGAGGAGAAATTGCAGAGGGTATCATCTTGTTCACCATCTCCATCTAAGAGAAGAGGAGGTCTCCTTCAACATCCAGTACATCTACAGATACTATTTTGTTGTGTTTTCTCTTCTTCCCCCACTTTGTTAATCTCCTTTCCATTTTTGATTAGGCAATGGACTTCATCATTTGTAAATATGTATTGTCCCTTAGTAACATGATTGGATAGACCACTCACTTGGGGTCGAAGTAGTCACTAAGGTTCTCACGACATTTAAATATTAATATTCATTTGAATGAACATACTCTAAGAAATGTTTAACACTTTAGTCTTGTTCTTCAATGAATCACTTGCATGATTAGCAACATGTTGTGATGCCTAATTGCCTCAAAAGAGTAGTATTAGTTCAGATCTAGAGTTAAACACTAGTATTAATGCATGAAAGTGTTGATATACTAGAGATAATGATCATATGTTTGGTTGTTTAGTTGTTTGCTTATCATCTCATGAGGGAGACATGCTTATAATATAGATACAACCAAACCTTGAGAGAGGAGGGAATAAACACTAACAATGATTGATCATATCTATGCTAAGTGTATATAATGGAAATGAGTGTTTGCATGTTGGTGAGAATGCTTAGATGGTGAAACCCAATTCAAGTTCCAGCCATATATTGAAATATATCAAAATAATTTAGATCATGTTTTGCTTTGTTAACTTAATTTTATTTCACTTTTGTTGCCTTATTCCCTGATTGGTGACCTTGTTCCATGAGGAACACTTAATCTAACATTTTGTCTGACATAGCCAAGCTATGGAATCTAATCCTAAACAACTTATGACCCTTGTCCCTGGATTTGACCCTATACTACATGAGGCCATGTATTATACTCGTGAGTGTCTAAGGTATCTAGTATATATTTAAAGTTCATAAATCTTGATCCTCCTCCATTCTGTATGTGTGATTCATATGCGTTCAAATTTTGGTGCCACTTTTCAAGTTAAAGGCAATCAAAAACTATTAAGTACCCAATGTATCCTTAGACTTTGATAGTGTTATTAAGTCTAGCAATTTACTTAGTTGCACACTCTTATCTAATTACTCTATATCTTGAAAGCTCTCTTAACATGTCTACTATCTTACCATGACTTTTAATATTCTTTTAGGTACTTAGTTTGATCCAAGTTTTTCTTTACAAGAGGAGAAAGAAATGGGTTCCGAAGGGAATGGAAATAGAAATGTGAATGAGAATATGAACAGCCCGCCCACCATTGCCACTTGGTGGAGTTAGAGGAGGAAAAAACCCACCAACTTGCCATCCTTCTCTATGTTCCTTAACGGCCACTCGTGCCAATTAGACAAATAAACCCATCATCCTCCCAAGAATGAATGTTGCTCACTTTAAACTAAAGTCAAATTTTATAGACATAGTTCAATATACAACATTTAGAGGGAATTCACTCATGGACAACCCTTATTATTACATTGAAGCCTTCAAGAACATATATGATACCTTGAATATCAATAGGGTGCCTCAAAAAGTTAAATATTGCAAGGCTTTCCTCTTCTCTTTGAGAGGAAAAGCACTTCCCTAGTATCAAGATTTAAAGCATGGAAGAATCTAGGGGTGGGAAGCCCTGGCATATGCTTTTATTACTAAATTCTTCCTTGTCGAGAAGACAATCATGTGAAAAACAAGATTTCCAATATTAGAAATATACCTACCAAGAACCTAAGAAAATCATGGGAAAGATACCATGAATATTATTGAGAATATCCTCAGCACAATTTTGATGAGGGATATTTGTTTACTACATTATACAATGGACATCTATAAATGTAGAATCCAAGAGTAATTTAATGGGTCATGACTTGGAATGCTCCAACGAGATTATGGACAACATGGTTGTACTGCAAGCTGGTTTAAAGAACGAAAGAGGACCATCTAGAAATACTTTTTGATGTGGGAACCATATCTGATTCAAAGGACCTAGAAATCCTAACTACTAATCTAGACAAAAAAACTAAATATGTTTGTCACCTGAAGGAGACTAATATTAAAGGGAAACAACATGTGGAAATTGGAATTTACTACATCACTTGTTGGGAGAGCTGACACAAAACTGACTACTTCATATACACCAACAAAGAAGAAGACATCCACAATGGATATATAGAAATTGTATCTTTTTCCAACTTTAAGACAGGACCACCCGTGATTTTTGTATGGGAACACAAATGCTCTAGGAAGCTCACATATATTGAACAAGTCTAAAAATCAACCTTCTAGACCACTTGGTTTTGGGAGAGGCGGTGGACCATCTGGGTTCACTAGAAACACAACCTTCCAGCCAAATAGAAATAATTTCAAAACCCAAAATAAAAGCTAGAATAAAATTTATAACTAGGATCAACCTCAATCTAAACTGATGTCTAAATTTTTAATATTTGCAAAGAGGCAAGATGAGATCAATGACAAGCTTAATAAAATCACCATCAATAATAACATGTTGAATATGATGCACAAGCCCAAATGGGAAGCATAACTGGGTGGATAACTAATCTATAATAGCATTACAAGATGATTTACCAACATCTTCCAAATATGTTTAAAATTGTATAAAGAACCCAGCTGAAGAATTCTATCTAACATTGAAAAAAACCCCAGTTAAACATGAAACTGGTTGATGGACACTCTCAGATTGAGAATTTTTCTTGAGACCACAACTCCAGAAGTTATACCAGAGAATGTCCTACTCGAAGCCATTAACCAGAGACAATAGAGGTTGAATAAGAGAAGAACCCTATCACAATTCATGAGAAGACAAAGTTAAAAGAAAATAAGGGAAAGAAAGCAACCAAAGAAAAAGATTAGATTCAGTGCAAGAAACTATTGCTAAAACAAATATGTATTCTCCAAGGATCCCCTTTTCTTACAAATTGATCTAGGCTCACTTGAAGAAATGATACAAGAAGTTCAGAGTGGCTGTGAAGAAGATGCACTTTGATATTGTATTCTTAGATGTTGTCGAACAAATGTTGACATAGGTAAATATCTTCAAGGATTTAGTTTAAAAAATAAGATGGGGTGATGAGGTGGATACGGTCAAACTCACAAAGATGTATAGTTCCTTTGTATAGGCAAATATGCCAATGAAGCAAAAGGGCATGGGTGCCTTTACCGTCCCATTCAATGTAGGATATAACCAAGAGAGAAAGGGATTTTTTGACTTAGGGGCAAGCATAATCCTAATGTCCTTGACTCTAGCTCAAAGGCCTAGCCTCACTAATGTGGTAAAAATTAGAATGTGAATCTAACTAGTCGCCCACACTTTAGCAAGACCTATCAACATTGTTGAAGCCATCTATATTTTAGTCATAAGGTTCTTCATTTCATGTGATATTATTATAATAGACACTATTGAGGACCCAACCATCCCATGCTTTTTGGGAGACCCTTCCTATCCATTGGAAGAGCTTTGATCCATGTTGAGGATGGAATTATAACAAGTAGAGTTAGGAATGACCACATATTTCAAAGTTCAAGACTATTAGGGGACCATCTTTGTTCGAGTCTATATATTTTGTTGTCAACTACAGCCAACTACATGTAGAAATTCAAGAACATAATGATACAGTAAACCCTTTCATGAGATATTTGACTTACAGAGTCCTAATGTAGATGATCCTAAAGTTGAAGAGTTACTTGACTATCTTGATGTAGAAGAAAGCGACTATGAAAGTGAAGAAGATTCTTAAATAGAGATAGTATAATAAGTATTGCTGGAAAGAAATAGATAAATAAATGTCAATATCCAAACTTGAGTTAAGAAACTACCTAAAGCTCTAAATATGATTTCCTAGACACAAAAGGATGAAACCATATCATCATAAACTCCGCTCTATCTGAGGAGAAGAAAGAGCAACAAGACAAGAAGAAAAGACATTGTATATTCTGTATATGACATGGAGGGATGAACCCAATAGATTATATGAACATGATTCATCTAGAAATAGATTCCAAAACTCTTTATCGAGGTAAAAGAAGATTGAACCAAAATTTAAGATAGGTTGTGAAGAAAGAGGCTATTACTATGTGATGCTACAATCATATAAACCATGAGAGAAGGAAAATATGTAGGCCCAGTTTACGTGATACCCAAAAAGGGTCATATGATAGTAGTAAAATGAGAAAATGGTGATGAAGTGACTGGTGAAGAATGTGCACGGAGTATAGAAAACTAAATGCAGCCACCAAGAAAGACCATTTTGACCTACCCTTTGTTGATTAAGTGTTGGAATGTCTACCTCATCACTCTCATTTTGGCTATCTTGACAGTCATTCAGGGTTTTGTCAAGTGTCTATTCACCCATACGATCAAGATAAAACAATGTCTACCCCTTTTTATGGTACGTACACTTTCAAGGAGTTATGAAAAGATGGGTGGCTGGGGTGGTCTAGAATTTCCATGACTACATGAGATTAGAACTTAGGTACTGGATGAATAAATTTGATTCATACATGCCTATATACAAGGATTCTTGGTGGCCTTTAAAATTGTAGATGAGAAAAATATAAACATTGCTATTATTGACGTGGACCTTATATAGGTTAATAACATTTTGTGGGGTAATTCAGTCAGTCCTTAGTGGGACATCATCTTTGTTCATGAAATCAAGTAATTTCTCCTTGATTCTGCAATCATCAGCTTACATGGTCCCAAAATAATTAATATTATCCTAAAGGAGTTGGGTAGATGGGAATTCCATCTAGAGGAAAGAGTGATCTTCAGAAAACCTTCCATCTTACGTATGTGACTCAAAATTTTGATTATAATGAAGAATCAATCAAATGAATGTACCGATACTTAGTGGATATATAAATAGTTGGGTATACGTGTAAACTAGATCTTTGGGTTCCTCTTTGGTTTTATGTTCTTTTGAGGTGGTCTCTCAAAGATAATACCTCCTAATTATAAGTGAAGATGTATTTTTTCCATTGATGATTTTTCCTACAAGATGCTTTGAATGAATAAAAATACCTCTTGGCTTCATTTTAAAAAATGTGACTTTTGAAAGGTGTATGATTTCCATATTTTCTTGAGCATATCATGGAAGACTTTGTGGATGAGTTTTCTATCTACAACACATCATTTAATAATTTCCTAAGGAATCTCTCACTTATAATAAAAAGATGTGAAGAAAATAATTTGGTACTTAATTGGGAAAGGTGACATTTTGTGGTATAGGAAGGGATAGTGGTGGGACAAAAGGTCTTCAAGAGAGGTATAGAAGTGGATTTGAGCAAAGTTGAAGTGATACCCAAAAGTGGGGTAAGAAGCTTCTTAGAAATGTTGGGTATTATAGACTTTTCATCAAGAACTTATCCAAGATTTAAAAATTGTTATCAAGTTTGCTCATGAAGGATGTCTTCTTTGACTTTGATGAACTATATAAAGGCCTTCAACACTTTGAAGAAATCTTTACGATTGCACCTATAGTTTAAGAACCAGGCGGGACCTCCCACTCGAGCTGTGTGATGCAAGTTTACTATGATGTAGGAGCAGTATTAGGCCAAAAGAAAGCTTAGAAACACTGTGCTATATTTTATACTAGAAAGAATCTAGACTAAGATCAAGTTAAATACACCACTACACCAAAAGAGATTCTTGCCATTTTCTATGCTTTTGACAAGTTCGGGTCATACCTGACCAATTCTAAAGTTATTGTGTACACAGAACATGGATCCATAAAGTATTAAATGACAAAGAAAGATATGAAGCCTACATTATTGAGACGGGATCTCCTCGTACATGTGTTTGATCATGAGATAGTGTATTGATGTGTGATTTATCACGCAAGAAAATTCACTACGGATAAAATCCCTAGAATTTACCTTAACTAGTGTACGATAATCCCACCCACAAGCAGACACAGTCTCATCGTAGTATAATTCAAAAGCAAACCCAATGGATAACATTTTTAAGAATTATCAGATAAAACTAACTAGTCAAAAACTAGTATTTACCCCAAGATTGAGTTTGATTTAATTAACTAAGGTTGTAAAAATCAAAAGAAGTAGTTTAAGGTTTTAGTTATCAATTTATGGAGACACTAGGATGGAATCAAGTTTCACTGCCATTATGTGAATCATGTGTCTTCATTCAAATCAAAACTTGTATGAAGAGATAGTTGAAGTTATGCAAGTTTCCTCTTTAGGCATTAGAAACTTGCATGAACTAATATCCCTATAAGATTTATGTTTCCATACTTATAAATCATGCATTAATTCAAAGACTTCCCATCAGAAGTTCTCATCAAGGCATCAACCAATGCTAATTGACATTCAAATCTTAAATGTTGAAGTTCACAGAGCCTAAGATTATAATAAATCATGTTAAGTGGGTGATACAATCCACA
Source organism: Alisma plantago-aquatica (assembly GCA_963693085.1). Classification (NCBI taxonomy): domain Eukaryota; kingdom Viridiplantae; phylum Streptophyta; class Magnoliopsida; order Alismatales; family Alismataceae; genus Alisma; species Alisma plantago-aquatica. Next base: position 1,050,400,275 of record OY856410.1, read on the forward strand.
AACATGTATTACATGATTATCAATGAATTACTTGAGCTGATGCAAGAATTGAAACAAGAATGAAATTGCATGAAACGGATAGCAGGGCTAGTCCGCGTATCCTAGTGAAAGGGATACTCCCTTGACATGGCGAGATTAATATGAGTGGTAGAGGAAGAGGTAATAATATGTTCATATCAGTAGTAGGAGTAGCTCAGCATGGTGTGTGATGACATTCTCAATTCCTTCTCTCTCTCCTAGGTATCAACCCTGACTTGTAGTTGAAGTAGTTGGATGGACAATAGCTTGGTGAAGAGTTCAATTTCCCTAGAGAGGGAGGTACATACCCTTGACTTGTAGAGGTCAATTACCAACCAATCGGTCTTGAAGAGGTTGATTGTTGTTGGGTTAATGGTGATCAAATCACTACTATCAACCTAGAGGTCATTCATTCTTTTGGCAAAGAGGTTGATTACTCTTGCCAACAGTAGGTTGATGGCTCTAGACTTGGGAGGTCAATCACTCTCTCTATAGAGGTCAATCATTCTAGAAGTGATTAGGTTGTTCACTCTAGAAATGACTAGAGTTTCAACACTTTTGCCCTTTTGTAGTGTAAAATTTGAGAGAGCCTTTATGTGGTTATACAATGGGTATGTATAGGCCTCCATACTTGGGTATCAGTATCCAAATATGCACCATGTGGATGGTCCACAACAATTGCTTGGTGACTAAGCAACCAACGGAGTTCAATAGCTTGAAGTTCAATTGTTCGTTGCTTGAGGTGGAGGTTGATGGACACAAGTCAATTGGATGTGTTGCTCGAGCTTTGGGTATCAATGTGGGAGGTATATAGATGGAAGGTAGATCAAAAGATGTTATCTGGAGCTTGATTGATGTCCTTTGAGTGTTTACTCAGTTCTATTGACCAGGAGGTCAATGGGAATTGATCATCCAGAGAGGTTGAGCACCTCAGGTCGATAGATGGTGGCACTTGAAGGTCAACGGGTAGGTCGATTATGGCATTGGATACAAAAAATGTTGATCAACTTGTCTTATGTAAGTGCCCAAAATCCATTTCTAGTCAGGGTGCTCCCCACATCTCACTAGAGGTGGCCTCCACTCAACTCCCACCCAATAAAGGGCAGTAGGACCCCCTTGGTCACGTGGGATTGGCTGTGCAGATAGATGAACTCTAAAACTGCAAAGAGAGACAGTAAAAGTATCAAAATTATGAAAATTTATCATAAAGTCTAATTTGAAAAATATGAAGCTATTTCTAATGAAAACCAAGAGATATGAATGCAAAATTAGGCTAAAATTGTCATAAAAACTATAATGAATATGCATTCCTCATTGATAAGATAGTATTTGAGAATGTTGTGGTAGATCATCTATCTAGGTCAAATCTCAAAGAATATCATTCTCTACATATTAGTGATAGGTAGTCTTGTGAATCACTCATGTTAGCTAAGGCATTTAACCCTGTGTTGTCATGGTTTGCAAACATTTGCAACTATTTGGGTTGTCAATAACTACCTCTTGATATCACCTACAATGAGAATAAGAAACTCTTTCAAATTAAGAGAACTACTATTGGTATGATCCCTTGTTGTTTAGGAGATATGTTGATAAGCTCTTAGGAGATGCATACCCAAAGAAAAGGTACCCATAATTTTATATGAATTATATTCCTTGCAATATCTAGGAATCTGGGGACATACATAACTAGTGTGAAGGTTGTACAATTAGGGTTTTATTCTCCCTTCTTGTTTAAGGAGTTTCAAGCTTTTGTGAAATCTTGAAATCAATGACAAAGACCAGGAATATATCAAAATAGAATGAAATTCCTTAACCTATTGGATTGAAGTAGAGATTTTTGAGGTATAGGGAATTGACTATATGAGGCCTTTCCCTTTGTCATGCGACAATCATTACATTTTGGTTGCATTTGATTATGTATCCAAGTGGGCGGAAGCTATAATGACTCCTACTTGTGACTCAAAAACCATGATGATGCTCTTCAACACGGTAATCTTCTTGAGATATGGGGTCCCCAAAATTTTCATAAGTTATGGTGGATCCCACTTTAATGAGAAACAATTCAAGGAACTCCTAAAGAAATATGGAGTGAATCACAAAGTTGCTAACCCATTCCACCCACAGACTTCAGATCAGGTTGATGTGTCAAATGATAGATACAACAAATCTTAGAGAAGACAATCAGAAAATCAAGAAAATATTGGTCCAACAAAAGTGATTATGCATTATGGGTGTACATAATTATGAGTAAAACACCTATATGGACCACTCCATATAGGTTGATATACAACAAGGCATGTCACATGTATTTAAAATTGGAGCATAAAGCCTTCTACGATATTAAATTTCTCAATATGGAAATAAAATTGGTAAAAAATAACTCTATAGCTCCATGAGCTTGAAGAACTGAGGTTACATGCCTATGAAAACTTTTGAATCTATAAGAAGATGACCAAAGTGTAGCATGATGCACACTTTAAGAGAAAGGATGTAAGAGAGAGATACAAAGTCCTCCTCCTTAATTCTTCAATCTAGCTTTTCCCTAGAAAATTAAGATTAAGATGGTATGGACCATCTGTTGTCACAAAGATATTTCCATTATGGGTGATGATAATTTTTAGTGAAAAGTCAAGGACATTCTTATAAATGGCCACAGAGTGAAATGATAATATGAATATGAGGCATTCACACGAAGAGATGATCTATAACTTGAAGCAAGATTAACCCCAAAAGGACAATGAGAGTCACACTAATGACTAAAACTTAGTGCTTCTTAGGAGGCAACCCAAGGCCTTTTAACTCTTCTGTAATTTTAATATATAGTTTCTTCCCTTTTTGATAGTTTATCTTTTATTTACATAAGGTGTGTTGCAATTTTCTTTATCTTACAATCTTGTTTTTGATTTTTTTTATTTTGTTAGTAATAGTGTGCATCAAATAAAATCAGTCGTTGGCATTCATATTCATGTGATGAATGATAGGGAAAACTGATGAATATGACAAAGATATCTTGTTCATCCACTAAAGTAGGATTTTCATTGACTCTTGAAGAGGTAACCCTCATCGGACGATGAAGTTTGGATCCTCGTAGAGCTCAAACTTCTAATGCTTATAAATGTGCTACAACTAGGATTGTCACTGAAGACATCCTTGAACTAAAATTTCGTCAGAGGTGATCCTCTGATCCTCCATCAACAGGTGCACAACCTTTTCATTAGAGAACTTAAATCAAAAAAACCATCAACTTTTCTTAGATGTGAGATTGTCATTGGTCAAAGAGACCTTGTATTCCATAAAAGCTTAAAAATGAAATTCATTGGAGCACAACATACTAGGCGATCATCAGAGGTTGAGAATTCAGTTTTTTGTCAGCTGACAAGACTCAGGATTTTTGTCAAAAGCCCCATACATGAGTTCTTATCGGTGGGAAGTGTGTGTTTCCCATCGACCCTTAGACATCGACAAAAAGACTGGACCCCACATGCACTGACAAACATGTGTATAAAACCAATAGTGTCTCTAGTCTTATTCTTTTGCTACCCTTAATTACAAGAGAGGAGATTAAACCCTAATTGCAACCTTGTCGCATTGATAAACTAATCTCCCACAAATTCAACTACCTATCCTCGTTTAGAACTCCCATCAGTGGAGCGATTGTCAACTGTCATCCATCATCCTCGACTACCAGTGTACAAGCATTAATTTACATTCGCCAACTAGAACAAGCAAGAAGAATTGGGAGGACCATTAAACTAAATCGGACAACGATCATCGTTGCCTCTGCAAGAACAAAGATCAAGAAGCCTTAGCACACACTGATGAAGAGAGGAACTAGCAAATGGTTGTAAAATGCCGCCAACACAGAGCCATCGGTCTTAGACCATGAGTGCAAGATCTACTTCCTACTTCTAATCTTTCCAATCTCGATGACAATTCATTCTACCCTTGTCTCACTTTGCCACTTTTGATTTCTTCCTATTTTTGCTAAACCCTAGTTCTTTTCAGGATGAGTAAACCCTATTTTCATTAGTGATTACCTCATCTTTGTGAGCTTGTCCAAAATTTCATCATCCATCTCCCATGATGAATACTTTTCATTGGAAGGTAGATAGTGCTCTCGTGCCCTCGACATTGGATCTTTATCTCTTTGATTTCCTTCCACTGATGAAAATCTTAATCATTTTTAAGATGGTTCTAGTAAACTGATGAAATTTTTATCGATCATATGTCCATATCTTTTTTTAGTACTTGGTTTTCATTGGTTCTAGTGCTGTTGAAAATTTCATTGGTATATTTTTGTTGACTATCAACTGAATAAATCTTCATTGGTAAGTGGTTTTCCTTTTCATAGGTTTCTTAACTAACAGAACCTCTCCTATCCATTAGCTTTTGAGCACTATTCAACCTTTGAGAAGCACAAATTTTTCATCAGATGATTGCCTAAAATGATTCCATACTAAATCAATTATTGTTACATCAGTAGACATGACGTCTGAATCCCAAGAATATAGAGCCTTATTTAGGGAGAAAATGGAAAAAAATGCTAGAGAATGTCTTCAAGTAGTTGACAGACAACAAGCACAACCCCATAATCTTTGTATGAAATGTCAATGTAGAGAGATCGCTTGTAGAGAATTCTATGTCAATGTAGAGAGATTTCTTGTAGAGAATTCTATCTCCCAACCCACCAGAATCAGATGGTGAAATGGAATCAACTCCTATATCATATAAGCATGTACCATCTAAAGGTGTAGGGGGGAAGAAAAAGAAGAGGAAGGCAGTGAAGCCACCTCCAAGCATCCTAGTAAATAAGAATACCATGACATGGAGAGCAAAGTGGAAGAGGAGGCAAACATAAAATAGATGAACAACCAAGAGCAATGTAGAAGGCAGCTACAAAATAGACAAACCCTTCAGAGAGCATAGAGGAACCATTGATTGTGGTGGACACCAACTAACAACAGTCAACCACAAGAAAAATGTGGCAACTAGAGAAAAATGTTTGCCTTAGGTACAAGGAGCACCAAATAAACTATATGATGTAAAGTTGTCTATTCAAATCCATGATATATTGATGCGATAAAACCCTATGGAAACTAGGAATACATGATAGGGTAAAGTAGATGCTAAATCAAGTCAACCTCTTTGATCCTTGCTTCTACACCCAAAGGTCCAATAATGGACCAACATTGGATTCTATTTCATCATTAAAGAAGCTTTTAGTACATGAAGACAAAGAGGAAGGGTTGGGAGACCATACAAGTTTTCCATGAGATTGTTCAACAAAGATCATACTCTAATTGGATATATTTTCAAAAATATATAAAGTATATGAGCTTTTTTCTACCTCCAATAATGCCAAATACTATAGAGAAGTTAGGGAATTCAACACTAACAAAATGTGGGAAAAGCTTACTGGAGAACCATATCATAGACCCAGGAAATAAGAAGCACACCACATGCATGATAACCTCCCATTTTGTGACGTTATCTTATTAGCTATCTTTAGTTTTCCATACTCTTTCTTAGATAAACTAAATAGAATCATTAAACTTTCTTAATTTTTTGCAGATACATAAATAAACTAACTTTTCCTCTTTTTCATTACAGAAAACACAAAAAAATTACAAAGACGCCTCACGGTCCCAAGACCGCGAGAAGCCTCACGGTCCCAAGACCGCGACAAGCCTCACGGTCCCAAGACCGCGACAAGCCTCACGGTCCCAAGACCGCGACAAGCCTCACGGTCCTAAGACCGCGACAAGCCTCACGGTCCCAAGACCGCGAGAAGACTCACGGTCCCAAGACCGCGAGAAGCCTCACGGTCCCAAGACCGCGAGAAGCCTCATGGTCCCAAGACCGCGAGAAGCCTCACGGTCTCAGGACCGTTTGAGCTTAACTTGAGCCTATAAATAGGACCTCAAGGGCCACTTCAAAGCATCGAATCTCAGACGCCCAGAGGCTGCCTCTCTAGCTCCAGAGTACTTTTCCGTCCGCTGCCCCAAGGCTGCCAGTTTTGAGATCCGTGTCTAACATCTAGCTACCTTCTCTCTCTCTTCTTTCTCTCTCTTCAACGACAAAGAAGGTGGGAAGAGAAGATCATTCATCAAGGCAACCACGAAGTGCGAAGATCGTTGCTCTCTTCCCCAAGGGTTCAACTTTCCCTCCTCCGTGGAGATGACGTTCTTTCTCTTTCTTCTCGCCTCCTTCTTCGCCATGAGTGAGTAGTTTCCTTCACTAGGGTGCGGGGAGTAGCCCCGCTACCCATGTTTTCGTTTCATGCGATGTAATTCAATAACTTGTAATAGAGATACTTTTCTTGTCAGTTCAACATCAATCGTTTAATGAATGCTAGTTGCCTGATCATCAACTTGTGTTACTTATTATCTTTTGGTATGAATTGTCTATGTTTATACTTCTAGATCTGAATATCGATTGAATGTTGGTCTTAGATGTATGTAGTCACCATACGTCTGTTTCGGTATCTAGGAGTTCTTGCATGAGTGGAGTAAACTCACCCCCATCATTGCACTTTCATACTATGAAATGGAATCAGTTGACGTATGGAAGTGCAATCTTGGTAAGGTCGAGGAACACATTTCATGAAGGAGTAATGCAAAGCATGTGACCATTCATTATGGAATGGCTGGCATTGTAATACTCCACACTCCTCGTAGCTAGTTATCCGAAAGGAAGCTAGGACTACAAGATACTAACTGATTTGACTCTCTTTGCAGGTTGTTTTATTATGTTGCATGTCTTGATCCATGTGTAGTGGTGTGAAACCCGAGAACACCCTAGTGGTTTTTAATCATTGTTTACAACTTTAATCTCTACTTTCTTGTTTTACTTTCCTCGTACTTAGTCTAATCAACCAATCTAAACTTTTGATCTAAATATCAATCACTAAGTAGTTAAGTAAGACTAAAAACGCTTTCCATCTTGTTTACTTCTAAACAAGACCGTTGTCCCGTGGATCCGACCCTTAAACTATATTACGATAAGACTTCCGCGTGTCTTAGCACACGCGGGTGGAGTTCTTACCATAATACAAGCAAGGCTAAACTTAGAGATTCATCGTCTCTAGGATTTTTAGTGGTGTTGCAAAACTCCATCAAAAATTGGGGCTGTTGCCGGGGACAACGGAACGTTTTAGTTTCTACTTAATAACTTTTTGGTTGGTTAGGATTTTACACTTTTCTTTGATAACTACTTCAAATTCTCTTGACTACTTGTTTCCTTTCGTCATCTAATCTAGTGAACTTCTCTCTACTCAGGTAGGAAACGTGTATGCAAACCCAGCATCACATCAGATTCTCCCCTGAACCAGAGTACGACTCTGAGGTAGAAAGAAGTTTTCACCGAAGGATTAGATTGAACCGCCAAAGAGCTAGACAGATGGCTGAAGAGCAACGTCTTGTTGCAGAAAGAGTCAACGCCGCGATAGCTACACAAAGAGCACAACTCATCGCTGACACTCGTGCTCAAGTGCAAGCCGAGATTCGAGCTGAGGAACAAGCTCGTATCCAAGCCGAGAATGCTGCTGCCCAATTGGCTCTAAGAAGTAAGCAACTTCGGGATTACGCAGTCCCGAAGAATTATGAAGATGATCACCCCGTCCGACCACCGATTATCAACATTCCAAACTTCGAAATCCGGACGCAATGGATCCAGATAATGCAAGGCATCTCTTTCTCTGGAGCATCCGGAGATGATTGCATGGATCACCTTAAGAGGTTCAAGTCACTCTGCCGACTTGTACCTTAAGCAGGAATCGCCTTGGAAGCAATAATGTTACATCTTTTCCACTTCACCCTATCTGGAAGAGCGCTAAGCTGGTATAACGCTTTGGATAGACATCCCATCATCACCACTTGGACTCCCTTGGAAGAAAAGTTTCTTGAGAAGTTCTTTCCTCCTTCTCTAACCTATGAGATTAGGGGACAAATTAATCACTTCTCCCAACTACCTGGAGAATCTCTTGCGGAAGCTTGGGAAAGATTTAAAGAACTCCTGAGGAGGTGCCCTCACCACGGCATTTCTAAAAATCAACTAATAGAAACATTCTACAGAGGAGTAACTGATGACATCAAGCAATTTCTAGACTCCTCATCTGGAGGAAATTTTATGAGAAAAAATTATGAAGATGCTTGGAATATTGTTACGTTAGGGGCCGAGAACCAATCTAATTGGGGAAGGTCATCTAACCAACCAAAAGGGGTTCTCAAAGTCTACAAAGCAGAAGAATCTATGGAACTCAAGGCCATTGCTGAAGCCTTGAAGACTATTGCTAGCAAACAACAAGCCCTCGAAACTTCTTTCGGGGAATATGATAAAAAGAAAAGCTCCCGAGTTCAACAAGTTAAAGCTGCAACTGGGATTTGTGAAGCCTGTCATGCATCTGATCATCCCACATTATCATGTGGTCTTTTGTACAATGTCATGATGGATTTACAACCGCCCATGCCGCAATTTGAGCCTATTATTGAGCATCCAGAAGACCAAATGCCAGAGCAAGTCAACTCCATCCATTCAATACCTGGCCAAGTGTATTACAACCCAGATAAACCAAGAAATCATCCTGGTTTCCAGTACGGGAATCCTACAGGGACCGCCAACCCACAGCAACAGACACAAGGCGGGACTTTTAATAGACAACCCCCGGGATTTCAAAATAACTTCAATCAAGGGAACTATAGACAAGGTTTCCAAAGATCTAACTATCCTAGAAACCCTTCCTACCAATACACCCATTCAGGACTGCACCCACAGCTGCAACAACCTCAACTACAACAGCCACCCCAACCTCAGTTGCAGCAATCACCACAACCACAGTTAGCTGCATCTCTACAACAACCTCAAGGACAGCAAGTTACTCAGTATCAACAAAGGGGTGCTCCTCCCCAATCATCTGATGAGATATCCTTGATTAGACAAATGCTTCAATCGCAACAAACTATGCTTGCAAACCAGCAAGCTCAACAAAAGGCCGTAGAAGCCCAGCTAGCACAGATTGCCGCTCAATTGAAACCTCAAGCTGGCACTTTTGCCGGACAACCCGAGGCAAACCCACGACACAACCAAAACAGACCAGAACAACTGAATGCTGTTACCACACGGTCTGGTCATGTCCTTCCTGAAGATAACAGAGTTATCCATGATGATGATGACATAACCATCCTTTCCTCAACAGGAAATTCAAGCAAAGAAATGAAAAAGTCTGCAGAAAAAGAAAAGGAAAAGGAACCAATTCCAGAAATACCACCAAGAATTCCTTACCCAGTCAGACTAAAAGGAACCAAAATAGACACTAGGTTCCAAAAATTTAAAGAAGCTATGAAAAAGTTATACATCGATATCCCTTTTCTTGATGCCCTTTCTGAAGTGCCCGCTTGGGCAAAATACCTGAAAACCCTCTTGTCAAGAAAGTATATGACAGAAGAGCATGAAACAGTGAAACTTGCTCAGACCACTTCAGATATACTACTGAACAAGATGCCAAAGAAAAAGAAGGATCCAGGTTCCTTCGGTATCCAGTGTTCTATTGGAAATGGTTCCAGCAAGAAAGGATTGGCAGATTTAGGAGCTAGCATATCTATTATGCCCTATTCAATGTGTAAAAGATTAGGCTTCACTGATTTGTTACCTACAACAATGACAATTCAGTTAGCCGATTCTACCATAACTGCCCCTCTTGGAATTATCGAAGACATCCCTGTCAGAATAGGAACAAATTCTTATGTCCCGTGTGATTTTGTTATTATGGACATACAAGAAGACCTGAGATATCCGATAATCTTCAGAAGACCCTTCCTAGCTACCGCCCGAGCTCTCATTGATGTAGAAGCAGGAACTATCATTCTGAGACTTGGGAGGGAGGCTTTCCAGTTCAGAGTTCTAAACAGCATGAAAGGTCCTAGCATCCAAGAGGAAGTCTTTCTCTTGGACGCCATATATCAAATGTCACAACTAGAAATGTCAGAACCCGCCGAAGAATTGGAAAATACCTTGACAAACCCAGAAGTTGAATTCTCGGCAAACGAACTAGTACAACAATGCCTCCAATACCTAGAAAAGGCCGAAGAAGCCCCAACAACAACTTTTGAAGAACTTAAAGTCATTACCATTCTAGAAGCTACCGAGTCACCTAAGGCTCCAGAAATGAAAGCCCTACCTAAGGGGCTCAAACATGTTTTTCTCGATGAAGAGAAGCTCTGTCCTGTGATCATCAGCTCCACTCTGGAGAAAAATCAAGAAAACAGACTTCTCGATGAATTAAAGAAGCATAAGAAAGCCATTGGCTATAAAATGACTGATCTGACAGGCATAAACCCTGCCTTATGCATGCACAAACTGCCCATGGTTGAAGAGTTTAAACCATCACGAGAACACCAGAGAAAGTTAAACCCCAACCTCAAAGAGGTGGTTCGCCTTGAGGTCCTCAAGCTTCTAAAAGCAGGTATTATATACCCAATTTCTGATTCTCAATGGGTAAGCCCAGTGCAGGTGGTCCCTAAAAAGGGGGGAACCACCGTTATTCTTAATGACAAAAACGAACTGGTGCCCACTAGAACCGTTACAGGGTGGCGTATGTGCATTGATTATAGGAAACTTAATAAATCAACACGGAAAGACCACTATCCCCTTCCCTTCCTAGATGAGGTCCTCGAGCGCTTAGCTCACCAGAAATTCTTCTGTTACCTCGATGGTTACTCTGGGTTTTACCAAATCCCTATACACCCGGAAGATCAAGAAAAGACTACTTTCACGTGTCCTTTTGGGACATATGCTTTCAGAAGAATGCCATTCGGGCTTTGTAACGCACCAGCTACTTTCCAAAGATGCATGTCTGCTATCTTTGCGGGGTTAACAGAATCTATAATGGAGGTATTCATGGATGATTTTTCAGTTTATGGAGACTCCTTCGACAACTGTCTGCTCAACCTGGTTCAAGTTTTACAAAGATGTGAGGAAACAAACCTCATTTTAAACTGGGAAAAATGCCATTTTATGGTAACAGAGGGTGTTGTTCTAGGACACAGAGTGAGCGACAGAGGGATCAAGGTGGATCAAGCAAAAATTGATGTTATCTCGAAATTGACGCCACCAAAAGATGTAAAAGGGGTACGTGCTTTCCTAGGTCATGCAGGGTTTTACAGAAGATTTATTAAAGACTTCTCCAAAATAGCAAAACCCATGACTCAACTGCTGACCAAGGATACAGAGTTCAACTTCAACCAAGAATGTTTGCAAAGTTTCACAACTCTGAAAAACGCCTTGATCTCCGCACCAATACTACGAGCTCCAGATTGGTCGCTACCTTTTGAAATCATGTGTGATGCGAGTGATTATGCCATAGGGGCCGTTCTAGGGCAAAGAATAGACAAGAAACCCTATGTCATATACTACGCGTCCAAAACGCTAGATGAAGCACAGAAAAATTACACCACCACGGAAAAAGAATTTTTGGCTGTCATCTACGCGTTCGAGAAATTCCGCTCATATCTGATTGGAGCTAAAGTCATTGTCTACACTGACCACTCTGCTATACGGTATCTAATTCAGAAACAAGATGCTAAACCAAGACTTATACGTTGGGTTTTGATGCTTCAAGAATTTGATTTAGAAATCAAAGACAAAAGCGGAGTGGAAAATGTCGTCGCTGATCACCTCAGTCGTATTAGAGTTGAGGATGAAGACAAAGTACCTATCCGAGACTCCCTCCCGGACGACCAACTAATGAAAGTCTCTAATGGATTTCCCTGGTACGCCGACATTGTCAACTATTTGGCAACAGGAATCATTCATCCGTCCACATCCTATCACGATAAAAAGAAGTTTATTCACGACACTAAGCAATATTTCTGGGACGAGCCCTATCTTTTTCGCTTATGTGCAGATGGACTCTTTCGTAGATGCATTCCAGAGACAGAAATTACTTCAGTCCTTGAGCACTGCCACTCTGGCCCCACTGGGGGCCACATGAGTTCTAAGAAAATAGCCCTCAAAGTCCTGCAATCTGGTTTTTATTGGCCCACCATCGCAAAAGACGCACATGAATACGTGCGATCATGCGACAAGTGCCAACTATCTGGAGGGATAACCAGAAGAAATGAAATGCCATTGAACATATGGCAAGAAATCAAACTCTTCAATGCATGGGGAATAGACTACATGGGCCCTTTCCCCCCATCTTATGGATTTAAGTACATCTTGGTCGCTGTGGATTACGTTTCAAAATGGGTAGAAGCTCTACCAACCATCTCCTGCGATTCAAAACCAGTAATCAAGATGTTTAAAGAGATAATATTTCCCAGATTCGGCGTCCCAAGAACGATAATATCTGACGGTGGATCACATTTCTTAGAACGAGGCTTTGAAGCCTTATTAAGAAAATACGGAGTCAACCACAAAGTTTCTACACCATATCATCCACAGACATGTGGACAGGTTGAAGTCTCCAATAGGCAAATTAAAGCTATCCTGGAAAAAACTGTCAATCGTCACCGCACCGATTGGTCCACCAAACTATCTGATGCTCTATGGGCCTACCGTACAGCTTTCAAAACACCTATCGGAACAACACCGTTTCGATTAGTGTATGGGAAGTCTTGTCATTTGCCAGTTGAATTAGAGCATAAAGCTTGGTGGGCCATTAAGCAACTAAACTTCGATCTCAAAGGCGCTGGTGAATTCAGACAACTGCAACTCCAAGAACTAGAAGAATTACGAATGACAGCCTACCACAACGCAAGAATTTACAAGGAAAAAACTAAGATGTGGCACGATGGCCACATAAAAAGAAAGGATATAACCGTCGGAGACAAAGTCCTCCTATTCAACTCTAGATTAAAAATGTTTCCTGGAAAATTGCGTACTAAATGGTCGGGACCTTTTACAATCAAACATATATACCCGATAGGAGCTGTCATTATTATCGATGATAATGGAGGAGAGAGAACCGTAAATGGTCACAGATTAAAGAAATACTACACTCCGGCAGACAAGTTATCAAGACAAACTATAGAGATTCACGATCCTATAAAGTCAGCATAATCGGAGCAAAATCTCGTCGAGCCAGCGACGTTAAACCAAAGCGCTTCTTGGGAGGCAACCCAAGGACTGAGTATCACCTTCCCTCTTTCTCTAGCCTTTTCTTTTGTTTTTAATCACCCTTTTATTTTTGTTTTTTTTCTTTCCTTCTTCTTTTCCTTTAAATCCAAAAATTCATAAAAATTCACATAATCTTGGGGCCAAACGGTCTCAAGACCGTGAGGTCCCTCGCGGTCCCAAGACCGTGAGGTCCCTCACGGTCCCAAGACCGTGAGGTCCCTCGCGGTCTCCAGACCGCGAGGCCCCTCGCGGTCCCAAGACCGTGAGGTCCCTCGCGGTCTCAAAACCCTACCTAAAACCTATAAATACTCTCCCCCCACCTTCGTTTCTCTCTTCTCGATTCCCGATTCCCGAATTCTCCTGTTTCATTCCTCTCCGAGTTTCGTCTCCACGCTCCCGCACGTCGCCATTTCAGGTGCTTCACCGACGACTCAGCTTCGTCGCCGTCGTTCTCGTCATCGTCGTCGCCGTTCCTAGCCCGTCATCGCTCTCAGCTCATTGTCACCCTCACGCTTCATCGCGCGCCCGCTCTACAGCTAGACAGCCCGGCATTTCACCTCTCCTCCTCGTCGTCCACACCAACAGGTTGACAAACCACCGTTTCACCTCCTCACACCACCGCTAAATTTCCCCGACCTAGTCGCCGTCGTCGCTTTTTGCCAACGAACCACCGCGCGCTTCGTCTCCTGCGCGCTTCGTCTCCTGCGCGCTTCGTCTCCCTCGCGGTCTCTAGACCGTTTGGATCCTCGCAGTCTCAAGACCGTTTGGATCCTCGCGGTCTCTAGACCATTTGGATCCTCGCGGTCTCAAGACCGTTTGGATCCTCGCGGTCTCTAGATCGTTTGGATCCTCGTGGTCTCAAGACCGTTTGGATCCTCGCGGTCTCAAGACTGTTTGGATCCTCGCGGTCTCTAGACCGTTTGGATCCTCGTGGTCTCTAGACCGTTTGGATCCTCGCGGTCTCAAGACCGTTTGAGACCAAACGGTCTCAGGACCGTTTAAACTAAATCAAACTAATAAAACTCAAACTCAAAATGATTTTACTTTCTCTTAAAAATTTAAGATTTCTAACTTTTGTTTCTTATCAATTATTTCAGAATGACTTCACCTACTAATACTCCTACCTGGACAAAAGAGGAGCTCATTGCTGAACGAGCAAACCTGCAAAGCATAATTGAAGATTTCAAAAGGACTGGAAAAGTCCCAGCAGAAGTAAACCTGGCTGCTGTCATGAAGGACATCAAGCAAATCAACCGCTGCCTAGGTGAAGAACCTTCTGATGAGGAGGACGAAGAAATATCGTCCGACGAAGCCTCAGAATACCTGCCTTCCCCTGAAAAAGAATCACCTACTACAAAATCCAAGGGGAAGAGAATGGCTCAAGAACCCACACCCGAGCCAGCACCTAAGAAGAGAGCCAGGAAGCAGGTCCACCCTGCCTCTACAAGGGAACATATCCTGACAGGGCACATCCCACCATCCACCACCACCACAACCACCCCTGCCACAATAACTGTCCCTATTTTTCCTCCCATCACCACCACAGCACCACCACCCGAAAACCTTCACCTCCAAAACATTCCTCCCATCAGCCAGCTCCTTAAACCGACAAAGTATGTCTGCCCCAGCATACTTATGAAGATGGGGATCTATCATAGAATCCTCACTCTTCTTGATAATTCTAACCTCGCTCGGCTATGCTTTGTAGGCGAAATCTCTTACATCAAGCCAATTACTGAATTTTTCACCTACTTCAACAAAGAAATGGTGGATATCATGCATAAAGAAAGGGACGGTGGTAACCGCAGAATAACCTCTAGAATTTTCAACAATGAGGTGGTCATCACCGAAAATGTTCTGAACGAAATCTTCATCGACAATAAAGACCAGTTGAAGAACGCCAAAGCTGCTGGCACAGACCACCCCCGGTTCAACAAGCATGCCTTCTGGAAGTCTTTAATGGGGTTACCAACCTTCGATGCAAGGACAAGCAAGGCCTCCAACGTTCATTCTGGCCTAGTGCGCACACTACACAAAATTATCGTCGGCGCACTTTTCCCCAGATCCGAAGGAGGAAATGTTCTTATCTCCGACCTTTTTGTCCTCTGGTCTGTCCTCAACGGAATGCCTGTCAACATTGGACGGCACATGCTGCTCAAGCTATCAGCCTTCGCCCTCGGGCAAGAAATCTGCATGGGTGGTCATATCACATCAATCATCAAATATCTCAAGATGGATAGACTTCTACCCAAATGCAGCCCAATAAAAGGCGACATTTTTACCAATGAACAGACACTAAAGAACTCTTACATCTTAAAGGATAAGGATGGAAAGCTGAACTACGTGTTCTGCCCCACAAAAACTTCAAGAACCCTGCTCCCACTTCCAGAGCTCGCTGACTATGATAAAGACAAGTTCCTATTCACTGAAGACGAGATTGCCAAAATCATAGCTTCAGTCAAAGCCAGAGAAAAGAAAGCTAAGGCAGGGTAGGCAGAGCTCAGTATAACTGCCCCGACGGCTAAAACAGCAAAGCTCCTAGTCAAACGACCTTCCAGAAGGCTCATTAAAGCTCAGGAGTTATCGGGGACACCTACATCGAAACCTAACCCTGAAGCTGAACCCCCCCTCCCTGAAGAAAATATTACATCCTCATCACTAGACTCTTTTATAATGAGTCTAAATGTTGAGCTCGTTACCACCTCTCCACCTTCCACCACCCCAATATCCACCATCCCACCACCATCAACCACCCTTCAATCATCCTTCGCTCCACCTTCCTCTACCAACCCTCCACCACCTCCACCCTTCTTCACTTCGGGTACCCCATTCTCCACCACAATACCCGAATTCTCCTCTTTCACATCCACCGACTTTCCATTAACATCCCCGGATCCATTTCCCTCTTCAGGAATGCCACCATTTTTTCCACCCTCCACCACCCCGACATCGCTGGTGACCCCATCTACAGTCACCACACAATTTGCGGGTCCATCAACAGTGTCATCTCCGCATGACACTATTTTTCCACCCCGACCCCAGCCACCTCACCCTTCGTTCACTGGGGTCCCCTTTACTAACGTCGGTGAGGAATTCGGACGTCAATTTGACACCATCCGAAACCTTCTCACCGACCCATCTAACATTTTAAATTCTATTTTTTCATGCGTGCAGGGTCTAACTAAGCAGGTTGCCCAGATCGGCGAGCAGAACCGCGCCATGCTAGGCATCCTCCAAGGAATCCAACAACGTCAAGATTCAGTGGCCAAGCAAGTCGACCACATCGACGACCACTGCAACAACTTGCCCAAGTTGATCCAGGGAGTACAACGCCAGCATGAAGTGTTGGCAAAGCAAGTTGATAGAATTTCCGCGTAGACTCTACCTCTGCCAGAGACCTTACGCGAGCTGCAGCAACAACAACATTCTTTCAGCACGTGCCTGGACGACATCACAACCACCCTCACGCAACTCCATAATCGCCAGGAGGAATCATCAAATAATGAGCTCATTCAGCTAAGAGCTCAAGTAACAAATCTAACAGCAAGACTCCTCTCGGTCGATCAGCGTTATGCTGATCTTAAAGAAACCCACGAAGCACTGCTCGAAACACACGAGCACGTGCAAGTGGCTTATGATGAACTCCAATCCATCCATCATCTGTGCAAGAAAAAAGCACAAAAGTAGAAAATTAACGACGATGAGGATACTGCTGATGATGATGACGATTCGGATTCTTCGGCGGACTCCACCAACAGTACCTCCTCAGATGATGATTCTGACAAACCAGAGGATGCTGGGGAGGGTCCAAGCCAAGGAGCAGAACCCAGCCAACAAAAAGATCACCATGATGGTGATAAGGATCCCAAATCCCCACACAATGATAATGTCAATATATCGTATGGGGATCAATTTCTTGACTACTCTGCTATGGGATCCATCGGGGAAGCTGCTAAAGACGCTGCCTTCGCCGAGTTCCACCAATGCATAATCGGAACCGACACCACCCCTCCTACAACAGCTGTCTTACCCCTCTCAGCACCAACCACGTCAGCAGCTTCACCCCTCGACAAGTACGAATCAGAACAAGTGCTTTTAGATACTGATGACGAGCTCAATTCTGCCTCGGACTCAGATAATGACATTCTTGGCTCTGAGGAAGCCCCAGAAGTACATCCTTCCCCCCCTCCGCAGGAGTTACCTCCGCCGCCACCTCTACCCAACAAAATGAAAGACTTAGACATGGCGACCATCTCTACCCTAGACGCCCAGGATATTTTCATCCTCAACACTATCGTAGATGATGCCAAAGCAGGGGAGGACATCATATACCAAAACACAAAGACCAGACGCGATCTAAAGCGCGAAGATTTCCGGTCACTTCTGCGACCCCAGTCGCCGGTGAATATGGCAATCTTTCGTACTCTCCTTACCAACTCTATCGAGATCTACAAAAGCTCCCGGCGACAGCAACCAGTTCTTAACGCCTCACCCACTCTAGGATTGTGCTTATTGTATAAAGAATTACAACACAAATCCATTACAAGGTTGCACAGGGGGATCGCGAGAAAAGCACGATACATTACCGTGCCCTTCCAAGTCTGTAACCACTGGCTACTAATGATTGTAGACACTGTCGCCCGCGACGCCAAAGTGTACAATTTTTGTGCCAATGACTTGAAGGTCGGAATAATCAATTTTATTGGAATTGACGCCAGGGAGGCAAGATGCATCCCTTTCCAGCTGCTAAAGCTAATTTGGGCCGCATGCCCTTCTCTTCGCAAGGACTGGAGCTCCCCCTGGTTCCGCATCATTAACCCACAAGTCCAAGCCGCTGAAGGCTCTTGGGACAGCGCCTTCTACGTCATACGACACATCCTAGCACTCAACCAGCAGGCTCCTTTTACTGAACTACTCAACGAAGATTTTCATTCCTTAAGAGGACGTTATGCGATGGAGCTCATCTGTGACAGACGGTTCTTCAAGGACCACACAATGGCACCAGATGATGTCCCTCGCTACCTCTTCTCCGCTATCCAACGACCACAACGGCGACCCTTCCGCCAAGTTCTCAAAGAGTCAGAGAAATCAAAGGGACCGGCCTCCACTACAGATCAGAACAAAGAAGATACATATCTGTTGTCCGCCATTATACCTTCTTTTCCAGACTTTGATCTTAGTGCTTGCAAAGGTCTATCCAGCTACGAACTACGTCTCATTATGTCAAAGCTTTCCGCCGAGAAAGATGAGCTCGTATTCATGTCTGGTGACATTCTTATAATGGCTGACACTCTGTGAGAATCTTTACAAATTAAAGGGTCCCTCTCTGTTGGCCTTATGTCCGCCTATCAACTGCTCCTTGGACAAGACCACCCCACAGCATACATGGCGTCTCCATATCTGAAGGATGACCTTTTAAAGCTAAAGAACTTCGGCGCAGCTGAAGCGCTAATCTCTTTTCTACAACACACAACGCCGAATTTCATCATGCTACCCTTCCTATACCATGAACACTGGCTACTCCTGGCAGCAAACCTTCCAGACGGAACAATCACAATCTACAATAGTTCCGATAGCCAGTACAACCCACGCCAGAAATCTTACGCCGTAGCACCAAAAACACCCACAGAGGTAGTGGCAAAAGAATGTGCTGAAAAATTAATCGACCTTCTTAGCCAGCACACAAAAGCTTATGCCAAAGAACACTTTCACCGCCCTTCCTTCTGCCACAAGTGTCCCCAGCAAATCTGACAATCCAACGACTGCGGCTTCCATGTCCTCTACTGGATGTGTACCATCTTAGTTCTTCAAAAACCAGTAGAGGATATGACTGACGTCAACTATCACGCCCTGCGTGGATAGTTTGCAGCTAAGCTCCTTCAAGCACCAGGGGCAAGCTCCGGATTAACCGACGCCTAAATGCCCTTGTCCATGCATCCCTCAACCTATCACTTTGACACTCTGTGGACAGAGTGCGTGATAAGTTAGGGGGGGAGTGCACTGGACAAGGGCGAGGTATCATCCTTCTCCAACTCTTCTAACTCATTTTTTTTTCCAGCACATAATTTTTAATTTTCCATCTGCATTTAGATTTTTTCCAGTAATTTTTGATAAAACAACTTTTAAGTATAACTTTCATCATGGAAAGTATCACCCATACCTAAGTTAGAGATAAAGTAGTCCTCTTTTAAATAATAAGATTAGCTTACAGGCTTGAAATGGCGAATCCATAAAATTCATTCACCATTAGTTTCTATACTTTTACTTCAATTCTATCTCAGACTCTTCACAGGTCAACTTCAGGGCCAAAGCGAACCGAAAACTCTCAAAGTCAAGAGGGAAATCAGAGAAATCCAATATCAAGAAATCTCACGAGCGGACCACCATTCAAAAACAAATGCATGTCAGGAACCCTAAGAACAGTTTTCTTCTTTCAATAAAAGAGGCCTGGCCGCCCAATCAAAAACCCTATCAAAACCCACTTCCTAAGCCTGTGAGTTTCGAATAAAAGCCAGAGTGATGAATAAAAACATGAGAGTTGTGCCATATATAAGGACCTATATGAAGAGCCAACAAAGATCTCACCCGGCCGGTACATATAGCTGCCCTCATGAAGACAGATGTGTCGTGCCCGGTAATGAGATCCCAAGGTTTCCTAATATATGAAAAGGTTGATAAAAGAGCTCACCCGGCCGGTACATTCAGCTGCCCTCATGAAGGCAGATGTGTCGTGCCCGGTAGTGAGTTTCTAAAAAGCATAGACAAAACCCTCCCCCACTTGAAGGGGGAGTTACACAATAAGCCTTTTAAGCCATCCCTCATACCCACTCTAGCTACCGATAGGATTCTCCAAAGAAGTATAAAACTGATTAGAGTCGATGACATGCACATAATAAGAGAGGTGGTCCCAATGCGAGATTCACGATGTAAAAGGAACCTGAGTTCCATGCAACTTTTGATACTCGAAAGAAGTTAATGTAAGCAGAAGCCCTGATAAGATCTCGGTAGATCTCTGACCTAGAATTGAAGCAAGAGTATGGAAACCCTAATCAAATAAAATCGCCTCGCCATTACATGCCTTAGCTCTATCTAACTTGAGGACAAGCTAGACTCTAAGTTAGGGGGGGTGATAACCTCCCATTTTGTGACGTTATCTTATTAGCTATCTTTAGTTTTCCATACTCTTTCTTAGATAAACTAAATAGAATCATTAAACTTTCTTAATTTTTTGCAGATACATAAATAAACTAACTTTTCCTCTTTTTCATTACAGAAAACACAAAAAAATTACAAAGACGCCTCACGGTCCCAAGACCACGAGAAGCCTCACAGTCCCAAGACCGCGACAAGCCTCACGGTCCCAAGACCGCGACAAGCCTCACGGTCCCAAGACCGCGACAAGCCTCACGGTCCCAAGACCGCGACAAGCCTCACGGTCCCAAGACCGCGAGAAGCCTCACGGTCCCAAGACCGCGAGAAGCCTCACGGTCCCAAGACCGCAAGAAGCCTCACGGTCTCAGGACCGTTTGAGCTTAACTTGAGCCTATAAATAGGACCTCAAGGGCCACTTCAAAGCATCGAATCTCAGACGCCCAGAGGCTGCCTCTCTAGCTCCAGAGTACTTTTCCGTCCGCTGCCCCAAGGCTGCCAGTTTTGAGATCCGTGTCTAACATCTAGCTACCTTCTCTCTCTCTTCTTTCTCTCTCTTCAACGACAAAGAAGGTGGGAAGAGAAGATCCTTCATCAAGGCAACCACGAAGTGCGAAGATCGTTGCTCTCTTCCCCAAGGGTTCAACTTTCCCTCCTCCGTGGAGATGACGTTCTTTCTCTCTCTTCTTGCCTCCTTCTTCGCCATGAGTAAGTAGTTTCCTTCACTAGGGTGCGGGGAGTAGCCCCGCTACCCATGTTTTCATTTCATGCGATGTAATTCAATAACTTGTAATAGAGATACTTTTCTTGTCAGTTCAACATCAATCGTTTAATGAATGCTAGTTTCCTGATCATCAACTTGTGTTACTTATTATCTTTTGGTATGAATTGTCTATGTTTATACTTCTAGATCTGAATATCGATTGAATGTTGGTCTTAGATGTATGTAGTCACCATATGTCTGTTTCGGTATCTAGGAGTTCTTGCATGAGTGGAGTAAACTCACCCCCATCATTGCACTTTCATACTATGAAATGGAATCAGTTGACGTATGGAAGTGCAATCTTGGTAAGGTCGAGGAACACATTTCATGAAGGAGTAATGCAAAGCATGTGACCATTCATTATGGAATGGCTGGCGTTGTAATACTCCACACTCCTTGTAGCTAGTTATCCGAAAGGAAGCTAGGACTACAAGATACTAACTGATTTGACTCTCTTTGCAGGTTGTTTTATTATGTTGCATGTCTTGATCCATGTGTAGTGGTGTGAAACCCGAGAACACCCTAGTGGTTTTTAATCATTGTTTACAACTTTAATCTCTACTTTCTTGTTTTACTTTCCTCGTACTTAGTCTAATCAACCAATCTAAACTTTTGATCTAAATATCAATCACTAAGTAGTTAAGTAAGACTAAAAACGCTTTCCATCTTATTTACTTCTAAACAAGACCGTTGTCCCGTGGATCCGACCCTTAAACTATATTACAATAAGACTTCCGCGTGTCTTAGCACATGCGGGTGGAGTTCTTACCATAATACAAGCAAGGCTAAACTTAGAGATTCATCGTCTCTAGGATTTTTAGTGGTGTTGCAAAACTCCATCAATGCACTCTGGAATAATGTCGGTCATGCATAAAATAGTTGCATGCAAAATCTTTGCAAGATCAACCATAGGGAACATGACAAGGTCTGATCTATTTATCAGGTGGATCATCATGGTGAAGAAACCAATCAATATAGGGTGCCTATTAATTAATAAAGTAACTATTACAAATGGCCATGAGGGCTTGAAAGAGCTATACATAAGGGGAAAATAGCATTGATAGGACATCTTCTAGGCCACCCCCACCTTCTAAAGACTTTTATTGAGAGTAAGGGAGATCTATTTTAAGATATCAATTACATTATTTCAACATCAGTGATCGCCTCGTGAAAATGAATGGTTTGCTATCCTTTATCAACTACAACATCGACTTCTCCATGAAAGAAATGTTGTGGGTAGATAGGGTAGAAACAAGAACAACTTCCCAAAGATGAAGGGAACTTGAGGAAGATGAGGTTGTAAAACAAGATGCTTAGCTAGCGCTAAAGAAGAAACTAAAGTTCAAGATCCATGGGGCTTTTACAAAGGGGAAACATTATGAAGCAATTGTCTGATCCCAACAACACCCTATTGTAATAGAAGGAGAGTTTGTAGTGAAAGATAATGATCTTGAAGCAACATACAAGGATCACATAGATAATGTTCTCCCTGATGATGGATAAGAGTCCACTTTCATCAATGGGGAACCTAAAAAAAAGGAGAAACACCAATTCAACACAAGAGAGTTCAAGGTTATCATGGTAGGGGGGCTTCAAGAAAAGATTAATCTAAACAAGAGCATAATTTTACACCACCATCTCCTCAAAAGGTGAAGAAATCAAAATAAATAGGGGTGCCCCAGCCTCAAGATGAATCTAAACTAGTCCTCCCAATAAATAGGTTAGCTAGACAAAGACCTACATTGCCTCTACGATAACCACATATGCCTAAGCTCAAGGAGGAACTTGAAATTTAATTTGACTTCATGCATGAGCAAATTTCCAACTCTCCTTACAAATTTTTATTCCTTATATTCTATCTTGCAACCACTAATGACGCGGGTAGAAATAACATACATGAGAACTGAAACCCCATTACATTTCATGAACTAGCTCATAGAGTGATAGTACAGATGACAGAGAACATGGCTGCCATAGCCTTATGGAACTGCAAAGGAAGCATGATGAGATCCTGATGAGAATGTGATGAAATGAAGAATGAATGGGAGGAGGAACTGCATCACAACATAGAAAGTCATGCAATGAAAAGACTGAGATGCAGTGAGAAACCATCCTCTTCTTCATTGTCATTGAGCCCATCAATTTCATAACCTCTAAAGGGCATCAAACCATCGTCCTCACCTACAACTAAAGGAAATGATCTCAAGTCCATGCACAGTAAGCAAGTTGTCTCACTCTCACCTCTCAACATAAACCTAAATTACTTCCAATAATGGAAGAGTCCCTCGGGTAGAGAAAGAAAGGGAACATGCATTGGTACCACCGCCTGAAGTTTCTCATCAACAGATTCAAGAAAACCAGCCCACTTAGGAAGACACAATAAATTTCTCAGATAGGGTCTCACACAAGGCATCCTAAGAGAGTGAACAAGAAAATTGGGTGCAACGCGATGCTAGTGAAATGACTAAACAAATGATGGCAGACATAGAAAATGTGATTGATTTGGACATCATCCCCATTGATGTTTGCAACATATACCTACAATTCAGTGAATCCAAAGGGCTTGTCCAAGAAAACATCCCAACAACTGACAAGGCAACAGTATGAGTATAATTATCATATGAAGACAAAGACGGGATGCATAAAGTTTCTTCAAAGGAACCCCTACCAGAGAGCCTAGACCATGTGTCTTCAAACTATAATCTCAAGAAGTCAATCAAGGTCCTATTCCCCAACCTCTCTAGTACAAGATGAAGGGGATGGATATGACGATCGTATCCAAAATATTATGTAGAGACATCCATTCCATTACAGATATCCTCATTGATGACCTACCAGGATAGGACACTATATGCTAGAACAAAGGGCAGTCTTTCATAAAGGAGCACTTCAAATGAATATTTAGGAGGAGGGAACAAATGCATTTGCAATTATTCAAAGTTCACTATGTGAATATATTCAAAGAGTTCTTAGACCCAAATAAGGAACAGCCAATGTTGAATGACACTCAAACCCTACCCAACCTCCTCTTCTGAAGGAGATGGTAAACTAGCAGCAAACTAGGGTTGTCATGTAGCCATATGGGACCAAGGATCATTGGCGTTTAACCGTGTCTGACTTGTATAAAAGACATGCACCGATTTACAATTGCTACACATCAGAGCTCAAATGCAATACAATGGTCCTCTAAGATGTGGAAGTGAGTGAGATTCAAAAGATCCCAATAAGTCTAGAGTATGTAATCATGGATTTAGGTAACAAACATAAAAACCCCAAGAAAACATTTACAATCAACATCAAAGGCCCCCAAGAAGAGTTGAGACCAGGAGAGTGCATGCTCATTGTGTTGAGTTTGATTGAAGCAGTAAATAGAGGAATTCCTTTCAAGGATATTTTTCAAGAGAATTTATATGGGTTGCATGGTCTGTACGCTACGGATCTCATGTAGGACATGCATTTCTTTCAATATCCATCGAAGCCTTCAGACAATACACCACACTGAATTCATATCAATGTGTCCCTCCCAAATTAGCATCCATGGAGAGAGGTTGTAAAAGAATTATGGACAGACTCATCTAAAAAAGAATTTTCTCCAGAGTTGTAGAAGTGTTGGAATGTCTTTGAATAGTAGAAGCAACAGCCACATCCCTCAAAGAAGACAACAATAGAGGATCAACAGAAACTCCAAGCAGAGGATTAGTAGGCCAAAGAATGAGAACAAACACCCACTCAAGAGGATACTAATGTGGAAGAGGTTTTAATACAATTCAAAGAAAAGACCCCTACCACAAATGACCAGCCAAAAGAGGGGGGTCTCAAAGAGGAAGCTTCTTTTAATAAGATGCTTCCAGCATAGCTCGAAGATACAATATTCTCTGACTTTGAAGGAGTAGTACCCGAAGGGCCAGATGGGATTGTACAAGCTACATCTACAAACTTTTACATGTGAAATTCTATCACAATATGATTCAGATTTACTCATGGGCAAGATGGAAGAAGACAACAACCCTATCAATATTGTCTTATAAAAAGGAATTGTTTGCATGTTGAAAGATGATCTCTATGATATTTTAAATATCCATGGTTATATGAAAATTAGTGTGATGTCAGCATGTCATTCCCTTCTTGGAGATGGCTTACCTGACATACATGACACACTATCTTCTAATTGAGGATGTTTTTCATAAAAAACACATTGGAGAAATGAGAGACTAAATAGACGCCTACATAGCTCTCTCCAAAGTTTTGTCTTTTTCCCAATCCTACACTATAATCACTGGACTCTATTGGCAATAAACCTTAAAGAAAAAATAGCAGTCCTACATAATAGTTTGGATGTTGAATATGAACCAAAAAATAAACCAACATGACAAGGTCGCAACTTCACCAAGGATAAAAGAGAAATCCTATGCATAAGAGATAATAAAGATGATACAAAGCCACAACAAGGGATACGCACATGTTACACTAAAGAACTTCAAGAAGATGTAGTTATGGCATATAAGTTCACAACATATCATGCAATCCAATCATTGTAGCTTCCATTGCCTCTGGATGCATGCACTAACCTCTCTAGAAGTAAGAGTTGAAATTTTGTAGAGCAAATTGTATCATCCTCTCAATGGAATGTATGTTGTTCAACTGTATTGTTCTCACTGGGTTAATGAGGCACTCTAGAAATAAGAGTAAACCCCGCATGTTTAAATTCAACTTCATCTTTTGACACTTTGGAGACATAGTGAAATAAGTTTTAGGGGTGTAAACAGGCGAGGTAGGTACTATATCATCTCCTCTACTTTTAATTTGCTTCTACTACTCCACTTGCATAAAATACCTTTACATAAACTTTTGTTTTTGAATCTCCATACAATTTTGAATGATTTTTAACTTCTAGACTACACAAATTAATAGATCAAAATTACCAATGTCACTCTTAGCTAAGAACTTTTTTGACAAAATGAAGGATAAAGTTTTTCTTTAGGCAATTTTTTATCCATTTTCTTAGAAGTTATCTTTACTTATAATTAGATCTTATTATCTTCAAGTATATCTTAGCACATTATTGTATCAAGTGATGAATATGCACATCAAAATTCACATATCTTGCTACATGATCATGTCTCTACACCAACTCTACCTAAATATACTAGTGATTACTAGTAAAAAGCTTCTCTTCTTGGGGAACTTCTATAAATTAGGAGGGCCTTAGTTTGATACAATTCAGAGCAATCACCTGAACCCCAATACATGTTGGAAATGCTTGAATCTTACACCGAAGAGAAAGCTACCCCTTCTAGTGCTAAACTCTGAAAAAGGAGAAAAAGAGGCTTGGCATCCCATAAAAATCCAAAAATATCCCACCATCCCAAAATCTAATAGGGGAGAGAATAAAGCCTAAAAAGCATGAAATTTGTGTCGTGCGATGAGCAAAATGTGGTCTCCCAGCTAGTGTCTAGCTATGCTCATCAATGAAGATATGATGAGACTAGTAGTAGAACCCATAAGCTCTATAAATTAACCCCTTGATCCTCAAAGGTGATCATAGAAACCACTATCCTACACTTGAGTCTTATGGATGAGTGAACCTAAGAAGAACAAGTTACACCTCATCTTTGACTACCCTACACACTTCCTTGGTCATCCAAAAAATTGAAATTTGAGAGTGAAAGATACCTTGTAAGAGATTAATGCTTGGTACAGCTATGAAACGGGACTCAGAATTAATATCTCAAACAAATAACCTAACCTTTGAGAAAGGGAGTATCAGGTGAAAGGTCAAGCAACTATAAGTTTTGAGAAAGGTTCCAGGAACAAAGAAAGTAGACAAAGAAACTAAACAAAAATCTTGGGAGTAGAATTGATGTATTGATATGATCACTATAACCCAACTCACCTTTATAAGAAATCCCTCATTTTCCACTTCATACTCTGATTCTACTTATTAGACTGAGGACAAGCTAGACTTTAAGTTTGGGGGTGATAACATCCAATTTTGTGGATGTTATATCCCTATTTTATCATTCATTCCTTTATCTTTCTAGTCTTTAATGTGATCAATCTCACTTTTACTTGCATTTAAAAATATTTTCCCTCTTGTGTATTATTTTATACCTTTCTTAGGATAATAACAAATGAACAACATTTCTATCAGTCTGGAGCAATATGGCATAGATGAATGCTTCGGCAAAATAGGGAAACGCCAAAGAGTAACGCAGCAAAGCCATTGTTTCATGAACCAATGGAAATACCTAGGGCCAATTGAACCAGTGATTGGCGGTACAATAAGAATACTTTCCATCAATGGTCACACATTGATGGAAATTATGCTTCCCTCCATGATGAAGACTTTGCAGAAGCACCTCAACATTGATGCCTGGCCTATGTCTAGTAGCAACGCCAGATCAAAGGAAAGCACCTTGACACATATGTCCAACCTATATAAGGGCATCGATGCCCAGTCATTCACCATCATCCATCGATGAAGAAGCCACACTTCATCATGATGCCCAATCTTCTATTGTCCTATGGTGGTTGAGAATATTTTCATCCACCAATGGTTGGTTAACAACTAACCACCAATAGAAAGTCTATTTCCATCAACCACCAATCGAGCTTGACGCAGTCCATCAATTCTTGCTCTAAAGCACAAGTCCTTTCATGCCAACAAAATCTCTATGAAGCTCAGTATTGTTAAGACTTGCTAAGCATTTTCACCAAGGTACATTCCCTGAGACTTGGAGAATAAGTAAAGTATCCCTACACTTAGGTATCTTTAGAACAAACTAACCCCTATAAATTGGGGTAACCGACCTTCACAGAGAGAAGTTTGATCACTATAAAAAAAGTACATCCCATATCTAATCTCATTATCAACACACCATTGGAAGGAAAGGATGAGAGCCTAAGCCTCATTGGTGTTTGCTTCCACAAGATTCTAGATCCTTCCTTGAGAGGAGAGTAATTGTAGAGTCCATCATCTCATTCACTAGCAAATCTAAAAGAAGAGGAGGACTCCATCAACATCCAATACCTCTAGATAGACTTTTTTGTAGTGTTTCCTCCTTCTTTCCCACTTTATTCATCTCTTTTCCATTTTTCATTGGACGATGAACTTCATTATTTATGAATCTATATTATCTCTTGGGAACGTGATTGTATAGACCACTTACCTAGAGTTAGAATAGCCACTAAAGCTCTCCTAACATGTAAATATTCATACTCCTTTGAATGTATGTATCTTAGCAGTGTTTATCTCTTCTCTCTTGGTTTTGAATGATTTACTCGCATGACTAGCTACCATTTTGTGATACCTAATTTCTAATGCCTCGAAAGACTAGTATTAATATAGATCTAGAGTTAAAGAGTAGTATGTATGCATGTTAGTGTTGTAATGCTAGAGCTATTTATGATATGTTCGTATATTTGGTGGTTTGTTTGTCATCTCCAGAGAGATAGACATTTCTATGATATAGATCCAACCAAATCACGAGAAAGGAGGGAATCGATATTGATGATGATTTATCATATTTATGCTAAGGGTATGTAATGGATATGTGTGTTTTCATGTTGGTGGGATTGATTAGATGGTGAAACCCAATCAAAGTACAATCCATATATTGAAATATATCAAAACGATCCTAATCACATACCTACTTTGAAAAGTTAGTTTTATTTTACTTTGGTTGCTTTATTCCCTTATTAGTAACCCCGTTCTGTAAGGAACACTTAATCTAACTTATGGTTTTACTTATCTAAGATAAGGCCTCTTATCCTAAATATCATGTCACCCTTTTCTCTGTGTTTGACCCCATTTACTATGCATGATCCTCTATTATCATTGCATGTGTCTAAGGTATTAGGGATAAATTTAAAGTCTGATTACTCTCAATTTGCCTCCATTTTGGACGTATGCCTTTTAGGCGAACGATGATGGATATGGAAGTGCCAATGGATTTCAGTAGAGAGCAACAGGTAGAGAAGAAGCATAGGGGTCATAAAGTTGAATCATGTTAGCATATTCACCTTACCACTCTCCCTATGCAAAGGTTGTTAGGAGGGGGAGGAGTTTTCCCCATATCCATCTACCTATTGGCATTTGCATGGAGATGCTTGGGGTTGGGGAGTTTCTTATAACTCATTGACTGTGAAAAGACCTACAGTGTTTATGTTCCCCTTCCGAGTTGCATAAATTTTTAGAGGGTTTAGAATTGTTTGGCATGGGTTGACAATGATGCCCTACCTCCCCTATGTATTATAGTTAGGTGCAGAAGAAGGAAGGTAACTGACGTCTAATCCATCCCCAATTTGGACTAGACTATGCATATGGGTGTTGGACCAATTTAGACAAAACAAAATATTAAAGACATATTTCATACATGATTTTGATAGACCACAAGTTCTTATCATTATGATCTCCCACCCAAAAATCCTATGTTCCTACTTTCTTTTAAAAAATATAAAAAAATCAGGAATAAGTCTAGTGTTGTAAGGGCATAAAAGATATCATGTTTTTACGGAGCCCAAAATTTAAGGTAGTTCATTGGTGGATTCTATACTAGACCCTAAAATTACAAAAAAAATGAAACTACTTTGATGAAAATATTGTATATGTTACATTCTATCAAACTTATAAAAATCCCATCTTAGATTTTATTATAAGTTGTAATAGAGTATTTTTCAAGAATTAGGTTGTAATTGTTCATATCCGAGGACTCAATATGCAACTAGTTCTCTTATTTTAAATTCCTATAGGACATCGAAGAGGTTCATGCACTTTCATGATAAGGCCATGAAACCATGATCATAATCTTTTCTAATTTTCATTATTGAAAAAATAGAAATCAAAATACAACTGCATACCAATTGAAAATTAGCATAGATAGTACCAAACAAACTAATCATTGAATTTGTAGCACCAGAAGAGACTTAGTTCTAGTAACATGTTGTCTAGAGTTCTAAAAGGAGAAAACATAGTAAAAACTTAAGTTGAGGGAGGCACCCTGACAGTAGGCCTCTATGATTAAATAGTGAAGATGCTAATAGTTGTCACTCACCCTGTCAAGGTTCTTCTCTAGAATGTAGGTCCTCTTCCCCATGGCCATTTCTCCATAGCCTGTTAGTTTGTTTTTATGGTATCCTCATTATTTCCACTATACCTAGGTCACCTACATAGTGAGAACATAATATGTGTGTCATGAGTTTCTTGAATAAGTTGCTAGATTTCATGACATTTGTTATTGAACTTCTTATTATTTCTTTCATCCCATAAAATTCATAAAATGGATGCAATCAGTGCTTTGGTTAAGTATGTTTCATGTGTTGTTTGTTCTGTCATGTTGATTATTTGTGCCAAACAATCATGATAGTCTGTGTTGGTTCTATTGAAGGCAAAGTAGTGCTTCCATAATGGCATGGTCATTGTGAAAGTGAAAAAATGATGATGTGTAGTTTCTACATAGTCTGAGCATAGAGTACATATGGAGGGCCTAAGAAACCTCTAATGTATAAGTTGTGGTATGTAACTAATTTATCTTGCCATATGATCTAAAAAATGATTTTAACACTCAATGGACACTTGATTTCCCTAATACATGATAAGGGTCTTATGTGTCATGAGAAAGAAAAATGTCGATAGGAATTTATGGAGATGTATTTAGTGCCCCATCTCCATGTAGACTGGTTTCTCATGTTTTCTATCTGGTATAGAATCTCATCCTTAGTGTTTTTGGAAATGAATTTGTGATGCTTCTCTTAAGTTTGATTGTACTATGAGTTCCCATGAGTAGTAGTGCATGTTCTATTGTTATGTGTGTTACAATTTCGGGAATAGTTGATGCTACATTTATCACCAAATAGTGACTAAACCAACATTTGACATTTGTAGTGTGGTGGGTAATGATACTGTGTAGAATGATGTATAAGTGTTGTTGATATTCCACCATAAGAGGGATGTCCTACTATGTCTGATATGCTACCATGGTTTGTGTTTCTGGAATTATATACTAATAACGTGTTCTTTACATACATTTTCTATCAGAGCATAAAGATGTTGTGATTTTGTGTATCAAGTGTTGCATGTGTATTTTTATGTTGATGCTTCCCCAGTCTCCATAAGATTTAGGGGAGCAAATGGTATCCCAATTCACTGGGTGTATCCTATTTCCCATATAGAAGGTTCTACTGATGTGGTCAATTGTCTATTGGATTTTAGATGGAATTGGTATAGATATAAGGAATTATGTGGTGAGTTAAGTGAGCTATTCAAGAGTGTGAGTCATTCAGATAAGTTGAGAAAGAGTGTCTTCCATGAGCTAAGTCAATTTCTTAGGGCATGGATGATAGGATGCCAACAGGCATTGGGCAATTTGTATTGGGATAGAGGTAGACCAAGATAAGTATATGGTAATTGTTCAAATCTTGTAGCTGTGAAGTGTTATATATATGGTCATCTCTTGTTGGTCAATGTGTGTTCCAACAATAGATGAGTTCTAGAAGTTAATTGTGGTAACAGAATAAACCCAGAATATGAACCATATTGATCATGTATGGTCACCCAGGGAAATGAAAATAATTGTGCCATCAACATATTATATAACATTTCCTTGATATTGGAGTGAGGACGTAATGAGTTTGTTCTACATACCAAGTTGTCTCATTTGAGAGAGAACGAATGTGACCATGATGAAGAGGCATGGAGATAGGGTGTTACCTTATCTCAGCCCATTGGAGTTTTTAAAATATCCAAATGGTGTACCATTAATGGGGGTTGATAGTGGAAGGAACAAATACATGATGAAATCCACTGAATACATCTATTAGGGGAGATGTATTCTCTTAAGAAACCAAAAAAAAGTCTATTTTATATTATCAAATGATTTTTTAAGTTGAGTTTGATAGTCAAAAGAGGGATGTGCTAAGTATGACAAGTGTGTATAGTTTGTTCACCATGATATAAGCATATTCAATTTGTTCCTAACAGAGATACATTGTTGTTTGTCAATCATCTTTTCTAGATATGGTTCTAGTCTAGAGCTAAGATTTTTTCTATGATTTTTTATGAATCATTGATGAGATTGATAGGTCTGAATTGATTTACTTTTTTCGGATGTTTCACCTTTTTATAAGTGATATATGTGTTTGATTCAGTGCTTTAGTCTGGAAGGGGATATCATCATTCTGATGAATGTACCTCAATGGGTTGTTAAAATAGACTTTTATGTGTTCCCACATACTATGGTAGAAATATAAGTTGAATCTGTTGTTAGGTTTTAGGGAAGGGGGCACAACAGAATAAAAAAATTTCTTCCCTTTTCTACCCAAGTTGTTGGATCCATCATAGCTATAAAACATTAGTGAACAGAAGGAATAAGAGAGGATAAAGGTGGTACCTTTATGCACACTACTTGTCCAACAAGTAAATATGTCTTATGTCAGTGAATAACTTGATCCTTTGGATCTAGATCCAGATGGGTCTCCAAGCATTCTAGATAAATAAGAAGAAGAAGATCTAAAATGGACACCAAGCAATAACTTCTTGTTGTCTTGTAGAACATGCTTTCAAAGCCGACACACATATGCCTCAAACTCTACTTCGTCCACAAAGATGAAGAAAATTGTGGCGCACCACCTTGGCCACCAAGTCAAAGAGGAACAAAAGTTTTCTACTTGTTAGGTGTCCTAGAACTCCCTTTCTTCTCTTATCTTGGGCAGAAGTCCTTAGGGTGACTTCCTCTCAAAGAAGAGAAGTTTGACTCCTAATTAGTCCCACAGGTTGCCTTAAGAGTTGTGTTTAACCCTTTAGGATGTTCCCCTTTTATGTAGGATATCCATGGGCTTAGAAAAACATATTTCCAATCATTTTCCTAATAGCAATCTCAAAATAGTTTAATGCTAAAAATTCAGACTGGATTTGTGAGTAATCGATCACGTCTTGTGATTGCTTGATCACAGCTCCTAGTCGCCCACTCACATTAGTTAATATGTTGGTCAAATCAGTCTAGATCTAGATATGACTTGCTTTACAATAATTGACTTTCCATGTAACATTACAATCACCTGATCAGTTGGCCTAATGATACTAAGTACTTGTATATAGTGGAAATCTCAATCGATCAATTTATAATCAATTGATATATTGACTCAATCAATATGACCAGTCAATTAGACAATCTGGTCGCCCAATCATAGGGTAAATCAACATTTTTATGATTCAAGATCATTCTAATCATATGTTTGATTGTAAACTTCAATTCCCTTATACATCCTTATGTATTTTACCCAGTAGGTTTCTAATTACGTTAGTAGTGATGTTTAAAATAACACAAGAAATATTGGTGTCTAGCAACACATCATTTCCACTCAAGTAATAGGAATGAGTTGGAGAACAACTACAACTTGTAAAGTGATCAGTGTCGCCATGACCGTATAATCCCTTCGTCACATATATCCATATTAAACTCGAAGTGTAGAATGCCATCCCCTTAATCATTTAATCTATGTTCCTTGAACTAGAGTAGACTATTTGAGATAATGTGAGCTCAATCTCATATATTGACTCACATAATCATGTCCATGCATTTCATAGTCCCTCTTATCAAGTGGTCGGGGATATCACTCCAAAGGAGGGACAAATTCCATCTACATCACTCACATCATTCCCCCATGTCACAATGTACCCAATCACCAACTTTTTGGCAACACATATTCTGGAGCATGCTCGGCTAGTGTAAAAGTACATAGAACAACATGTGTTGCTTCAATATCTTTAGTTCTAAGGATCACGGCCACCACTATCACATTGAGATATGATTCTGACATGTCGTTACATGACTTCCTAAGTCAATCTTAAGGTGGTCTGTCCAGTACAATATGTTATGTAATAAGGATCTACATATCTATGTTGATATACAATATCATGACTAAAGAGACATAGTCATCACTGGCCATACATGACAGTCATGTGTATTATTTTTGTCCTATACTATCAACAATAATAACCAACTAGGGATATAACAAGAATTAAAACTCTTACTATACAGATGATCTCATGTTTAGGTCCTCAACCCAAACCATATGTAATCAAGGCATTCTTATGACTCTATTAGGTTTTCTCATTATACTAATACTAAAGCAAACATAATAAGTGGATTTTCCTTTTATTAAGTAAAAATATCCCTTTTACAATCATCACATGTTGGCTCTAAGGGTATATAACCAACAGTCTCCCTCTTGCACTAGAGCCAGTAAATCATGAACCTAAGTACAATGTATCTAACATCACCATCATGTTTTTACTATAAAAGTGCTTTTAGAGGATTATTAATGTTGCTTTGAGTTGGTACTCTATAAATATTTATATCTCTTTGTTGTACAATTCTCATGTATGAGATGGTAATGCCTAAATATGTGCTTGAAACATCGATGCAGTCTGGGTTCCTTAGCTTGTGTAATAGCTCCATTGTTGTTGTAGTAAATCTTTATTGTGTCTTCAATGGTTGGAACCACCCCAAGTTCACTAATGAACTTCTTGATCCATATTGCTTCCTTTGTTGCACTAGAGGCAGTAATGTAATTGGCATCTGTTGTATAATAAGCCACAATTTTCTACTTGGAACTTTTTTGTCTTATTGATCCACTGTTTAGGCAAACGCATGAATTCGAATTGCGATTTATAGTCATCCTTGTAGGTTTGGAAGATTGCATCAGTGTAACCTTTCACAACTAACTCTTCCTCACCAACATAAATTAGGAATTGATCCTTAGTTCTTCTTAAGTAGTTAAGGATGTTCTTTACAGCTATCCAGTGTTTTCATGCTCAAAGCATACAAGACACTTGGTCACATACATAGCATTGCATACATGATAGATTCAATTGTCGAGACATATAGAATCTTACTCATGCATGCATACTCTTACAAAAAGCTACGACATTGATTTCTAGAGAGACTTATTCTATGGGACATGGGTAAGTTTTCTCTCTTAGAGTTATTCATGCTAAACCTCTTTAGCACTTTGTCAATGCATGTAGTTCGGCTTAGGCCAAGAAGTCCTTCATGAAGAAGGTATTGCCCAGCCATGTTTTAGCCTATAGTAGAGTAGATATGTCTTTTCCCATCAATAGTATGTCATACACATACAACATAAAAAACACAATCATGCTCCCACTAACCCTCTTGTAAACATAGGTTTCATCTTAATTTAAGATAAAGCCAAACTATTTGACTATCTCATCAAAATGAATAGTTTAAATCAGATATGGTTGCTTCAAACCTAGATTAACCTTTGTATCTTACATACTTCATTGAATTCAGGTGGAGAAATAAAACCTTTAGGATGTGTCATGTACATATCCTACAAATGATTCCCATTAAAGAAATTTGTAACCTCCATTTTACAAATCTCATAGTCATGATAAGTTGCAATAGCAAGCATGATCCTGATTGATTTAACCATGGCAACTTGTAACAAAGTTTTATCATAGTCAACACCTTGAACTTGTTTGAAACCTTTTTTAACCAACCTGACTTGTAAGATTTGTATGTTACCATCTATGTCGGTCTTCTTCTTGAAGATCCATTTGCACCCTATGGGTTTTACCCCTTCAGGAGGATCCACCAAAGTCCATATTTGGTTGGTATACACATAGTGCATCTCAAATCTTATGGCTTTAAGCCATTTCTCAAAATCTAGTCCCTCAATAGTTTTTTTAGGTAGTTGGTTCATCATCATCGATGGCCAACACATCGCCTTCTTGAGTCAGAAGAATTCCATATCTCTCTGGAAGAAGATGTACCCTACTAGAACTTCAAGGTTCCTATGCTACGATAGGGATTGTAGGTTCTACAACATTTTGTGGTTCCTCTTGTTCCTTATCTACCTCCATAGGATCAATTTTGTATTGCTGGTCTTGAACTTATTCAAATTCTATTTTTCTTCCAATGATTCCTCAGGAAAAAATTACTTTTCAAGGAATACAACATTTCTGGTGCCAAGAACTTTATTTTCTGGTGGAGTATAGAAATAGTAACCCCTTAGTCTCCTTAGTGTATCCAACAAAGATACATCCATTCCATTTGGTTATATGCTTTTAACAAAACTATTTCTTAACATAAGCTTCACATCCTAAACTTTCATCAAAGAGATATTGGGATGTTCCCCCTTCCATATCTCATATGGTGTCTTTTCAACAGAATTAGAAGGTACTTGGTTAAGTGTAAATGTGGAGGATTCAAGAGAATGTCCTCAATAGGAAAGCATAAGATCAACTAAGCTCATCATTGATTGTACCATGTCCAACAAGTGTAATTTCTTACTTCTAATACACCATTATGTTGTGGTGTTCTAGGTGGATTCCATCATGATATGATACCACAATCCCTTAGAAGGGCCTCAAAGTTTGTCTAAGGTATTCACCACCTCAATTTGATCCAAATGCTTTATTTCTTTGGCCAAGTTGATTATGTACTTCATTCACAAACTCCTTGAACTTTTCAAAGGACTCAAATTTTTGTTTCATAAGATGCACATATTCAAATCTATTGAATTCATCTATAAAAGTGATTAAGTGTTGATATCTACCTATAGACCTTGTGCTAAAAGGTACAGACACATCAAATTATATGAGTCCAAATATTCCTTGATCTCTCATTGTTTCCAGTGAAATTTTCTATTGTCATATTGTCCAATAAACAATATTCGCATGTCTCTATTGATTCAAAATCAAAAGATTCTAAATAACCATTTTTATAGAGTCTGCAAATGCACTTTTCATTTATGCTTTCTAGATGACAGATCTAAAGGTATGTTTTGTTTAACTCATTGAGTTTTACAATTTATGTTATATGCATTTGTCTTAAGATCTAATAAATAAATATCATATGACATAGGGGCACTGCCATAAAAGATCTCATCTTTAGAAATAGAAAATGATAATTCTTTATTAGAAACTCAAAACCATTCTTGTCCAAACATGATCTAGAAATAATGTTTCTATTTATGGTAGGTACATAGTAGCAGTTCTCTAACTCTAAGAAAATGAGTGGATAGAGATAAACGGTAGGTTCCTACTAAAGTGGTTGCAACTCTTGCTCCATTTACAACACTTAGATCCACCTCCCCTTTGTTTAGAGGTCTACTTATTTTCAGATCCTACATATTTGATCATATCTGAGATCCACATCTGGTATCCATTATCCATGATGAAGAAGTATATATTTTTATGCCTATAACATATATACTTGAAGTAGAGATCTCTATCTCCTGCTTCTTATTCTTTAGTTCCTCAAAGTAGAGAGAGAAATTCCCCTTCCAATATGCAACCTAGTGAAATTGGCGAGAATTGCCTCCCCTAGCCAGACTTTTGACTAGACTTAGAACCTTTGTTAGATTTTCCTTTGCCCTTCCTTTTCCCTTTGTTGACCATCAACACTGGATGGGGCTTGTCTTTCATTTGACCCTCACCATTTATCAGCATGCCAAGTATCTCGGTCACTATCTTATCAAAAATCTCATGTTTTAATTCATGACAAATGCTTGTATGAATTTGGTAATGATTGAAGGATAACATTTCTAGGTAACTCTTGACCTAAAGAAAATCTCAATCTTGCAAGACTTTACACATACCCAATAAACTTGAGTACATGTTATCCAACTAGATCGCCTTTGCCATTTTGCACTTAAACAATGACTTGGAAACATCAAACCTCTCTTGTCTTGCTTGTTCTTGATACATGTTCTTGAGATGTGTTATCATCTCAAGAATATTCATGTTCTCATGTTGATTTTGAAGCTCATGATTCATGGAGAAAAGCATCAGACATTTGATGTCCATAGTGTCATTAGAGTGCTTCTTGTAAGCATCCCTTTTCACTCTAGGTGCATTCAGAGTTGGTTCATTAGGTATTGGTGTGTCTAGGACACAAATCTTATGCTCGTGTATGAAAAAAATTATTGATGTACTAATACAATCATTAAATTTATTCCCATTTAGTTTTTCTTTCTCAAGGATGGATCATAGTTAAAATAGATTATGGGTTGTGTTCTCCATTGACCTATATAACAGATAGTTTGTATGATTTAATCGATTTGAAAATAAATTTGATTGACAGAATTGATTTGAACTTTAATTAATTACACTCCCACTACTTTTTTCAAAATAATAGTTCTCAATATTAATTTGGAAGGTTACAACGAGAAAATTCTAGTTATCCAAGACCAAAATAATCAAGTCATTGCTCAACCAATCAGCACCACACATAACTTAGTTACTAAGGTAGGTAACAATTATAAATTAGATCATATGACATTCTTGGTTAGATGGTTGTACAACTATGCATCAATAATTTATCATATGAATTATATGCCATATTTTTGCCTCTAGGTGCTTAATCCCATTAGGTCACATAGTCAAGTCCAACCCAAGGCCAATACAATAAGTATGCACCCCGCTTGGTAGGCCCACATACTTATTACTACACTTCCCCAAGGTTGATGGTGCACCATGCTTGGCATGCACACACTTAGTCAAAAAAGGTTTTCATGTTTATCAAATGTTGAAGGCATTTTT
This sequence comes from Alisma plantago-aquatica, assembly GCA_963693085.1. NCBI lineage: Eukaryota > Viridiplantae > Streptophyta > Magnoliopsida > Alismatales > Alismataceae > Alisma > Alisma plantago-aquatica. Next base: position 1,050,438,881 of record OY856410.1, read on the forward strand.
AACATTAATATTATATTGAAGGATTTATATATATATATATATATATATATATATATACATACATACATACATATATACACACACATATATACATAGGTGACACACACATACATGCATAACAGACACACCCGCCCCCTCCGTCCCTAGGGTTCCTCTGGCGATCAGCCAGGCGACCCTGAGAAGGACCGGTGGCAATGGGATCTCCTCACCGAGATCCTTCCACCTCATCCACCGGACCATCCATTCCCATCTCCACCCCACCACCACCCCAGCCTGCCACCAACGGATCCATCTCTGCGGAGAAATCGACGGAGTCTGGAGTTGCACCCAAGAAACTATGGACTCACGTCGTGATGAGAACGACGACCCAGGTGAAGGAAAGCTCTGAACTGAACTTTCCCAAGGGATCAAAGGTTGATGGCAAGGTCGTTGTCACACTCGAAGAGGGGGAATATAGCAGGATGAAGGACATCTGGGAGTTCTCGGTCTCCATCTACGTCATGGGGAAGAGACCCTTTTATCCTCATCTCGCTGCATGGATCAGGAGAACATGGCGCCCTAAGGGAGAGTTCGACCTGATATCAAAGCCTAATGGATTCTTTATAATCCGGTTCTCTAATGACACTGATAAGCAAGCGTGCCTCCTCGGAGGTCCTCGCTGGTTCGATTACCAGATGGTCATCACTAAAGACTACAAATATGGTGATCCTTTGGTCAAAGAATATCTGTCTTCTATCCCAGCTTGGATTCGGATCCCTTCCAATGGAAAGACCTGGACCAAAAAAGCCGCAGGCACCGTGGCGGCTGGGGTAGGCACAGTACTCCATATCGAAACCAAATCCATGGAAGAACCTGGTACAGATGAAGCTCGTGTGCTTGTGGAACTGCAAGCGGAGGAAGAACAACCCGATACAGTTTGGCTTAGGGTTCCGGGCAGAGGTGAACAACCTTTCAAGATTCAATATGATCATATTCCTACGAAATGCTCTTCCTGCTGTTTCTTTGGTCACAATGAAGACGACTGCCCTAAGAAACCTAAAACTTCCACGCCCCAGCAAGAAGATGACTTCCAAGTCCCTAAAAAGGTTTGGAAACAGAGACCAGCTGATAATCAGTCAGTCAGGAATTCCAACATAGTAGAGGGGGAGGTTGTCAAGCCTACGGAAGCAACCACTTCCAATAAATTTGATGCTCTGGATTCAGACAAAGAAGAAGGTGAACTGCTGATGATCGAAAAAGAAAATCCTCCTCCTGTTGCATCTTCATCTTCCCAAGGAAAAGGAAAAGAGCGAGAGAAAGTGCCTCCAAGGCGTACAAGGAACTCCAAAAATTCTTCTTAATGTCCGTTTTGGTCTGGAATGTAAAGGGAATCAATAAGCCGACTAAAAGGAAGGAAGTTAGGGAATGGATTATTAGAAGTGATGTCTCTATTTCTGCTATCATTGAAACTAAAATCAAAAGGTGTAATACCAATTACATCAACTCCATCTTTCCCAATGGATGGAGTAGTATCTCAAACCATGATGAAGTAGATCTGGGAAGAATTTGCTTGGGTTGGAACCCAAATGTCTGGAACATAGATATCTTCAAGAAAACTAATCAAATGATCACTTTAAAATGTAAAAATAATGGCGGACTTCTTATCTGGTTCACAGCAGTCTATGCCTTTAATCTCCACAATCAACGCATAGATCTTTGGAATGACATTGAGTCTCTCTCAAACATCATTAACGATCCCTGGCTGATCATGGGAGACTTCAACAATGTTAGGCTTCAAGAAGAAAAGAGAGGGGGTCGTCTTGCCCATGAAGTAGCTATCAAAGCTTTCAACCACACTATAAATGCAGCTGACCTCTGCGAGCTTCCTATGAGCGGGAGTATCACCTATACCTGGAACAATGAAGGAAAGCCCGATAAAAGAATTGCCAGCAAGCTCGATAGAGCTCTTGTCAACAACCATTGGCTTCAAGTTCTCCCGCATGCCCATGTTAAGGTAGTGAGTGCTGATATAAGTGATCACGCACCACTTATCATGCAGGTTCAAGAAAAGAAGAAGAAGGCGAGGCCTTTCCGATTCAAGAACTTTTGGACCAATTGGGATGGTTATTCTGATATCATCCAAGAATCCTGGAAAGAAAATATAGTAGGAAACCCCATGTTCGTCTTCACTAAAAAACTTATGAAAACAAAATTTCTTTTGAAACGTTGGTCCAGGCATCATGTCAATATTCCTGAACTTATCTCTGAATCCAAAAAAGAGCTTATTTCTATCAAGAATGCTCTTCTCACTGATCCGCTCAACAGTCATCTTATTGAAAATGAAATGAAGATCAAGGCACAGCTGGAAGATCTCAAAAAAGCTGAAGAAAGCTATGCCTGGAAACGTAGCAGGTTGGCTTGGATTGCAGACGGGGACCGTAACACTAAGCTTTATCATAATGCAATAAGGAAGCGTGAAGCTCAAAATACTATTGCCGAACTGATTGATGATGAAGGCAAAATTGTTAATAGCCAGGAGGACCTAGAAACACAGGCCAACGATTACTATAAAGCTCTCTTCAACAAGCAGCAGGATGATTTTCCCCTTCTGCTGAACGAATGTCTTAACTGGAGGTACAAGCTCACTAGCTCACATAATAACATTCTTTGCAGGGATATTAATATGGAGGAGTTGAAAGATGCTGTCTGGAGTATTGGGGTTAATAAGTCCCCAGGACCTGACGGATTCAATGGCCATTTCTACAAAGAAGCTTGGCAGACAATCAAATCTGATCTTTTTAACAGCATCAACTGGATTATGAAGGGAGGTAATATGCTCAGGCAGGTCAACCATGCTTTTCTCACTCTCATCCCTAAGAAGAAATCTACTGCTTCCTTGGCCGACTTCAGGCCTATCGCCTGTTGTAATGTTCAATACAAGATTCTAGCTAAAATCCTAGCTGAACGTCTCAAGCTGGTGCTTCCTTCTCTCATCTCGGATGCCCAAGGCGCCTTCATCAAAGACAGAAGCATCTCAGACTGTGCTCTCTTAGCTAGTGAATTTATGCTTGATTTCAATGTTCAGAGAGGTCACAAGAAGGTTTGTATGAAGCTCGATGTTTCTAAAGCTTTTGACAGTGTCCGCTGGACCAAGCTCTGGCAGATAATGAAGGAAATGGGGTTTTCCACCAACTGGATCTCACTCATTCAGCAATGTGTCACCACTGTCAGCTATTCAGTGCTTGTGAACGGCACTCCTAATGGCATTTTTAAAGCCTCTAATGGCCTGAGACAGGGAGACCCTTTGTCTCCATTGCTTTTCACTATCATTATGGAATACTTTTCTCAATTAATGAAACAGGCTGAAAATAACAAGGATATAGCTACTTACACTGTGAGGGGTACGAAGATCATGAGTCATCTTGTTTTCACAGACGACGTCCTTGTTTTCTTAGAACCTAAACCTAAATACCTGTTAAATTTGAAGGACCTGCTACTTAGATTCGGAAATCAAACTGGGCTTCACATCAATGATGACAAAACGCAGGTTTTTACCTCCTCCAACTGTGAGCATATTAAGTCTGACATTGAAGACTCTTTGAAGATGAATATCACTCCTCTTCCTACCAAGTATCTAGGGTTCCCTCTTACTGGAGGTAAACCTCAAGTTAAAGATTTCACAGAATGCACGGACAAAGTTGAATCCATGATCTCTCGCTAGCCCTTGAACAAAACTTCTATGGCGGGCAGGATTACTTTAACCAAAAGTGTCCTTGAAGGTCTTCTTATCTACTGGGTTCAACAGGGTGAAATCCCTCCTGCAGTACTTGAACGCATTGAGATGACTCTATCTAACTTCATTTGGGCAGGTGGCACACATGCCATGAAGTATTCAAGACTAGCTAAACACAAAAATGAAGGCGGAGTTGGCCTGAAAACGCCTGCGGAAATAGCTAACTGGGGCACTATCAAATGCATCATCAACTTCTTGCAAGGGACTTCCACTTGGGCACAATGGATGCGGAAACGTTATCCTAAAGGTCTGGACTATGAACCTTCTACCAGAGAAGGTTATTCTCGAGTCATCAATCGGATGTCATGCATTTGGAGGCAAATCAAACACAACTTCAGCAACAATACTCCGGGTAGTCTTGACCCATGGAGCTTGGCAAAGTTCCGAGATAACTCTCAGCAACCTCCTTCTCAACACTTCACTAAATACATCTGGAATGAATTCGAGATCCCCAAATGGAGTCTCTGCTTGTATCGAGCTGCTTTTGAATCCTTCCCCACGTTGGATAAGCTTGATAAATGGTACCCTGGCGCCTCTCCTTCCCAATGTCTACTTTGCAAGGAAAGTCCAGAAAACCACGAGCATCTCTTTCACAGTTGTCCGTTCATCTCATCTCTATGGAGTAACATATGTGCAAGGACAAAGCTCAGTCATATTCAGCTCTCATCCACAAATGATATGATCTCTTCCCTTGGCCCAAGTCTCAACATACAGAAGAGGAAGCTTCTGACAGCCTTGTCTGCAGTGTACTACTACACTTGGAAAGAAAGGAACTCAAGAAAGCATAAGGCGAAATCAAATAGTGTTGAATTCATTGGGGGGAAAATTTGTAAAGTTCTTACTCATAGACTCAACGTGTAGGAACTTTTCTCTTCTTTATTGTTGTTTAGTAGCGTTTTAGGACTACTATGTAATCTGTCCCAACTTTTTTGGGGATTCGGAATAAAATTTACCATATTCCGACATATATACATAGGTGTGTGTACCAAATCACCATTACATATACATTGTTCTATTTATCATATACTATAATAATCACCACATGTAATAGAACATGATATGGAAACTAGTATAGAAACTTGTGCCAACAAGTGTTGTAGAAAAACAAACAAGGGATTAACATCTATATGTAATCTTAATGTTGCCTTTTTTTAGGGTTTTTGATCTCCCAATTAGGCAAGCTGATTTGTCAATTAGAAGTCCCTGATTTGGGTAGATCTGGTATTATTGTTGATCCATCATCTCATCGAGATCACAAATCCTCCAAGGACCATCCTCACTGGTGTGAGCTTCTGATTGTCTCCTCCTCTCCACCATTGTCCACCGTTGATGTTTTCACATCATCCTATTCTATTTGCATAACTAAAATGTAATGGATAATGAATAGAGAGAAGCATGAAAGCATATACCTAATCAAAATCAAAACATCAATATTACATGTTTCAGATCACACCATGGGGATCTAGTTTCCATATCTCCAACAAAACCAATTTTAAGGTGCCACATGGATATATATAATACATATTATATCATATATGTATTGGTATGTATGCCCTAAGAGTCAATCATGGGATGATTGGTGTGAAGCATTAAGATTGATTTGATAAACATCAAAGGAAAGCTTTCAATTCTTTTTGGTTCAGTCATATGAGATAATGATAGAATAGATTGAATGTCTAGAGAATGACAATACTCAATGACTTATGCTTTCAGGTTCAAGACCTGAACGATGAGATCATACGGATGCTAAGAGTTTGTACATTCTTATTATGTCCCTAGTCGGATGTCATTGTGGAAGGTAGATAGACAACAATGACAAACAATACTAGATTGTGGTGTTGGTAGATGAAAGAATCTCGTTAGTCATGATATGGAGATATCAAACCAAACACATAGGTACTTGTTAGAGAACAAGTGTACCAAACAGACCCACCATGAGTTTGACACATGGAACCATGACATGGTAGTCACAGTCAGTTCTCACAGTGATGGTGGTGACTGTGATTCTTTGACCTAAAATCACTACACTCAACACATGTTGTTGGGTACATTTGACATCATCAAACGCAATCCTGAAACATGGGTTGTCATAAAGGTGATGATTGGGTGGCTTTGACACATGGGGCTTTTGAGGGGTTAGTGATAGATATGGAATTTGTCCCTCCAGAGGGAGTTTGATGTCCATGGACACTTGATGAGTAGGATTGAGATAGGTGTGTGCACGCATGTGTGAATCACTATGTGATATTGATGTCATACATATCTCCTCCAATCTACTCTGAGATCAAGAAAGTGAATGAACGTTGATAGGATGACTGCTCCATGCCTTGAATTCATTTGGGATATCAGTTACAAAGGAATTATACATTCGTTGTAACACCATTCATAGATTGTAGGATTGAAAGTTGTTCTCCAACTTTCCTTTTCACTTGGGTAGCACTGATGTGTGACTAGGAACCGCTCTTTGCTTTGAAGTCATAATTGTTATGGACTTTTACTGCCAACGTGAAATGGGCCTGCAGGGTCACACACATAGGATTTAACCTGGAAGAGGAGTTTATCCACAAATGATGTTTAGATTCATTACTAAAGGAATTTAGTAGTTCAATTAAACACTCAATCAATTGATAGCTCAGTATCATAGTGTTCAAGGTGTTGAACCGATTAATTAGAGTATCAGATTGATTGAAACTGTAATTGACTGATTTTGCACAATCTGCACTCCCCATTGATTGGCTCATATGATGAACCGATTGACTCAGCTTGGTAAACTGATCGGCTCAGCTTTGTGAATCGATCGGCTCAGGACAGGCTGAACTGAGCGGTTCAATGGTTGAACCGATCGGCTCAACTGGTCCAAACGAGCGAGTTGGGAAAGTTAGGTTGGTGAGAAATTTCTTTTCATTTCACTTGTCCAATTTGATTGGAACAAGGATTGGTTTTTGGATCAATTCGAAACAAAAGAAGAAAAGTCAATCGGGAACTGAACAGGGCAGTGAACTGATCGGTTCAGAAGTGAACCAATCATTTCAGGTGTCCCAACTAATCGGTTTAGGTGTGAACTGATCGGCTTACGTCCCCAATCGATCAGTTCATGCTTGAAGTGATCGGTTCAGCTAGTGCAGTTGGTTGTTTTGTGGAAATTCCAAACCCTTCTACTCCTACTTTAATCCTGTATTGTCTGGGGAAGAGAACCCTGTCCCATGACCCTCCTATATATAGAGGGTTATTGGGGGCTTCTCAAGCACAACTTAGAACACCAATTTCTCTACAAAGTTGTCATTCTCTTTGGTTGTGGTAACCAGGAGAGCCTGAGCAAGTGATACCTGACAAGGGAGGCACAGAAAGGGAAAGACAACTACAGAAAGGTGACTGGTGGAAGGAGAGTGTGTCAGTGACTAGTACACCGACAGGAGGGTATGACTCCTTTTGGTGCCTTGTGTGACAAGGCGATCGGAGTTCCAGGTTGTCTGTGTAGACTACTACATAGGCGGGAGACTTCTGTCGCTTGGAGGACAGTTGTCAACCCCGACAGTCCTGGTGAGACCAGGAGATGCACAGGCATCGTCCAAGACCAGAGGTGAAGACCGCACTAGTAGCAAGGTAATGTCACCAAGCAAGCATCGGGACAAGGTACGCCTCTATAAACCATCCTTCCTACTATATATACATTAACGCGATTCCTTCGTTCTGGGTTTGGGGAGAAATTTTTTTTGTTTCCGCTGCCTTCTTTGCCTCCCCTAAAACCCAACAGTGGTATCAGAGCCACATCAACTGCTCTATACTTTAGTATTATCAATGTGATTGATTTTTGGTTTGTCGCCTTTATTTATGGCATACGATACGAATAAAATTGTCTTTATGCATGTCCAATCCTAAATCCACAAATCCCAATATACATATATGATATGTAATAGGAATGCACTCGATATGCATCGCCCTTAAATGAGTTTTGTGGTGGATGTATAGCGTGGTTATGGCCAATAAACCCTATGTATGTGTGCTTGGTTGAATGTGGTTTCTTGTATCTTGATCTGTACACCAATTCTCTATTTACTGATGTAACTCAAGAAAACTCGAGATTTCTTTCCCTATTAAAACGTAAAATAGGATAGATCTTTTATTTTCTATTATGTCAAAGAACGACGAACAACCTGACGACAACTGAGACGATCGGTTCAAGGTGTGAACCGGACGGTTGGCATTCTAGACGACCAGTTCGAGGAGTGAGATGAGAAGGTGGCGACCTGAGGAGATGCACGACGACCAGTGAATTGATCGGCTGGAGGCGCTAGTCGATCGGATGGTGGCACCCAACTGACCAGCCTGATGGCGAGTCGATCAATCATGGAGATGAGTTGATCAAACCCAGAAAGGAAAAGCACAGAGTTCATCTTGTACAGGTTGCATATGATGTAGACCTAGATGATCGTGATTCCTCTTGGCTCGAGGAATCACATTAGCATGGCCATAATCATCACTTTTATCATTTCATATGTTTTCTGTGGGATATAGCATGTATATGATATGTACTATATATTGTGGTGATTGGATATATATGTGTACCTATAAAAATCAAATCTCTCATTAAATATTAAAGTTTTAGATGCCTTCCAAATGCAACACACGTGAAAAGCTTGATCGGCCAAGTGTGGGCACGCACTAGCGTGGTGCACCGTTTATCTCGTGGAAGCGTGAAGGATGGATATGTGGGTCTTCCCTAGCAGGGTGCATATTCATAGTGTTGGCTTTGGATCAGACTTAACAAGGTGACCTAGATAGGATCTAGCACCTTGAGGCATGGAGGTGATCATGGCAAGGAGTTGCACATGACATCTTTCGAGAGTTACATATGATGCAATTGGCAAAAATTGCCTACCTGGAATATCTAAGTTGTGGGTGATAGCCCTAGCTGGTCCATGACTCAGAGGATTCAAGATCTTGACCCACTAGAAGATTGTACACTGCAATCTTCCAAATTGATGGTGAGGGCTATCAATTTGAACAAAAATAGTGGGAGCGATAATTAATTAAAGTCCTAATTATATCATAAAACCTTTTCAAATCAATAAAGTCAAAAGGAGTTTTTGGACTAAAATTGCATATATTTCCTTTTTGTACAATAAATGGTTAATCAACAATAATCACTTTATTTGTGATCGGTCCTTGAGACCAACAAATTAAATGGGAATAAATCCATGACAGGTTAGGACGTTAAGAAGTGTTCTCAATCAAAAAGAGAAAGCTTTGAGTCCTAGCTATACCAGAACCAAATGAACTCAATACCACCACACCAATGGCTGAAAGTATGTTTATGGAAGCATACCGAGGATGACATTGATGTGGAGTGCTTAATGTTGTGTTCTTTGAACTATGAGTTACAGAGACAACATGAGACATATGATGTCTCCAAGACACTGTCCTAGTATGTCATGACAGAAGGAGATCCAGTAAGGTATTCAGACACTCAATGTGATTGGGTATGTGGAAAAACCTGATTAAGAAGGATTCGCTCTGAGCCAAAAGTTGGCTATTGGTACGATACTGCAAATGTTGCGAGAATCATACAGTTCATGATGAACTATGACATGAACAACTTTGACAAGCGTTGTCAAAGTTGTTGGACATGTTAAGGATAGTAGAGGCAATTATAAAGAAAGAAAAACCCTAATTTTTGATGTGATCAATGAAGGGTAAGTCTTAAAGGCAAGGACAAGGGCAAAGTAAAGAAACGTTTTGATGCTAGATAGTAATCCAAGCCATCTTTAGCCACATGGAACAGATGAAGAAGGGCAAGCCTAAGTATGTGATGCTAATCAATAGAAAGAAAGGCAGGTCTAAGGGCAAGGGAAAGGGCAAAGTTAAGAAGGGTTCTGATGCTAGCCAGTAGCCCAAGTCATCTTCAGCCTCAAGGCACATGGGAGGATGAACAAGGGAAATGCCTTCTACATCTGGAAGAATAAAAGAAGGCAAAAGGAGGGGATAGAGATCTCCACTGTAGGTATCATGAAATAACCACTTCTTTATCTGAGGTATATGATACCAAGATGAAGATTTGACATATATTATATGTAAGATCTACAAAGAAGTGATGGACTTTACGAAAGGACCAACAAAGGAGTACCCATCATTGAAGCAAGTATTGCTGCCATAGATAGGAGTACGTTTTAGTTTATTTCAGCCTAAAGGGCACGAAATAGAGTTGAGAACTGCTATTTCAATTTGCCAATAGAAAACTTTATTGTTGCATCTTGTTGAGACAAGGATGGCTATCAATATAGTTGATGTTTCAAAGATATGATCTTTGTGGAAATGCCTTGTTTATCTTGTGGTACTTAGTATGTATAAGATAAAATGATATCTAAAAGTTATTGATAACTCAAACAATGAATTAGCATCATCGTGAGAAATTCATTTCTAGTTTCCATATGATGGATAAATCTAGACTCTTTTGGTTAGAGAACTAGTAAGAGACATGACTCTCTTGAACATGATAAATCAATCTTCACTAGTGGTAGTGGGAGAATGATTATCCTATTAGGTATAATACATGTGATGTATTTACATACCTATTAGAGCAAATGCTAATACTTCAAACAGTGTTAAGAGAAATACCAATATGAATATCTTGAAGTGTTCAAGAATATCATAATTGAAGTATAAATTTGGTAAAGTGTTAATTCTTGATGAGATCAATAAATGAAATACTTGAACCAAATGTTTGATAACCTTATGAGTGATTATGATAGTGTATCATAGTGAACTCATGATTAAGGCATGGTGATGTCTAAATCAAAAGGAGTCATACTCTAAGGAGTTAGAGGATGATTATCAAATAACTAAATTCTTCTTAAATAAAGAATACCCCACACTAATAAAGGACATTAAGAATCACAAAGGGTTGTGAGTTCTTATATCCTTGACAGATACACCTCGATCATCTATATGATGAGTTGGTCATGTGATGAGTCAACTATCTAGATGAATATGAGGAACTGGATTTTGAGTTATGGTTTATGACCATTACATCCTAAATGACTTCCATGTGAACCATAAGGTATGACCTTGACGGTAGCACCCATTGGGATGAAATACATAAGTGTGAATGAGTCTTAAGCGTTAAGACACATGGATAACATTTTGAGAAGGATGATGCTTGTTGATTGCAACTTAATGACTAAGAGATTTGGCATACGGATACTAAAACTGCATTTGTATGAGGAATAAAATAAGGATGTGTACGTGACACAACCTATAAGGTTTATGAATCCATTAATGCAAATGAAGTCTATAAGTTACAATGGACTAATCAATGTGATTGATTAAGTACAATCAACTCAGAGTTGGATCTTTACTTTGATGATATAGTCAAAGGGTTTGACTGATATAAAGAAAGGGATATGTGATTTAGTGGGAGCATATTCACATTCCACATATTGATGTGAAATGGAAATGTTCTAGAATGGAAATCCAAAGTAGAAATTACTTTAGGGAAGATAGAGACGTTTCTTATGTGATAGGAATAGAAAACTATAGAGATAGTTCTTGAAAACCTCTTGACCTGAAAAGAGAGAGCATACATTGGTAATCTATACTGAAGGGTTCAGTGTGCACAGATTCAGTGGGAGAAAACTTGTCCATCTTACATGGAGTTAGTATCCTAAGGCCAAGTGTCCAATTCTTATGAAGAATGGAAACACTAAGAATAGATATGGATATATCATGTATGTAATCATCCCATTATCTTGCATGTATGGACATAGCAAGAATAAAATGCATTCATCATCTTGTATGTAGGACATGACAATATGATGTGCTCATCCTGATAACTCGTATGTGGGACATGACGAGTGGATATCTGTCTGGTTCCAGTAAGGGTTATTAGAATACCATAAGAACTTGATAAATACTTGAGAAGTACTAGTTCTATGGAAATAAGGAAGGATTCACTGTAAAGAGTTACAGTGATGTGAACTTCCGAAAAGGACAGAAAATTTATTGCAAAATATATAAAAGTGAATGTGTGTTGAAAGATGGAAACATTCCAATAAAGTCGTTTTAAAAGGAAAGGTCAAGTATCTGTGTGTTATAGAACATTAGTGGATACTATATGGATCTGGAAGTTCATGAGATGAACTTATAGATATGATGGTCATTGATGAAAAGTAAGGAATGCTTGGTCATGCAATGTGGCTAAAGGTTAGCAAAGGAATACTAGATCACATATTACGGCAACTCCATCTCATATGTGTGATGTATAGCGAAGAGATGAGAGACATGCAGTTAACACCGACTTTGGCAAGGTGTTGCCATAACTCACTGAATTAGCACTAGAGCACAATAACATGTGGGGCATGTTTGAAGATCACTAAGAATATGATTCAAGGGTGATTGGCTCACAGTGCAAGTGGGAGTCTGTTGGTATGTATGCCCTGGGAGCCAATCATGAGATGATTGGTGTGAAGCATTAAGATTGATTTGATAAACATCAAAGGCAAGCTTTCAATTCTTTCTGGTTCAGTCATATGAGATAATGATAGAACAAATTGAATGTCTAGAGAATGACAGTACTCAATGATGTATGCTTTCAAGTTCAGGACCTGAACGATGAGATCATACGGATGCTAAGAGTGTGTACATTCTTATCATGTCCCTAGTCAAATGTCATTGTGTAATGTAGATAGACAACAATGACACACAAGACTAGATTGTGGTGTTGGTTGATGACAGAATCTTGTTAGTCATGATATGGAGATATCAAAACAAACACATAGGTACTTGTTAGAGAACAAGTGTACCGGACAGACCCACCTTGAGTTTGACACATGGAACCATGACATGGTAGTCACAGTCAGTTTTCACAGTGATGGTGGTGTGTGTGATTCTTTGACCTGAAATCACTACACTCAATACATGTCATTGAGTACACTTTGACATCATCAAGCGCAGTCCTAAAATATGGGTTGTTATAAAGGTGATGATTGGGTGGCTTTGACACATGGGGATTTTGAGGGGTGAGTGATAGATATGGGATTTATCCCTCCTAAGGGAGTTTGATGTCCATGTCCACTTGATGAGTAGGATTGAGATAGGCATGCGCACACATGTGTGAATCAGTATGTGATATTGATGTCTTACATATCTCCTCCAATCTACTATGAGATCAAGAAAGTGAATGAACGTTGACAGGATGACTGCTCCATGCCCTGAGTTCATTCGGGATATCAGTGACAAAGGAATTATACATTCACTGTAACACCATTCACAGATTGTAGGATTGAAAGTTGTTCTCCAACTTTCCTTTTCACTTGGGTAGCACTGATGTGAGACTAGGCACCTCTCTTTGCTTGTGAAGTCATAAGTGTTATGGACTTTCACTGCCAACGTGAAATGGGCCTGCAGGGTCACACACATAGGATTCAACCTAGAAGAGGAGTTTATCCAAAAACAATGTTTAGATTCATTACTAAAGGAGTTTAGTAGTTCAATTAAACCCTCAATCAATTGATAGATCAGTATCATAGTGTTCAAAGTGTTGGACCGATTGATTAGAGTATTGGATTGATTGAAACTGCAATTGATTGATTTTGCACAGTCTGCACTCCCAACTGATTGGCTCATATGATGAACCGATCGGCTCTACTTGGTAAATTGATCAGCTCAGTTTGGTGAATCAATCGGCTCAGGACAGGCTGAACCGACTGGTTCAAGGGTTGAACCGATCGGCTCAACTGGTCCAAACGAGTGAGTTGGGAAATTTAGGTTGGTGAGAAATTTCTTTTCGTTTCACTTGTCCAATTTGATTGTAACAAGGATTGGTATTTGGATCAATTCGAAACAAAAGAAGAAAAGTCAATCGGGAACTGAACAGGGCAGTGAACCGACTGATTCAGAAGTGAACTGACCATTTCAGGTGTCCCAACTGATCGGTTCAGGTGTGAACGGATTAGTTCATGCTTGAAATGATCGGTTCATGCTTGAAATTATCGGTTCAGTTGACGCAGTTGGTTGTTTTGTGGAAATTCTAGACCCTTCTACTCCTGCTTTAATCCCACATTGCCCGGGGCAGAGAACCTTGTCCCATTACCCTCCTATATATAGAGGAGTATTGGGGGCTTCTCAAGCACAACTTAGAACACTAGTTTCTCTGCAAAGTTGTCGTTCTCTCTGGTTGTGGTAACCAGGAGAGACCAAGCAAGTGCTACCTGACAAGGGAGGCGCAACAAGGGAAAGACAACTACAGAAAGGCGACTAGTGGCAGAAGAGTGTGTCGGTGACTAGTACACCGATAGGAGGGTACGACTCCTTCTGGTGCCTTGTGTGATAAGGCGATCGGAGTTCTAGGTGGTTTGTGTGGACTACTACAGAGGTAGGAGACTTCTGCCGCTTAGAGGATAGTTGTCAACCCTGACAGAACTGGTGAACCAGGAGCTGCATAGACACCATCCAAGACCGGAGGTGAAGACCACACTATCTGTAAGGTAATGTCTTCGAGAAAGCCTCGGGATAAGGTACGCCTCTACAAACCATCCTTCCTACTGTATAGACGTTTACGTGATTCCTTTGTTCTTGGTTTGGGGAGAAAAAAAATTATTTCCGCTGCCTTCTCTGCCTCTCCTAAAACTCAACAATATGATATTAGGTGATTATCATGGATATAAGTTTGAACATTTATTCACCCTATGAATCATTTGCAGTTCAAAACCCAGATAGGCAGTATAAGCCTACAACCTAGTTCTGGCACTACTGTTGAGTTTTTGGGAAAGGGCGCAACTAAATATCAAAATTTCTGCCCTTTTCTATCCAAGTTTTTGGATCCAACACAGTTATAAAACATTAGTAAATAAAAGACTTAAGAGGGGATAAATGTGATAACTTTTTGCACACTACTACTCCAACAAGTAGGTACATCTTATATTAGTAAATAACTCGATCCTCTAGATCTTGATCCAGAATCACCACCAAGAAGTGGATAGATAAGAAGAAGAAGATTTAGATTGGGCACCAAGGAACAACTTGTTGTCATCTTGTAGAACGTATGCTCCAAGTCTTCACATGTATGCCTCAGTCTCTAATTCATCCACACAGATGAGGGAGAATGTGGTGAACCACTTTGTCCATCAACTCAAAGAGGAACATGATTTTTCGACGTGCTAGGCACCCCAGAACTCCCTTTCTTCTCCTATCTTGGATAGCAGTGCTTAGGATGACTTCCTCTCAAAGAGAGAGAATTTTTACAGCCAACTTGTCTCATAAGTGGTTTTAAGAGTTGTGTCTAACCCTTTAAGACATGCCCATTTTATATAGTAGAGTCATGAGATTGGAAAAAACCTAATTCCAATCTCTTTCCTAATAATAGTCTTATAACAATTTAATGTTGAAAGTCAAACTTGATTTGTGAGTGAATGATCATGTCTTGTGATCTCCCAATCACAACCCTTTATTTCCCAATCACATTAGTTGAGAGGCCAATCATGACATTCCATATCTAAATTTGACTTGCTTTCTAATTTCATACTTCCCTTTTAACATTGTCGTTGCTCGATCAATTGGCTTGATTGACTGATGACATGTATCTAGTGGAAATCTCAATCAATCAATTGACATTCAATTCATCTATTGACCCAATAAATATGATCATATGATCAAGCATTCTAGTCACTTGATCATAGGGTAAATTATCATGTTTATGATTCAAAATGTTCTAAGCATATGTTTGTTTCCATACTTTGATTCTCTTATGCATCCTTATGTGTCTGATTAGGTAGGTTCCTAATTACATTGATATTGACGTTCAACACAACAAAAGATAAGATTGATGTCTAACCACACATTATTGTCACCCCAAAAATAAAAATGAGTTGGAGAACTACTAAAAACTATGAAGTGATTAATGTTTTCATGGCAATTTCATTCCTTTGTCATAGATATCCAGATTCAACTTGAGTCATGGAGTGTCATCCTCTTAATTATTCAATCTATGTTCCTTGAAATACAACAGAATATTCAAGATAATTTGAGCTCAATATCATATATTGACTCATATGAGCATGGCCATGTGTTTCATAGTCTATCCTATAAAGTGGTAGGGGATATCACTCCAAAGGAGGGAAAAACTCCATTTACGTCACTCACATCGTGCCACATGTGTCACAGTGTACCCTACCATCACCTTTTTAACAACTTGTATATCAAATCACGTTGGGCTAGTGTCAAAGTACATAGAATAACATACGTTGTTGCAATGACTATAGGTCTAAGGATCATAGTCACCATTGTCATATTGAGATATGACTCTGACATGTCAATATATCAATTCCATCTGTCAATCTTAGGGTGGGTATGTCCAGTACGACTTGTTCTCTAACAAGTACCCATGCATCTGAGTTAATATCCAATAATGACTTGTTCTCTAACAAGTATCCATGCAACTGAGTTGATATTCAATATCATGACTAAAGAGACATAGTCATCACTCATCATACATGCCAGTCTGTGTATTATTATTGTCATATACTATTCACAATAATAGCATACTAGGGACATAACAGTAATGAAAAGTTTTAATCTCATGTTTAGGTCATCAACCCAAACCATATGTAGTCGAGTAAAACATTACTTAAGATATTACAAGGTTTATCATTATCTCAATACTGAAACAAAAATAATAAATGTAATTTCCTTTTATAAATAATAATATCAAGTACAAAATATCCCTTTTACATTTGTCACATGATGGCTCTCAGGACATATAACCAGCATCTTTCCGACCCTAGTACTTGTCAGCACCAAGGTTGTCAACCACACTTTTAATTTCAGCTTCTGAAAATGAGTCGATGAGTCAATGTAGGTAAGTTTGGTTTAGACAAAGGATTTTTATTTAATATGGAAGTATTTAGATATGAAATGTTTATTATTGAATAGTGTTCGAAAGTATTCAAATGTGTGGGATGTGATGATATGTTGATTTGTAGTTTCAATACCAAGAATGCAAATGCTCTAGATAGAGGTGTTTCTCTTGTTATTGTTGTAGCATTTGTGGGAAAATGTGGTTTTTTCTTCTCCTTCCTTCAACAACTTGATTTCATACCTTTTTTATGCGATTTCATTGTTAAACTGTAGGCGGTAAGCCTCTTCTTTCAACATGAGTATATAAGAAGGATCAGCGCTAGGTTTATTATCCTGAAGGACAAGTTCAACTTCATTATTTCTGAACTTATGACTCATCTTTACAAATGTGTTAAGATTCTATTTTTAGATTTTTTTCTTAAGTTATTGATTTTTTTGTAGATTTTTCATCTAGCTTCAAGAGTTTTTGTTGGAGAAGACCATGTATCATTGACTAAGTTACTAAAATCTCTACGTTGAGTCCAAAAATCTTTCAAAATGGAAGGTTTTGTGTCCCCATGGGATACGTTCTTGATAACACCCGTTTTATGGCTGTTAAAGCCTATATTATATTATCAAATCTGCCTCCTAAATTTTCATCCTCTCTATTTTATCTTATTTTTTGTACAGAAATGACTCACACTACGCTCCTAACAATATTTCCCATCTTTTATAGAGTTTCCTTCATATTTTGTCTAAAGTTCTCTAATGGGCCAATCTCGGCCCACCTACAACGAGCGTCTGCACCGGCCCTTCCACTGGCTGCACGACACACCCCTCTTACCTGTCGCGGTCACTGCCTGCTATGGCAGTAACCCGACAAGGGCATTTTGCGTGAGGGACTCTGCCGAGCGGCACGTTACTTACCCGACATGAAGCCTTGCCTGACACGACCCGTCAGCCTGATGGAGTCTACCAAGTGACAAGGCCACCCTTTGGTGCGACAACCTGGTAGAGCCTTTACTCGACATGATCTAGCGTGGCTCGCTCGCAACCCGGCACACAATGGCCCTCGCCAACCCGTGTTGGGCAATGGACGTTTCAGCCTTCTCCCCAAAGCCAAAAAGACGGAGCATACAAAGGGCACGTGGCCCAACGAAGATCGCAACTCCTACCAGTCGCTGCCTATAAATAGCTGCTACATGACTTTGATGGGACGGGGGGATGCCATGAGAGCTAACTTTGGAAGCAGAGCCAGTGTTTCGAGTTCCCAGGTGTGCCGAGCAACACTAGGTGAGCACACCCCCAACCCAAGAGGGGTGGGAGGAATTCACTTAGAACCCATCCCGATAGCCGTAGTAGCACATCACGACCAACAAGGCATCTCCAATATGTCAGGTTCCTAGATGGGCCTCAACCCGAGACAGCTTGCCCGCTACACTCGATACAAGGAACCTGAGAATCTAAGTGAACACTAACCTGACATGATATCAAACTCGATATGGAGAGCCTATCACGGTCTCTTTCCCAATAGGGATGGCAACCTGATACGGCCGTATCGGGTAGGGGGTCCCTCCCTAATATGCCCCAACCATCACAGCTCACGGCCCGACATGGCTATGAGCCTGACACGAGCATATCAGGTAGAGCTCCTACCCGGTACCGGGTTAGCAGTTCCTTAGGGGTCCACTGTTGTATATCAACCCCCTACATCAAGGAGGTCGATACCTATCTTCCTTTTTTAGCATTTTACTTTCTATTATCATTGCATTATAACTAAATCCTCTTCACATATTTTAATCTTATTGGAATCCATGGAGTTTTTCTCATATTGTTCTGTGTATAGTTCCTTTCTGTTGGATGATGTCTTTATAGCATTTGAACCCTAGTCTCTTATGTTGGATCGTGCTTTGACTAGCTCGAATCGTGTTTCCCATTTTGACTCCCTTGAGAGAGGGTTGTCACAACTCTAGAGTTTGGACTGATCTGGGCGTACGAGAGTACCCAGGACCAGGGTTACCTTAGTTTATCTTTCACTTTGGCCTATGACCATGACCCTTGAGAGAGGGAGGTGGTGCTCAGTTGGAGGTATCCTCTTTGAGAGAAGAGTATGTTGGAAGCTTTCTATTTTCGCTTGTTATGCCTAAGTCTTCTTCCTTTGTGCCTTACCTTTACGATATTTTATTCTCTCAGCTTCTGGTATCCAAAACATCTACAAAAATTGCTAAACCCCAAAATTATTATCTTTCTAGTAACTCCAGTTGGAGATAGTCTTTTAGTTTAGTTTCTTTATAATTCTCTCTTATTACGACCAAACCTATCCTTCCACCTGCTTGACATGCTTAGACAAGTGAAACTCAAGTTCTAAAGTGTCGTTCGTCCTATCCCTGTGTTTGACCCCAAACTACTTCGACCCTGTGCTAGTTGCAGGTGTCTTAAACATTCAGGTTTTATAAATTTCAAAAGTCTGATAACCTAGACATGACTCCATTCATGGACCCACATTTAAGGCTTGTCAATTTTTTGGTGCCATTGCCAGGGATGGGCAATGAAAATCGTCCTACGAACTTGAGTTTTGCTTGCACTTTGCCAAAAACCCTGCACATACGCATATAACACTATAGATACTTACTGCACATAATATTTACTGTGCATAGCTTACACAACACACTAATACCTATTTTGACTTTATTCCTTTCCGGGTACTTTTCTTCCTTCTACTAGGTCACCCTTGCCTTTGGAGAGTTATGGCTGACACACCTCCTGCAGCTCGCTCTCTTCGCTCATTTGTCCAAGTTTGGGCAAATGAGGAAAGACATCCAGTTGATACGCAACCCCTTAACGTCACTAACTTTGAGCTGAAGCCTTCTTTCCTTCATCTTCTTCAACACAACAGGTTTGGATGGAACACCTCTGAGGAGAACATGTACAACCATCTAACGACATTCAAGAGGACGTGCAACACCTTCAAGATCAACAGAGTCTCATTGTCACATAACTACATCCAGTGCTTCCCTTTCTCTCTGAGGGATAAGGCATTGGAATGGCACACCAGCCTATAGGACGGAAACCTTCCTGATTGGGAGCATCTCGCCAATGCCTTCATCTCCAAGTTCTTCCCCATCGAAAGGATGATAAAATGTCAAAACAAGATAATGATGTACTCTCATAAGCCCTTGGAAAATCTTCATGAGACATGGGAAAGGTTCCAGGGCTACCAGTGTGAGTGCCCACATCCCATATTTTTCGAGCCCAAGCTGATCACCACTTTTTACAATGGGGTGTGCCCCACGGAAAGGAAATCTATAAATGCAGCAGTTGGCAGTGATTTCTTGGGACTCAGTGCCCAGTGATCTAGGGAGATTATTGAGAACATGGCCATGAACCAGTAGGATGGCGAGTATGACCGCAAGTCGATGAGCCACACCACTCTAGGTTAGTCCAAGGCAATGGAAGCCCTCATAGTGAAGCTTGATAAGATAGTTACGGATATCCATACCCTCAAGGAGAAAGGGTACAAAGGGAAGGTTCGATAGGAGGTTGTGAGGAGTTGTGTCACATGTGGAGAGCCTGACCATTTGTCAAATTTCTGCCCGCACACAGCACCCGAAGAAGATCTCGAAGGGGACAATACAGAGAATGTGAGTTATGTTCAATATTGACGACCCGACCATCTTGGTTTCTCTTATAAGAACACCAATGCTGCTAAGAACTCCCACCAGCTGGTGGGCAGAAATCCTTTGGGAGGACCATCGAATCAGCAACGGCAAATAGGGTTTCAGTAGCAGAGGACCTTCCAACAGAACCAACAGCAAAGACCGTCCATGATGACGGAGTTAATGTCCTTCACCAAGAGACAGAATGACCTCAATGAAAAGATGCACAAGAGCTCAGTAGATAGCACAGTGCCACTTAAACTGATGCAACAGTAGATGGGGGGCTTCTCAGCCCAGATAGGGGAGCTCCTGCAGCATAATAAATAGATTGATCAACAGCTGGTGAGCCTCGCCTAAACCATCAACCATCAAGTAGGGTGTTTCCCCTCTAACACTGATGCTAATCCACAAAGACATGAGACAGCAAAAATGACTATTTTGAGGTCAGGAATGATAGTTTCACTAGCTGCCGAAAAGACAATAACATTAGCAACAACACCTACTAAAAAAGTCAGCCTAGAGGTTGTCGAGAAAAAAGAAGTCCCCCCGAAGTCAAAGAAAGCAACTAAGGACAAGGACGACGACGTCTCTTCTGAAGAGCATCCAGATAAGTATGCACCCCGCGTACCGTTTCTGTATTAGCTGGTGAAAGCCCGGCTAAAAAAAGATATGAAAAGTTCATGACTGCAATAAAGAAGTTGTACGTAGACATCGCATTCTTGGATGCCATTGAAGAGATGCCTACCTATGCCAAGTTTTTAAAGGATCTGATAACAAGGAAAAAGAGAGGAGAGGATGTAGAGACTGTGAACCTCACCAAAATGTCTAGTTCTTTCATCAAGACTAGTATTCCATCGAAGAAGAAGGATCTGGGGGCCTTTGTAATCCCCTTCCAAGTTGGAGATTATTTAACTCGAAAAGGTCTAGCAGACCTAGGGGCCAGCATCAGTCTAATGCCCCTTTCCCTTGCCAAAAGAGTCAGGCTCACCGACATGGTGAGCACCAACATGAGGATACAACTGGCTGAACATACCTTCACCAGGCCATTTGGTGTTGTTGAAGATGTACCCATTCAAGTGGGGCATTTCTTTATCCCTTGTGATATTGTTTTGATCGATACCATAGAAGATCCCAACTGCCCTATCAACTTCAGGCGACCTTTCCTTACAATCAGCCAAGCCCTTATTGATGTTGAGGCAGGAATGATTATGATCCAGGTTGGAAGAGATCATATCGATTTCATCATCAGTGATTGTATGAGGGCCCCCTCATTCTTTGAATCCTCCTACTTTGTTGAAAGCTATCAACAGCTTGATGAAGTACAAGAGGAGAAGGCCATGGTAGATCCTTTGATGCGTGCCTTAACTGGCGATGCACAAGGGGGTGATGGACTAAGGTCATGGAACTACTAGATTTTCTAGATGATGAAGGTACATCTGAAGATGATGATCCTATTGAGATAGTTAGGTATGCTGCTCTCTGCCAACACCCAGCCGAAGAACAGACAAAGGAAGTCCTATTAGAATTGAAAGTGTTCCCAAGAGGCCTTGAATACTATTTCCTAGATAAAGAAAAGATGCACCCAGTAATCATTAATGCAGGATTAACTAATTGCCAAAAAGATCAACTGCTCAAAGAGTTAAGGTAGCGGAGGAAAGCCCTAGGTTACTCAATCAGAGACCTATGGGGGATAAGTCCTTCTATTTGCATGCATGGAATTCATCTAGAGGAAGACTCTAGGTCATATGCCCAGCCATAGAGAAATCTGAATGAGAAGCTTCGAGAAGTTGTTAGCAAAGAGGTAGTGAATCTCTGGGATGCTGGAATTATCTACGCTATTAGCAATAGCATGTGGGTGAGCCCAATCCAGGTGTCCCGAAGAAGGGAGGTATGACCTTGGTCAATGGAGATGATGGAGTCAAAGTCACCACCAAGACGGTGTCGGGTTGGTGAATGTGCATTGATTATTGAAAACTCAATGTCGCCACCCTCAAAGACCACTTACCCCTTCCGTTCATCGATCAGATGTTGGAATGCCTAGCCCACCATTCCTACTTCTATTGTTTGGATGGGTATTTGGGTTTCTATCAGATCCCCATCCACCCCGATGACCAAGACAAGACAACTTTCATCTGCATTTACAGGACTTTTGCCTTCAGAAGAATGCCCTTTGGGCTTTGCAATGCACCTGCTACCTTCCAGAGGTGTGTGAACGCCATCTTTGTAGATCTTCTTGAGGACAAAATGGAAGTGTTTATGGATGATTTCAGTGTGTATGGCAGTTCCTTTGATGACTATTTGAATAACCTTTCCCTGGTGATGAGAAGATGTGAGGAGTAGAGCCTTACTCTTAATTGGGAAAAGTGTCACTTCATGGTTCAGGAAGGTATCGTTCTTGGACACAAGGTGTCAAACAGAGGCATAGAAGTCAATCCGTCCAAGGTTGAGGTGATTTCTAGGCTCACTCTACCTACTTCAGTTACAGGGATTCGAAGCTTCTTGGGTCACGCCGGCTATTATTGACAATTAATCAAAGATTTCTCGAAGATAGCAAAGTCGCTCTCTAACTGTTTGGTTAAAGATGTGAAGCTTGACTTCACGGATGAGTTCATGAAGGCATTCTCCACATCAAAGGACGCTCTAGTATCTACACCCATTCTCCGGTCCCCTGATTGGAATCTTCCATTTGAGCTTATGTGCGACGCTAGTGACTTCGCCATTATTGTCGTCCTGGGTCAAAAGAAAGACAAGAAACACTACATCATTTTCTATGCAAGTAAGACCCTAGACAAAGCTCAGCTAAATTACACGACTACTGAAAAAGAGATGTTGGCTATCATGTATGCTTTTGACAAGTTCCAGTCATACCTCATGGGTTCCAAGGTGGTAGTTCACACCGACCATGGGGCCATCAAGTACTTGATGCAGAAGAAGGATGTGAAGCCCAGACTGCTATGTTGGGCATTGTTGTAAGAGTTTGATCATGTGATAAAGGATAAAAAAGGTTCAGAGAACGTGGTCACTGACCACCTCTCAAGGATTCGGGTGGAAGATGATCACCCACTCCCCATCAATGAAAGTTATGTTGATGAATCCATCTATGCTGCCCAGATAGCCAACCCAGAGGAGCCATGGTATGCAGACTTCTACAACTACCTGGCTTGTAAACAACTGCCATCGGATATGTCCTACAATTAGAAGAAGAAATTCTTCTCTGATTTGAAGAATTACTACGGGGATGACCCTCAACTGTTCAGGCATTGCGTCGATGGGCTATACAAAAGTTGTATACCAGATGAGGAAGCCCCCAAGATTATTTTTGAGTGTCACTCCTCTCCTTATGAAGGACATCTGGGAGGTGCAAGGACTACCACTAAGATCCTCCAATATGGCTTTTACTGGCCAACTCTATTCAAGGATGCTCATGCTTATGTGAAGTCCTATAACAAATGTCAGAGAATAGAAAGCATTTCTCGCCGAAATGATATGTCGCTTTCAGATTGGCTCAAGGTTGAGGTCTTCAATGTGTGGGTATAGACTATATGGGACCTTTCCCCTTATCCTACGGTTTTAAATATATCCTCGTCATGGTTGATTATGTCTCTAAGTGGATAGAGGTGATACCCACTACAACCTGTGATGTAGAAGTAGTAATCAAGCTTTTCACTAAGATTATCTTTCCAAGGTTCGGAGTTCTAAGGATTGTCATCAGTAATGGTGGCTCTCACTTTGCAGAAAAACAGTTTGAATTTCTCCTGCGTAAGTACGGTGTTCGTCACAAGGTTGCAATGTCGTATCATCCACAGAATTCTGGGAAGGTGGAAGTCTCCAATCGGCAGATCAAGTAGATCTTGGAGAAGACAGTTGGCAAGTCTCACAAGGACTGGTCTGCTAAGTTAGATGACACTCTCTGGGCGTATAGGAATGCTTTTAAGACATCGTTGGGCACCACACCTTACCACTTGATTCATGGAAAATCCTGCCATCTTCCTTTCGAATTAGAGCATAAAGCATTCTGGGCGATCAAGCAACTCAATATGGACCAGATGCTGGCTAGGAAGAAAAGGTTTCTTCAACTTCAGGAGCTCGAAGAGTTGAGACTCCATGCCTATAAAAATGCTAGGATCTACAAGTTGTGAACCAAGATCTAGCATGATTCCCACCTGAGGAGGAAGGATGTCAATGAAGGTGATAAGGTTTTATTATTTAAATCTTCTATCTGTCTTTTTCCAGGAAAATTGCAAACAAGGTCGTCCGAGCCTTTCATCGTTGCAAAGATTTATCAATCCAGAATGATGGAGCTTCTTGATAAAGAAGAACTGACGAAGGTTTTTCCAGTAAATGGACACAAAGTGAAAAGATTATATGAAGACGAAGCTTTTGTTAGAAGATCTGATATCCCCCTGTGAGATGTTGAAGCTACACCCACTAGAGAAGCCTGAGAAGATGTCAAGTTGGCGAGGAAAACCACATCATGCCTCGGGAGGTAGCCTGAGTTTTACTTTCTTAGAATAGGACATTTTTTCCTTTCCTACATAAAGACATTACAAACATTATCATTGCAATAAGGCCTAAGTCAGTGCATGCGCCACATGCACAAACTCTCTTGTTTTATGGGCCACTGACTTGGTTTTTATAGCCTTGGTGAATAATACTATCTGAGGTTGAAATTCTCCTTTTAGGACAATGATGTTTTACCCATCAATGCTTTCTGATTTCAATCTTCTTCACCCTTGTTTTGTTTTAAGTTTTACTCTTCTTGATATCAGATCGGGTGTGTTTTAACCTTCTTCTTTCCCTCTCGCCCCGCGCGATAGACATATTATAAACTGCATCGCCCGGACCATCTACAACTTGTATCAAGCGTCACCTCAACTTCTTGAGTGGTGTATCGAGCAAAGTACCCTACCGCGCATTGTAGCTTATCGAGCTACCTTATCGCCCAATCCATATCGGGCAGCACATCCCTGTGTGGAAAAAGGGAGAAGACCATATCGGGCTGGCGTACCGCATGGCGCAATGCGTGTTTGGCCATATCGGGCAGCAGAGTGTAACGAAGGAAGCGTGTAGCGCGACACGCCAATACCGCACAGCGCGAAGCGTGCTTAGGAAGCCAAATCGCCCCCACAACAAGACAGATTAGACTAATTTTACTATTTCTTAGGAGATGAATCACCTCCTCGTGCGACAGTGTCCCTACTTTACCCGATTTACCCCCACTCGCCACCGCTTTATATAGTAACTTGAGTTTAACCATGTCGGGCACCGCATTTACATTTCACCTACTCTTGTATCACGCATCCTTGTATTTACTCTAGCTCTCATGTTAGTCATCCTCTTCTCGATACTCGTGTCGCGCACCAGCTATCTTCACCCGATACAGGTATAACCTGATACATCTTATCGTGTGATTCAATCGATCGTGTCGTACCGACCGTATCGGCCAAGACGTATCGTGTGGCGTATTTCCCTTAGTAAGGTTCGTGTCGAGCATAAGTTTGAGCTTTATATCGAGTTTGTATACCACCCAGATCATATCGACCAAAGCTCGCATCAGGCAGCACCTTTTCTTATGAGCTCATGTCGGGCAAAAACCTTTGCTTTGTGTCGTTCGTTATTTATCATGTGATAGATTTTCTTTGCCTCTTTAACTGACGTATCGGTCTTTTCCTCTGTCGCACAACATGCGTGTCGCGTGATATGTTTTCCCGATCGACACGACCTTTATCACCATATCAGGTAAGTGTTCATGTGTTCGTGACGGGTGACCCTTATCGCCCGGTTTGTTTAATGAAAGGTTGGCTCATATCGGGCGACACAAGTTGTTGTCTGACACGATAGTTAATCTTTCGGAACCTTTATCAGGCACCCATATCACGCAGGGCCTGCTTTTGATTAAACAACCTAATATCGGTCTGCCCTATCGGCCAGACCTCATGTCAGGCGACAAGATGTGTTTACCTCCGCCTGATGCTGACTTGCTTGTATCGCGCATTCTCGTATCGTGCGGGATTCTTTTGATATAGTCTCTAACCCAATATTAGTTTACCGAGTGTCACTTATCTTATATCGGGTGACACGACTATCTTGGCATGCCGCCTGATATCGGGTAGGTGATCCCGTCAGTAATCTTATCGCTTACCCCATTCTTGTTTAATTATTACAGAAATGGCCTGCACCAAGTAAACTGTCGTCCAGGTCGATGAGTAAGGCTGGAGGATCAATCCCAAGGCCACAACTGAAGCAACCATAGTCGGGCAGAAGCACCCAAACCTCATTGCAGCGGGGCCTTCTGAGGCTGAGAAGTGGCCCAGAGTATAAGAAGCACTAGCCCCAGCAACGGCCTCAACCACGGCGACCGAACCAGAGCCTCTAGACCACTCACCAGGCCGGTTCATTCCCAGAGACGAAGAGCATAGGCAGAGGTATGCAGAATTGGCAGCCAAAGTCTATCGGCCAACCCACTTCTTCCACCAGGTGTCCTTCCATCAGATAGGCATTTTTGACAGGCTCAAGAATGTCCTAAAGGCTGCTGGGCTGAGAAAGATGTATTTCAGCTACACTGCCTCCTACACCGAGCTGACGAAGGAGTTCATCTCTTCCCTTCGTCGGGTCAAGAATACACCAAAGGAGGCCAAAAAATTCAACAGGGTGGATAGATTGAAGGGGCGCCTTTACAACGTTGAGCATGATATCTCCGAAAGACTTCTCAATGAGATCTTCTCCTCCAACAAAACTAAAAGAGACCTTCTCAACAACGGTGTCAGGATCACTGAAGGTGATAGGTTCAACCCAGTCGCACTCTGGAGGAGGCTGACCGACGAGTCATCATTCAAGTCGGGAAGCAAGGTGGTGGCGGTGCACTCCTACTTCTGGAGAATAGTGTACAAGATCGTGGCGTGCCTGCTCTTCAGTAAGTACGAAACAAACAACTTGTACACTGAAGAGCTCCACGTCATGTGGCATATGACGGAGGGTCGCACGATCAACTTGGGGTAGTTCCTACTCAATAGGCTACATCCAATAAAGGACACCACCAAGGATTACAATATGGGAGGGCTCGTCAACCTAATCGTGGCAGGATTGGGGTACCCTAAAGAGTCACGCAGCCTGTTGAGTACAAGCGGCGACGACAGGATAGACTTGAAGTTCCTCACGAGAGCCAACATCATCAAGAAGGAGGGCCACTGCTTCTTCTACAAATTTGTGAGGACAGACACCTCCTGTCCCTCCCACTCTGTGTCAACTACGATGTAGAGAAGTTGGTCTTCACCACAGCAGAAATTGAAGCTATGATAGTTGAAGCCGCTTACGCCACCACCAAAAGAATACAAGGAAGGGTGGCCGCTACAGGAAGGCCAATCCCTTTTGACGGTCGATGGGACAAATCATCAATGGTCATCATCCCCTCCGAGCCGTCCACTGTCGTCGTGCAGCCAGTAGGCGCCACTCCCGAAGCTGCTATTGTCATTACCAAATCAGCCACGGCGATCACAGCAGCACCCACTGAGGCTACTGAAAAACAACGATGACCGTAGAGGTCGTCGATACCACTAGGGCAGAAACAATGATGATAGCCCCTGAGGATGTTGCTGCGGAAGAGACTGCCACAGCTACTAAAGCTTCAACTATGCCTTTAATGGCAGAGGCAATGGTGCAGCCAGACACCAGTAATGGCACATTTGCTGAGCTCCTAGAGGCGGAGCTCAGGACTGTATAGCCAACATCGATGTTGCCACCAACGACATTGGTGATTGCTGTGGAGGAGGACGTTGAGAGTCGGATGGTAGATCAGCATCTTCCTTCTCCCCGCCCTTCTCCACCACCCCAAACTGACAAGGCAGAGGCAACCATGAAGGTGCCAATGCCCCACCCTGAAGCAATGCCCTCGTGCATGGTTCAGATGGACTCAGCCCCGATCGAGGACGCACACTCTTTGGGCCAAGCTTCTCACGCAAGGAGCGTTACAAGAACGAGGAGCTGATCAACTCCAGACCCCTATCACTGGGGCATGTCTTCGACCAAGAATTTGACAACTTGCGGGAGGTAACAAGCAACCATACAACTTCATTTGCTTCCCTAACCTGCAAGTTTAATGTTTTCCAGAGGAGGTTAAGTGAGCAGGAGTGCCAACTGCTAACCCTAGTTGGCCTACCCGGCCAACTAGAGGCACTGAATAATATGATGCAGATGGCGCTTCAACACCTAGATGCCATTGAAGAAAGGCTGAATCGGAGGGACGACCAACCCCGATCAAGGCGTTCGAGGAGATCACCATCGCCTCTAGGCTCCAGATCTCAGCCTTCTTTCTCAACATCCTTGTTTGGGTTGTCTCCTTCCTCCTCCAGCGGGCCCTCCACAACGCCCAAGGAAGAGCACCGACGGGGCCCCAACAGGACAAGAGAGCACCTGCGGCGTCGACATAGCTGCTCTATCACCCTCCCTAGATGAAGTTGAAGATGCAGACATATCCATCAGCCTAGTGGAGGGCTCTTCTGAAGAATCAGAGGGAGAAGGGGGTGACATATATATTCTGCCAATGATAGACACCCCCCTAGAGAAAGGAATTCAACGGCAGCCGCATTTTCTGCACCGTCAAAGATTCCTTCCTTCAAGATGGCTAACTTCAATTGACGGGCCATCGGCTACCTAATGATCAGAGACCAAAAGCTTCTGAACGTGATCCTAAGGTCACAGGAAGATGAAGAGGATGTCGTCTGGAGCGACGGTTACTTCTCCGTATGACGGGGAGTGTTGAAGAGCATGTTTCGTTCCCCATCAATCGTAGGGAAGGTTCTCTTCTGGGTCTTGGAAAGTGTCATGATTGAGAACATAGGCATCAGGACAGGTCGGCGGCCAATTTACAACGCCACCCTTGCCTTGGAAAGAAGATAAATGAAAATGGCATACGACTCCATTCAGGTGGCCAACATGCTACAATATATCAAAGAGCACAACCCAATCTTGGTGTTGGCCCCCTACAAGCATAGAAGAAATTGGTTCCTCTACATAACAGACCTCCGCAACCATGACGTCTAGCTCATCAGTTGCTGCACCAAGGAGGTCCCACACTCAGGACATATTTTTGTACGCCCAAAAGACAAGCATCTCAAATTTATTCCACTACGTCTTATCTGCGCCATCAAGCAAGGAGTCCAACGCCACAGTGGTGTTTGGAACTTCTTCTCCCTTGGAGACTTTCCCGTCCAAGAAGAGCCGGGAAGCATAAATAGCGCCTTCATCGTCCTACGCGCCATGGAGCTGCTCAGCATCTTTGGATATATAAGGCATCTCCAGGGCCAAGATTACTATCAGCTCAGAAGCACATACGCGTTGTTGCTAATCAAGGACAAACGATATTTTCAAGACGCAGGATTACCAGAGAAGATGTTTGATAGTGACCAAGAAGCTGAATCTTCTCAACCCAACAGCCCTCCAGGAGAAGAAGCCCAGATGGCCACGTACGTCTACGGGGTAGGCAAGTGGATTGACATTCTATGAGAAATACTCACCAATGAAGGCTCAGCTTCGCCTGCTGTTTCAGAAATAATAATCAGCAATTTCAACCATTCCGCATGAGCTTCACTGACTCAGGAATAGGTCAACGAAATCCTCCTCATGCTAGCTGATTCTACACCTGCAGACGTCAGTTATGAGATAGACAACGTCATAGTCCCCCTCGATGACCTTCGGGACTTAGTAAAGGCAGGGGGATGTCTAGCGCTGTCGGTGGCGTCAGCCTACATCCAGATTCTACAGAAGAAGTTTGAACATGCCTACATCACCCACCCAATGGTGTTCAATGATCTATACCAAGCTGATGAATCAGGAGAGAAACAACTATTTCTGGCTGAGATACAAAGCAGCATGATGTGTATCGTCTTCTTTCCAATGTTGCATTACAA
The DNA here is from genome assembly GCA_963693085.1 of Alisma plantago-aquatica. Taxonomy (NCBI): domain Eukaryota; kingdom Viridiplantae; phylum Streptophyta; class Magnoliopsida; order Alismatales; family Alismataceae; genus Alisma; species Alisma plantago-aquatica. The sequence goes on from OY856410.1 coordinate 1,050,469,042, forward strand.
CCATTGGATGCTCATGATGGTGTACACTCACCCACAAGCAGCAATCTTCTACAACATCTCTGACAGCAACAAATATCATCTGGTGCAGTGTACATCAACTCTGTTGACACCCCTCGAGTGCATAGAAAGGAAATACTACATCAAGGTGGCGACGTTGATCCAGTCGTTTCTGGAGAACATGGAGAACAAATGGCACAAGCTTCAATTATGCCACAGCAGTCCACAACAAGCTCCACAATCAAACGACTATGACATCTACATGCTACAATGGATCTCTAACTCGGTGGCGCTACAACAAACCTGAAAAGCTCCACCACATCGACTATCACAACAAACGCGAAGAGTATGTGTTGGATCTTCTATCTGACGAAGGTGCATGCACCAGCTAAAACCCTCACTGACCTATGTTTGTCCTTCCCTACTTATTTCACAACTCTGGGGACAGAGTGTGGGGTAAGTTTTTTTTTGGGGGGGGGGGGGGGGGGGGGGGGTGGGGTACTCAATAGTATCAGTGGGGGAGGTACTCAACTTTTTCCCCTTTCTTGCCCTTCTGCTTTCTTTTCCATACTTTGTACATACATTTCATGTCTTTCAACAATTGTACAAAGACGCTTTATAGTAAAAACTTGATACAACTTCTTCCAGCTTGTTTTCTCTGTGTCTAAGGCGGTGCACATTTTTGTTATGTTCTTTTCAAAAATGCAGTCTCAACGACAAAGACTACAACTTTTCTATGCCAATTTTGAAAAATAATCTTGCAACAGCTAAAAGATGTGGATGTGAAGGAAAAAGCTTCCCAAACAGCTAACTCTTTTTTGTTTCCCCTACTCACCAAAAATACCAAAAAGAGAGAAAAGCCTTATGAGAATGAATAAAAGCATGAGAGTTGTGCCAAAAAAAACTTTTCCTTCCAAAAGTATCCATCTTTAGGCATGGTAGATCCGGGGCAGTGGTACGTAGGATGTGAAATCACTACTCTAAAGCCAACTGTCTTGGACTGTAGGGACCGCTTTCCCACTAACGGACCCATACCTGGATGGACCGATGGAAAATAAGAAAACCCAAAAATTCTTAAGGCTACCCAAAGACCCAACTTCTTACTCCCAAGTTGTTTGGTGTGAAAGCTAACTTCAAAACCATGCAGCAAAGTCCCACCAAAGCTGAAGAGAAATTTTTTGCTTAAATAAGGAAGGAAAAATAAAGTATGTTGTTCATAGTCAGACATAATTTTTCTCAGGGACATCTCAAAAACTCGCATAAACCCCATGTTTGAAAACTATGTCGGGTTATGAAGAAGTATCACAAATAAAGTTTTAAAATAAGTACAGAATGATTGAGGACAATCAGAATGCTATGTTTGGGGGAGTTGATAACACCCATTTTGTGGCTGTTAAAGCCTATATTCTATTATCAAATCTGCCTCCTAAATTGTCTTCCTCTCTGTTTTATCTTATTATTTGGACAGAAATGACCAACACTACGCTCCTAACAATATTTCCCATATTTTATAGAGTTTCCTTCATATTTTCATCCAAATTTTGCTAATGGGCCTGTCTCTGCCCACCTACAATGAGAGTTTGTACCATCCCTTCTACTGGCCACGCGACACACCCCTCTTACCCGTCACGGTCACTGCCCTCCATGGCAGTAACCCGACACAGGCATGTCACGTGAGGGACTCTGCCAAATGGAATGTTACTTACCCGACATGGAGCCTTGCCCAACACGACCCGTCGGCCTGATGGAGTCTACCAAGCGACAAGGCCACCCTTCAGTGCGGCAACCCGATAGAGCCTTTACCCGACATGATCTAGCGCGACTCGCTCACAACCCGGCACACGATGGCCCCCTCCAACCCGTATCGAGAAATGGATGTGTCGGCCTTCTCCCCAAAGACAAAAAGATGGAGCCAGAAAAGGACACGTGGACCAACAAAGATCGCAACTTCTACCAGTCGTTGCTATAAATAGCAGCTACAAGACTTCGATGGGACGGGGGGGACATCACGAGAGCTAACTTTGGAAGCAGAGCTAGTGCGTTGAGTTCCCAGGCGTTCCGGGTGACACTAGGTGAGAACACCCCCAACCCGAGAGGGGCGAGAGGAGTTCACTTAGAACTCGTCTCGATAGCCGCAGCAGCTTGTCACGACCAAGAAGGCATCCCCAATATGTCGGGTTCCTAGATGGGCCTCAACCCGAGATGGCTCTCCCTTTACACCTAATACAAGGAACCCGAGAACCTAAGTGAACACCAACCCGACATGATACCAAACCCGATATGGAGCGCCTGTCATGGTCTGTCACCCGACAAGGATGGCAACCCGATATGGTCATATTGGGTAGGGGTCCCTCCCCGATATGCCCCCAACCGTTGTAGCTCACGAACCGACACAGCTACGAGCCCGACATGGGCATATCGGGTAGAGCTCCGGCCCGGTACTGGGTTAGCAGTCCCTTAGGGGTCTGTTGTTGTATATCAACCCCCTACATCAAGGAGGTCAATACCTATCTTCCTTTTTCAACATTTTACTTTCAATTATCATTGCATTGTAACTAAACCCTCTTCACATATTTCATTCTTGTTGGAATCCATGGAGTTTATCTCATATTGTTTTGTGTATGGTTCCTTTCTGTTGGATGATGTCTTTATAGCATTTGAACTCTGGTCTCTTCTGTTGGATCGCGCTTTTGACTAGCTACCGAATCGTATTTTCTATTTTGACTCCCTTGAGAGAGGGATGTGACAACTCTAGAGTTTGGATTGATCCGGGCGTACGAGAGTACCCAGGACTAGGGCTGCCCCAATTTATCTTTCACTCTGGCCTATGACCATGACCCTTAAGAGAGGGAGGTGGTGCTCAGTTGGAGGCATCCTCTTTGAGAGAAGAGTATGTTGGAAGCTTTTTGTTGCCGCTTGTTATGCCTAAGTCTTCTTCCTCTGTGCCTTACCTTTACGATAGTTTTATTCTCTCAACTTCTGGTATCCAAAACCTCTACAAAAATTACAAAACCCCAAAATCATTATCTTTTTAGTAACTCCAGTTGGAGATAGTCTTTTAGTTTAGTTTCTTTAAAATGCTCTCTTGTTACGACCAAACCTATCATTCTACCTACTTGACATGCTTAGACAAGTGAAACTCAAGTTCCAAAGCACCGTTCATCCTATCCCTGCATTCGACCCCAAACTACTTCGACCTTGTGCTAGTTGCAGGTGTCTTAAACATTCAGGTTTTATAAATTTCAAAAGTTTGATAACCTAGACATGACTTCATTCATGGACCCACATTTAAGGCTCGTCAGTTCTATATTAAGGAGGATAAGAAAGTTATATGAGATTTTTTGGGAGGTGGAAGTTACCATTTTTAGGGGATACAACACTTCCCATAATTGTGAACATAGATATCAGTCAAGGCTGGCCCAGTTGTATCCTATTTTACAAATGAAAGTAACATGATGGTAGATAAATTGATGAGATGAAAGTTGTGTATACAGTTGGAGAAGGAAGAATTGTGCCTATATTGTGCATATCCATTCGAGTGTTCTATTGTAAATCTTTCAGATGTATTTCTAGTGAGATTGAATCTCCTCTCATAGGTGAAGGTGTCGACGCATATGTCTGAGAAATATCCTAAGGTTCTGATGAAAAGTTCTTCTCATTGTAGCTATGGTCTCCATAGAACCCTGAGAATGCCCAGGTGTTGTTGTTTGTAATGTTTATGAGGGTGATGGTGATACTATAAGCTTAAATGCATTGGTTGATAATGTGAAAACATTTACAATTTCAATTAATGATAATTCCTCCTTTTAATCCACATGTTGGTATTGTATCTAGTCAAGGATACGATTACCTCCTATGGTTTTAAGTTGAAATGGAGACTGGTTAGTTTAAGTTTCTTAGAGACTAGTGAGAGTAACCTTATTTTATAAATGAATCATCTAATGGTACTATGCCTATCCCTATTAGCAACACCATAGTTATTCCATGGTGTGATAACCGTAGAAATGTTGAGTCACTATTTCTCTATATAACCACTTAGATGTTAAGTACTTTGAATTGTTCTATGGTGATTTGAATGGATTTTATGTTCCTCCATACCAGAAATTCCTCTAGGTCTGAGAGATCTAGATTTGCACTTAGGCTTTTCTCGAATGTTATACTAAGTTATGATGTGAAAGATGTAAATGATTGGATGTCATGCCATGAGGTGAGGTTGTTGATTTAATATATACAATGTGCTAGTGTAGATGTGTGAATATGGAAGTTAGAGCATTTATCATAAAAGGGTATAACATTTTGAGAGGACATGCCTGATCGTCTACTAAAAAGTACTTCTTCCTTTTGGTGACCTCTAACATCGACATAAGTGATTTAAAGGAGTGTACAACTGTGGGAGTTATCAAGATTGTATCTTCTAGATGGGGCTATATGAATATTTTAGTTATAACCTTATATTTAAATATATCAACAGTCTCTCTACTGAGATAGGGAGATGAGTGTTTTATGGATTGTTTGTTGAATGGAAAGGGGTTGCATGAGTCAGCCACGTTGTTCTTCATTTGTGTTTCGGTGGGTGTGGGACTATAGGAAAGTTTGTGAGTTTTTGGGTTGTCTTGTTGAGCAGGTGGTTGGGATTTAGGGTTATTGTCTTTCCTCCCCCACATTATCATTCTAACAAAATGTTGTTTGGTTTGTCCTTTATATGTAGCATTTTGCTATCAGTAGGACAAAACTGTGAAGTAGGATAGTTGGATAAGTCAGAGAATGTTGTGGGGACATTCTTAGTCTTTTCAAAAAGGAATTTAGTAGTGTAGATGAACTCTCCAAACCTGATCTTGAGGGTTCTCAGGAGTTGTATTTCTTATTTGACAGATAAGACCCAATATACTTTGATATAGTTAGTAGAACATTTATCGGATGATGAACTATAAATTGGATCCAATGTCTTGTTTGATGCCTTTGAAGATTTCCATTTCCCATGGGTATGGAGGTATGTCAAAGATTAAAAAAAAACCATCCGTATAAGCCTATAGTTGCATGGGAAGCTCCTTGATCTGATCAAAAAAAAGCTCCTTGATCATTGATCCATTTAGTAAGGTGGCTTGAACAAAAAACCACCATATGAGATAGTAACATTTTATCTTATTGGGTGATCAACCTTAGTATCTTTAGGGACGGATTAGATGAGCTATGAGTGTGAGGATCTTAGGTCTCAGAATAGTGTTAGCATAATGAGGTGTGCGATGGTATGTGTGACATCTAGGATATTGATAGTGTCATTTTCTAAATTGTTTTGGATAGGCACAAGTATACTCTGGATGGTGAACACTTTCGCAAGTCTCATGGAGTTGATCAAGAGATCGATGTGGTAGTCTATGTTCCTAGGATAGTCTTTCCATCCTCATGGAGGTAGTAGGAAGGTGGGAGGGGAAGCAGAAAGATGATGACATGGGAAGGTGAAGGTGTGAGGAAGATGATGCATGGGGTATATAGTGAGTAGGTCATGAAGATGAAGTATGGTCAGATGGGGAAGGGGCAGAAGGGGGTTATGATGGTGCTTGTCAGGTGAAAGAGCATGCAGGTGATGGGGATTGTAGGTGTAAGGTGGTGAATTTCGTGTATCCTCTAGGCATTGGAGAACATAGAAGGGATTGTGTGTGTGCCAGGTAGGTCAAAGTGTGGTAGATCTTTTGATTGGTAATGGGAGGGAAACAATCTTTCTATTTGTTGTCAATTGTAAGACTATAATGATGTTGATGAATATTGGTTGTTTGGAGTGATCTTGGAACTTTGATTTTGTTCAAATTCACAAGTTTTCTGTTAGCTGGTGGTCAAGGCCTAGGGTTCAGGCAGGTGTGTGAGAAGTGACCGGAAGTGTTGCATGCTAAGTATAACTTTCAAAATATACAATAATAATTGGAATGTCCTATGTGGTAACATCTCTTGCATCTAATTAGTTTTTAAGGTGATTAATGTTTCATAGTGACCTAAGTCCTTCCAGATGATGTGATGGAAGGAGCCAAAAAATAGATCACAGATTGGGAAAAGGGGGAGAAATGTTGGTGTGTAGAGTATCGAAGAGGGAAACTAGAGAAAGGCTTGTGGGTTCTTTGAGTTTATGTTTTCCCCATATTGATATTATATATAATTCATAGAATCTATATGCTTATGTTTGATGGCATTGTGTTTTGAAGGTTGAAGAGATAATAAAAAATTGAATGACATCTAAGTGGTGAGTCTCGTTGGAGCCTCTGACTCAATTGTATGTAGTGAAAGAGGCAGAATCTTCAAGGAAAGATGTGGAGTACGATAGTGTTATCAAATTTGACCCGAATAGGATCGATGTCCATTATTGTATGTTCTTGGAAAATGTCTCACAAAAGTAGATGGTCATCTGAAGGATCAAAATGGATTAGTTCTTTCTATTCAGAGTCTAGATAGTAGGATAGAAATTGTAGTAGAGTTTCTAGGTTCTCATTACATACTCATAGATGAATGATATTATCGACTACATGGCACAGATGTAGGATCCAGCCTTGGTCTAAACCATGGTTCTCCACCATCTTAGTCCATTTGAAGTTAGACAACATCCCATGTAGATGATCCTCTATGAATGCTACTCTGAAATTTGTTTTCCTTGGTAGGTGTTATGGTCTAGTGTGATATTGACTGGCAATGATGGGTGGTCCAGCAAGTGTTTCAATAAGGAGTTGTAAGGGTTGTGAATGTTTGATAGATTTGTGTTGGTTTTTTATAATCATTGTTCCTGTCCTTATCTCACCTAGGGCGAGTGATAGCTTAGATGTGGTGTTAAGGAGTAGGTGGCAAGCTACCAATGTTAGGTGTTGAGTGACTAAACCTCCCCTTCGCCTATTAAAATGTAGTAGTCTAATCTATAAAGTCATGGGGATGAAAATGACAACATCCTTGTTGTTGTCTAGGGGAAAATAGGTGTGTGATTACATATAGATGGTGTGAGGGGATAATCCAGCCAAGGTGTTGTACTTTGGTTAGCTGGTAGTAACTTCATTCTAAGGATGTGTGGCTCAAGGTGAAGTAAAATATTTTGGTGTTCCCAAAGAGGGGGCGATGCAATTTAATTTTGACCAGAGTCCACCATAGAGTGGATGGTGCTGTGGAAGGAAAATGTGTTGTTGTAAACCCTACAATGGACTGCTCAATAGTAGAGATGTTGAAGATAAAGAGGATGTTTCCAACATCTGTTTATAGAGAGAAGGGGAATTCTCTCTCTACCATTTCCATGCTATGGAACTACTTGTTATTTTGTCTCCTTTTGTTAGAAAAATGTGAATGAAAACCATCATCCTATAAGATGTATAGAAAATTCTTTGCATTATAAAGACAAACAGATTCATTTTCTTCTTATTTGAGTATATATGACCATTTTTATGACACCATTGACAACCCACATGTATGTGTATACTAAAATAATTTTATTTTGTAAACATTCAATGATGAAAACGGTCAAAATCATCATTGAATTGGGTCATTAATCATCTTATAGGACAGTTCCATTATTTATTTTCCATAGGAACTTGATAGGGGATCTAATTGAGTTAAGATTAAAAGAAGAATTTAGTTCAACAAACAAAGGGTTTAGATTTTGCGACAAATGAAAACTTTATGTTGATGATGTGATATGTAAATATCTAAGATCGATGCTTTATTTTATAAAGCAAAGCCTATAATGAGGTTCACACTTTGCTTTATGATTATGTGTAATCCTTCTTCTAGTTATGTTTCTCAAAATATGAAACACATTGGTTATAGACCATTTGGATATGGAAAGACTTCTTTTGTATAGTCTACAATAGTTTCATCACTCAATTAAGCACGAACCACTGGAGTGTTCCTGGTCTCATTTATGTTATTGATATTGATCTAGTTGTTGTAAAATTCTATCTTCTTAGGGTTGAGAAGGTAAGGTTTACCGTTCTTCATTCAGATTGTGAAGGTTCACTCCTTCACATGAAAATAAATGATGAGATACTATACCCTTGTGAACCAATTATACATTACATGGCTTTTTGATTTAGGGGTATAGTCCTTTAAAGAAATAATGTATAAGCAAGTCCCAAGCAAGGTTGTTTGCAAAGCACTCTAGAAGATGGACTTATATTCTTTATAAAGACAATTTATTTTCATTTATAATGTTATCAAAAAATTCCCCATTCTTTATTATGTTGACATCATAGATGAATTGACTCTTAAAAATGAAGATGAAGTCAATCTAGTTTGGTAGAGGTATGTAGGACTTTATACATTATTATGTCAAGTTTGGGTATATCCCTACATTTGGTACACCCAAAGCGGGCTACAAGGTGAGTAATGCATCTAATGGATGATAAGATTCTATCCAATTTGGAATCTAGGAATAAGCTCATTCAACCACATCGACAACATCATTCTCCAATTGTCCTTCATTTTTTAGAAAGTGTGGATGTTGATTTCAGACTATAGGGGAGATCAGTATGAGCAAGAAGCTTGTGGATTGATACAAAACCTAGCTGATAAGAATGTATCCATGTTGGACGGACACTAAGTTATTAACATTTCGGGCCACTCATATTCATTTTGTGTATCAATTAGCATATTGTCTCATAAATGGTATTCTGAGATCTTCTGGATATATGTTTAGGTGATTGTCCTCTATTCACGTATTCTTGTGTGGTCTCATTTCTATTATCCTCACAGCCCAATCTTGTTTTAGAAAGAACTTGGCATATACTCATTTTTTACAACAATGAGAGGTAAAGGTAAGACAAAATTCATTACTGAGCTAAAACAAAAACTCATTACTACTTCAATGTGAAACAAAAATACTAAATTGATTCTTATTAGATTATTTCCTTGTCCTTCATAGAGATAACTTTATTAAAACTAGAAACAATACACATTTCTAGAGAAAAGGAGATCCTAACATTATTAGCTACTACAGTAGAGGTTCACTATAATACAACAAGCCTAGGCTAAACACGATACCCAAGTTTCTTTGTGAAGCCTAAGGAATGTAATGATTCTAAAATCCTAATTTTCTTAACTCTCTTTGTTTATTGGTTTTGAAGCCTTTTTTTAGTTCTTTGAGATTCACTCTTTCTCGGCCCTCTTTCTGGAGATAAAGCACACTAGTTTCACAAACCTACACCTCCTTGATGCCTCTTTCAATAGTTGTGCACTTGGATTTCTTCTCGAGTGTGTACCTCTTCTCGGTGTGCCCACTAATTTGAGATCTACATACAGTAGCAGACTCTTCTCAAAGTTGAAAGGAATATGTTCCTTTTGTGTCACCATAGATGGTATTGTCATCCTAGCCATACACTATAAAGTAATAGTTTTTCTTTTTTGAAAAATGAATGTGTATTTTAGTTGCTAGAAGTGGGAAAACATATATGAAGTATAATGTTTCGGCTTACTTAGCATGAACTAGTGAGGGATTACTTGATGCAATCTTACTCTGGTACCATCTCTAATTGTCATGTATCTCTCAACTGAAGTTCTACAATCGAGACATTTACAATAAAGGTGAAATACATTTATACAATAAGATTTCACATGATGCATACATTATATCCGCTCTGAGGAGGACGAAAACCTCTTTTGCCTCGGGTTAGCCGGGTTTCCATCCTAAACGGATCCTTGGCTGGATCCACAGGTCTGGATGAAAGGTATATTCATTTTATAAATTCAGAAATTATTTCTTTTTGTATAAATCCTAAAAAATAGTACGAGTGTCAAAAACAATGATGACATGGCTTCCTATGAAGAAGACCTTAAGCAGAACCACATGTTGACCCATCCTATTGTGGGTTGTCTAAGTGTAATTAGGTTTTTTTTAATTATGATAGCGTGCACACTCTCATGAGACAACATCAATTTTTGGCATCGTTTTGGGCGAGACAATTTATTTTGTTGATTCAATCAAATCTATTTTAGCTTATTGGGTAATTCTATGAGATTAATCTCCTACAATTGTTTGGTTGTTGGGTTTCATGCCATTCTCTTGAGTTAACCCTTCTATTTGTGTTTAGTAGGAGTGTGCATGGTTCACACTTGGTCTAGTCAAGACACTTTCATAGAGATCTTTGATAACACTAAGGTTGTGTTAACTAGTAGTGATTGCAAGCAAGAAGGGAAAAAACACAGCCAAGGCATCTACCATTTCTCCAATAATGATATAAGTTGAGAATATATTTCTTGTCTACACCTACCCTCATCCTAATAAGGTGTCTAGTTTGGTATTAGTGAGAACAAATGTAGATGTCGCTTTCTTTCAAATTAGGTCCATGTTTAATAGGTATCATGTAGTCTAATCTATTTTTGTGATTGGCCAATGAAGATCTGAATCTTCATGTGGATAACTTACTCAAGCCATGTAACATTGTGAAGATCAATGTGATGATGGATGGATAAATAAATAATATTATTAAAAAGAATAATAATAAATAATAATTAATATTCAATTGATATTAAATGTATGAATAGATAGCTATCTTGCGTTTCCCCTTACAGAAAATCACTAAGCCCCAAAAAAGTCGTTCACTGTCTATTTTGATTCTACCTGCATATTAAGTTGACACGGTCTATGTCAGCACGATATCGCATGGGCCTTTCATAGCTAGGTGCAAAGGCAATAAATTGTGTAAAGAAATACAGTATTAAATTATTATCGGTTGTTGAAAGGAGATAACTTGCATTCAAGAAAACAAAACCATCTGAGTCAGGTATTTCACCCAAAAAAATATTCAAGAGCTTACGATCCATTTAGGTAAAAGAATAAAACACAATCAGTAAACCCCATAAACAATCACTACACATCCGGTCACGACCGCACACTGGTGTATGCGTCCGCACGCGGGCCATGTCCAAGCACTAGTACACAAAACTAGATGCAGATGCGACTATGCACTTGGGGATATAACGACACCAAGCACTAGTGCATATACATGGGTTGCAATCAGGTCAGGAACTCGTATAGAAAAACAGCACATGCACCGCGACTGGGCATTGGTGCTCACATCTGCACTCAAGCCTTGATCAGGTGTCGATACATACAACTGGACACAGGGCGCAATTAGGACTTGAAGCTCACAGTTTATGAGTCCGTGAATTTATACATAAGTCTGATTGAATATTATAGATGAACATTTATAACCCTAGGCCTATGACCTCGAAATAGCAGAAAACCCACTGGCTCATATGTCTTACTTTTGTACACTAGAATCCCTATACTTAGGAATGCAATTGTATATGTTTTATGTATGTACAAACTCATCGAAAATGTAAAACATTCACATTGAATTATGTAGGACAGGTCAGTCCTTTGGTTGGAATTCTATTAAAAAAATCATTGCGAAATAGGAGCTCAGACCCCAAACCTTGTTCCCCGAGAAAACTAGTACTGAAATCCACTACCAACTTGTTCCTCTAGTGATATGAATTTTGCAGTCACTTAGTGATATGAGTTTAGAAGTACATATTGATCTGTCCCTCTATGGCTCATAACTTGATGTTCCCTCTTGGGGTCAATCGGTAACATCTAATATTAATAGGAAAACATCTCAATGTTGGAACTATGATGTTTATTCCTTAAACATGACTGATACAATTAAAATCCCTTATATGTTTGCCCAAGGGAATTAAATTTAACCTATTTAAATGAGTGTAATATTTTCTGATTTATATCTCTGCACTAAAACCAAGCGTTCCAAGACGATTGGAGTCAAAAGCAAGGTAAAAGTTGAATAACATTGTAAGAGACATGAATTTTATATCATATGTGCAATATAAATGATAAAATATCCATGTATTTTTTCTTGTAAGAAAATCCATTGTTATTGAGACAGTAGCCTAGAATAGCCTTAATTATTACCTTAATTGTTTGAATAAAAACTTTTATTGCAAACACTAGTTAGAGCAAAAGTTCATACATTGGGTTAGAGACCAACATAATAATTTTCGGTCGTGGTATATATTTGACCAAGTGGTTAGTTAGTTGAACTTCTAGCTTAGTTCAAAATTATCCAAAGATTCATTAAGATTATCGACCCTTCTCAAAAAACATACGTATCGAAGTATAGTTTGAATCATGTTAATTAATAGGTGAAAATCATTAATTATAATGTAGTGCGACATGTGAACAAGAGGAAATCATATATGTTTTGCATAATTGTTTATCACATGACTGATAGGTGACAAGGCACCAAATGCTATGGTTGAAATAATCATTGAAAGATAACTCATGAAATCTTAAATTAAATTTTGGTGACTTACTCAACCAACAACTTTTCTTGTTTTCATTGCAGAAATAATTTAAAACTCTTCTACTTTACACTATGAGTTTGGCACAAGCAATTGATGCAAACCATGAGGAAGGTTCTATACATTCCTAGAATGTCTTATTAACATCTTTCTTAGAGAAATTGTTTCCTCCCTAAGTGAGATCTTAAAGAAGATCTCCAATTTTAAGAAATAATACAGAGAGACAACAGTTGATGCATGAGAGGGTTACAAAAAGATTCTTTGACAGCGTGCACGCCATAATCTGCCAGAGTGGACACATCTAAGAACATGTTATGAAGGTGTATCCCATTCTATTACCTCGTCTATTGTTGCATCTATCGGGGGGAGTTTCTTGACTAAAGATGAATGTGAAGGCAAGAAGCTGATTGAGATCGTGCATATGAACCAATCTGCTAGGAGCATGAACAGTGGAAGTGGTAATGACACAGAGGCAATTGCATCTCTCAATACAAATTTTAAAAGGCTCGCCCAGAAAATCAATGTTATTAGGGTGAACAATGTACAATAGGTGATGGTGTGTGACTTATATAAGGGTTCACATCATAATGTGGATTTTAATGATTCTACAACATGATTCAACAAGAAACGTGTTAATTTTTTTGGCAGCACCCAATGTATAACTTTTTTTAACTCCTACAATCTAGGGTGGAGAAACCACCCAAACTTCAAATGGAATGACAATGACCAACATCAATAACTTCATGACAATCACCCGTTACATTCTAAAAAAAATGATTGGCTTGAAGGCATTTTTTCTAAGTTCATGAATGAGGCATCTGCATTTATGCAAAATCAAGTAGCCTCAGTCAAAAGGATTGAGCATCAAAAGGGGAACTCAGATTTATTCAATTGTGGACTCATAGCATAATTTAGGAGAAATTCTAGTAAATGCAAGGGTGAAATCTAATCATTAAAATTCAATAAAAGTCAACTACTTGAACCAAGTTGACAAAGAGGGTGAACCTTGACAATTACCCAGGAAAGTGCCGCTAGAGGTGTTTGCCAAAATATTTCCTAAGCCCACTGATTCGCCATTGAGATTCAAAAGGAAAGACAATAAAGATAAGCTAGATGACAAGATTTAAGCCCCATATGTGCTACCTCATTCGAGGAACAAGATGGTGCAGCCAACTGCACAACCACCTCATGTCATCACCCATGAAGAGGAGGTGTAAGACAAGCTTACTCTATAATTTTCTAAGGGACACTAGATGTGTCAGGGGAGAAGGATGAACAGCAAGGCATGGTTCTTTCACTCGATGTAAGTGTTGAATCATTATCTAATCTTCTTAACAAACCACAAGATCAATGATCTTTCTACATCTAAGGTGACATAGGCAAGATGCAATTTATACTATAATGTTGATCAAGGTGCCACCTTATATGTTATGCTAATAATAATATCTACTCATATGGTTTTATATGTACCCAAGTAAGTGAAAATTAATTTTTAGATGGTAGTTCATTCTAGGGTAATTACTACAGAAATGATAGAAATATGTTGATGAAGTTTGTAGATTTCTATGTGCTAGTGGACCTTGTAATAGTTGAGGACAAAGGTATTACCCCGTGGGATATTATCTTAGGATGTCCACTCTTATACAAAAATAAGGTGATGTTTGATGTGGATAGAGGTGAATTAAGAATGAAATTTGTTAGAAGAATATGATTTTATCTTTGAATTCTCTAGGCCTAGGTGACCCAACACTTGGATTGGGTGTGGAAGAAGAAAAGGGTGATCTTCATGAAGACCTCATTGAGCAAGAAGTTTCATCTAAGCCCATTTGAAGAGAATAACTTTCTCCAGTTGAGGGAGATTTAACCCAAGTGCTAATAGGAAGCAGCACCATTTTGCATTGAATCTAGATTTTTATAATTTGATTCTAGAAAAACTCGTTCCATTTTACATGTAAATATGTTAGTCTGAAAGATATTCCATAGGAATCATGCATTATGCTTGTTTCTTAAGATTTGATATTAACTATTTGATGTAGGTAAATTGTGTAGTAGAGGTCAAAAATCCCCAATGTGCACTTCAGCACGGACTCCATGCACATGTTCAGAAGGAGGAAGAAGGTATCAGAAATCACCCATGTAGTGTGCCAATCAAGTATAATAGCATGTCATTTCACCATTGACAGAATTGTCTTCTACTGAGGAGCCAACATCGTGCCAGACAAGTTGCATGTTGTATCCAAGGGTGGAATGATGGACATCTCATACTGATGTTGTGCATGTTGTACAAAGTTCCAACAAGTCATGCCACTAAGTTCATAAATTTGGGAATCCTTAGGACTCATGCATATTGTACAACTAATCCAACCTGTTTTACATCGGGAGATAAAAAATAAAAATTTGTTGACCCAGGACTGCATATCATGTCCTAGGTTAGCACACCACCCCTTCAAGAAGAGACCATTGTCTCCAATTTAAGATAACCCAAATGAGAAAGATATCACCACCATTTGATATGCCAAAGCTCCCCCTTCATAATCGACAATTGTTGAGCTCCACCTAAGTGAGGAAGAGGAGGATCAACTCCCTTTTAGATGGCATTGCTGCCAACTTGTATATCAGACTAGCTCCCTCATCGATGCCCTTTTCTATTACGTCTCCACCCTTGATGTTACTACATCTCTCCTCCACAATCTCCCTCTCCACCAAGTACCAAAAAGCACATTTCAAGACCTCAACTCCATGGTGAACAAAGTGCATGCTTCCAAGAAGACAACATCCTCTGGTTTCTTGCATGATGCCCATCCTAGGTGCATGTCTTGTGGAGCCCAAGGACACTCTGTAACTTCTCCATTTCAAGCTCCTACACCTTTCAATATCTAGCTCCGCAATGGTTAGGAGTAGAGGAGGAGGCAAGAGGATGCAAGAAAATCCATCTCACACCCATGAGACTAATCTTGAGACTAAGGTGGAGGAGGATGAAGGAAGTGAAGAGGAGGGGGAGGAAGGATCCTATGTAGCTTTTCGCTTCACCATTCATCACAAGGAAGATCTCGCTCATATTGCATTACATTATATCCCATGATGTAGCAAATCTACATACATGACGTCATCTCTAAGGGTAACGGTCGCACTTACCTCACCCTTATGCTTCAAGTTTCATGACTTTACATGAGAACGATAATTTGGGAAGTCAAATGAATGACAAGGCAGTGTCGATGGAAGTGAATATGTTTGGTGGTTTTCAATTCGAGATGAAATTATATTATCAGAAGCTTTGATCCAAGAGCATTGATGATAAGTCCTACAAGGCCAAGAGGGTATGGTACCCCCTTCCATAGTGTGTTTCTTTGCATCCTCCACCATGTCTTGTCAAGCACCATCTTTGGGAGGGAGGAGACACATAACATGGTTTGTTGAGATGATGTGCATGGTAAATAAGAAACATGAAAATGTAGGACACTTTTTATTGATAATTTTTTAGGGTTTTTGCTTGTAAGTGATCATATGGGGATATCATCATGAGGGATTTGATCTTTGAGATGGATTAGAGGCTCAAGGTGGTACCCAAACTGCTGACCATTGAGGGAAATGATCTAGTTGATACACACTGATAACTCCCATTTTATGGCTATTTATGGCCTATATTTCATTGTCAAAACTGCCTTCTAAACTATTTTTCCTCCCCGTTTCATCTATTTACTTCAAAGAAATAACCTGCACCATGCCCCTAACTCTTTTCTCATCTTTTGTAGATTTTTCCCTCACTTTTTCACCCAAAGTCAGCAAAAAGGCCTGTCCCGGCCCATCTACAACACGCACCTGCATCGGCCCTTTCACCGGTTGTCTGACACGCCCACTAGCATGTCACGGTCGCTGCCCGATATGGAAGCAACCTGACATGGACGTGTCACGCGAGGAGGCCCTCGACGGGCGGTACGCTACCTACCTGACAGAGAGATTTGCCCGCCATGACTAATTAGCCCGACATGGGCGTGTCACGCGATACGAGTCACTCACCAGAAGTGGTTGCCCGCCAAGGTCACTCGATACGCTCACAACCCGACACGCGATGGCCTACTGTGTCAGGTGACACGCATGTGTCGATCATCCCCGAAGCCACGTAAACGGAGCCGATAAAGGATACTTGGCCCCACGAGAGCCGCAACCTCTTTCAACTACTGCCTATAAATAGCAGCTACAGGACTCCGATGGGACGGGTTGGAACTTTGTGAAATCTAACTTTGGAAAGCATCTGGAGCTAGTGCATCAAGTCTCAAGGCGTACCAAGTGACACTAGGTGAACACACCCCCAACCCGAGAGGAGCGGGAGTGGTTCACTTAGAACCCGTCCCGGTAGTCACAGCAGCCCGATACGACCAAGAAGGCCACCCAGTGTGCCTGGTTCCTAGATGGGCTTCAACCCAAGATGGTTCGCCCCCCTACACCCGATGCAAGGAACCCGAGAACCTAAGTCGCCTCTAACCCGACACGATACTAAACCTGATACATACCAATTGTTATGGTGTGTTTCCTGACAGGGTGGTTGCCCGACATGACCGTATTGGGTAGGGAGTCCTATCCGACACGCCCAACCGTCATGGCGTGTCGCCTGACAGGGTGACTGCCTGACATGGGCATATCGAGTAGAGCTCCTACCCAGTACTGGGTTAGCGGTGCCTTAGGGGTCCGCTGCTGTATATTGACCTCCTACATCAAGGAGGTTGATACCTATCTTCCCTTTTCAGTATTTACTTTTATTTATTATGCATTGTAGCTAAATCCTTTTTATATATACCTATGCTTATGGAATCACTAGAGATTAATTCATGTTGTTCTGCGTTTGGTCCCTTTTTGTTGGATGATCTGTTTATAGCATCTGAACTCTAGCATGTATGCTTGGATCATGTTTTGACTAGCTATCGAATCATGTTTCCCATTTCAACTCCTTCGAGAGAGGGATGTTGTAACTCTATGGTTTAGTTTGATCTGGGAGTACGAGAGTACCCAGGGTCGGGGTTGCTCCAGTTTGTCTTTCCACTCCAATCCATGTACATTACCTTTGAGAGAGGGTGTTGGTGCATAGTTGGAGGTGCCTTCTTTGAGAGAAGAGGGTGATGGATGTTTTCCGCTGCCGCTTGTTATGCCTAAGTTTTCTTCCTTCGTTCCTTGCCTCAACAACAGTTTTATCTCCTCAGATTTTGTTACACAAAAACTCCTAAAAACTACTAAAACCCTAAAATCTTAATCTTTCTTGTAACTCCAGTTGGAGATAGTCTTTTAGTTTAATTTTCTTTACGATGTTTTCTTATTACAACCTCATCTATCCTTTTACCTGTTTGATGTGCTTAGACAAACAAAACTCATGTTTCGAAGCATCGTTCTTCCTATCCCTACGTTCGACCCCGAACTACTTTGACCTTGTGCTAGTTGCAGGTGTCTTAAACATTTGGGTATTATAAATTTCAAAAGGCTGATAACCTAGACATGATTCCATTCATGGACCCACGTTTAAGACTCGTCAACTTTTTGGCATCGTTTCCGGGGATAGGAAAAGAAAATCGTTCTACGAATCTGATTTTTGTTTACACTTTGCCAAAAACTTGTACAAATGAATATAATAATGCAAATATTTACTGTACATAGCATATACTGCACATATTTTACATAACATTATGATACCTTTTTCATCATTCTTTCTTTTCAGGAACCTTTCCTCTCTCTTTCAGGTCATCCTCACCTTAGAAAGATATGTCCAACCAACCTCCTGCGGCCCCCTCTCTGTGATCGTTCGTCCAAGTTTGGGCAAATGAAGAAAGAAATCCAGTCGTCACGCAACCTCTCAATGTCGCCAACTTCGAGCTAAAGCCCGCTTTCCTTCAGCTTCTTCAACACAATAGGTTCGATGGGAACTCCTCTGAGGAGAACCCCTACAACCATCTAACGACATTCAAGAGGACGTGTAACACTTTCAAGATCAACAAAGTCCCATTGACGCATATCTACATCCAGTGCTTCCCGTTCTCTTTGAGGGATAAGGCACTAGAATGGTACACCAGCTTACAGGATGGGAGCCTTCCTGACTAGGAGCACCTTGCCAATGCTTTTATCGCCAAGTTCTTCCCCATCGAGAGGACCATCAAATGTCAAAACAAGATTATGAGGTACTCTCAGATCCCTTAGAAAATCTTCACGAGACTTGGGAAAGATTCTTGAGCTATCAACGTGAATGCCAGCATCACAGTTTCTCAGAACCAAAGCTGATCACCACGTTCTACAACGGGGTGTGTCCTGCTTAGAGAAAGTCTTTGAATGCTGTGGCTGGAAGTAATTTCTTAGGGCTGAGTGCTCAGAGAGCCAGAGAGATCATCGTGAACATGGCTAGAAACCAGCAGGATGGCGATAATGACTGAGGGTCAATGAGCCATACCACTCTAGGAGAGTCCAAGGCTATGGAGGCCCTCGCGGCCAAGCTCTACAAGATGACGACGGATGTACAGTCCCTCAAAGATCAAGGTAACAAAGGAAAAGTTCGGCAAGAGGTCGTGAGAAGCTGTGTAACTTGTGGAGAACCTGACCACTTTTCATATTTTTGTCTGCACACAGCACCCGAGGAAGATTTTGATGAGAACAGTATTGAGAATGTGAGCTTTGTACAGTATAGAAGACCAAATCATCTCGGATTTTCTTATGAGAATATGAGTGTCGCTAAAAACTCTCACCAGCTGGTGAAGGGGGATCCTTCAGGAGGACCATCCAACCAACAACGGCAAATAGGGTTTCAACAGCAAAGGACCTTCCAACAAAATCAGCAGTAAAGGTCGTTCATGATGACGGAACTTATGTCCTTTGCCAAGAAGCAGAATGACATCAATGAGAAGATACACAAGAGCTCAGTAGATAGCACAGCTCTGCTCAAACTAATGCATCAATAGATGGGTAGCTTTTCTACCCAAATAGGGGAGCTCCATCAGCATAACAAGTAGATTGATCAATAGCTGGCTAGCCTCACCAAAACCATCAATCACCAAGTGGGGCTCTTCCCATCCAATACCGAAGCCAACCTGTGAGGTCATGAGACAGTGAAGATGGTAGTTCTGAGGTCAGGGATAGTTGTATCACTAGCCGCTGAGAAGACAGCAACGTCAACAACAGCACCCCCAAAGAGGTCATCACAGAGATAATTGAGGAAGAAGTTCCGTAGAAATTAAAGAAGTTGGCCAAGGATAAGGTTAATGACGTCTCTACTGAAGAGCCTCCCGATAAGTACGCACCCTGCGTACCGTTTCCACACAAACTAGTGAAAGCCCAGTTGAAGAAGAGATATGAAAAGTTTCTTGTTGTTATCAAGAAGTTGCATGTGGACGCCCTGTTCTTGGATGCCATTGAAGAAATGCCCACCTATGCTAAGTTCTTAAAAGATCTGATAACGAGGAAGAAAAGAGGATAAGACATAGAGATTGTGAAGCTTGCCAAGATGTCCAATTCTTTTGTTACGGCTAGTACGCCATCAAAGAAGAAGTATATGGGGGCTTTCGTAATCCCAATCCAAATTGGAGATAATGTCACCTGGAAAGGTCTAGCATACCTAGGGGCGAGTATCAATTTGATGCCCCTATCCCTCGCCAAGAGAATTGGGCTCACCGACATGGTGAGCATCAACATGAGGATACAACTAGTTGATCATACCTTCACCAGGCCAGTTGGGGTCGTTGAAGATGTTCCCATCTGAGTAGGACGTTTCTTTATCCCTTACGATATAGTTTTAATCGATAAAGTTGAAGATCCCTATTACGACCCCACCTTCCGACAACCCCCAATTAAGGGAGACCTGAAGGTCAGTATCGTTATTTAATTAACAGGATCAAAGGTTCGACAAATAATCAATAATAATTAATAAACTTTACCAACTAACTGAAAACTGGTATAAAATAAAACTTTGTTTACCTTTTGAAATATGGGATTTCTAATCTTCTATCCATGAAAGAGATAAACTAACTAATCCTCCTGTGCATGTTATTTCTCATTTAATTCCACATCTGCCACTTTACTATTTGTTCTTTTCATTTGTACCTAAAACACCGACAAACAAAACGTCGGTCAGTATATCAAAATATACTGGTATGTGGGGTCAACCAAAAGTTTGCACATATGACTAACAATTTAATAATCACAATCAAATTATTTAATAAGCCAATTTACACTTTTCAGTATGACATTCTCCATCGCTTTTGCCCTAACCCTGGCATACCCTCCTTAGGGTTTCTTTTGCCCATGACTTAAGGCCACCTTCTCAATCCCGAGCTTGGTGCCTGGGGGTCACCACTCATGGTGCCCTCTAGTCATGCAATATCATAGGTCACCTTCTTGGTGTCTGGGGGTCACCACTCATGGTGCCCATTGGTCTACCCATCTGGGCCTGACTCTCTTGGCATCATCCATCAAGGTGGCATGTAGGTGCGAGAATACATACTTCTCCTATTAATGTGATAATCATAGTGACTTTATGATTTGCAAGTATGAACATCCAAACAGTTTAATTGCAGTCAATGCGATTAACCATTCGACAAACATGCGGGAAACTAATGCGGTTATTCATAAGTGTAACCACATACCTGTCAGGCAGACTCAGATGTAGGAATATTCCAAACAAGCAAGTAATCCAGAATCAAGCAAGTACACAATTCAATCCTGAAATATTCATCCAATATTTTCTATCATTGATCATGGCACACAAAACTAATAGATCTACTCGTGCCTTAGGGTTACTAGCCTTTTTAGGGTTTTGACTATAATTAGGGTTTCACTTCCTTTTTATTACTTTTATCTTACTTTTATCAAATATCCATAAAACCCTAATTATCTTGTCTTATTTTCCATTAGAGTCCTTAATATTAGGTTTGGACCACGAAAACCCCAATTATTCATCTATTCATCACAAAAGATGTTAAGTTTAACCTTTAACAATATTTAATCTTATTTTCAGACTAATAACACCATCATCTATCGGTTAAGTCTATCATGCCTCTTTTCATTAAAGCTACTATTTTAATCCTTTTAATCCATGGCAAACTCATTATAAGCATTTATCACCAATTCATAGCCCATTATGATCTAAGTCGCATATGAATTCATTTTGTCATAATTTTTACCCTTTTATTCCTGGGAAAACCCTAATTACTACCTTTAGGATATATATCCAGAATTAATGACTTTTATACTCTAATAGCTTAGATTCAACATGTTTCAACTCCACTCATCAGATTGATCAATTAAAGCTTTTAATAATCTTATTCACTAAAATTAGGGTTTCAAGGCCCATTAATGCTTATTTATGCTCATGAACTCTCAATTAAGCTACTAACGTGCAAAACTCATCCTTTTTATTCCTAATGTTTCTTTTTATCATTAACAGGCTAATATCAACTTTAATCAGCTATTAAACCCCACTAATCACTTTAATAATATCAAAATAGGGTTCTTTATTCACTAATACAATAAAGATAATATCTTCCATTACTTTTCGAATTGCACAATGAATAAGGCTTCAATTATATTTTATTTAGATTCCTCTCGATTTTCTGAGCAAGTTTCATATTTTATGCGAACCCATCCGAGCTACGGATATTTAGTTATGAATTTTGCATTAAAACCTCACCTGAGCCAATCCGAATCTGCCACGTCACCCTGCACATGCGCGGCTTGCCTTGAGTTTGAGAATATTTTGAAATGACCATACTGCCCCTCCTTAAGTGGTCGGCCCTTCACTACCAAAAAGGGTAGAACGGTCCAAACTTCAGCCTGGTTGTCTTCAACCTCGGCTCTTGCCCTAGCAGCTGACGGCCGCCGATCAGCAACTTTTGTAGGCGCGCCCCTCCCTCTCCAGCCTTCAAGGACCACCGCCGTTGGGCCCCCAAGCTCCCCTGCCCTGTTGCGCACCTAGGGTACCACCTAGGTCACGGTTTATCTGGCTGGTGCATGGGCACCCGACCTGCCATGCGTGGCCGCAGTTGCAGCCACGTAGCTGCGGTTGTGCGAGGTCGAGGTCGTTGGAGCGGTAGACAAATGATTCTGGGAGGTCGTGGAGGTTCCCCACCGCAAGCAAAGCCACAAGACACTCCCATGTTGGTCCAGGGATCGAACTACACCCTCGTTAGGTTTTGAAGAAGAAGAAGGAGAAGAAGAGTGGGATACAAGGGAAAGGTCGAGTGTGTGGATCCGTCCCTTTTATAGGGATGGGTAGCAGCATCCTAGCATGCCTGCCCATGAGGAGAGCCAATAGGAAACTCCTTTCCTTGATTACCAAGATATCCTCTCTTTTCTAACTATTCCTATTCCTTAGTTAATAGGAAAATCCGAATTTTATCTCCTTGATATTCTTTTATGCTCCAAATCTCAAGATTTTGAAATTAACTTCTTTTATTCTCTTAAAACTTGCCCTTTATTCTAATGGCACGAAATCCTCTTTCCATTAAATAGGAAAATACTTTCTTTTTACCAAATTCACAAAATTCATTAAGAATGTATCACATTATCTTCATATTTTGCAAATCTTGGTAGTTTCTCTCTCTTTCCTATTTATTGGGGTTCCTTGAATCCCAAGAAACTCAAAGATCTCAAAATTCCTCATTAAGGATACTCATTATACTTCTAGATGCATCTAAATGCATTATCCTCATTATCTTGTTTTATTTCTTATTGAAATATTTCCTTTTGTGGATTTCTCTTTATTTCTCTCTTATTTTCCTCATTAGTGTTCCTTTTATTATTAGGAATCCTTGGAACACGAAATTCCACTAAGGATTACCCATTTATTCCTCTTTTCACATATTTTCCACATTTCATCAATGTTTTCAATTTCTTTATTAACCAGGAAATACTTAATTGATATTTTCTTTTCTTATTGCCTTTTCTTTGCAATATTGGACTCCTTGGAACCCAAGGAATCTAAGAGGCACGAAATCTTCTTTGGATTTGCCTTCTAGAGGTTTCCACACCTTTCTTATCTCAATTCTCAGTCATTCATTAATTAATTGAATATTCTTGTTATTGGGGCCAATGGCCAATAAAGCCCACACATCAAACAACAAGGCTATGAAATCCATTTATTCAAAATAGATTATTTCATTTATTCATTCAAAAATCTTTAATATGAGAAATTATATTTCTCAGCAAATGAACCCAAAATTGGGGTTGTAACAATCCCGGTTGCCCCCTCATTTTCAGGCAACCTTTCCTTGCAACCGGCGAGCACTTATTGATGTCGAGGTGGGAATGATTACAATCTGTGTTGGAGGAGATCACATCGATTTCAACATCAGTGATTGTATGTGGGACCCCTCATTCTTTGAATCCTCCTACTTCATTGAAAGTTATCAACAGTTGTGCGACGAAGTGAAAGAAGAGAAGGCCATGGTAGATCCCTTAATGCGTGCCCTATCTAGCAAGTCACGGGAAATCGATGATCCTGAAGTCAAGGAATTGCTAGCCTGTTTGGATGTTGAAAACACGATCGAGGAGGAAGACCCTATCGAGACGGTTAGATATGTCGCTCTCCAAGAAGCCCCTGCCAAAGAAAAGAGAAAGGAAATCTTGCCAGAGTTAAAAGTTTTGCCGAAAGGTCTTGAATACCATTTTCTGGATCAGGAGATGATGCACCCAGTAATCATCAACTTAGGTTTAGCTGAGTCCCAAAAGGATTAGATGTTGGAAGAGTTAAGGTTGCGGGGGAAAGCCTTGGGTTACTCAATCAGAGACTTGAAGGGGATAAGCCCCTCTGTGTGCATGCATAGAATTCATATGGAGGAGGACTCTCGGTCGTACGCCCAGACTCAGAGAAAGTTGAATGAAAAACTTCGAGAAGTTGTGAGCAAAGACGTAGTTAAGCTCCAAGACGCTGGCATTATCTATGCTATTAGCGATAGCAGGTGGGTGAGCCCAATCCAGGTGGTCGGTGGCATGACATTAGTCAAGGGTGATGACGGAATTGAGGTAGCTACCAAAAAGTTCATGGGATGGCGGATGTGCATAGATTATCGCAAGCTAAACGCCGCCACCCGCAAAGATCATTTTCCTCTTCCATTCATTGACCAGATGTTGGAACGTCTGGCCCGCCACTCCTATTTTTGCTAGCTGGATGGATATTTAGGTTTTTATCAGATCCTCATCCACCCCAATGACAAGGAGAAAATGACTTTTACTTGCATCTATGGAACTTTTGCCTTTCGAAGGATGCCCTTCGGGCTATGCAACGCACCTGCTACCTTCCAAAAGTGTATGAATGCCATTTTTGCTGATCTGCTCGAGGATAAGATAGAAGTTTTCGTGGATGGTTTCAGCGTATGCGGCAGTTCATTTGATGATTGCTTGAACAACCTGTCTCTAGTGATGAGACGGTGTGAGGAACAGAGTCTTACCCTGAACTGGGAGAAATTTCATTTTATGGTTCAAGAAGGTATAGTTTTGGGGCACAAGGTGTCCAACAGAGGAATCGAGGTTGACCCCTCCAAGATCGAGGTCATTTCTAAGCTCCCTCCACCCATTTCTGTCACAGGTGTTCGTAGTTTTCTAGGGCATGCCAGCTACTACCGGTGGTTTATAAAGGATTTATCTAAGATATCTAAGCCTCTATCCAACCTTCTGATGAAAGATGTGAAGTTCAACTTCATGGATGAGTGTAAGCAGGCATTCTGCACTTTGAAAAATGCTATGATATCTACACCCATTCTCCAGTCCTCAGACTGGAATCTTCCATTTGAACTTATGTGTGACACAAGTGATTTTTCCATAGGGGTCGTGCTCGGCCAGAAGAAGGACAAGAAGCATCATGTAATTTTCTACGTTAGCAAAACCTTAGATGAGGCTCGTTAGAATTACATGACTATCGAAAAGAGATGCTGGCCATCATGTATGCTTTCGACAAGTTTAGGTCTTACCTCATTGGTTCAAAGGTGGTTGTTCACACCAACCATGGGGCTATTAAATATCTAATACAAAAGAAGGATGACAAGCCCAGATTGTCGTGTTGGGTACTATTGTTGCAAGAGTTTGACCATGAGATCAAAGACAAGAAGGGCTCAGAGAACGTGGTTGCAGACCACCTCTCCAGGATTCAAGTGTAGGATGATCACCCGCTGTCGGTCAATGATAGCTACCCTGACGAATCCATCTACATAGCCCAGTCAGCCGACCCCGAAGAGTCGTGGTATGCATATTTGTACAACTACCTAGCCTGTAAGCAGCTTCCCCTAGATATGACTTACAATCAGAAGAAGAAGTTCTTTGCCAATTTAAGGAATTATTATTTGGATGACCCTTTGTTGTTCAGGTGTTGTGTTGACGGGTTGTATAGAAGATGCATACCGGAAGAAGAAGTTCCAAAAATCTTGTTCGAATGTCACTCCTCTCCATATGGAGGACATCTAGGAGGTGAGAGGACAGCTACCAAAGTGCTACAATCTAGTTTCTACTGGCCGACCCTGTTCAAGGCTGCTCACACTTTCATAAAATCTTGCAATGAATGTCAACGAACTGGGAATATCTCTCGTCGCAATGAGATGCCTCTTTCTGATTGGATCAAAGTTGAGATTTTTTTATGTTTGGAAAATTGATTATATGGGACCTTTTACCCCGTCCTGCGGTTTCAAATATATTCTTGTCGCAGTCAACTATGTTTCTAAGTGGGTGGAGGTAATACTCACCAGAACTTGTGATGCAAAGGCAGTGATCTAGCTCTTCACCAAAATCATCTTTCTAAGGTTCATAGTTCTGAGAACTGTTATCAGTGATGGCATCTCTCACTTTACTGAAAGACAGTTTGAATCACTCCTGCATAAGTATGGCATTCGCCACAAGGTTGCGATGCCATATCACCCTCAAACGTATGGTCAGGTAGAGGTCTCTAATTGGTAGATAAATCAGATCTTGGAGAAGACAGTCGGCAGATCCTGCAAGGATTGGTCGGTTAAGTTGGATGACTCTCTCTGGGCGTACAGGACTACTTTTATAATGTTGTTAGGCACTACGCCTTACCGTCTGATCTATGGAAAAGCATGTCATCTTCCGTTGGAGCTAGAGCACAAAGCTTTCTGGGCGATCAAGCGCCTTAATATGAACCAGACGCTGGTTGGGAAAAAAGAGGTTCCTTCAGCTCCAGGAGCTCGAAGAGTTGAGACTCCACGCCTACGAAAATGCCCAGATTTACAAGAAAAAAACTAAGATCTGGCATGACGCCCAACTGAAGCAAAAGGACGTCAGTGAAGGTGATAAAGTTCTATTATTTAAATCCTCTATCCATCTTTTTCCAGGTAAGTTGCAGAGCATATAGTCGGGACCCTTTGTCGTGGCAAAGATATATCCATCAGGGATGATGGAGTTGTATGACAAAGACGATCCATTAAAGGTCTTTCCAGTGAACGGCCATAGAGTCAAGAGGTTTTGTGAAGATGAAGCATTCGTGAGAAGGTAGGAGATAAAATAGCAGGATGCTGAGGCAACAGCCGAAGGATCAGAGTAAAGAATTTGAAGCATGTTGAGCTGACGATGGAAACTACAACGCTCTTCAGGAGGCAGCCCGAATTTCTATTTTTTTAGCTTAGGATATTATTTCCTTTCCTGCAGAAAAACATTATGAACATTATCATTTTAATAAGGCCCGAGTTAGTGCATGCGCCACGTGCACAGACTCTCTCGTTTCATGGGCCACCGACTTAGTTTTATAAAGCTTTGATGAGTAATACTATCTGAGGAAGGGAGTCTTCTTTTATGTCAGTGATGTTTTACCCATCAACGATCTCTTTTAATCTTTTTCACCCTTGCTTTTGCTCTAAGTTTTACTCTCCTTGATACTGTATCGAGCATTTTTTTTAACTGTTTTCCTGCCTTGCGCGACACGCGCTGTTTTGCATATAAGAGCGTGTCAGGCAAGATGCCCACGCTCACGTGTTGCACCATATCGAGCGTCGTTTCGCCCAATACCCATATCGGGTAGCGCACTCAACGGTGTGCAACAGGTGCTGACCGTATCGGGCGGACACCCATATCGGGCAGCGAACGTTAATGAAGAGACAGTGTCGTGCGACACAACGACCTCATGTGATGCGTTCAGCACAGTGCAGAGCTTTCTTAGGAAGCCGAATCGACCCTTGACATGACGGATTTGACTGATTTTACTGTGTCTCAGGAATGATTTGCCTCCTTGCACGACACTTGCCCTGACTTTTACCCGATTTACCCCCGCTCGACATGGCTATATATAGTAACTTCAGTTTAACCGTATCGAGCACTTGCTTTTACTTTTCACCTACTCCCATATCGTGCAATCTCGCATTTACTCTAGCTCTGATGTCGGCCAGTTCCTTTGTGATACCCTTGTCGCACACCAGCCTTCCACCCAATACAGGTATAACATGATATGCCCATCGTGTAGTTTTATCGCTCGTGTCGCACACAGTATCGACTAACGTATATCGCACGGCGAATCTGTATTGCGCGACACACCATATCGGGCGGTAACTTGTATCGTGCAGTCGAACTTACATCGGGCGATACACCGTATCACACAGCACCAGTGTCGGGTTTCCCTTTGCTTTTGACCATATCAGGCGACACGACCGTGTCGGGCAGTCAGTTTCAGATCGGGCGATATGTGTCTAGGTACACCACGCGATATGTAACCGATTTGAATCGTATCGACTTTCGAATCTCCGCCAGGAAACACGAGTATCCCACAACACCCGTATCGGGCATCCATATCGGGCAACTGTATTGGGCAAGCATCGTTTGTTAACGCTTCACGATATCAGCCAGATCGTATCGGGCAGTAAGACGTGTTTACCCCCGCCTAATTTTGACTTGCTTGTGTCGGGATTCTGTTAGTTTTTGATCAATTATCAGTTTTTCAAAACGTCACCTATCCAATATCGACCGATATGATTTTCTTAGTTTGTTGCCCGCTATCAGGTGAAATGAATCAATCAAAATATTATTATTTAACTAGCCTTTTGATTAAACGTGACAGACATGGCTTGCACCAAGAAGACGGTGGTCCAGGTCGATGAGCACGGCCGGAGAATAAACCATGAGGCCACAGCTGAAGCCACCACAGTTGGGTAGAAATGCACAAACCCCGATGCAGCGGGGCCATCTGCGGCCAAGAAGCGGCCCAAGAGAGAAGCTGCAGCAGCCCCAGCAACAGCGGCAGAGCCCCTGGCCCACTCCCCAGGCCGGTTTGTGCCCTGGGATGCAGAGCACCAGCAACGATATACCAATCTGGCAGCCAAGATCTACCGGCCAACCCAGTTCTGCCACCAGGATTCCTTCCACCAGCTCGGCATTTTCAGCAGGCTCGACAACATCTTAGGACCTGTCGGGCTAAAAACATATGCTTCAGCTTCTCCGGGTCGTACACTGAACTCACCAAGGAGTTCATGTCCTCACTCCGTCGGGTGCAGAACAAGTCAGACAAAGTCAAAAGATTTGACAGAGCAGATAGGCTGTAGGATCGGCTATACAACATTGAGCATGACATTTCTAAGAAGTTGCTTAACAAAATCTTCTCCTCCACTGAAGCTGAGAAGGAGATGTTGAACAACGGTGCCAGGATTGGTGACGACAACGGTTTCAACCCGGTCAACCTCTGGAATAAGCTGACCGATGAATCATCGTACAAGCCGGGGAGCAAGGTGGCGGCTATCCACTCTTACTTCTGGAGGATCATCCACAAGATAGGGGAATGCCTCCTTTTTAGCAAATATGAAATGAGCAACCTCTACACCGAAGAACTCCATCTCATGTGGTATGTGATGGAGGGCAAGGTGATCAACGTGGGGCACTTCCTACTGAGTCGGCTCCACCCAATAAAAGATGCCACCAAGGAGTATTGCATGGGCGGCATCGTCAATCTGATCGCGGTAGGGTTGGGATACCCAATGGATCCACGCAGCCTGTTGAGAATGCAAGGTGATGACAGGATTGATCTGAAGTTCTTGCAATGAGCCAACATAATCAAGAAGGAGGGTCACCGCTACTTCTACAAATTCACAAGAACTTCTACTTTGTTGCCCCTCTCGCTCTGCACCAACTACGATGCAGAGAAGCTAGTGTTCACACTAGCAGAGGTCAAAGTCCTGCCCAATCAGATGGTTGAGCCTGCTTGTGCTGTCAGCATAACCTTCCAACAAGCAGCAGCAACCGCAAGGGCCGAGCCACCCACCGCCCCCATGCAACCGGCGGTAGCAGCTGATAAAGCTGATGTCACTGCTCCTATCCCAACCGCGGCCTCCACAACGATGATCGCCACGGCTGTAGAAGAAGTATTGGCAATCATGGAGGTTATCGACACAACAACAATAACCCCAGAGGAAGCAGCCGCGGAAGAGACGACCGTAGCTCCTGAGCTTCTACTACGCCTTCAATGGCAGAAGTTGTGGTACAGCCGGACACAAGCAATGATGCATTCGCTGAGCTCCTCGAGGTGGAGCTCAGGGCTACGCAGCCCACACGAACCCCGCCACCAACGTCGCCTGTGGTTGTTACAGAGGAGGTCGCTGCTAATTAGATGGTAGAACAACAACTGTCTTCCCCGCGCCCTTCTCCACCACTACAAGAAGACGAGGTAGAGGCAGCCACGAAGGCGCCAACTCCCTCGCGAACAATTCAGATGAATTCAGACCCACCTGAAGACGCGCACTCATTGGGTCGAGCTTCCAGTGTGAGGGACGTCATGAGGACAAGAGGCAGGATAGCTGTAGCCCCCCCATCACTGGGGCAATTCCTCGATCAAGAGTTTGACCACTTGCGAGAGGTAACATGCAACCATCTGTTACTTTTGCTTCCCTAACCTACAAGTTTAGTGCTTTTCAGAGGAGGCTGAATGAGAAGGAGCGACTACTACTAAATCTAGTTGGCCTTCCTGGACAACTAGAGGCATTGTTCGACATGATGCAGCTGGCGCTCCAACAGCTCGATGTCATTGAGGAGAGGCTGAACCGGAGGGACAACCACCCCCACCCAAGATAGCCAAGGAGGTCTCCATCGCCTCTCAACCCTGGCTCCCAGCCATCATCCTCGACGTCCTCCTCAGGAACATTGTCTCCTTCCCCCTTTAGCGGGCCCTCCATTGACGGGGCTCCAGCAGGATAGGAGAGCACTCGCGGCGTCGATATGACTGCTCCCTCACCCTCCCTAGAAGAAGTTGAAGCTGAAGATGAAGATATATCCATCAGTCTAGCGGAGGGCTCGTCCCAAGGATCAGAGGGAGAAGGGGGGTACATATACACTGTCAACGATAGACACCCCCTAGAGGAAGGATTTCGACGACAGATGTGTTTTCTGCACCGTCGGAGATCCCCTCCTTTGAGATGACGGACTTTGACCAATGAGCCATCGGATACCTGACGATCAGAGACCAAAAGCTGTTGAACAAGGTCTTGAGATTGCAGGTAGATGGAGAGGACGTCGTCTGGAGCGACGGCTAGTTCTCCATACGACGGGAAGCGTTAAAGAGCATGTTCTGCTCCCCAGTCATCGTCAGGAAGATCCTCTTTCGGGTCCTAGAGAGCATGATGATAGAGAAACTAGGCACCAAGACAGGCTGGAAGTCAATCTACACTGCCACCCTGGCCTTGACTTGAAGACTGATGAAAGGGGCATACGACTCAATCTTGGTGGCCAACATGCTGCAACACATCGAAGAACACAACCCAAACTTCATGTTGGCCCCCTACAAGCACCAAAAGAACTGGTTCATGTGCATGGTAGATCTCAGAAACCACGACGTCCAGCTCCTCAGCTGCTGCAATGAGGAGGTCCCACGCTCTGGACACATATTCGTATGCCCAGAAGATAAGAATCTCAGGCTCCTCCCACTGCGTCTTCTCTATGGGATCAAGTATGGAATCCAACGCCACAGTGGAATTTGGAACTTCTTCACCCTCGAAGACTTCCCTGTACAAGAAGAAGGGGGAAGTGGAAACAGTGCTATCATAGTCCTTCACGCCATAGAGTTGTTCCACGTCTTCGGATACATATGTCAACTCAAAGGCGAGAACTTTTATCAGCTCAGGAGCACCTACGTGCTACTGCTGATCAAGGACAGATGCTATTTCTAAGACATAGGTGTACCAGAGAAGCTGTTGGATAGTGACCAAGAAGACGAATCCTCCCAACCCAGTAGCCATCCACAAGGAGAAGAGGTCGAGATAGACACAGACGTCTACGGGACAGGCAAGCGGATGGACGTTCTGTAAGACATACTCACAAATGAAGACCCCACTTTGCCTGATATCTCAGAACTGATAATCAACAACTTTGACTGTTCCTCGTGAGCTACACTAACTCAGGAACAGGTCAATGAAATTCTACTCAAGCTAGCTGATTCTACCCCCGCAGATGTAATCTTCGAGGCAGACAGCGTCATAGTCCCAGTTGATGATCTTCAGGACTTAGTGAAGGCAGGAGGATGTATGGTGATATCTGTAGCAGCAGCCTACATCCAGATCCTATAGAAGAAGTTTGAACATGCCTATATCGCCCACCCGATGGTGTTCAATGACATCTACCTAGCTGACGAGTCAGGAGCGAAACAACAATTTCTGGTAGAGATGCAAAGCAGAATGTCGTGAATCATTTTCTTTCCAATTTTGCACTACAATCATTGGACGCTCCTGACGGTGTACACTCGCCCACGAGCGGCAATTTTTTATAACAGCTCCAACAGCAACAAAGATCATCCGGTGCAGTGTACATCAACTGTGTTGACACCCCTCGAGCGCTTAGTAAGTAAATACTACATCGAGGTGGCAACGTTGATCCATCCGTTCCTAGAAGACACGGCAAACAAATGGCACGAGCTTCATTTCTGCCACAGCAATCCACAACAAACTCCACTTTCAAATGACTGCGGCATCTACGTACTGAAATGGATCTCTAGCTCAATGATGCTACAACAAACGCCTGACAAGCTCCACCACATTGACTACCACAACAAATGTAGAGAATATGTGTGGGAGCTTGCATCAGATATAGGCACAATCATCGACTAACCCTCACTGATTTATCCTCATCCTTCCTTATCTTTCTCACAACTCTGGGATAGAGTGTGTAGCAAGTTTGGGGGGTATTCTATCAGTGAGGGAGGTGCCTAAAATTTCTCCTCCTTCCAATCTTTCCTTCTTTTTGTTTTCCCATATCCTGTGAACATAATACATACAAAATACAAAATTGTGCATATACAACTCCTTGCCTCTTTACAATTATACAAAGATATTCTATAGTAAAAACATGATACAACTTCTCCCAGCTTGTTTTCTCTGTATCTAAGGCAGTGTAGGTTTTTGTGATGTTCTTTTTGAAAATGCAGTCTCAAATGACAAAGACTATAACTTTTCTACGCCAATTTCAAAAAATAATCTCGCAACAGCTAAGAGATGTGTATGTGAAGGAAAAAGCTTCCCAAACAACAAACTTTTTTTTGTTTCCCTACCCATCAAAAATCCCAAAAAGAGAGAAAAGTCTTGTGAGAGTGAATAAAAGCATGAGAGTTGTGCCCAAAAAAAACTTGTCCTTCCAAAAGCACCCATCTTTAGGCATGGTAGATCCAGGGCAGTGGTACGTAGGATGTGAAATCACTGCTCTAAAGCCAACTTGCTTGGACTGCAGGGACCACTTGCCCGCTAATAGACCCGTACCTGGATGGGCTGATGGGAAACAAGAAAAACCCAAAAAGCCTTAAGCCTATCCAAAACCCCAACTTCTTGCTCCCAAAAGCTGTTTGGTGTGAAAGCTAACTTCGAAATCATGCACCAAAGTCTCAAAGCTAAAGAGAAATTTTTTGCTTAAATAAGGCAGGAAAAATAAAGTCGGTTGTTCGTAGTCAGACAAAATTCTCCTCAAGGATGTCTCAAAAACTCTCCCAAACCCCTTGTCCGAAGACTATGTCGGGTTATGAAGACGTATCGCAAAACAAAGCTTTAAAATAAGTACAGATTGATTGAGGACAATCAAAATACTAAGTTTGGGGGAGTTGATAACACCCATTTTATGGTTATTTATGGCATATATTTCATTGTCAAAACTTCCTTCTAAACTGTTTTCCTCCCCGGTTCATCTATTTACTACAAAGAAATAACCTGCACCATGCTCCTAACTCTTTTCCCATCTTTTACAGATTTTTCCCTCACTTTTCCACCCAAAGTCAGCAAAAAGGCCCGTCCCGACCCATCTACAACACGCACCTACATCGGCCCTTTCATTGGTTACCCGACACGCCCACTTACCTGTCGCAGTCGTTGCCCGATATGGCAGCAACCCGACACAGGTGTGTCACGTGAGGAGGCCCCCGACGGGCGGTACGCTACCTACCCGACAGAGAGCTTTGCCCGCCACGACTGACTAGTCTGACATGGGTGTGTCATGTGATACGAGTCACTCACGGGAAGTGGCTGCCCGCCAAGGTCACCCGATATGCTCGCAACCTGGCACGCAACGGCATGTTGTGTCGGGCGACACACGTGTGTCAATCATCCCCGAAGCCACATAAACAGAGTCGATAAAAGACATGGGGCCCCACAAGAGTCACAACCTCTTTCAACCGTTTCCTATAAATAGCAGCTACAAGACTCTGATGGGACGGGTCAGAACTTCACGAAAGTTAACTTTGGAAATCATCTAGAGCTAGTGCGTCGAGTCCCAAGGCGTACTGGGCGACACTAGGTGAGCACACCCCCAACCCGTGAGGGGTGGGATTGGTTCACTTAGAATCCATCCTGGTAGCCACAACAGCCCGATACGACTAGGAAGGCCACCCAGTGTGTTGGGTTCCTAGATGGGCTTCAACCCGAGACGACTCGCCCCCCTACACCTGATATAAGAAACTCGAGAACCTAAGTCGCCTCTAACCTGACACGATACCAAACCCAATACATATCAATCATTATGGTGTGTCGCCTGATAGGGTGGCTGCCCGACATGACCGTATCGGGTAGGGAGTCCTAGCCGACACACCCGACCGTCGCAACATGTCGCCCGATAGGGCGGCTGCCCGACACAGGCATATCGGGCAGAGCTCCTACCCAGTACTGAGTTAGGGGTTCCTTAGGGGTCTGCTACTGTATATTGACCTCCTACATCAAGGGGGGTGATACCTATCTTCCTTTTTTAGCATTTACTTTCATCTATTATGCATTGTAACTAAATTCTTTTTATAATACCTATGCTTATGGAATCAGTGGATTTTTATTCATGTTGTTCTACGTTTGGTCCCTTTTTGTTGGATGATCTCTTAATAGCATCTGAACTCTAGACTATATGCTTGGATCTTGTTTTGACTAGCTATCGAATCGTGTTTCCCATTTCAACTCCTTTGAGAGAGGGATGTTGTAACTCTAGGGTTTAGTCCGATCCGGGAGTACGAGAGTACCCAGGGTTGGGGTTGCTCCGATTTGTCTTTCCACTGCAACCCATGTCCATTACCTTTGAGAGAGGGTGTTGGTGCATAGTTGGAGGTGCCCTCTTTGAGAGAAGAGGGTGCTGGATGATTTTCGCTGCCGCTTTTTATGCCTAAGTTTTCTTCCTTTGTTCCTTGCCTCAACAATAGTTTTATCTCCTCAGATTTTGTTGCACAAAAACTCCTAAAAATTGCTAAAACCCTAAAATCTTAATATTTCTTGTAACTCCTGTTGGAGATAGTCTTTTAGTTTAATTTTCTTTACAATGTTTTCTTATTACAACCTCATCTATCCTTTTACTTGTTTGATGTGCTTAGACAAACGAAACTCAAGTTACTAAAGCGTCGTTCTTCCTATCCCTGAGTTTGACCCTGAACTACTTCGACCATGTGCTAGTTGTAGGTGTCTTAAACATTTGGGTATTATAAACTTCAAAAATCTGATAACCTAGACATGATTCCATTCATGGACCCACGTTTAAGGCTTGTCACATGCCTTTGGTTGGAGTCCACTATTTTGAGGTTTGGTGTAGGGAACCACAAGTATTATGTTGACATACATGTGCAACCTCAAACATCCTGCTCCCTAACGTGTCCAATCTGGGTCACCTTATCTGACCCAAGAACCTCAAGTGACATTTGTAGGACATAGATGGCTCCAACCCTTCCTTAGAACCACTGGGCCTACCACTGTCTCCTTCCATAAAGATTCTAATAGAGTATGCAAGGTCCAAATCAATTGGTAGCATATGTACACATTCATGTCATCCTCTTTCTAGTAGTAGTCGAAGAGATTGAACAACTATAACATAGAGATCCATGCCCTCCACATGCAGTATTAGGAGATGTCTTTCATCCTCAATTCGATGGATACCTATATCAATATCTAGCAACACTACCCTCACATGCATGCTCCAGAATCCATCCCAAGAGACCAAATAGCATATACTTGGCCCACATAACCTAAACAACAACTAGGGGTCCTTTGACCTTAACTTCTCACAATGAGCATCCAATTGTGCCTTTGAAAAAAAATTATTATTGTAGTGTGGACATAATTTTGAATAAGCTTGGGTAGGAGCACCAATTGGACTTTCTTTTAGTTTCCTAATGTATCTTTTCTCTCTTGTATTGCATCCACTTATACATAAAATTAGGGACAAATTCAAGCTTTTGCTTCATGCCTGGTATCTTGATGATGGTAGTATCATTGGTGAGACTGAGGAGGTGGCCAAGGCACTAGATATCATTCAACGGGATGGACCAGGTTTAGGTCTTCTTTTGAATATTCATAAAATAGAGATTTTTTGGCCTACCGGTGTTGGTAGGGAGGTTTTGTTTCCAACAGACATAGGGAGGCCTATTCTAGGGGTGAAGCTTCTTGGTGGTGTTGTTAGTAGAGATAAAAGTTTTATCAAGGATTTGGCTATGAAGCGGGCTGTCAAAGCTGTTGATTTGATGCAACTTCTTCCTCAGTTGGGTGATCCATAGAGTGAACTCCTTCTGCTTCGTTCTTGTATGGGTATCGCCAAACTCTTGTTTGGATTGCAGACTTGCCATCCCACACACATGAAGGAGGAAGCCTTGTGTTTTGATAGAGGGTTACGAGAGTCTATTGAGGACATTGTTGTTTGTGGAGGTCCATTCTTTGGAGACCTCCAATAGAGGGTGGCTTCACTACCCATTCGTCTTGGAGGTTTGGGATTATATTCTGCAATTGAGGCTTCTTCATACACTTTTATTGCATCTAGAGTCCAATCTTGGAAGCTTCAAGATCATATTTTGTGAGACAGTGATATTTATGGTATGGACACTGACTTTGATTGCGCCTTAGATCATCTTTGTGTCATGCTTCCATCTTTCAACTTTAATTGTTTTTCTAACAAAGACACTATCCTCACAAAAGCCCAAAATGCTTTGGCAAGTGCTCTTTTTAGAAAAATAATTGAGGACATGGAAGTTAATTATGATATGACCGTTAGACAAAAGGCTATTTTTGGATGTTTAAAAGTTGATCATGCTCAAGATTTTCTTCTTGCTACCCCTATTGATGGGCTTGGTTTGCACATGTCCCCAGTGGAATACTGTACGATACTCAAATATCGTTTCATGATTCCTCTTTTTCCTACTGATGAGATATGTCCAGTTTGTCGAAAGGCTTGTTTAGAAACTTTCGGGGAACACACTATTCATTGCAGGGAGCTTCCTGACTTCAAATATAGACATGACCTTGTTAGAGATATTCTCTATAATGTCCTCAGGAAAGCAGGAGTTGCTGCTAAAAAAGAGGCCCCTGTTAACTTTTTAACAGATCCACAAGAAGGGAGATCGACACTTAGACCTACGGACATTCTAATTTTTGGATGGACTGGAGGAAAACATGCATGTGTAGATCTTACTAGAGTTTCTCCACTTGTGGCATTACGGAGCTGTAATTTTACAGTTGGACATGCTGCTCTTAAAGTTGCCTCAACAAAAGTTGCCAAACATGACAAAGCATGTACTGAAAATCAGCATGTCTTTGTTCCTTTTGGATTTGACACTTTTGGTTTCTTAGCACCAGACGTTGTTGCCCTTTGAAGAGGGTTCATAAAGTAATGAATAGTAATGTTATGTCCCCTAAGTGTATGAATTTAGTATTTTAGAGGATTGGCTTTGCCATACAAAAAGGACCCGCCTGTCACCTACTGTAATGTAAACCACTAATTCATAATATGACTTTTGTGTAAGCATATTTGTTTTTGTTGTTTTTTTGTGTAATTTAAAGTCTTTCTATAATCAAAATTCAAGGAAACTGAACACTTTTGAAAATTTTACATCTAAAATGGTCAGATAATTTTATTACAGAATCAATTCATCATTTTGTTCAATTTCCAATACGATCTTATCCACTCTTTTGTTGAGATTGGGATGAGATAATCATGATGCACTACAAAAATTTAAAGTTGAACTTATTAGCCTAAATTTGTTGTGTTGTACCAATTTATTCAAGTCATGAATGATGAAAATGGCTATTTAAATTGTAGATATGAACTTATTATATCAATATTTCATCTTGAGATAAGGAGCATACCCTCCTTGTTATTGTCTTGAATCTACCAATCTAGAGTGTTATATTATATAATGGAAGGACTATGCCACTTAGCTAAATTCAACTTTAGCATCAACCCATATATATTTTAATTTAGTTAGTGAAGAGAACATAAATTTCCCACTTAGTATGCTAACCCAGATAAAACTCTTATTTGTTCATGATGATTAGGTTCATTGTCAAAAACCACTAAGCTTGTATTCTAAATCTTTAAAACACATAAAAGAGGCATTATACCTAGTTTTAAAACATTGATATGGTATCTACAGTTGGGTACCTTAATCTTCATCGAAAAAGGGAGTAATGTTCCCCAATGTGATCTGCTAAAAATCTTTTTATACAAAAACATAAGCCAAAATTGAGCTGAGATGAAGTATTACTAGGTGGGGTTCTTTTACTTCATGTTTAGGGGAAAATCTTATAGAACAATGGATTCTTGAGAATAGGAACTTGACTTTTTATATCATGTGAATAGAATCACACCTTAAATAGTAGGATTTTTCATCTCTTAGCTCTACATTGAGAAAAAAAAGTTGCAATTGATAGTGTAGTTCTGTTCAATTTTATGAATGCATAATGTATTTTTGAATTCATTATGGGGATCTTAATTCTTGAGTATAGGAAATAGTTTAAGTTTGGTATGATTTGATAAACATAGTTTATACTACTTTTTTGTACCCTAATTTAATGCATTTAATTATCCAAATTTCATGTATATTCTATATTTTAATATTGTAATTGCATAATTAGGTTAATTAGTCTAGTTTCTATCATTTGGATTAAATTGAAGGTATTTTAATGATGATAATATGAATTTGTTTTCATCATGAACCAATCTAGCCTTCGTCACAAACAAGGGAACTCCAAAATCAAGTGTAGCTTTTTCTACATAGGGACACATTCTGCACTTACCCGTGCACAGCGTGCACCCATCCGAACGCTTAGTCCAATTCTCCATGTTTAATGCACGCACACACAACATGCCTAAGCTTGAGTCTATAGACAAAGTTGAATTTAGCGTGAACATCATGGCACATATGAGCATGTTGTACACACATCATTAGTAGCATCTTTGGCGATCTTCAATATGCATGACATATCTGATCTATGACATTGTGCAATCCCATTTGAAACCACATCCCATGACCTTTGATATGATGTGAACCATCATGTGCTTGGTGTTCCAAATGGTTTTGAGCATGACCTTTGGCAACTTCCAAGGTACACAACATGCATCATCTAACACCCAACATGCACGATCCTGTAATTGGGAACAAATATAAAGCATGGGAGATTGGTCTCGATAGGATATCTTTCATTTGGTTCATTCCAACTCGAGGAAAAGGAGAGGTGACTCAAAAATATTGTGAATTTCACTCATGTTTCTCTAGTTGTGCTTATTTTTTTCACAAGAATCAAAGCCTTAGGGTCTCTAAGCCTTCAAATTCATATCTTCAGAGAGATACATGTTTATTTTATGACAATTAGAGCTCCAATTTCTATTACATGAAAGTGAGTTCAGATTTGTGCATGTTATAGTATGCTTGTTTGTGTGATCAAGGTGGATTTATGACTCTCTTTGAAACAATACAAGAGGCTTAGAAGTATGAATTAAGAGACAAATAATCAAGCTGCCTAAGTGATTTTGGGTAAAAATCATTAATTATAATGTGATGTTAGATGTGGATAAGAGGAAATTCAATTTGAATATTTTTCAACACATGATTTATAGGTTTCTAGCACCAAATGCATTTTTTTGAATTGATATTTTCAAATATAACTCATGACAACTTTAGTTTTAGGAGTCAATCAACTGGCCAAGTTTTCTTATTTGAATTTCATGATTAATTTTAAACTATTTTGTGTTAAATTGCATTAGCTTCCAATGGAGACAAATTAAGCTATAATACATATTGACTTGGGAATTTTGGAATTCCTTAGTATAATTTTGGTTGTTTTACTAATAGTGTGCACACTCTTGTGTGGAAACATCAGAAAGCTTATCATTCTTAAGTTTCAATCTTCTCCTATACAATAGCAAGAGAAGGTCAACAACATACTACTATTTTGGTTGAACTTTATTTTTATAATGTCTTCTTTTCATCTCCTTTCATTCTTCGTAAGTGTACAACCAAAAGTGATTAAGGTAAGAAAGTGATGCTTCCTAGTGTGCTTGAGCATGAAGTCATATTGTGATCTCAAATGTCAAAAAAGGGAGATAGGTTGTGTCCTCCTTACATCCATGAGCAAAAGAGAAAATGGTGTTATCTAGAGTCTATGATAAAGTAGTAGTTTCAACTATCACTTCTGGCCAATAAAAAGGAGATGTGGACTTAAAATAAAATCATGGTTTCTTTATGTCATATTCTTGTATGTTATCTTGATTATAAAGTTACTACCATGGACACAAATTTAACTAGAGGCTGATGTAGGGTATTATTAGCTCGTGCCACCTTATGTATTATGTAGTCATTGAATATCCTTCTTCTTCATCCTTCCTAAGATCATTATATATGTAGAAAGTTAATCTTTAATAATATTTTTGCATTAAATTACTTATAATATCTACTAATGAGTCTATTGACCACCCTCTAACTCTTTTGGAATTTTTTCCTTATTGTAAAGTAAAATAAGGCTATGTCATATATTTGATAAGAGGAATCTCCCTCCTTCACATAGAAGAAGGGGGAAGCATATAAAGTTTCGACTGAACCCTATTGGGGCAAGAAACAATTAGGCCCGTACACATATAGATAAAAATAAATTAATCTAGAATAACCAGACTCGCTAATAGACTCAAAGGTCGAAGAAGATATTTAAAACATGAAAAATTATTGTATTTTCAATTAAAAATCATGCTAGATTTGAGATTCAGTCATCATGTCATCATTTCATCATCACAAGTGGAATACATAACTCACAAGAGTGTAAAGTAAGAAATTAATTAGAAATCATGTTAGATTTGAGATTCAATCATCATGTCATCATTTCATCATCACAAGTGGAATACATAACTCACAAGAATGTAAAGTAAGAAATCAATTAGAACCACATGTATTTGTTAACAATGGGAGAATGGACTCAGTACCTTGCTTTTTAGGTTTGATTTTAGCCTAAAAATGCATAAGGGGTCAATTTAGTTTGTTTGGTACCTTTAATACCTTCCTAAAATCATCCA
Source organism: Alisma plantago-aquatica (assembly GCA_963693085.1). Classification (NCBI taxonomy): domain Eukaryota; kingdom Viridiplantae; phylum Streptophyta; class Magnoliopsida; order Alismatales; family Alismataceae; genus Alisma; species Alisma plantago-aquatica. The sequence continues at coordinate 1,050,510,028 of OY856410.1, forward strand.
TAAAGCACAAATTATTCACTAGTTCTGGGATACATTGTACCCAATTATGGGGCATAAATGAAGAAAAAAGGGTATGGAACATATAACATTGTGTCAACCTCATTTTCTCTTATCAATGAAAATACTCATATCACCCTATTAGGTCAATTGATGGGATAGAAACCCCATAAATGCATTCATGTAATTTACCTAGATATTTAGATTTAATGTGAGCCGAAATGGGTTAAAGTACATTTCTAGACACCAATTACCCCACAATTGGTGTGTCAGAATCTGGTCTAGTCCTCTCGTGTGGTCTAGGCATTGAACTTGCAATTTGGCCCACATTGTAGGAAGCACATCCACTAGAGGTCTAGTCAAGGAAGAGGCCTCACTCACTCCCTTCCTTGGAGAAGGAGAAATGAGTGAGAGGGGAGGTTGGGGCTCCACTCCCAAAGGGTTGACTTACCAACTAGGTTTACAGCACGTGAAACCTCCTTTTGTCACACTAGAGTGGGAGGTGGTATTTGATTGCAGAGAAAAGGTTGTGGAGGTGGTTAGTGTGGTAGAATTTATGGAGCTCCTTGTAGGATAGAGAACATGCGGAGGGAAACATAGAAGATGAGGATCTTAAATTTGGTCTAGTAGGCATTCTTTCCCCTCAAACTCACTCCTTAAAAAGGTTTTCATGAGGGACTAGAGTGTCCCCAGCTGTGATCGATCACCAACCATTATGTGATTATTGTTGATTATATGTCAAGAGAATGATCAAGTGATGATTATAAAAGGGATATTTTGTACTTTATTTGATTATAAATAAAAGGTAATTTTGTTTATTTTGTTTGCTTAAGTATTAAGATAATGAATAAACTTAATAATGCCCTAAGAATGTTTATCTTGATTACATATAGATTGGATTGAGGACCTGAACATGAGATCATATGTATAATAAGAATACTAATTCTCGTATTGTTCATATTTGGTTATTATTATGGATATAATTATACAAAAATTATATACAAGAGCATGTACCATGAGTAATATTATGTCTCTTTAGTCATGATATTAGATATCAACTCAGACAAATGGGTACTTGTTAGAGAACAAGCTGTACTAGAAAGACCCACCTTGAGATTCACACATGAAAGTCATGTAATAGAATGCCAGTCATATCACAATGTGATAGTGGTGACTGTGATCCTTCAACCTAAAGTCACTACAGTAATACATGTTGTTATGTGTACTTTTAGACTATAACAACATGCTTTGAAATACGAGTTTCCAAAAAGGTGTTCATTGGGTACACTATGACATATGGGGAATATTGTGAGTGATGTAGGTAGAATTTGGACCCTCCTTTGGAGTGATATCCCTGGCCACTTGATAAGCAAGACTATGAAATGCATGGACATGCTCATGTGATTCAATATATGATATTAAACTCACAATATCTCAGATAGTTCGCTCTAGTTCAAGGAACATAGATTGAATGTTAATAGGATGGCATTTCATGCCTCAATTTCAATCTGGATATATGTAACTAAGGGATTATATGGTGATGGAAGCATTGGTCACTTTATTGGTTATAGTTGTTCTCCAAATCATTCCTATTACTTGGGTAGAAATGATGTGTGTCTAGGCACCAATCTTTGCTAGTGTTGTTGTGAATATCACTATCAACATAATTAGGAACCTACCAAGTCACAGGTGTAAGGATGCATAAGGGAATTGAAGTTTGCAAACAAACATATGATTAGAATGCTTTAGAATCATAAATTGGATGATTAACCTTTTGATCAAGTGATGAAAATGTCTAATCTTCCAATCATATTGGTTCAATCAATGGATCCTTGATTTTCAATTAGCCGACTGAGTTTTCCACTAGACTAGCTCAATTGGCCGATCAAGTATCTTGGTTGGACGATCTAAATGCAACAACAAAGTATCAAATTGGAAAGTAGTTCAGATTTGAATCTGAACTGATCTGATCGGTTGATCGCTACGCTAATTAGCCGATCATGGCGCCTTTTACACCATGATCAAGCAATCAAGTAACATGATCAATATATTAGAATCTATCAAGTTTTTCAGCATTAGATTATTTTTGGGATTGCAATTAGGAAATTGATTGGAATTAGGTTTTTCCCAACACACGACTTTCCTATATAAGGGGGAACCTCCCAAAGGGTTTGACTCAACACTTGAGACAATTTATGAGAAAAGTTGGCCATCAAACTTCTCTCCTACAGAGATAGGAAATTACCCTAAGCACTGCTACCCAAGATAGAAGAATAAAGGTAGTTTAGGGAGGGATTACTAGCACATAAACAACTCCTATATTGGTTTCACTTGGTGGCCAAGATGGTGCACCATGCTCTCCCTCATCTTCATCAAAGAAGTAAAGGTCGTGGCATGCATGAAGAGGCTTGGAGAAGCCTTTCCATAAGAAGACAATTGTGAACAACTTGATAGTTAATCCAGGTCTCTTATTGATTCATCTGGATTTCTTAATGGTTTTCTAGATCTAGATCTAAAAGATCATGTTTTTCACTAAAAAAGATGTGTCTAGTTGTTGGAAAATTAGTGTGTGCAAAGATATAACCATTATCCCTTCTCATGTCTTTTGTTCACTGATTTTTTATAGATACAACGGATCCTATGGTTAGGGTAGAAAGGGAAGATTTTTTTGTTATTTCATTGTGCCCCTTTTTGAGAAGGCTTTTCAACCGCAAATGATTAGTTGGAAAAACTATGTGCAAACTTATATCAAATATCATCATCTAATATCATATATGATGTGATATATATGTATTATATATACCAATGTGATGACTTGAAAATCATTTTGTTTGGTGAATGTGGATTTGGAAATTAGATCATTGTGGTGTTAGCTGAAATTGATAATATCTTTGTTTTAATTTTCGTGTAACATGTATATCGCTTACATGCATTGCCTCTCTCTATGCATTCTTTGCATAAATTTTAATTATTCAATGATGTGAAGACATTGCTAATGGACTATGGTGGAGAGTAGAAAATTATAAACCCACGTCAAAAAGATGGTCCTTGGAAGGTATTGTCTCAAGGTCTAAATTGACAAATCCCTTATTTTTTATTATGACTAAGCCATTCCACTTATTTGCGTCTAATGCTTCTACTTGAGTGATTTTAGATTAGATAAGACACATTCCAAATGCCTAAACTTGCACATCCTAACTTGGAGAAATTAAATCATACATGCATAAAGATCAAGATTGAAGAATACATAGTTTTCTCCTTAAAACTTTGATGTAAATCACTTGTACTGATTATATGACTTATAATTAAGCTCATATGTGCAACAGAGTCAATTAATATGAATTAATATGCATTTGGGAGGGTCTTCAAAAGTCCAAAATATCAAGTGCATTTGGCAAAGTTACCATGAGGTATAAATCAGTAGACAATTTTGTTCACGGGGCTTATTGGAACCTTTTGTCAACAAAATTGGTAACTCAGACAACCAAAAATTGGCCCAAATAGAAACATCTTTCGATCGAGTTTTCCAAAAGGTAGCTCGGTAGATAGTATTGTAGCAACCACTTTCTACAGTGAAATATAGTCATTAAAGGGGTAAAAAAAGGGTAAAAAAGATTCATTGAACACCTTAATAACGTCTATAATTCATCATAAATGAATCTGTTAGCTAGGAGGCATCCTCAACAATTAATAATACCCCTTGAGATTCATCCAATAGTTAATAAAGCACTATGAAGGTCCTTATTCTATAGTTGGGAGATATTTCGCCTCCAAGAGCCTCCATCCACTCTCATGAGCTTAATCACTTGCTACATCCAGTATAGTGAGTAGGAAATTTGTAAGAGATGTAGTCGTACATGTATATCTTGTGTGTCTCTCATTCCTATACCTCTTAGTTCTTTCTACCATGAAGATGAAGATTCTCTCTCTTAAATAAGAGAGGTGAAGAAGAAGAAGGGAAGGAGTCCCTTGATGAAAATCTTCTCCTTAGCAAATGTGAAGTCAAAGATGAAAGATCTAAGATAAGAGTAGATAATACCTTGAAGTCTTAAGATTTACTGTAAGAGTGGGTAAGTCCTTGGAGAAGGTCGAAGAGTCATTACAAGAGTAGGTAAGTACATGGTAAGGTGGAAGACTCTTTATCATGGATAGGTAAGTCATTTGTAATGGTGGAAGACTCTTTGTCATGGATAGGTAAGTCATTTGTAATGGTTATCGATTTCTTGATCAATAAGGAATGCTAGTTTAGCCCTTGACCTAGAAAATAGCTATAATATGTTGTAACTCTTATAATGGAATATAAGGAGTGATACATGGTTGAATGTCCTATAGATTGACCCCTCTTTATAGTGGATGTACATCTCCAAGTTTGAAGGTTAGAACCACTATAAATAACTTGTATTATTTAGTGTTTGTTTAACCTCTCTCTCCTTGCTAAGCATGTTAAGCTACACTCAAATTTTATATATGCAACATTATCTTGGGATATATCTTGAAGGTCTAATGAATTTTTTTTTGTATTTTTTATCGATTCACCCACCATATAGAGCCCATTATAGATACAACCATTTGTATCAGAGCAAGGTCTTCTCCAAGCAATATTTCTACAAGTAGGAGAAAGTAGGTAATCAAGGAGAGAAATACTACTTCAACATTCTGATCTTTGATCAAAAAAACTTCATCTATTGGAAGAGAAGAATGCAATATCACATTCCAGGATCAAGTCTTGAGATATGGAGATTGTGGATCTTCCATACAAGAAATCAGAGGCAAATCTAGAAGAATGGGATGATGCTATTTAAAGAAAGCAATTTTGAATGAAAGAGCCATCAACATCCTCTATGCCTCTCTTTCCCTCATTGAGTTCAATCGGATTTCTTCTTGTGACACATCCTATGAGATATGGAGAAAGCTATGTGTCACCTATGAGGGGATGAAGCAAATGTAGGAAAGTAGATTCCATATGTTCAATGGACTTTTGAAAACCTCAAAATGGAAAATGATGAGAGTGTGTCTGAAATGTTCTCAAGGCTCAACACCATTGTAAATGGTCTTGATGTCCTATGCCATACCATGGATCAAGGAAAGGTAACTTGTCATTGGAAAATAGAGTTGGCCTCTGTATAAGAAACAAAGTCTTCTTTGACATTCCTATTGAAGAACTCATAGGAAATATCCAAGCCCATGAAGTTGAACTCAACCAACTTAAAGAAGAGCTGAAGAAAAGAATCAAAACAAGAAGGAGAAGGTTATTCATTTCCATGATTAATCTAGTCACAAATCCTCTCAAGTTGAAGAAGATGCCATGTACTCCAAAGGTAGATTCTAAAAAAGGAAGTCTTCTTCCTCCACTCGATGCTTCAAATGTGGAAAGAACGGTCATTTCGTGGATTATTGCCCACAAGGTAGAGAGACCTATAATCATAAGAGAAGGGAATAGGAGTACAAGAAGAAGGAGAAATGACACAAAAGCTCTAGTGACTCCTCTGTCTTAAGCACAAGTGAAGATTCTAGTGAAATATCTAGTTCATGATTTTGTTAAAGTGGAAAATGCCACTTTGCACTCATGGCAAGTTCAGATGTTAGATTAAAGTGAGTAAATTGAAACACTTCAGATAAAGAATCCTTAATTTGCAATATTCATGCTAGTCATGCATCTCTTCAGTCTACTAAGCATAAAAATAAAAATCTTGCTAAGATTGTTGACAAATTTCTTGAAGAAGAATATGAAGTTTAACATGTCAATATTTTCTTGCAAGATGATGTTAACAATCTCTAAAAGTTTTATCTAGAACTTGAATCAATATAAAATGGTGTTCAGATAGAAAACAATACTTATTTTAATCAAGTATATGCTCTTAAACTTGAAAATTGCTAGCTTGCTTGATAATATTATATTTCTATAAGCTCAACCTCTTATGCCTAATTTTAATGAAGAGCATACTAAAATTGTGAAATTTGTCATGCTTGATATTGATGTCCTTAGAACTGAAAAGGAGGACCAAGATTTTGTTTTGTAAGGAATAAATTTGAAAATAGTGCTTATCTTTCGAAGATTACTATGCTTGAAATAAAAATGTTTCCTTGCCTGCTAAAATCAATGTTCTTGAATCTTGTTCTAGTTCCACTAGTGGAGAGAATATTGTTGTTGTTATTCATATTGAAAATTATAGTTACATGACTAAAGCTCTTTGCTTAGAGACATATATTTTGCATGTTAGAGGAGATATTAATCACTTGTCTTATACTATCACTTCTCTTATGTGTGATAATCATAGCTTGATATCCTTTTTGCAAAGATTCTAAGATGGTAAAAAGAATATTAATGATATCATATTCCATGTACTACTAAATAAATCGATAAACATGGTATAGAGTGTGATTGTAGCCAAATGAACAACAAGGGTAAAGGACCTCTAATATTTCATGGATAATCCTCTAGTCCCAAAGAAAAGGGCACTTGCAACTATTCCAATGAAATTGATCATTAATCTACATATTGCCCCATTCGGTAAGCACCTGAAAGCAATAGAACTTGGGTTGCTAAGCTAACTCCTTCGAGCCCAAAAATATGAATGGGGACCATTTCATCTTTCTTGTTGTATTTATCTTGCAAATGGATTGACATGAGCTATGGATTTGCAAATTGATTTCTCAATCCAATTAAAGAGGAAAGGTGAGATGTGTATGGGATGGAAATAAGTGGAAAAGAAATGGTAAGAATAGAGGTATTGTTAGTCTTTCTCATATCCTAACATTGCATGTTTTGTCGAGTTTGTGTCCACTTTTCATGTGATTTTTTAGTTAAAATGGGTATATTGTGATTCTCATCACTTTCCTACTCAAAAATTGCCCCTGATACTTTTGTATTGTTTATACATGTTTGAATATTGGTTATATTTTTTATCATGCTTCTAGATAGGTTTTCTAAAAAATGCATACTTTTGGACAATAGGTGAGTTCGTCCTAAGGAAACTCGACCGGAAGGCATACTTTGGTTTTCCAGTAGTTGTTGTCGTTTGAGTTTGTCCTAAGGGGACTCGACCGACAAGTATTTTGGGGCCTTTTGAGCAGCTATTGTTCGATGAGAAGTTCAACCAAGAAACTCGACCTACAACACTATGCACTAAATATATAGATGGTTCATTAGATAAGAACCTCCCTCTCAACTAGAATTTCTCAATTAATAGCCTTAATCTATGGAACTCCCATTTGTACTTTTTATGTTATGCATGTCACCATGATTTAAATTGTCTCTCTTGCATGAAACTCTATCTTTCTTAATTTCTCTAAATTGGTATCTCTATATCTTGCAATTATGTATCTTGAGTTGTAATGTATGTTCTGATGATGATCTATTTGAAACCTATGTTTTTGACTAACTTTCTTCATTTGTGCTCTAACCTGCTACATTTATATAGATGTACATATTCTTTTGATGTAACCTTTTATTTCTTAGTGGTAATCATCTTTTGTTAATGATGCATATTTTCTAGTGAGTTCATATCCATTCATGCTTCTTAAATTACATATTTCTTTGTATGGATATTTGTGTGGATATTTCTCTACATCTACTCATAGGTGGTTTTTAACTTGTGCATATTTTTCTATGGCCTATATCCTACTAGTATCCTAATTGTTGATATCATCTACTAGTAGTCCATCTACATGTAGTTCTAGTTTTGTTCATAAATTGGTATCCAACTATATGTTATGCTTGAATATTATTTCATACATACGCAAGCTTGCTCATTGATTTTCATATCTACTAGATTGAGTTAATTTCTTACATATCCTTGCCTTGATTAATACTAGAATCACATCTAGGGTTGTTCGATTGCATATCTTGATTTGCTTTACATACATTTCTTGGACAAGCCCTTAGTTCTTTCTCTTCTACTCACTTTTTCGAAAAAGTTTTTTAGCTCTTCAACCCATCACTTTTTGAAATAACAAAGGGGGACAATACATGTCTTATGTAAAGGGGAGAAGACATATATGAGAAGATATACATGAGTAAAAGATAGTTTTTGTAAATATTATGAAAGTTATCCTTACAAGAGAAACAGCATACCTTGAGGTGGAGTATATGAACTCAATTAGCATAAATTGAGGGGGACCACATGTACTCAATTCACTGAAGCCCTAAGGTTTCTCCAAAGTTATGATTTTATCTATTTTGTTGCAAAAGCTTTGAATAGATTTGTGGAATGGTTTGTCATCTTCAAAAGGGGGGAGAATGTTGACTCAAGGTCTAAATTGAAAAATTCCTTATTTTAATGATGACTAAATTATTCTACTTATTTGTGTATGATGCTTCTACTTGAGTGATTTTATATTATATAAGACACACTCCGAATTCCTACAATTTCACATCCTAACTTGGAGAAATCAAATCATGCATGCATAAAGATTATGATTAAAGAATAGATAGTTTTCTCCTTAAATCTCTAATGTAAATCACTTGTAATGATTGTATATGACTTGTAATTAACCTTATATGTGTAATATAGTCAATTACTATGAATTATTATGCACTTGGGAGGGTATTGAAAATCCCAAAATAGCAAGTACAGTCAGCTAAATCACCCTAAGGTATAACTTAGCCAACAGCATTGTTCATAGGACTTTTTGGAACCTTTTTTCAGTCGAATTGGTAACTTGACTGACTAGGAAGTGGCCCAGACAGCAAGGTCTATCAGTTGACTTTCTTAAAAGTTAAGTTAGCTGAAAATACTATAGAAACAACTTTTTGCAATGAAATATAGTGCGTGGGTGACAACATGTAAAAAAGATCTATTGGGCACCCCCAATAATGGATAAAATTTGTCCTAAATGGTTCTAACATCTAGGAGGCATCATCAACTGTATATAGGACCCCTTGGGCTTCATCCCATGATAGTTAAGCACTATGAAGGTACCATTCTATAGTTGGGAGATATTTTATCTCTAAGAGACACCATCCACTCTCATGAGCTTAATCGCTTGCTACATCCATTAGACTGAGTAGGATTTTTGTAAAAGAGTTAGTTCCATGTGTATATCTTGTGAGATCTCATTCATATACCTCCCAACCTCTCTTTCTACTATGAAGATGAATATTCTCTCTCTGTCTAAGAGCGGAGGAGGAGGAGAAGAAGAAGAGGAAGAAGAAGAAGGGAAGGAGTCCTTTGGTGAAAAACTTCTCCTTGGTGAAGGTGAAGTCAAAGGCGGAAGATCCAAGACAAGAGGGGGTAAGACCTCAGAGGCTGAATACTTATCGCAAGAGTGGGTAAGTCCTTGGAGAAGGTCGAAGACTCATTGGAAGAGTATCTAAGTCCTTGGTAAGGTGGAAGACTCCTGGTCATGGATGGGTAAGTCATTTGTAATGGTTATTATCTCCTTGATCCCAAAAGGAATGCTAATTTAGTCCTTGACCTAGAAAAGAGTGGTATTATGTTGTAACTATTATAGTGGAATATAAGGAGTGAGACATGGTTGAAAATACTAGAGATTGACCCCTCTAGGTAGTGGATGTACATCTCCAAGTTTAAGGTTGGAACCACTATAAATAACTTTTATTATCTGGTGCTTTTTCAATCTTTGTCTCCCTTTCTATGCATGCTTAGTTGCACTCACATTACATATATGTGGCATTATCTTGGGATATATCTTAAAGGTTTGATGAATTTTTCTTAAGTGTTTTTATCTCTATTCACCCCGCCCCCCCCTTTTAAATCCCATTATAGGTCCAACAAGGGTTCATTGATCAAGATGAGATGATGGATTAGCAACAATACAAGAACTTCCTAAATCAAGGACTTTTGATCAACTGACCAGCTTGCATGATTGGGCAACCAGAAACCTTAAAAGGGCTCATTTAGGATTGCATTTAGATGTGAATTTCTTGGTTTTTTTTGCAACACTTGTTTCCTCCAATTGTTTTACTAGTTGTCATATCTTCTTTTATTGCATGTGATGATTGTTATAGTAAATGATACATATAATAATGTATATGTAATGTTGATTGGATACATAAGGATATATAAATATATTCCTCAATATAATATCCATGTTAAAATTCCTTCTAGGTGTATTACACATGAAAATATTGTTCAACTAAGTGTGGGCACGCTCAACATGGTGCACTGTCTACCTTAGGGAAGTATGATAATAAATATGTGGGCCTTCCAAAAAGGGTGTATATATTATTGTATTGGCCTTAGTTGGACTTGACTAGGTGATTGAAATATGATCAAGCACCTACAGGCATAAGATGACATATATTGCATATGATGAATTATTGGCACAGAGTTGTGTAATCGTCTATCCAAGAATTGTGTATTATGTAATTGGTAATTGTTACCTACCTTAATAATTAAGTTGTGAGCAGTCAGATATAGTTGGCTCATGACTTAATGTATTTTGAATCTTATCTCACTAGAAGATTGCTCGTTGTAATATTTTGAATTAATTGTGAGTGTTATTAATTTGAATAAAATAGTGGGAGTGTAATTAATTAAATTTTAAATAATTTCTTCAAATCAAATTTTTGAAATAAAAAAAATTCAAATCAAAATATTGACTCATGTAAAATATCAATTATGTATTTCAATGGAAAGCACTAGCAACAATCCATCTTCATTGCGATCCGTTCTTGAGAAAGAGAAACTTAATGGGAATAACTTTAATGAATGGTTTAGGATATTGAGAATTGTTCTCACACGTGATCATGATCTATGTCTCAGACACACCAATACCTGATGAACCAACTTTGAATGTGCCTAGGGAAGAAAGGCAGAAATGACAAGAAGCATTCTGGTGATGCTATGGACATAAATTGTCTTATGCTTTTCTACATGAATCATGAGCCTCAAAAGAATCATGAGAACATGGATGTTATTGAGTTGATAACACATCTCAAGAACTTGTATCAAGAACAAGCAAGGAAACAAAGGTATGATGCCTCTAAAGTACTATTTAAGTGCAAGATGGAAGAAGGTGATACAGTTGGACCCCATGTACTCAAGTTAATTGGATATGTGGATAGTCTTGCAAGACTAGGATTTCCTTCGAGTCAAGAGTTACCCATAAACGTAATCCTACAATCGTTTCTAGATTCATACAAGCAATTTATCATGAATTACAACATGAACAATTTTAATAAGACATTAACAGAGCTACTTGGCATGTTGAGAACTGTTGAGGGGAAAATGAAAAAAAAACTCAATACTTTTTTTATGCTTGGGAAAGGAAAAAAAGGAAAAAGGCAAAGAGAAAAAAGGTCCTAAAGTTAGCCAAAAGTCTTCTACACATAAACAAAAAGGAGGAGTGAGTAAGGGAGGTGATTGTCACTATTAAAACTAGGTTGGACATTGTAAAAGAAATTTCACTCTCTACCTCGAGGAACTAAAGAACAATAAGTTGGGGATAGAGGTCTCCATTTCAGGTGTATATGTTATTGAAATAAACTCATATATGTTTTCATCATGGGTATTGAACATTGGATGTAGATATCACATATGCTCAAATATGCAAGATCTGAAAAGAAATAGACCTCTGAACAAAGGGCAGGTGAAATTGTGAGTTGCAAATGGAGGAAGAAGTGTTTCTACTGTAGTAGGCACCTATTATCTATGCCCTGTGGGATTGTAATAGATTTAGAGAGTTGATATTATGTATCTGCCATAAGGAAACACTATTTCTGTATCTTCTATTGACAAAAATGGTTTTGAGTTTCTAATAAATAATGCCATATTTTCATTTCCAAATATGAGATCTTTTATGGTAGTGGTCCTATGTCTTATGGTCTTTGTTTACTAGATCTTGAGACACATGTATATAATATAAATACCAAGAATTTGAAACTCAATCAGTCAAACAAAACTATATTATTTGAAACTTTTTCTAGGGAACATAAATGAGAACCTCATTTCTAGACTCCATAAAGATGGTTTTCAAGATTATTTTGATTTTGGATTGATAGAGAAAGTGAATCTTGTTTACTGAGAAAGATGACAAAACACCTTTCACTAGAAATAGTGAGAGAGTGAGTGACTTATTAGGATGCATACATACTTATGTGTGTGATCCTTTTAGAACAAGTTAAAGAGGTGGATATCAGTACTTCGTCAATTTTACTGATGACTTCAGTAGATTTAGACATGTGTGTCTTATGAAACACAAATCAGAATCCTTTGAAAAGTTCAAAGAATTCATGAATGAAGTACAAAATCAACTTGGAAAAATAATTAAAGCACTTTGACCAGATTGCGATGGTGAGTACTTAAACCAAGAGTTAGAGGCCCTCATGAAAGATTGTGGTACTATATATAATGAACTCCGCCAGAAATACAACAACATAATAGTGTGTTAGAAAGAAGGAATTGCACCTTGTTGGACATGATACAATCCATTATGAGTTTCTTTGATATTCTAACTTCCTTTTGGGGTTATACTCTTGGAATTGCCATATTTACACCTAATAGAGTACCTTCCAAAGATTTTAAAAAGACATCATATGGAAGATGGAATGGGAAAATGCCTATATGTTTTTCATGAAAGTCTAGGGATGTGAAGGTCATGTCAAGAATCAGTTTTATGAAAGCTTAGACCCAGATTAGATAGAATATCTATGTTAAATACCCTAAGGAAAATAAGGGTTATTACTCTATATTTCATCTAATAACAAAGTATTTGTTTCAAAAATTATTGTATTCCTCAAGAACAAATTTCTCTCTGGAGGGACCAATGGGAGGAAAAAAACTTGAAGAAGTTCAAGACTAACAAGACAACATTGAAACTATGAAGGTATGTATATCCATATATATGTACATATCTACATACATATATATACATATACATATACATATATATATGTACATAAATATATTTATACATTTATAACCAAGCGGTCGATATCCCAATTGGTCGGATCCTGTGGCGCCTCATGAATTGTTCCTGGTTCAAATCTCAATATTACCCATCTAGGGAGCATCTTGTCTCTATTTCCCAGGTCAGAGAGAGGGAGAAGGAAGCTTATCTTACATCTAATATATATACATACATATATGTATATATATATATATATATATATATATATATATTAAACAATAGGAACCACAAAGTCTTGTGGAATCTCAAGTCCCTTTTGTAACAAAGGAACCTCAACGGTCTAGTAGGGAACGTCTTGAGCTAGAGAGATATGGATTTCTTGTTACTCAAGAAGACGATGTGTTGTTCGTTGAAGATGATGAGACACCAACATACAATGAGTCTATTGAGGGACCAATATCTGAGAAATGGCTTGAGGCCATGAGATCTAAGATGGACTTGATGTATACCAACAAGGTATGAACCTTGGTGTATCCACCTAAAGGGGTAAAACCCACAATATACAAATGAGTCTCAAGAAGAAGATCAACATTGATAGTAATGTACAAACCTAGAAAGGTAGATTGGTTGCAAAATGTTTCAAACAAGTTCAAGGTGTTGACTACAATGAAACTTTTTCACCAGTTGTCAAGGTTAAATCTGTTAGGACCATGTTTGCCATTGTGTCTTATCATGATTATGAGATTTGGAAAATGGACGTTAAAACTACATTCCTTAATGGAAATCTTCTTGAGGATGTGTACATGATACAACCTGAAGGTATTACCACTCCAAATGAATCCAATCAAGTCTATAAGCTACAAGGATCAATAAATGGATTGAACCAAGCATCTTAGAATGGAAGAATCTTAATTTTCATGAGACAATCAAATATTTTGTCTTTATCCAAAATGAAGATGAACTGTGTGTTTACAATAAGGTTAGTGGGAGCATGAGTGTATCTCATATTGTAGGTAGATGACATATTATTGATTGGAAATGACATCCCTACTCTACAACTGGCTAAAATATGGTTAGGCAATACCTTCTCTATGAAGAACTTAGGCAAAGCATCTTATATTCTAGGAATTAAGATATAAAGAGATAGATCTACAAGGCTTCTTGGCCTAAGACAAAGTACTTACACTGACAAAGTACTTACATCCTATATTCTAGGAATTAAAGCAAAACCCCTCTAGTAGGTGGGGCCCACATGGGAATGTGGCATGCTAGTCTTGAGTCGTGTAGTCTAGGCAAGTTGGGAAGGGTTGTTCATCGTGTAGCCACCCTTTTCTGGTATTCTGTGATCGGGATTTGGGTGTCCATAGGCCATTTCGGATATGCACTGAAATGGGGCGATATTATGAGGCCATATAGTTGAGTCTTGACAAGGACGTCAAGAGTCTGAGTGGGGGAGAATGTAACATCTCAAGATTCGAGGCCTCAGATAAAATGATCTTAAAAGGAATGATTGAACTACCCATATCACCAAGGTGCACCTCCTTTTCAAGGATCCCATCTCTAAAGAACTTTGTGATTAAGCGTTCTCAGCCCAGAATAGTACTAGGGATGGTGACCAGTTGTGAAGTTGATCTTGGCTTGAGCGTGAGTGAGGAAAAAGCACACAGTTAAAGATAGTGGTGGTCTGTGGGTTCAATCGTCATTCTTGAAACCCTACTAGAGCCTTGGGTAGTGGTCCCAGGTGTTAAAAATGCTATCAAAGCCAATTCTCTCCCGTAGGTGGGTCCCACATGGTATTCTGTGATTGGGAGCTCAGTGTCCATGGGTCATTGTGGGTCTACAATAAAATGGGGAATGATTATAAAGCCTTATAGTTGAGCCTTGATGAGGACGTAATGAGTCTTTGTGGGGGAGATTGTAACATTCTAGGATTTGATGCCTCAGATAAAATGATCTTAAAAGGAATGATTGGATTATCCATATCACCAAGGTGCACCTCCTTTTCAGAGATTCCATCACTAAAGAACTTTGTGGTTGTACTAGGATGGGTGATCAGCCGGGAAGTTTATCATGACTTGTGCATGAGTGAGGATAAAGCATGCATTTAAGTCTAATGGTAGTTTGTGGGGCCATTCGTCATTCTTGAAACTTTACTAGAGCCTTGGGAAGTGGGACTGGCTGTTATAGGTTTAGCATGCAAAACTCTAAGAGTTGAAATTTACCCATGTCTCATGGTATAAGTCTCTATAGAAATCAATATCCCAGCTCCTTGAAAGAGCGGGCACGCATGAGTAAGATTACATAGCCTCAACAAGTAAATCCGTCATGTATGAAATAATATGTACACACCCAAATGTTTGTATGCTTTGAGCATGACAAGCCGGTACCTATGAGATCTAGGTGATGGTCACTGGATAGTTGTAAAGAACATCCTTAAGTACTCGAGAAGAACTAAAGGATAAATTTTTTATTTGTGGTGGTGAGGGAGATTTGATCCTAAAAGTTTTTACTGATGCAAGCTTCCAAATTGAAAAGGATGATTATCGTTCACAATCTGGATTCCAATTTGGCCTAAGGAGTTGTGAGCTTGAAGAGTTCCAAGCAAGAGACAGTGATTGATTCTACAATGGAGGATGAGTAAATTGTTTCCTCCAGTGCAGTAAAGGAAGAAGTATGGATCAAGAAGTTCATTAGTGAACTTGGGGTGGTTCCAAACATTGAAAATGTAGTAGAGCTTTATTGTGACAATAATGGAGCTATTGCATAAGAAAAGACCTCAGGTCGCATTAGTATTCCAAGAATATAGTCAGGCATTATCATCTCATATATGAGAGAGGAGATATAAAGATTTATAGAGTACCAACTAAAAGCAATGTTGTTGATCCTCTAACTAAAGCACTTTCATAGAAAAAACATGATGCTCATGTTAGATCAATTGGACTTAGGTTCATGAGTTATTGTCTCTAGTGCAGGTGGGACACTTTTGGTTATGTGTCATGAGAGACATCATGTGATGATTGTAAAACACATATTTTGCACTTGATAGATTATTTTTAAAAGGCAATTTCACATTTAATGTTTGCTTCAGTATTGAGATAATGAATAAACATAATAATGTCCTAAGAATGTTTAACTCGGTGACATGGTTTGGGTTGAGGACCTAAACATGAGATCATATGCATAACAAGAGTACTCATTCTTATTATGTTCCTAGTTAGTTGTTATTATGGATAGAAGACAACAATGATAATACATAAGACCAATATGTATGGTGAGTGATGACTATGTCTCTGTAGTCATGATATTGGATATCAACTTAGATATATGGGTACTTGTTAGAGATCAAGTTCTATTAGACAAACCCACCTTGAGATTGACACATGGAAGTTATGTAATGATACATTAGAATCATATCTCAATGTGACAGTTGTGATTGATCCTTAGGAACTAAAGTCACTATAGTAGCACATGTTGTTCTATGTACTTTGATACTATCCCAATGTGATCTGAAATATGAGTTTCCAAAAAGGTGGTCATTGGGTACACTATGACCCATGGGTATACAATGAGCGATGTAGGTAGAATTTATTCCTCTTTCAGAGTGATATCCCTAACCACTTAATAAGAGAGACTATGAAATACATGGCCATGATCATGTTAGTCAATATGCGATATTCATCGTAAAATATCTCAAATAGTCTGCTCTAGTTCAAGAAATCTATATTGAATGTTAAAGAGGATAGTATTCCATACCTCACTTTCAATTTGGATATCTGTTATAAAAGGATTATAGAGACATGGAAACATTGATCACTTTAAGAGTTTTAGTAGTTCTCTAACTCATTATTATTACTTGGGTGGCAATGATGTGTGGCTACATAGCAATCTTTGCTTGTGTTGTTTTAAACTTCACTACCGACATAATTACAAACCTACCAGGACACATGCATAAGGATGCATAAGGGAATGGAATCAGTCAAACATAACATTAGAATGGTTGTAAATCATAAATAGGATGATTAATCCTCTGATTGGGTGACTAGAATATATGATTGGTCAATAGGATTGGTTGAGTCAATTGGTCGATTGAGCTTTCTAATGGACTAGTGTGGTTAATTGATCTGGTATCTTGGTTGGCTAATCAAAATTCCATAGGAAAATTTTCAAATCAAAAAACAATTCAGATTTGGATCTGGACTGGCATGATCGGCTAGTCATCTAACCTGATCAGCTGATCATTGTGCCTTTTGGACCCCTATTATTAGATCAAGTGACGTAATCAATCAATCAGGATCTAGTTTGATTTTTTTAGCATTGAACTATTTTTTAGATTGCAATTACAAAATGGATTGGAATTAGGGTTTTCCCAAACCCATATGTCTCCTATATAAAGGTGGCATGTCCCAAAGGTTTTTACACAACATTTGGGACAACACGCGAGACAAGTTGGTCGTCAAACTACTCTTGTTGAGAGGATGTTACCCTAAGGATTGTTTCACAAGATAGGAGAAGGAAGGGAGTTCTAGAATGACTAGCACATTGACAACTCTTGTTCCACTTCAATTTTGTGGACAAGGTGGTGCAACACATTCTCCCTCATCTATGTGGATGAAGTAGAGTCTAAGGGACACATGTGGAGTCTTGAAGAATATGTTCCATCAAAAGACAACCGTGCAACAACTAGTGGTCAATCCAGATATCTTATTAATTCATCTAGATTTCTCAGTGGCTATTCATAATCTAGATCCAGAAGATGGGGTTCTTCATCAAAAAAAAGACAAATCTAGTTGTTAGAAAACTAGTGTGCACAAATGTACAACATGTATTCCTTATTTTGTCTCTTGTTCATTGATGTTTTATACCTATGGAGGATCCAATGGTTCGGGTATAAAGGGAATATTTTTCTTATTATTCTGTTGTGCCCCCTTCTGAAAAACACTATAATTGATGTATGATTTTATTTCCAATTTGGGTTTTGAACCGTAAATTATTTGTTGGACGAATATGTGCAAACTTGTATCCATGATAATCACCTAGTATCATATATGATATGATATGATATGATATGATATGATATGATTGATATATACATATGTGTGCATTACATAACACCTATGTGATGCCTTGAAAATCATTTTGTTGGCGGATGTATTCATTGTATTAGATCATTGTGGCTTGTTGTGAAACATGTAAAATCGTTGTTTTGATTTTAATCAAATATCATGGAACATGCTTGAATCTTGCATGTCATGCCCCTCTCTATTCATTCTCCAAGTAAATTTTAAATTATGAAATGATGTGAAGACATCACTGGTGGACTATGGTGGAAAGGAGGATATGACCAGAAGCCCACATGAAGAGGATGGTCCTTGGAGGGTTCCTAATGAAAACAAGATGATAGATTAACAACAACATAAGAACTACCCAAATCAGGGAGTTGTAACACTTGCTTGATTAGGTGACCAGAAACCCTAAAACGACTTCTTTAGGAATGAGTGGAGATGTGAATCTCTTAGTTGTTTATCTACAACACTTCTTGGATCAAAGTTGTTGTACTAGTTGTCATATCATGTTTTCTCAGATGTGGTGATTATTACACTATATGATACATACAACAATGTAAATGTAATGGTGAATGGATATATGAGGATGCATATATAAATCCCTCAATATAATATCAATGTCAAAGATGCCTTTCAATTGCAATACAAATGAAAACCTTGTTTGACTAAGTGTGGGCACACTTAGTGTGGTACACCATCTACCTCAGGGAAGTGTCACAACAAGCATGTGAACCTGGCAAGCAGGGTGCATATCTTATTGTATTGGCCTTGGGTTGGACTTGACTAGGTGATCTTAAGAGGATTAAGAGCCTAGATGTATAAAATGGCATATAATGCACATGATGAATTATTGACATGGAGTTGTGCAACCGTATATCCAAGAATTGCATATGATGCAATTAGTAACTTTTACCTACCTTAACAATCAAGTTGTGAGCGATCAGCCTTATTTGACTCATGACTTAATGTGTTTTGGATCTTGGCTCACTAGATGATTTCTCATTGTAATCTTTTAAATTAATTGTGGGGCTATTGATTTAAACAAATATTGTGAAATAAATCCCAAGCTAAGTCTGTCAAAACATATTTTTGAAATCAGATTCAATTTTTCAAATAAAAATATCCACTCGTGCAAAATATATTTTGTATAGATCAATGAAAAAAATTAGAAACAAACCATTTTCACTAATATCAGTCATTGAGAAAGAGAAACTTAATGGGAATAACTTTAATGATCGGCTCAGGATGGTGAGAATTGTTCTCACATATGAGTGTAAGATCTATGTCCTAGACACACCAGTACCTAATGAAGCGATTCTAAACCTTCCCAGAGCGGAAAGGTGGGCTCACAAGAAGCATTCCAATGATGTTATGGTCATCAAGTGCCTCATGATTTGCTCCATGAATCATGAGACTCATAAGCAACATGAGAGCATCGTTGTTCTTGAAATGATAACATATCTCAAGAACATGTACCAAGAACAAGCATGTCAAGAGACGTATGATGCCTCCAAGGTGATATTTCAGTGCAAGATGGAGGAAGGTGATCCAGATAGGCCTCATGTAATCAAGTTAATTAGGTATACCGAAAATCTTGTAAGATTGGGATTTCATTTGGATCACGAGTTGTCCATAGACATAAGCCTACAATTGTTTCTGGATTCCCTCAAAAAAAATGCAATGAATTACAGCATGAACAATTTTGATAAGCCATTCACGAAGCTACTTGGCATGTTGAGAAATGATGAGGAACAAATAAAAGACAAGCATAATTCTATATAGATTGTCATCAAAGGAAAAAAGAAAGGGCAAAGAAAAAGCTAAGAAAAGTTTTAAAACTACAAAAAAAATCTTTTGCACTTAAATCAAAAGGAGTGGACAAGGGAGGAAATTGTCACCATTATTATCAGATTGGACATTATAAATGAAATTACCCTCTCTACCTTGAGGAACTAAAGAACAATAAGCAGGGGATAGAGATCTCCACTTTAGGTATATATGTTATAGAAATAAACTTATGTACTTCTTAATCATGGGTATTGGATACTGAATGAGAGTCTCACATTTGCTCAAATATGTAGTATTTGAAAAGAAGTAAACCTCTAAACAAAGGGAAGTGAAACTATGTGTTGCAAATGGATCAAGAGTTTCTATATTACAGCATGCACTTGTTTATCTCTACCTAGTGGCTTTATAATTGAATTAGAGAACTACTATTGTGTACTTTCCATAACTGGAAACATTATTTCAATATCTTGTTTGGACAAGAATGGTTTTGAGTTTCTAAAAAATGGTCATATTCCATTTAAGAATATGAGATTTTTATGGCAATGCCCCTATGTCTTATGTTTTTTATTTAATAGATCTTGAGACGCATGTCTATAACATAAATACCAAGAAGTTAAAACTCAATCACTCAAATAAAATTTATCCTTTGAGATGTCTTCTAGGCCACAAAAATGATAAATGAATTTCTATACTCCATAAAGACGGTTATCTGGACTCTTTTAATTTTGAATCAATAGAGACATGTGAGTCTTGTTTATTGGCCAAGATGATAAAAGCATCTTTTACTAGAAATAGTGAGAGAGAGAGTGACCTATTAGGACTCATACATACTAATGTTTGTGGGCCTTTTAGCATAAGTGCAAGAGGTGTATATTCGTGCTTTATCACTTTGACTTATGACTTTAGTAGATTTGGATATGTGCATATTATGAAACACAAATCGGAATCTTTTGAAAAGTTCAAGTAATTCATTAATGAAGCACAAAATCAACTTGGCTAAAGAATTAAAGCAATTTGATCAAATTGAGGTGGTGAGTACTTAAGCCAAGAATTTGAGGCCCTTCTGAGATATTATGGTATTGTATCACAATGGGATTCACCTAGAACACCATAATGTAGTTGTGTGTCAGAAAAAAGGAATTGCACCTTGTCGAACATGGTTCTATCAATGTTGGGTTTAGTTGATCTTTTGATTTCCTTTTGGGATATACTCTTGAAAATGTCATGTTTACACTTAACCAAGTACGTTATAAATCTGTTGAAAAGACACCATATGAGATATGAAATGAGAAATGTCCTGATATACCTTTTATAAAAGTTTGAGTATGTGATTTGTATGTCAAGAAGCAGTACTACAAAAAGTTTGGACTTAGATAAATGTAAGGTGTGAATGAAAGCCAAGAAGACCTGAAGCGGCGTAGAGGTGTGCGATCGAATGGGCGATGGGAGCCTAGGGATTCCCAACCCGTGCCTGTGCGACAATGGCATCTATCCGGCTCTTTCTATCCAGTGTGTAGCATCACGGACCAAGTTGGGGTTGACTGACATACTCAAGTAGTCTTGTCTTTCTCCTCACGGCAGAACAAGTGGTGTGATGTCCCCGTTCACGAATTTGAGGTTTGTGATGGGATACAAGACCGATCTCCCTCGAGCATGGAGTCCATCACTGCCTTTAGGTCTCGACTGTGAGAGGCTCAGGAAGTGTGGGGTGCTCATGTCACATCGCCAGCTACTGTCTACAGGTGGTCTTGTTGTTCAGACCTCAATGGATCTGCAGAGGCAAGTCGGGAGGCTTCGGTTGGGAACGAAGCAAACTTCCCTGTGTCGGGCAGTGTTGTTTGTGGTAGTAACAACGGAAGTACTGTTGGCAAGGGGGTCTTCCCAGGAAATGTGCATTA
This sequence comes from Alisma plantago-aquatica, assembly GCA_963693085.1. Classification (NCBI taxonomy): domain Eukaryota; kingdom Viridiplantae; phylum Streptophyta; class Magnoliopsida; order Alismatales; family Alismataceae; genus Alisma; species Alisma plantago-aquatica. The sequence continues at coordinate 1,050,531,587 of OY856410.1, forward strand.
TGCTTTTGGGGATGGCGGGTCAGGGGAGAATTATCAAAAGTCAGTCGGAGGGATTGCTGGTGGGATTGGTATGTGTGTTGCGGATGTTGGTGTTGTTGGGGATGAGGTTGGCGATGGCCTAGATGGGGAGAGGGTTGGTGAGGGTGATCCTAATCTTTCTGACGGGGTGAGCTTGGCCTGAAACAAGGAGCGGTTGTTGGGGCCGGATGATGCTCACCAGGTGTTTGAAGGTATGTGTGTTGGTCTTGTTCTTTGTACATTTCCTTTTCAGGATGTGTGTGGGGTTTCAGGCTGTGTTCTTGATGCTAGTGGAACAACCTGCCCTGTCATGTTGACTAGGGATGAGTTGTCGGTGTATGTGGGGGAGTTTTTCATGGTTGGCAACTTGTGTCTTCCCATTGTTGCGGCGGTTCCGAAGATGGATGGGTGTGTCAAGGAAGGCAGCAAGGATGTTACTTCCTTGACAATGGGTAAGTATGGCCTTTCTGGCTCGAGCCCTTGTGTCCACAGGGGTTCATACTTTTTATTTCTGTGGCAAGGGCATTAGCAGCATCAATGTCATTCTTTTGTTGTCTACATTTGGTGTCTGTCTCCTGGTCATCGTGTGAGGGACTGTCTGGGCATTCATGTGGGTGGAAGGCATCCTCCCTTTCCTAGGGATATATGCCTTCATTGTTTGGAGCATGCGCACCGACAGCATCATTGCTCTTCACCAACAATTTTCTTTTGGTACAAATCCTTGGGCCACATGGTGCGGACCTGTCTGATGGGTTTCCTACAATCTGGAGCTGATGGTGGTTTCTTGCAGGTAAACACATCCTTGACCTCAGATCGGAATGTTGATGTAGAGCCTAAAGATAAGGCTGATCAAGTTGCAAGGTGGATACATGATGATGTCATGTGCATACAGACATTTGTGTCATTGACATTTTGGTGACTTTCTAGATTCTCAGTTTAGAGGTGGTTCCCCACTCAAGAAGAACCCTGGGTGATGGCATCACACTTTATTCACCGGTCAGGTTGGTGGACGTCTACTCTGGCGTTGATATCTCTGTAGGGGAGGTTGAGGAGGCGGGTGATGATAGATCCTTCCTCAGCTTCAGAGGTAGGATAAAGAGAGGTTGTGAGTGTGTTGATGTGTGGATCGTATTTGGGTATTTTTTCTTAGGTGATGATGGGTTGTGTATCTATTATGGGTTGTTGTTGATGGTGATATGATGAATCTCATGTGGATGACTTCTTTGTGCTTGCTTGAGGAGCAAGGTGAATAAGATTGACCTCATTTAAAAAATGGGATAAATGTATCTTTGTTGGATTCCATAAGGAAATTAATGTTTACTACTTATATATTCATCTAATAACAAAGTATTTGTTTTTAAACCTGCTGGATTATGTGAAAATGGATATATTTCTTGAAGATCATGTAGTTTTATGTGTTGGTCGAGGGGCTACTCATGGCTCCATTTGTTGCAAAACTTCTAAGAGGTTCTTACTTCCTTCATAATCTAGTGGGAAATGTGTGGTAGTCATGGCCTACCTCCCTTCTACATGGTATGTTAGGTATATAGGAAGGTGAGGGTGATATGGGTGGTCCCCATCTTACACCCGGTGAATCAAATGGGTGTCAACCAGTTTAGAGAAGCATACCATTAAAGAGGGGTTTTATCATATATTTTTCACCACAATAGAAGTAAAAAAAAATCAGAGTTTAACTTTATATTATTCTCACTATTTTATCTCACAACAAAAAATATATAATCCTAGCTCCTTTCAAGATAATCTAAAGGAATATGCAAAAGATGACTGATGTGATAATAGTAAAAAGAAGGTCATGCATTTGATGGATCCCAATTGTGAAGATCGAATTATGCTCCAAAAAACATGCTCATATAAATCAAAACACTATGAAATGTAAGTCATATTTCATAAATTATCCTGACTTTGAATTCTAATGATTTTTGTAAATTGTCCCATTAATATGTCATGCACTTGCATTGGGAAAAGGGTCCTTGGTAAAACTTTATATTGGAATCAAAATATCCCTTATATTTTGATATAATTATCCAGGACTCTAAAAGTACATTATGTCACATCCTCCCATACCCTTATCTACCTCTCCAAATAGTTTATGAATTGGGTTCCTTACCTCTTTCTTCCTCACAACCCCATTCTAGAGTCTATTACTTTTTTCCTATCTTCCAATCATATTATCTAATTTCTCTACCAAATATGTTTCTTTCATCCTTTTCCAACTCTCTAATCCCATTATGCAATTGGTTATGCTCATGTATTTTATCTTCTACTACCAATTTAGGTATGAGTTTCTTATATATTTCCACACATTGACTACGGGACTGGTTAAAATGTTATGGATATTGCATTAATCCCAGAACCACTCATAAGGCATGGATGACATCCATTTTTTATGTTTTCCTAGCTATTAGTAGCAATAAATTACCATACAATGTAGAGAAATATTTGCTTTTATATCATGAAATCTCTATGATACGATAGGAAATACATGAAAACATCATTTTTTACACAATTTGTGTATGATAAAATATTAATTGGATGATATCTTATCTTTTCATTTAAATCCTCCATCGAGTGTGTGAGAAGCATGTGAGTAGATATTATTCACTCAATAGAGAGTTTGACAAATAATTTCACACTACGGAGCATCCTTAAACAAGAAACCTTGATTCTCTAGTGTATAGATCAAACACAAGGACAAATCATGCTTAGGAAATCAATAAGTTGGGGTTTTCCACACTGGGATAGTTTATCAAGATATAGCCAAATCTAAGGAACCAAGCTCGCATGAAACTATAGAAGATTGAATTCCAAAAGTTACAAGCTCCTTGTCCTTGAAAACCACCTAACCAATTGAGATTGACTCGAGTAGATCAAGAAGGTAGTTCATTAGGTTCATCCCTAGTTGGTCACTCGATTCCATATGATTAGATATAGGATATATACGTCTATATTTCATCTAAAAAGGTGATGAAGTGATAAATTACTGAAACCATCCATTTTGGATGCAACCTTTCCTCGACTAAATACTTTTTTTTCAATGAAAAGACACTTACACCACTGGCAAAACCCTACTTCCTATTAATAGGAACCCCCACCTCAATTTGAGGTGTTAACCTTGGACCATACCTCACCATACTCCCTCCTTCATCCTCTCATTTTCCACCTTGTGCCTATGACAACGCAACATTTCCACCATCACCTTTCATATTGTTAGTAATACAATACCTCACCACACTCACTATGTATCGACAAATATCAATTGTTGTCATATATAGAAGGGTTATGCTAGTGCCTTAGAGTTTAGAAGGAGATCATACATCATATACAATGGAGATATATGTGTTCACCTACAATAACACCTCATGCTTCTCTGATCTCTTTCCCTCTGTATAACTGGTGTGACTAAGCTCCATTCTCTCTCTCTCTCTCTCATGAATAAATAAGTCTCATCGCTAGATCAGGGGGTTGAACTTTTAACATGCTACTTATCCATTGTAATTATTGTATTATCCATATTATTATTTCTTTGTCATGTCTAGTGTCCAAATCTAGATCTAAAGTCTCTCTAAAACAACATGACAGTCACATTTAAGGACTATACTCTGACAAAGAGGGGATTCGATCAGTCAAGAGGAGATTTTCATTTTCATTCATATTATTGCTACAAAATAGCATGCATGCGTGGACAATTCAACTAAGAGAAGTGATTGTCCACTAAAATATGTGAGCTTTGTCTGAATTCAAGGGAAGACTAAGTAGAACTACCATGGAAATTAGTTAATTGTTGTTTATTGTGGTAGTTGCAATGGGACGAGCAGTGTGGTTGAGGTGTTAGAACCCTGATCTAGATGTCTTTTCTCTAATATCACATCATTTGTTAGTAAGATTTACTTTTATCTTTAATTTGATGTGATTAGATCATGTAATTGATGTTTAATTTTCTAATCAAGCTAGCTAATATATAGGCCCTAGAACTAATTATTCATTCTCATGATCTTTGAGATGATACATGGCTCCACTACAACTCATCTAATACACATGTGAATGAACGTTCTTTGATTAGACATTATAAATTTAAAACTTAAAGGCAAGCAACCAGGTTAGGTGTTTGTGTCCAATCGGATATCATTGCACACATCACTTCAAGCTCTCCTTAATATTTTAAAGTTTTGTAGCTAGTACATAAAGAGGACTAATTGACAACTTCTTCCACAAGCCTCATCCACAACTTGATAGTGCCACCCACAAATCCAATAGTGTATGTACATGGAAGACTTCTCTTCATTATAAATACCCTTAAGAAATAATATCACATATACTGACAATAGTTAAATCCCCATATATATACTCCCATGAGTGTGCATATATACATACATATATATTTCATTTGAAATGTTCACCAAAATTTATTTCTACCCTTTTGTTATTTTCTTTCTTTAATTGTCAACTTCTTCCACTAGCCTCATCCACAACTTGATAGTGCCACCTACAAATCCAATAGTGTATGTACATGGAAGACTTCTTCTTCATTGTAAATACCCTTAAGAAATAATATCACATATACTGACAATAGTTAAATCCCCATATATACTCCCATAAGTGTGCATATATACATACATATATATATTATTTGAAATGTTCATCAAAATTTATTTCCACCCTTTTGTTATTTTATTCCTTTTCCATATGTACATGCCTCCTACCAGTCGATCCAAGTACCATGGTATATATTCAAGTTGTTGATGACGTTAATACTCACACATATACCTACCTCTTCTCTTTTGCTTCCCTTGTATTACTTATATCCCTAGTAAATTGATGATGTCAGATCCACCTTCTTGATTGCCTTCTCCATCACGTTTTGTAGTCTTATTTTTTCTCTAGTAGGTTACTTCCGTGAGACCCTTTATTCCGAATGTAATCCATCTCTATTGTCGCTACCATTTGGAAATACATGCAAAATCATTTCAGATCCCACACTTTGTATATTACCTTCAACGTATATACTTGTTTTCCCATTGTTATACAACTAACTCCAACCCTTTCCAAAAATGTGTTTGTACATCCTTCGTCTAGATCTATAGTAAGACACAAATGCTCCTTTCTAAATATTATTTCTCCTTATCATCTTCTTTTTGCATTGATCAGAAGCTGCTCACATGGTCCAAGGATATAGGTTCAATTCAAGAAAAAAATCTTGAGGGTTACCAACCATGCCTACTAATATCATTCGTTTATGATTCCCCTTACTACTAGCATGCTCTTGTTCACTGCCTTCATCTTCCATATCACTCAATTATTTAATTTATTTGGTAAGGTATAGTTTTCAGTATGTGACACTTCCTCCACTACCTCAATGTCGTAACTTTTGAACGTCCTATGTGTCCTCATGTGATACCATTCTCGCTATCCTCATGTCCTCCCATGGCCTTGAATGATTAAATATTGTTTTAAATAACACCCTAAAACCAGCATTGCTTCTCTTTGCACTACCTCTAGTGAATTCTCTCATGTGAACCTACATGCCCAACATCTTGCTCAAACGTAGGCCTCGGTTATTCTCCTCCGTACATATTTTACTATCATTAACATCTATCACTTACTTAATTACCTCGTCAAAGATAGCCTCTATAAACGTCTTCTCATGTCCCATGTGCATCATATGAGTTTATTCATTGATAAATATATGCCCTAACATGCACACTAACAAGAGGAGCCTCCCTTCTCGTGCAATCTCACAAGGGAAGGCACGATTGGTCATACGATCGAAGACTTGGCACACGAACCGACTGTCAAGGACACCTTGACTGTCTTTCCTTTGGGAAGCACGAGAATTGCATATTGTGGTAGAGGTTTCTAGGGAGCTTGACACAAATTTGGTTTCTTTGATAAAGTCTCTTCCTAGCACCCTAGTACCATACATATAAAGAAATTTGACTCCATGAGCAACGGTTGCTAGCGCTTTCTTTAACCTAAGTTACATGATCAATGACAGCTTTATCCACAAGGAAGACACGGACAGTGAGGTCAACCACCTCGGGCTTCCAAGGTAGTAACAATTATAGGGAGTCATCAAATTCACATAGTTAAATTCACAAAGCATTGCTTTTGCCATTATGTGATGAGTGCATTGCTAAGATAGCTGTCCTTCCAAGTGAAAAACTGATCCCTACTAACTAGACTATGATCATGAATGATCCAGGTACCACATCCCTCTCTTGGCATGTCAATCCATTGAAGAATGGCCCAGCTATCATTCATTCCCTTTCTTCTATCTTTTAGCGTGGCACTGGTGCATATCACTTACAGACTCTAAGAATGGTGGCATCCCCATCAAGTGGAGATCTTCATCTCTCAATGCTTCCGTTCTCTCTAGTCCCTGCTGTTATGGCGTTGGTTTTAGCGATATGCCAAAGGAACATGAAACTCTGGGGATGCTTCTAGATAGGAGCTACAATTTGAATACCCGAACTTGTTGATAGGAAGTTAACAAGCAGAAATTAGAGGCATTGTTAACGGTTTTTACCATAAGGAAAAGGTTTATTACATTAACTTGATTCCTGCCGCATGTTGGGAAGTTTTTCACAAACATATCTGACTCGTTGCATGGCACAGACGAGAGAGTTTGGTGATCTTCAAATAATACGGAATTATCTTCATAAGGCCATTAAGTCTTTTATCCCCTAAGACATTTTAGTTATGAAAAGCAAACGCTGACGTTTTGATCATCGTTGAGTTTGTGTTTTGGTCATCGTGACTGGTGACAGATATAGACATTTTAGTTATGAAAAGAAAACGCTAAAATTTCAGTCATAGGGACACGGTTTGGCAAAAGCAGTTCTAAGTATAGAAATTAAACTTTCAATTTATTGAAAGAGACTAATATTACTTGATACAGGACATAAATCCCAGAATCCTTAATCGGCCTTGTCAAAATTGTGGGCAACGTTAAATTGACGATATTATTAAAACTAAGCAAAAGTAAGTGCGCCAAAGATGAGACCCACGCAAGTGTTCAAAATGAATGCCTTTCTAGGTTCCACAAAACGCAAAGAATGGCTTTAGCTTTTATTGTTGAAGGAATATGCTTCAATTTCTTGAAATGGGAAAGCATGACCACAATATTGCTTGAAGATGTCTTGTGTTTCGACAAGTTAACCATAACCGAGAAGTTAGTTCAAACAGGACCTAAACAGGGAGTTATTTGAAACTATTGTGAGCCGGACATCTGAAGGATATTAAACCTGACTAGGTTTAACAGTAGTACCAGCAGAAATACCTTGTATTTTGAAGAAAGCGGCCTACACAAAAGAGATTTCTTTATGCCACCAGCAACAAGTTTCCAGTTTCATATACAGACTTCATTTTTTTTATCCACAACATATGCTTGTTTCTTCAACATTCTTAGCATCAGTACTCGGAAGTACTTCAATACCCAGGCAGAAGCACAGAGAATGCTAGCTGGTCATGCACTGTAGATGATCAAAAGTTACAGGTCTCTAGTGACTAAGAATTGGGGATTGATTAACCGTATTTCCTGTTGCTGCTGTAAGGCTTTCGGAATCGACATGGGGTCTATCCTGGACAACGTCTAATCCATAATCATCCGTGCCACTGCTACCCCTTTCTGAACGAACAGGACGCAGCATACCATGGAAAAACAAACGGTAAGTTTGGCCAGGTTGTGATCTCATGTACCATGTCGGAGTAGCTCCCAATTCACCAGCAACTTGAGCTGAATCAGCAGGAAGATTCGAGAAAGCACTGAGGTCAAAATTAGGAAACACAGAGCAACGACACCTTGGACATTTTACATTCAACCGAAGCCACTGATCTATACACTCAACATGAAAATTGTGAGCACAAGGAAGGCCTCGGACCTGCATAAGTAGAACTGAGCTAAATTAGAATTTCATTCTTTTTTTCAGTTTACAAAAATAAACGTGTTTTTTACCATGGCTTATGATTGTATATACCACCTATCAGTGATTCAATGATAATACCGACATGTAGAAACTACAAATAGAGATGAAATTAATCATGTGAGGTCAACCAAAATTTAGTTGCTTCAATTTAACCTCAACAGAATTAGGATTAAACAGAAAAAAAATATGAATCAGACGAATCGTCTATTGTCAACATGCTCTGATGGATTTGACAACATAATATCTTTTTTTTTTTTTTGGGGGGGGGGGGGGGGGGGGGTCGACACAAATGCTTCAAAATTAATGAACACATCATTTTGTGAACTTATGCATTGGGAGATTAGGATCACCAGTGTACTTACCTATAAAAACAGTTAGCGCCGATTTTGATTATATATATGCTCCACTCTTGTTCTAGTGGTCTTTTAATTATTTTTATTTCATAATTCATAAAGTCCACATTGGTACATATCACCTCTGTGGTTTATTTGTGTCTTAAATTAGAAAGGTTGTGTACTCATCTTTTGAAAATCAATTAGTTATTTCTCCTCTTAAAATGGTATCAGAGCAGTATGCTTCTTGTTTCCCTCCGTGAGTGTCATCACGCATCTGCTGCCCCATTCATCTTCTGCAGCCGCCCATGTTCCCTTCCCCACCCCGAGTTGTGTCACCTCATAGACTCCCAGTCACCGCCACCCCCACCACCATAGTCGTCGTCCCCGTTCCATCCAGCCTCTACCACTTCTACCACCACCCTCTTCTCCACCTGCTTCTACAACTACAACCGCCGCCACCACCACGAGTCCGCCCTGTTGGTGCCCCCTCCACCCCCTCTCCAATGCTAGAACCTCCCCTTGTCTCTGGCATAAATCCGGGTTAAGTGCCCTTTACAGACCCACTTTGACCCAAATCCCCTTTCCTTACAAAACTACCACTTTCTCCTCGTCGCTCAGTCACACGTCGATGAGAACTGGCAGTGTGACGTAGCACTCCAACTAGCCCATATTACGGGGTTCCACATCTATAACTGTTGTGTGTGTTATATCACGCCTCTTCTACCTATCTTCTCTGTCTTGTTTCATCAAGGAAACTAATACTTATGCCTTTTGTATCTGATGTGACTACCGTCAAGCTAGATGGTTCGAACTACAACACTTGCATAAAGTAAATTGTATGTGAAGGCTCAAGGGAAGTATTCATCTAGTCATTGCAGCTCTGGAGCCCCCTACCTCTACTACTAATGTAAAAAACTAAACAAACCTATAGCCTCTGGGTCAAGGATGATTCTTGTGTCGTGGCTTGGATAATCACTAGTGCCCAGCCCGCATGGTTTAAAATTTTGGTTGAAACTTCAATTTCGATGGCTACTAGACACCAAAACCTACCTCCCAACCGCCAAACTTTCTACTATGTAATTTCATTAAAAAAAATGGGAATTGTTATGTATTACTTAATTGAATGCAAGAATAAGACATAACATGCTACTGCGTAAAAATATATGTGTGCGCATTGCACAATCAAAATCTTGATCAAAACAGTTTTGTATCTTTGCACTCACATGTAGGAGCCCCCCCCCCACCCACCCACCCTATACCAACATGTGATATTATTGCATAATCAAGTGTATTTATGTATGTAGATCACCTAGGTAAAATTTTGTGATTTAATTTCTTTATTTGGTCGTCGAAATTTGCATCAAAATCTTGTGTCAATTGGAGCAAAATTATCAAACTTTGGACCAAAATTCATGTAAGTTTCTTTTTCTAAACCATCAGAGATGGCATCGAGGTCGACATTTCAAACTATGATCCCAAGACTAATAATCTCTTCTACGCTTAAGGACTAATAAGGATATGTGGAACCAACTCTATGATATCCAATATTTTATAAAAGCACAAAGCAGGAGGCCGGCGGACAAGACATTTTAAACTATGAGCCCAAGACTAATAATATCTTTTATGCCTAAGGACTGATATGGATATGTGGAATCAACTCTCATATCCAATATTTTGAAAAGCGCAAAGCAAGAGGTCGGCAGACAAGACCGTGTAGCCGCTTAAACGCTAGGCGGGTGCTTTTTTGAAAAATGACTTCGTCATTGTAAACATATTTTTACAAAATTTAACATTTTTACATATATAAATTGCATTTTAATGTTGTTACATAGCTAAACCCATTTATAAGTTTGAATTAATATTAAGTCATAATAACAGTCAATTGAATACATCAATATATTACAGGTTAATACCTATATAATTCAATCACGCATGTTATATATTTGATATTTACAAAGCTAAACATGCAAGTAGCTAACTAGTCGTAGTTTTTATGTAATTGAACAACCAGATTAGCACACTGAGAGGAGTATAAAGTATATACTAGTAGACCACATTACAATAAGTTTATATGTTACACATTTAATTAATTACACAACAATCAACTTATATAATATATTAACGTTATGCATACAAGTATATATTATAATCAATACTCTATAATGAATTATAGATATGGTCTAGGAAGCACAAACACGAACATGGCGATTTTCTAAAATATGAGACGGAGACGACACTAGACACTGACATACACACACTCATATTGAATATATTATGACATACAATATGCTATATATGAACACATAAAATGATCTATATAGATCATCCAAAGGGGAAATCACCATGAAATCCAACAAGTAGTTACCATACAAATTATATCTACAACTCACAATATGGATTAAATCACGACATATATTGAGATGCTTGAATATAAAATAGTTGCACTAAAAATTAAGAGCGGTAACATTTAGGAAAATATTTGTTATTACAGGTGGATATAATGGTGAACATGTACTATCAAGCAAGGAATGAGATATTGTCGATATCGGCGATATTTCGACCAAAATATCATTATCGACGCCATTGGATATGGAAAAAAGTGTGTACCAATAGGCTTGTAGATATCGGTATACCGATGGGTAATACCGTCGATATTGCCATATTTTGGTGGTTTCAGTGCAAAATGCACTACTTCATTGTACCGACCGAAACTAGCGGTATACCGACGGGTTTACCATTTTATGCGAGAATGATTGATGTTACTACTTGGGAAGAAGAAAAAAGGTTCATTTAAGTGGTTTTTGATGATCGCAGCTCAAATCAACCCAAACCAAGGTAAGTTTATCTAATTTCTTTGATTTTCTACCATTTGCAACCTCTCCATCTCTTTTTTATACTATTTTCTTCTACTTCCACCTAAAAACAATTTTCTGCCACCAAAACCTAGTACTACTCCAAAATTGATATCATCATCGAAGTCTCAGTCCAACTAAGTTGGAGTCGGCTACATGGATCCTTCGTTTCCATTCAGCTCTATCAAGGGTCATATTTTGGTCGAGATGTAGAGATTCAAAATCTCTCTTTATAAGCTCATCCCATGTTAATTTAGGCCTTCCTCTTCTTCTATTAATTGTGCTTGGCTCAATAGCATTGCTTTGTATAGGTCCATTAGTCGGTCTGCGTTACACATGCCCATACCAAGGAACGAGGTATCCGTGGGTATTTACCGGTATACCGACGAAAATATTGACAGATGCCATCCTGGCCATTTCGACGCTAAAATGAACGAATTAAATCATTAAATTTTACAGGTCTAATCTCTACACTTACATGTCATCATTTTATGCAATAAAATTTTATAATGGGTATGTGGGGGTGGGGTGTCCATCGTGTGGGAGGTAGAGAACATGTCTTGTTTTCTGGGGATTTCGATAAAGGATTTCGATGACAAAATGTAGGAGTTATGATTTGGAATTTTACTAGCAGAATCCATAAACATAAATACACGCATTTATACAATAATATCCAATTTACAACACAGTAATAGCATAGTAACTTACTAACTCATATCAGTTGTAGGTCGAGTTACGTATTGATCCATACAGTATTGAGTTGATATGGTTGGCATATAGCTCCCATGACATGTACATTATGTAAGGTTGGTTGTATGAAGTTCCATGTTGCTCATTCATGTGCAATATTGTATAAGTGTATAATACTCATTTCTATTATATTCACATTACTCTTTAGCAAAACATCTTCTACTAAACATAAATAAGTAACTAATCATATCAATATTAATTGTAATATTCTTAGATGAATTGGATGATAATAGTAATTAATAGTGTTGTAATTAGGTAGATCTAGTGATAATATTGTAGATCTGCATAATATACTTATACATGTATGTATGGTTTGCATAAGCATATAAAAATTGGAGTAATACTAGACTTTGGCGGTAAAAACACTTCTTTTATGCGAAAGTGGAAGAAAAAAAGTAGAAAAAAGAGATGGAGAGGTTGCCAATGGTACAAAATGAAAGGGATTAGTTAGAATCGCCTTGATTTGGGTTGGTATTAGCTCCAATTGCCAAAAATCATCCAAACGCACCTTTTCTCCACCAAATAAGTAGCAACAGTCATTCTCACAAAAAACAGTATACCTATCGGTATTACCGCCGATTTCGGTCGGTACAGTGAAGTTAGTAGTGAATTTTGCATCGAAACCATCAAAACATGACGGTATTGGTGGTATACATGTCGGTATTATCGATATTAGGGATCTTATCGGTACGCACGCATGTATCTGTGTCGGTACTCGTCGGTATCGGTATTTCGGTCAAATACCGCCAATATCGACGATACCTCATTCCTTGGTCCATACCATCTGAGTCGGTCCTCGCGCAACTTGTCCTCAATGCTCGCCACCCCAACTTTATTCTTGATATAGTCATTTCTCAAGCAATCTTTTTTTGTCTTCCCACGCATCCATCTCAGCATACGCATTTCAACCACGTTCATCTTGTTGAGACCTTGTTTCTTCACCGCCCAACATTCACTCCCATGGAGCATGGTTGGTTGTATAGTTGCTCTACTAAATTTTCTTCTTAACCTGAGAGGGATCTTCCGATCACATAATACTCCAATTGCACTCTTCTATTTCAACCATCCTGCAGTGATCATGTGACATGTCATTCTAGGCATCCCCATCTATTTGAATAATAGAACCCAAGTAACGAAATATATCACATTTATGTATCTCTACTCCGTCCAACTTGGTTGCACCATTCACTGCGAGATTGGTTGAAATTGTAATGCATAAAGTCAGTATTGCTCCTACTAATCATCAATCCATTTGATTCCAATGCCTTTCTCCAAAGTTCAACTTCATCATTCTACCATCTTTAATTTCGTCAATCAATACAATATCATCAGCAAATAACATACACCAAGGAATATCATCCTGAACATTCTTTGTCAACTCATCCATAACAAGAACGAAAACATACGGGTTGAGTATAGATCCTTGGTGTACCCGAATTGTGATAGGAAATGTTGGTGTCTCTCCTCTAGGAGTCGTCACACTTGCAGTAGAGTTATCATACATGTCTTTAATCAAGTCAATGTATTGGATCGGCACACCCTTTTTCTTCAAAACCATCCACACCACTTCCTTGGGTACTCGATCATCAGCCTTTTCCAGATCAATAAACACCATATGAAGATCTCTTTTGCTTTCTCTATACTTCTCCATAAGCCTCCTTATTAGGAAAAATAGCACTTGTTGTTGATCTTCAAGGTATGAAATCAAATTGGTTGTTTGATATTTGCGTTATAGATCTTAGCCTCTGCTCAATAATCCTCTCCCAAAGTTTTATTGTGTGACTCATCAACTTGATACCTATGTAGTTTGTGCAGCTCTGAACATCACATTTGTTTTTGTAGATGGGGACTATAGTACTATTTCCCCACTCATTCGGCATATTCTTGGTCTTCATGATCTTGTTAAAGAACGTTGTTAACCACATAACTCCTTCATCCCCCATACTCTTCCATATATCAATGGGAATATCGTCTAGTTCGCATGCCTTTCTCAACTTCATCTTATTCAAAGCATTCTTGACCTCAAATAGTGAAACTCGTCCTGTGCAAATGATATCTCTTGGAGTCATCTCACACGAGTCTAACATTTTTTGCAGTATCTCCATTGAAAAGTGTATGGAAGTAATTTTTCTATTGGTTCTTGATATCATCATCCTTCACCAGCACTCTTACCATCTTCATTCTTGATGCATTTTACTTGATTCAAGTCTCTTCCTTTCCTTTGTCTTACACGAGCCATTTTATATATATCTTTTTCCCCTTCTCTTGTGTCCAACTTCTTATAAATACCATAAAAATATCTAGACCTTGCCTCCTAAACAACCTTATTAGCTTCTTTCTTTGTCTGCTTGTATCTATGGAGCGTTTCATCATCTCGAGAATTGGGCAAGCATCTATAGATCACCCTTTTCAGTTTAATAGCCTTTTGTACTTCATCATTCCACCACCAAGTCTCTTTTTGTGGAGGCCCACAACCTTTGGATCCCCAAAACCTCTTTGGCCATTTTTGTTATGCAGGAGCTCATGTTATGCCACATAGTGTTAGCATCAAACTCCAAAATTGATGTCTTTGATGCTAATTATACATACATCTATAAGTATATATTGTTGATCTACATTATTATCACTAGATCTACCTAATTACAACACTATAATTACTATCATCATGTAATTTATCTACAGACTAGTACTACTATAATAAAGCAGTTAAAATTAATTGCTTATTTATGTTAAGTAGAAGACATTCTACTAAAGAGTAATGTGAGCATATATAAAACAATTTATAGTGCAACTACATATTTTTTAAAGTAATAAAAGTTGATGAAAAATAATTAAATTTCCAATTATCTAATTTTCTATATGTTTGTGTGTATTGATGTTGTATAAGTTAATATTATTTGGTAAGCTTTCAAATGTGTTTTTAATCATTAAATAACACCTCTTTATTATTTTCTACTCTTTATTTTAGAAACCCAATATTAAATAAAATTTTGAAATGCATCATGTTTGATTTACATAACACAAATGAATGGTATGCACTTGTATAGTATTGTACATTACCTGAATGAGAACCATTTGACTTCATAATGTACATGTCATGGAGCAATATGTCAACCATATCAACTCAACAGTGTAGTAGAATCAGTGTGTAACTCAACATACAACGGATATGAGTTAGTAAGTTACTATGTTATTCATGTGTTGTAAATTGGATATTATTGGAAAAGTCTATTTAAGTTTATGTATTGTGGAAGTAAAATTCCAAATCTTAATTCCAACATTTTTCCATCGAAATCCTTAGGAAATACTACAATTCCCACCTCCCACGTGATGGACACCCCCCACATACCCATTATAGAATTTATTGCATAAAACAATGCATTTAGATGGAAAGAAAAACCTGTAAAATTTCATGATTTAATTTTTTCATTTTGGCATCGAAATACCCAAGATTGCATCTATCAAAATTCTCGTCAGTATACCAATAAATACCTATTTCCAGGTTGTCGAAACGGCATATGAATTGGATACCTCATTTCTTGATACCAGCACATGTTGCAACTGAACCCTATCTCCAACATATGGTAGATGTGATTGGAGAGTCCAGGAGGGGCATCAAGGATCCAATGCATATGAATTAATGAACAAGTATCTACCCGAAGAAAAGAAAGATCTACAAGCATGGATTTTAGACCAGAAACAAGTGTAGTTTGAATATGGCATCACACTCATGTGTGATGGGTGGACTGGTGGAAACAAGAAGTAAATTATTGCCTTTCTTGCTCATTGTCGTGGTTTGACTATTTTTAAGATTTTGGTGATGCTTCTGCTAAAGTCAAGAATTACAAGTACATCAAGAAGCTAATGAAAACATACATCAGGTAAGTTGGGGTTGAGAATGTGATGCAGATAGTGACTTATAATGCCTCTAACTTCAAGAAGGTCGGTGATAGTACAATGAAAAGATATATGGTACTGGACAGCATGTGTTGCCCACTGCATAGATTTGATTCTTAAGGACATGGGCACAATTGATTACATCAAATATGTGACAACTAATGGTAGGTTGGTCACCGGGTATATTTACAACCATTTCTTTTTGCTAAATGCAATGAGTCGACCTGAGTAACGTGGAGACGGTCTAATTAGACTGTTGGTAACTAGATTTGCAACAAATTACTTGGCATTACATTCATTAAAGTCCAAAAGGGATGGTCTTAGGAGGCTCTTCAATGGCGTGGAGTGGACCTCTGTGAAGGAGCACGACGCCCCTGGTTGGCAAAAGGATTGAAGAACTAATTGCCAAACGGGCTTTCTACAATAAGGTTACAAAGAATTGTCAAAGTATTGAAGCTGGTAGATGGTGACAAAGCTGCAACAAGGCCTTGTATGATGCAATGCAACTAATAGTGGACACTTTTACAAAAGCAGTTCCTAGGTCCAAATCACAATACTTGTCAATCATACACGAGCGTTGGACATATGTGCTTTTGCATCTATTGAATAAAGCATGTATGTAACTCAAATCATTTTCTTCTAAATTCTAATTTCTAAGTTATTTCTCCAACTCGTAGTCAAAAATCTAAATCTTATTTCCTTATTTGACATTGGTAACAGCTTACTATTTGAATCGGAAGTTCTAATACTCAAGAAAATTGAGCTTCGATGCGACTCTAATGAATGTTGTGAGAGATATAATTGACAAATTCATTACCTCTGCAAAACGAACGCTTGATAGTAATGGATGAGGTATATATTTTATTAATACGTTGATTACATAACTTATATGAAGTCATGAACATCTACGTTCTTGTTTCATCATCTAAATAATCGAAACATTTTTACATTTGTGACGGTTTGTGAAGGCATTGAATGTGTTGGTCATCCAAATGCAGTTGTCGACCGTGAGCAGGGTGATCCTTGTCGGTGGTGGGTTTGCACTGGAACAAGTGCCCCCCCATCTAAGAAAAGAAAGTGTTTGCATCCTTTCTCAAACAACATTTGCAGGGGGGCTATGAAAGAAATTGGAACACTTCAATTTTATACACTCAAAGAGAATGAATGGGTTAGGGGCAAACAGGCTGAGAGATTTGGTCTATATTCACTACAACATGTGGTTGAGGGCTAGAACAATACAAGATGCCGACTACAAGGAAGTGGATTTTGATGTTGTCTACAATCTTGTTGACACCGCATACACATTCAACCCATCCAAACGTTGAGGCATAGAAAAAGTTGATGATTCAGACGATCCTTAAGAGGAATGGATGAATGAGATAGGTCGTCTCATTCTTGATAATCTAGATGGTCGTCCAGATCCATATATAGAAGAACAATTTGAAGCAGATTCATATATTAATGTTGATCAAACCCCACTTGAAGGACTTGAGCCTGAGCCTGAGCCTGAGCATGAAAACACTAATATGGAAATCAATAGAGCAGTGCAAGAAGAGATGGGGTAGCACAAATTCTTCTTCTTCAAAAATTACATTTGGGTCTAAATCTAAGTCTGATGAGGTGGCAATGATGGAGGCAGTGTTGAGCGCTCTCCAGAATGTCCTACCATGTTGACCCTGAGAATGATGACCGTCCTTATCTTACTAGGGGTGCACCTCCTCCAGCAGAAAAAGAATACCCCATGGCTGGAAGAAAAATCAAACAAGGAAAAGTCGAATCGGGAAAGACTACAGTGGTGCATTCCACCCGAGGCCACAACTACATGCTCCTATAAGAATTATTACTATTCTGATGTTGCTGACTCATTTGGGAGCATGAGTATTTTTTATGCTCAATTTTAACATTCAACATTTGGCGTCGACGATATGCTAGTTGGGCAAACATGCACAACCCTACCCATCTCATTCTCAATATGGATATGGGTATTATGGATATCAAGAACCACAACCACAACCAAATCATATTGGATTAGACCTGTCAAACTGGGTCAAAATCCGCGGGCGCCCATGGGTCGACCCGTTTAAGTTGGGTTTGGGTGGCAAAATTTGCCACCCGCTGAAAATCACCCAAACCCATACCCACCCGTTTATTAAGCGGGTTTCGCGGGTGATCCGCGGGCACCCGCGGGTGACCCAGTTAATTGAAGCAAATATATTCATATACATAATATCTACACCTATTAAAAGATGTTGCTTGCTTTGTACAAGTTAATTCTTTATATTTACCAACAACAATTGTATTCTCTTTATTTTGTGTTTGCAATAGGCAATAACAAGTACTTGTAATATTAGGAATGCCTAATGTTACATGACAAAATTATGTATTTTTCTTGTGATATTTATCTATGAAAACTACATCGATTTTCCTAATTTATATCAACATACAACTAGCTGCTACTTTTTCATATATAAAAAACTAATCGAATAGTTTGACGTCAAACATAGTAGTTGGTTGGTTCTTTTGCACTATATTTGACATAAAAACAGTAGTTACAAGCTGTTTCAAATGTTATTTTTAGTGTTAAAGAAAGCAACCGGTAACTTATTGTTGATTGTACACATTTTATATGGGCATCCGCGGGCAACCCGCAACCCGCTGGGTCGGGTTTGGGTGTGCTTTTCTTCCACCCATTTAGAAGTGTATATTTTTGACCCGCACCCGCCAGACCCGCACCCGCAATGACCCAACCCAAACCCAACCCACCCACCCGTTTGACAGGTCTATATTGGATATACATATACTGCAAATGTCTCGGTCCCACATGGAAGTCATCAATACAACTCTTGTGTTCTCTGAGGATGGTGGGCAAACATGGAGTGGTCGTCGTTCAATTGTTCATGTTGCTTTAGTCCCAATAGTTCATGTGGATGTGGTTGGGCCTGTGCCTGTGGCTATTTAGCCTATTCCTCAAGCTGGTCAACCTTCTCGAGCTCCACCAGCTCTTTTTGAAAGTAAGAAAAACTATCTCAAAGATTTGCAAGAGCAATAACCAAAGCTTTGGATGATACAATTTGTTAATTATGGAGTGTATGAGAAGCACGTGACTTCTTACAACTAATGCAGGAGCATTAACCAAAGCTTGGGATGATACAATTTGCAACTGTACATTTTGTATCTTTTTTGGAAATGTACATTTTGAAATATCTAAAAGGCTCTCTAGGCAAAAGACTTGTCTACCAAAAAAACATGGACAATGCAGGATCACTGGATATTCTGACTTCGAGTATGCTAGCAGCAAATCTGATAGGAAATCTATTTCTGATTTCTATACCTTTTTGGGTGGAAATCTTGTCACCTAGAGAAACAAAAAACATATTGTGTTTGCTCGGTCTAGTATAGAGGCCGAATACATAGCTATGGTGTGCACCACATGTGAACTTATGCGGGTCCAGTGTCTACTCAAAGAATTATGTATTTGTATTTCTGATAATGGGGTATCCTTATGTTTTGTAACAATAAAATAGCCACCTTTATTGCTAGCAATCCCAATACCCCATTCCATGAACGCACGAACATATAGAAGTGGACAGCCATTTGGTTTGAGAAGCCATTATATCTAGGCATAACTTAGCTCCCTACATCAGGATTGAGGATCAAGTTGCTAACATCTTCACAAAGTCTCCTCCAAAGAAAAGATTCTTGACCATGATGGACAAGTTGGGCATGCTAGATATCTATGCTCCATCTCGAGGGGGTGTTATAATAGTCTATTGTTGTGCTTTATTTATGTATGCTTCATTCAGTCCCGCATCGGTAAAAATCACCTTTGTGGTTTATTTCTATCTTCTATTAGGAAGGTTGTGCATTCATGTTTGGATTATCCAATTGATTAATTATCCTTTTAACTAAGGGTATAAACGGGTAGGATATGGTGAGAGTATGAGTAAACCCATTACCATACCCATTTAAGTCAGCAGGTTGTGTTATGGGTATACACCCACTTGTCATACATCATACACGCACCCTATCCATACTCATGAAACCGCGGGTACGTGGGCAGTTATGCGGGATGTTATCCTTCTAAATGGTAGAAATATAATTGTTAAAAGTTGAGACTCAAACCATGGTCTCTATTACTTTACATAGAAAGCAATTACCAACACACCGCCGTTGTAGTTGTGTTAGGGAATACAGGCTATTATATATATCAATATCGAAGGGGAATATAAACATATGTATACGATATATTTTATTACTGAGTGACTAAAAGTTCCATTGAGTGATGTGAAACCAATAAGTAATACTTAATTAATTTAGTGGAATAATATATTTATTTAAAACTTAAAAGGCTTGTACTTACACGTAGATTTATATGCAGATGTGTAAATGTCTATATGTGTGTGTGTGTGTACACACACACATACACATGTATATCAATATGCATATGCCTATATAAACAAGTTGTGTAGTAGTATATATATTTACATATATGAAAATGTATATGTATATTATGAGTATATATATTTCTACATATATATGTATGTGTTTACTTGTAGAATGTGTATGAGCATATGATACATTTGTGTTATGCAAGTATATGCATGTATACTTGTATGTCTATGTGCACATATGTGTGCGTTTTTGTGTCCATTTTTTAATTGCTCGTGTATATGAGTATGATTATGTTTAGGCATGTAAAATGTATATGCATGTTTTGTATGTATTAGGTGTTTGTATTTACACTTGTATGCAATGTTTTAAAAAACGTTAAGCGGTAACCGTGCGGACAGCACCTTGTAACTGGTTAAGCGGTAAGCGGCCGATTTTTAAAAAAACGGGTTTTAATTTCCTATATAATTTTATACAAAATTACATATATATGTATATAAATACTAATACTCTTTGGAACTTTTATATATATCTAAAGATTCTAAACACACTACCCAACAGTAAAAACACCCAATTAGTTTAGCTATAAGACAATAATTATAGCCAAAATATAATAAGCAATAGATTTGACATAGATAAAATACCCCACATACATGATTCAGAAATATTTTTGCATCACATGTTTACATAGTTAAGCAGTAAACAATAGACTCATTATTGGATACCTTTTTAACTTATTGTTATATGTGCATATCATCAATTGGTCATACATTACAGCAGTACAATTAACTAAAGTATGCATTCTAAAATTAGATAATAGTTACATATATTTTACTTGTATAAATTACACTTTATAGCAGTACCCTATTATCCCAACTTGCATACAAGTATGCATTCTATTAGACTAGGCTTATCATAGGATATTTAAGTTTAATATATTATAGTCAGTAATACTTGGGGCCATATAGTTTATATAAAGTTACAGGTGTACAGAAAATTTTACAAAAAACGGACAAAAAAGGGCCAAAAAAGGGGGAAAAAACGGGTAAAAAACGGAAAAAACGGAAAAAAAGGGGGAAAAAACGGCCGATTAATTACAAAAAAATTAACCGGCGATTTTAGCAAAAATCGAACGGGCTGGGTGTCTGGCCGATTAATCAGCCGTTTAATCGGCCGCTCAGGCCTTTTTCATTTCACTGCTTGTATGTGACGGCGTTTTTTAGCGTCTGTATTTCAATGTGTATGTATATAAGTTATCCATGTATGAATGTACATTTCCAAACAAAATTGGGATGATACAATTTGGAAATGTACATTTTGTATCTTTTTCTTTCCAAAAAAAAAATTGTAATGGCTTGGCTCATCTTTTTTTGTTTTGTTTCTGTGTTTGACTCTATTTGCAAGCTGATTTGGGATTCTCCCAACTTCAGCTTGAGGGGGAGTGTTAAGAGTCCGTTTATTTATGTTGTTAAGTGTTGTGTATTATGGGCCCAAGTACGTCTTGGCCCATTAGGGTTGTCTTATGTCCTGTACGCTTCCCTGTTCTCCTATTTATAGGAGCAGGGTTTCTCCTATCTATTGTATCGACTAGGCGTCTTTTACTGTTTGATAGACATGATATTTGGAAATGTACATTTTGAAATATCTAAAAGGCTCTCTAGGCAAAAGACTTGTCTACAAAAAAAAACATGGACAATGCAGGATCAGTGGATATTCTGACTTTGAGTATGCTAGCAGCAAATCTGATAGGAAATCTATTTCTGGTTTCTATACCTTTTTGGGTGGAAATCTTGTCACCTAGAGAAGCAAAAAACATATTGCGGTTGCTCGGTCTAGTATAGAGGCCGAATACATAGCTATGGTGCGCACCACTTGTGAACTTATGCGGGTCCAGTGTCCACTCAAAGAATTATGTATTTGTATTTCTGATAATGGGGTATCCTTATGTTTTGTGACAATAAAACAGCCACCTTTATTGCCAGCAATCCCAATACCCCATTCCATGAACGCACGAACATATAGAAGTGGACAGCCATTTGGTTTGAGAAGCCATTTTATCTAGGCATATCTTAGCTCCCTACATCAGGATTGAGGATCAAGTTGCCAACATCTTCACAAAGTCTCCTCCAAAGAAAAGATTCTTGACCATGATGGACAAGTTGGGCATGCTAGATATCTATGCTCCATCTCGAGGGGGTGTTATAATAGTCTATTGTTGTGCTTTATTTATTTATGCTTCATTTAGTCCTGCATTGGTAAAAATCACCTTTGTGGTTTATTTCTATCTTCTATTAGGAAGGTTGTGCATTCATGTTTGGATTATCCAATTGATTAATTATCCTTTTAACTAAGGGTATAAACGGGTAGGATATGGTGAGAGTATGAGTAAACCCATTACCATACCCATTTAAGTCAGCAGGTTGCGTTATGGGTATACACCCACTTGTCATACATCATACACGCACCCTATCCATACTCATGAAACCGCGGGTACGTGGGCAGTTATGCGGGATGTTATCCTTCTAAATGGTAGAAATATAATTGTTAAAAGTTGAGACTCAAACCATGGTCTCTATTACTTTACATAGAAAGCAATTACCAACACACCGCCATTGTAGTTGTGTTAGGGAATACAGGCTATTATATATATCAATATCGAAGGGGAATATAAGCATATGTATACGATATATTGTATTACTGAGTGACTAAAAGTTCCATTGAGTGATGTGAAACCAATAAGTAATACTTAATTAATTTAGTGGAATAATATATTTATTTAAAACTTAAAAGGCTTGTTCTTACATGTAGATTTATATGCAGATGTGTAAATGTCTATATGTTAGTGTGTGTGTGTATATGTTAGTGTGTGTGTGCGTGTGTGTGTACACACACACATACACATGTATATCAATATGCATATGCCTATATAAACAAGTTGTGTAGTAGTATATATATTTACATATATGAAGATGTATATGTATATTATGAGTATATATATTTCTACATATATATGTATGTGTTTACTTGTAGTATGTGTATGAGCATATGATACATTTGTGTTATGCAAGTATATGCATGTATACTTGTATGTCTATGTGCACATATGTGTGCGTTTTTGTGTCCATTTTTTAAGTGCTCGTGTATATGAGTATGATTATGTTTAGGCATGTAAAATATATATGTATGTTTTGTATGTGTTAGGTGTTTGTATTTACACTTGTATGTGACGACGTTTATGAGCGTCTGTATTTCAATGCGTATGTCTATAAGTTATCCATGTATGAATGTCTAGACATTTATATGTTTGCGTATTATTTGATTTAATGAGTAAATGGTTATGTGTATGGGTACACACATGCCCAATAAAATACCAACATTGTAGCGGTTATGCGGGCGTAAAGTTACGTGGGTACGTGAGTATGTAAAAACATTTGTGGGTTAGTGGGTATGTGGGCATACCATTATCCATTTACAGCCCTACTCTTTAACATTGTCCTTCCATGAAAAAGGAGTGGACTTTCCTTATAAGAAAGATGTCTTATCCATCATATTCGAAGCATGTCACTGACAACATAACATATGGATAAATTATGACAACGTGATGCAACACAAGGTCATGGATCATTTCCCAAGGAATGAAGCTTCCACGAAATCATTGAAATTTCGAGAAAAAATTCAATTTCGCCAACATCTGCTACGAAATAATGCGGTTGTACCGCTGTCTCAAAATTAGCGAAGTCTTTAACCGAAATTTAAAAATTTTCCCAGGACACAGTAAAGGTTACTTATCTCCCACATGAAGGACCCTCCTCCCACCTATCCCCACATATAATTTTATTGCATAAAACGATGCATATATGTGGAGTTCATGCCTATGAAATTTCATCGAAACGGGCATTGTTGCATTTACTAAAAAATTTGTCAAAATTTCAATAAATTTTGATTTCTGTGTCATCGAAACGACATCAAAATTGGATACCTCATTCCTTGTCATTTCCTACCAGCTACTCAAGCAATTAAAGTTATGCTCATTAGACCAAGCTTTGACAAGGCACTGGCACCAGTCTTATGTATCTGGGAAATTCCATGAGTCTTTCTATAGGTCTTAGGTTGTGGTATGAAAACCTGTTAATAGCCTCATTTAGAAGGGGGTTCAGTGATAGGATTACCTAGAGGCTCACTTCTCTCTTTATACACTGTCAGAATATACTCTTGACTTTTTCTAAATGTCACGTTTCAAATGCAAATTTTTCCTCAGATGTTTGAATTAGTCCAATTTTTTCCAACTCCCAAATATTACAGTGTATTCCCATACTTAGTGAAATGTTCACATTTTACGTTGTTCCCATTTATATGTTTTCTCCGTATTTACCCATTTTATACTTGTTAGTGTAATAAAAATTTTATTTTTTTGCTTTATTAATACTTAATGGGCCTCTCCTACTTAAGCTTAATAGTGTCAATCTAGTTTATTATATTGTGTTCTGCGTGTGCATCGTGCCTTGAGTCAAGTCTGTGTATAGGACTCATTGTACCCCGTTTTGATACAATAAAATTTGGTTCTCATCTACTCACATGGTATTATACCAATTCTAAAACCCTTAAAGAGTTTTAGAAAGAGAGCAATAGATGGGCAGTAGTAGGGTTGGTAAAAGGCAGGTGTCGGCCCCACCACTAGCAATTGCCCCCGTCACAATAGCATGGTGTCAGCCAGCAACTCACCCAGAAACCATACCTACAGGCTACAATGGTCGATTGCCAATTGTCAGTAGGGCCAAGTCGTGGGAGCCACTTGCCACAGCCCACTCCTGGGCAGCAGCAGGTGTTGTCGCAGCCCTCCAGGAGGAGAGTCGTAGGCAACTGGACCCCATAGGAGGTGTTGTCATTGCCCATTGAGGGGTGCAAACCAGCGCATCAACCTCCAACGAAGCCTAATTGGCAATGCCACCTCTCTATCCTAAATGGCAACATAACGATGATATATTGATTGCGTGTAGGTGCGGTGACTCTCTAAACCTTTTTGTAGCAATACCAGAGATCCTTCTTGCATCCTCTGCATTCCCATGTACCTTCCCAATGTACATGGGTAAGCGTTCAGCAAGAGACTCGAATATTGTTCCTTCACAGTGCTTTTTTTCATGTGATAGTGCACAGCCACGCATCTTACCAACATTCTTCATAATCACCAAGCTATATATCGATTATTATTCCCTCATTATCTACCGCTTCTATTAGTGTGATCCATCTTTAATTATGTCTAACAGCATAAAAACACCTCAGACGATCATCTACAACGATAGTACTCCAACCTCCATTATAAATAAATGGAGAAAACTACTTTTAGACGAATTCAATTGATACAATTTTCAAATCTAGAGATAAGTCAAAAGTCATTGAGAAGCATGTCGAGTACACCCCCGGAGCAAGGAATGAAGTTTCGCCCGTACCGCGGGTATTTCGACCGAAATACCGATACCGACGCGTACCGATACGGAAACATGCGTGCGTACCGATAGGATCGCAAATACCGATATACCGACATGTATACCGCCCATACCGCCATGTTTCGATGATTTCGGTGCAAAATGCACTACTAACTTCACTGTACCGACCGAAACCGGCGGTATACCGATGGGTATACCGTTTTTTGCGAGAATGACTGTAGTTACTTATTGGGAGGAGAAAAGAAGGTGCATTTGGATGATTTTTGGCGATTGGAGCTAATACCAACCCAAATCTAGGTAATTATAACTAATCTCTTTCATTTCTACCATTAGCAACCTCTCCATCTCTTTTTCCTACTTTTTTCTTCCACTTTCACCTAAAAAAATTATTTTTTACCGCCAAAGCCTAATATTACTCCAATTATATATGTTTACGCGAACTATACATACATCTATAAGTATATTATATAGATCTACAATATTATCACTAGATCTACCTACTTACAACACTCTTAATTACTATTATCATACAATCTGTCTAACATATTACAATTAGTATTGATATAATTAGTTACTTATTTATGTTTAGTGGAAGATGTTTTACTAAAGAGTATTGTGAATATAATACAAACGAGTATTATACACTTACACAGTATCGCACATGAATGAGCAACATGGAACTTCATATAATTTGCCAATAATGATGTGTATGAGGAGCATGTGACTACATACAATCACCTTTATAGGATGTGCATGGCATGGCCGCAATATCTCAGTAATATCAACTCATTACTGTATGGAGAACCAGCGCGCCACTCAACATACAGCTGATGTGAGTTGTAAGTAGATATGTTATTCATATGTTGTAAATTGTATATTATTGCATAATTGTGTGTATTTAAGAGTGTGGTTTGTGCTAGTAAAATTTCATATCTTAATTCCTACATTTTGTCATCGAAATCCCAACGAAACAAGACAGATTCCTTACCTCCCCCATGATGGACCCCCCCCACACCCGATATAGAATTTTATTGCATAAAACGATGCATTTAGGTGTAGAGATTACACCAGTAAAATTTCATAAATTAATTCGTTCATTTTGGCGTCGAACCGGCCAGGATTGCATCTGTCGGTATTTCCGTCGGTCAACCGGTAAATACCTATTTCCAAGCTGTCGAAACGGCGTCGGTATCGGTCACCTCGTTCCTTGCCCCGGAGTTGAAACTAGAAAACATCCAACTCAAGAATTGGCTATGAAAGAATAGTAGCCCACCATCTCCTCCAGATACTTGTTTCCTAAGAACACCAAAGACTTGTGGGAAGTTGCTTACTGCCACTTCACACAAGAAAAGAATGCAATGCGCATCTACAAGATCTGGGATAAGCTCTTTGTTATCGTTGAACGAGTACTATGATGTCATCGTCCCCTTGTCACAAGAGCTTGATTTCTTCGAGGTTGTCACCTCTGATGAACAAACCAAGGAATGTGACAACCTCATCACTACAAATTTCCTCCACAGGTTACATCCAACCTTTGCACCTATTTGCAGCATTATCCTGGCAGGCAATCAGTTCCCCTCCTTAGAAGACGTGATTCTTTCGTCTACAACAATGAGATAACTCTCACAACACAGTTCAGCCATCTTACCAAACTCACAGCAAGTCATGGTCGTTGCAACTTCAAGTCGTGGTCGTGGTCGTGGACGTGCTCCTAGACCCAAGCACCTTCTGTAAAAAACTGGGTCGTCTTGAGAAGAAGTGATACTAGAAGCATGATCGTCCCTACAAGCACGAACATGGAGCAGGCATTGCCTAGTTGCCTAATATGCATACAACTAGGTCACCGTATCCTCAATTAAGTATGAACAGCTTTTGCAAGAATCTCAACAGCAGACTGGATCATGGAACAAAATTTCGATCGAAATTGCAAAATTTTGCTCGAAATTTCATTTTTTTTTTTGCAATCGGACATCAAAACTTACGATCGGACATGTGAAACGCACAAATGCATGGAATGGGACGTAATTTCACGAAAATTTCGACCCTAGGTGAGAAATTTTGCAAAATAGGGTGACATTTCGCACCAAAAAGCCCAGTTTGGGTCGAGCTTCAACCGGAATTCTGAATGGGAGCGACGTTCTTGCGAAAAGTTTTCAAGTCGAGGTAAGATTAAACGCTAACTATAGGTACAAGAAGGCAGATATTGCCCAGGAAAGTTGAGGTTGCTCTCAAGGACATTTCCTGGGCGCGTGGTCGCGGAAGATGGGTCAGCTGATTTAAAAGCATCAGAAGCAGCAGCAGCCAATCCAATTAAGGAATCGTGCCCCTTACTCCATTTCAAATGGTACAGAACCACAAGTTAAATTTTGAGAAATATGTTCCTAAGACTGTTAATACTACAACTTGGGTATTTTGACCATTTTTTTTATTCCTCTTGCTTCTAAAGGTTATTTTGCTTAATTCTAAGGTATGTTTACCCTATCCTTAGACCGTCTATACATTACCTTCATCAATTTCTACACTCTTATAGAGATATGGAAATATACTCCAAAAATAACTAAGTTCCTTCTTGGATATATGTATAAATGTCCCATGTAACTTAGTTAAATGCTAACACTAGACTTGATACAAGTTGTAGTTGTAAATTTAAAAATTGAACTGTAAATTTTAAATTCTAAGCTATAACTTGAAGTTTTTAACAGTCTAACTGTCTAGCAGACTTGACATTTCTGTTCACTTGTGCACTCACTCATCAAGACATGGATCCCACCCTAACCTCTAAACATATAACTTTGTTATATAATCTAGCATGTTTATGTCTAAACATTGTGTTTGCATAATTTCATAACTTAATTCCTTCATTTTGCCATCGAAATTCTGTCGAAATTGTTCAGCTTCCTTCACTTACAAATGTGGAAGACCTCCCCCCACATATCCAATATGAAATATTATTGCATATTTGAGTAGATCTTGGCGTTTAGATCGTCCTGGTAAATTTTCATGATTTGATTCGTTTATTTGGTCGTCAAAATTGTTAGGGCCGTAAATATCGAAATTTCGGCTGAAACTTCAAAAAAAAAAATATGGGCCATCGGACACAACATTGAAATCGGACATTTAATTCTATAAAATGTACAAACAAGAGTTTATGTATTGATCCAGAGACTCCATGTCTATGCAAACTGTTGCGACCTCTTCAGTGCATCTAGCATCCAACCAAGGTGATATGAGGGCCTCCACGGTAGCATCCCGCTCCTCCCTGGATAATTGACTATGGGGCCCCACAGCACACGGCAGGTATGAGATACCTACTTTCAACTCGTGAATCATATATTCCTAATTCCTCAGTCACACTTGCGGGTGGATCTATTAAAACCATCCAAACAGTGTGCATCTTTCACCAAAACATAAACTCTTGTTAGTACATTTTATCCCTAATTTTCCTTTCAATTTAATTTTATGATGTCAAACTTGTTGATGCCTTTAAATACAATGTAATATTCGAATAGTCATGGCTTTGTGTTACATGATTCTCGGGATTTGAAGACGGTTGCCAGGGGTTCTAGAGCTATTGATCTTTACTGTTTTGATTGTGATTTCCTCCTAATCACATTCAAACTTTAAGAGATACAAGGTCAAAAAGTGAATAGATCAACTTTCACTTTTTTTGGTACCAACCTAGGATGTACAGCTAAAGGGATATCTAACCACATAAACTTCATCATCTTTTATCTTTTGCATCTGGTGTCAAAAAGTATAATAGATTTTGGTACCAACCTATGATGTACATCCAAAGGGACATCTAGCCACATTAAACTTCATCATCTTTTATCTTTTGCATCTATTATTTGTTGGTAGGACCATAACTTGTAAGCCATTTTATATCCTTGGTTTGAATTGATTCAGTAATGGATGGATCATGGTTATCAGAATCAGACCGCACTGGTCGGTTCAACTAATTGAACCAAGAACCGATCACTCTACCAGTTTGATCCCCTCTCAAAGCCGTAAATGAAGACTGATCGGCATCAAACCGATGAACCGACTGGCTGAATTGGCGAACCGGTCCGATTTGAGCCCAAACGGACGATTCTCTCAAGTAGCAAATAAATGTATTATTGCGGCTATTTTTTGCTGATTTGGCTGTTGGGTGTTGGTTGCATAACCGTTTCTTTTGCCGGTTCAAGGGTAATACTTTTATTCTCCATCTATGGTTCACTAATCTAAATTTCACATTTGAATTGTCATTGATTATCCATGTAGTATCTGCACATTTCTTTTATTGTTGTTTGATTTCTAATTGCATTATTTAGCATGTAATGTCCCCAAAATGGCGTCAAAGACTTGTAGTATATTTAGGTTAGTGTAGTTAATTAATGTTGTATTGGGTTGTATACTTAATGAATCAGTTAATTAATTTTGAATACTATGTAAATGTTGGTATATGTATGTCCATGAATAGAATAATATTTGTTATTTGGTTTGTTTATCAAGTTAATGTGAGCAGTTGTGGTATTATTCATGTTTCATAACTTTTGGAGGAATATTTCCCGTGACTATCAAATACATTTATATACTTTTAAATTATTAGTGGCGTCATGTTGACGTCACCGGTTGAACCGGTCAGACCACTGGTTGAACCAGTGAACCTAGAACCAAAGGCCTCACTGGTTCATTGACCGGTTCGGTTCCGACAACCTTGGGTTGGATGTTAGCTAAAAAGTAGGACAAAATAACATGATCAATGACTGGAATTTACAATAGAGTAAAATGAACGACTACTTTAACACTAGAATCACGAAAACAAATACATGTATACTACACATTTATCTATATTTTTGGCAACTAGCATTTATATCAATTTATCCTGAAGTCAATGTGTATATGTCCTATATATTTGGAAATCGTAATCCCATGTCTGCAATATACAATCTACCTATATTATTGACAACTAGCATATACATCAATTGATCATGTTGTCGTGTCTTGTATCCATGCTTCCTATATCGACGTAGAGTTGTTCTATAAACCTATTCTTAATCTGAAAGGGATCTTGCGATCACATACAACTTTAGTTGCACTCCTTCATTTCAACCATCCAGTGGTGATCAAACATCGTCTTAAAAATCGTCATCCACTTGAATAACAGAAGCCAAGTACAAAAATTATCACATTTCGATACATCCACTCCATATAACTTGGCCCCCACATTCATAATTAATATTGATGAAACTATAATGCATATAATATGTTTTGCATCTATGAAACATAAATTCATTAGATTTCAAGGCATTTCTTCAAAGTTCAACTTTATCATTGAATCATTCTTAGTTTTATCAATCAGCACAAGATCATCAGCAGAAAACATGCACCAAGGATATCATCTTCAACTTGCTTTGCTAACTCATCCATAACAAGACTGAATAGATCTGGGATCAATGTCGATCCTTGTTTTACCCCGGTTATGATAGACTATCTTTGAACTATCACACGCCTTTAATCAAGTCAATGTAATGGATTGGCATAACATATTTCTCTAAAACCCACCACACCATTTCCCTAGGTACTCAAACATAGACCTTTTTTCCAAATTGATAAAAAAACAATCGATGATCTCTTTTGTTTTCTTTGTACTTCTCCATAAGCCTCCTTATGATATTAATGGCATCTATTTTGGATCTTCAAGGCATGAAACCAAACAGGTTGTTTGATACCCCATCATAGATCTAAACTTTGCTCCATAATCCTCTCTGAAAGCTTCATAGTATGGCTCATCAACTTGAATTACTTGATACCTCTGCAAGTTACATCTCCTATATTCTTGTGGATGAGGACTATGTAATTGTTTCTCCACTCATATGGCATCTTGATTTTCAAAATCATATTGAAAATAGGCATTAACCTCATAGCTCCTCCATCCCCCATACTCTTCCATCACTCTATACATCAATAGGGTTACTAGCAGGCATGCATGCCTTTCCCATTTTTATCTTTTTAGAAGCATTTTTTATCTTAGATTGTGAAACTCGTCGTGTGTTAGTGATATCTCTTATATTCATGTCACACAAGTCCTTTACATTATTCAATGCAGTAGAATTGAAAGCTTTTAAAACTATTTTTTGATTCGTTCTTTGTATTATCATTCTTTACCAACACTCTTACCATCTTTTACTTGATGCATTTTACTTAAGTATCTTCCCCTTTCCTTTCATTTATACGAGCGACCAGACTGCTTTTTTGCAATCTTTGAATAAGAATTTTTGGTTTATCTTTGGCCACATATCTATCTAGTTTGATTTTTGTTTTTCAGATGCCTGAGTTGTCCACTTCTTTTGCCACTAGCTCGAATGTAAAGAAAGGACTTCATTATTGCATAAAGGCTGACTTTCTATTTTTTGATTCGTTCTTTGTATTATCATTCTTTACCAACACTCTTACCATCTTTTACTTGATGCATTTTACTTAAGTATCTTCCCCTTTCCTTTCTTTTATACGAGCGACCAGACTGCTTTTTTGCAATCTTTGAATAAGAATTTTTGGTTTATCTTTGGCCACTTATCTATCTAGTTTGATTTTTGTTTTTCAGATGCCTGAGTTGTCCACTTCTTTTGCCACTAGCTCGAATGTAAAGAAAGGACTTCATTATTGCATAAAGACTGACTTTCTATTTTTTTATTTGTTCTTTGTATTATCATTCTTTACCAACACTCTTACCATCTTTTACTTGATGCATTTTACTTAAGTATCTTCCCCTTTCCTTTCTTTTATACGAGCGACCAGACTGCTTTTTTGCAATCTTTGAATAAGAATTTTTGGTTTATCTTTGGCCACTTATCTATCTAGTTTGATTTTTGTTTTTCAGATGCCTGAGTTGTCCACTTCTTTTGCCACTAGCTCGAATGTAAAGAAAGGACTTCATTATTGCATAAAGGCTGACTTTCTATTTTTTGATTCGTTCTTTGTATTATCATTCTTTACCAACACTCTTACCATCTTTTACTTGATGCATTTTACTTAAGTATCTTCCCCTTTCCTTTCTTTTATACGAGCGACCAGACTGCTTTTTTGCAATCTTTGAATAAGAATTTTTGGCTTATCTTTGGCCACTTATCTATCTAGTTTGATTTTTGTTTTTCAGATGCCTGAGTTGTCCACTTCTTTTGCCACTAGCTCGAATGTAAAGAAAGGACTTCATTATTGCATAAAGGCTGACTTTCTATGTACTTAGGCTTTCCCTATCGGGTAAGTAGCATATCTCCCTTTGATTTATGGTGCAAAGCTTTCCACTCTATCTGTACCCTCCCCCTTATCATTTAATGAAGTATATATAGGGTGTTCATTCATTGCCCACGCGGGTAGCTACCCACTCCAAATTTGGTTACTTTTTTTTAGAGTTTCTTAACACATGTACAAGGTTGCTTTACCTTGCAAACTGTTAATTTTCATGCATAAACAGTTACATTTGTAACAGATGTAACATATATACAATTACATATTTATTCCAGAAATTTTACTGTTTTCTGCCCGGTTTTACTTTTTTAGCCGAATAGTTACATTTTTGCCCAGCGAGTTACTTTTCTGACTAAATAGTTATTTTTCGGGCCGCACGGTTAGCAAATTCCAGGTTACCCACGTGGGTATCAAAGATGCACTCATATATATATATATATATATATATATATATATATATATATATATATATATATATATATATATATATATATATATATATATAGAGAGAGAGAGAGAGAGAGAGAGAGAGTATGTCTAAACTACACTCAAGTGCATGGATTACAATGTACACTCAAGTTTAGTTTGCATATCAAGACCATTTTATTGTGAAATTTAAACCATTGATCTTCATTGTTATAGTAAATGTAGATTATATACAGAATTTGAGCTCATTTGGATGAGTGTAAGCCACTAACCAAAGGACAACAAAATCAGTGTATCGAACCAATTTCAAGTACATCATTTTTATTGTGTTTTGATGCATGACCTATATGTGTCTCGACGAGCTCATATTTTATTTATAGGCTATTCATAAGATATCTAAAGGATTAACGGTTTAGATTTATAAATAATCGTTGCATGATGGAAAACGACTTGAGAGTATTATGCATACAATCTATTTGAGTGCATTCCAATCTCTCTCTCTCTCTCTCTCTCTCTCTCTCTCTCTCTCTCTCTATATATATATATATATATATATATATAGAGTCAGGCTAGTGCACACTCGAGTGTACCGGAGGCACCGTACACCTCGGTCATTTTTTAAGATGCAATAATTTTTTTTTAAATCTTAACCGTTGATCTTCTTAACTATCATAAGAACATACTATATAATAAATTTTAGCTCATTTGGACACTTATAGGTCGTGCATCTAAAGGAGGCAAAAATCATGTATTTCAAATTAGTTTTGTGCGTCGATTTTGTTGTCCTTGGATGAGTGACTTACACTCATCCAAATGAGTTCAAATTTTGTATGTGACCTATTATTATTGTAACCATGAAGATCAATGGATTAGATTTTGGAAAAACATGGTCTAGATATGCAAACACCATTGGGGTGTACGGCGTGATCTGTACACTCGAGTGTATTCTAGCCTGACTCTATATATATATATATATATATATATATATATATATATATATATATATATATATATATATATATATATATATATATATATATATATATATATTCCCATTCTCTACAGTCCAACTTCTTATGTATCTCTTCAAAGTATCTACATCTAGCCTTTGGAACTACTTTCTTAGCTAAGCTTCTTTATTTGCTAGCTTGTATCACTGAAAAATTCCATCATTTTAAGATTTAGTCAAGTTATTATAAATCTCCCTTTTGAGTTTAATAGTCTTATGTACTTCATCATCCCACCGCCAAGTCTCTTTTTGTGGATATCCACACCCTTCAGACTCACCCAAAACCTCTTTAGTATTGTAGTAATGTGGTATAGGTAAAAAAATGCAGTTTTATAATTCTCAAAAAGATGTCTACTATTTTAAAAAGTGCACGCTTAAGTGTTCTCTTTGCACTTAAGCACCAAAGGAGGGTCAACACTTTCAAAAACATTGGTAAGGGTAGATACAATTTGATATAGATGCATTATTATACTAATATATTTACAAAATAAGATTGTAATAAGTATTTATATCAAGTAAAGTTAACATTTTTACAGAAAGACGTCAGAAATTTATGAACTAATGGCAATCACCCCAACCTTCATTAGTAGGTCAAAAGATAAGCCAGTTGTTGAAATTCCCTTTGGTGAGATTTGTCGGACTCCATCATCACGTTCAGTTGATAGAGGAACGTGTAGGTTGTCCAATTACCAACAATGGCCATGATTGAACTTCATGAGTATGCTACCAATAAATATTTTATAGTATTGATTTTAGAGCAAACTTAACCAGACATTTGTGCTCAAGCTAAGTTTGGCCTGGATCCTGCTAGTGATCAAGTCAGGTTTGAAAAAAAAAATTGACCACTATGATACATGGTTTTAGGGTTTGACCAGACCACACCCATGCCTACTTCAACGAATATATTTTTTAAGCATGAAGACATTATTTAGAAGGAAATATGTCATATATGACCGGTTTTCAACTTAACTCGGACGTCAACACAGTAAAATGCTTGAGTGTCAGGTCTCTGGTTCCATTGTTAGGTCAATCCAGTTAATCTAGTGACAACTACAAGATAAAATATGTTTGTAATACAATAAATATATACATATGTATGCATGTGTCTATAGTTGTATTATTGTATATGTTTATAATCTATCACATCAAAGCATGAATGATGAATTACGAAGCATTACAACATACAAAGATCAGGCATCCATACATAAATTAGCAAACTAATAATTGAATGTTTGAAATGTTGGTCTTGGGTGGAAGAGGATTACAACAAGTCATGTGGTCATTTAGAGAGTGGAAAATAAAAATAGAATCAGGTCTCCGACCCAATGGACGGGTCACTGCGTCGATAGTTGAACTAGTTGAGTCATTGGGTCAAGGCTCGTTCTTGGCAAAACATGGGTCCACTCCACCTAACCCATATACTTGTCAATGGTAGGTCAACTAGTTCAACAGCACGAGTCGGGACAAGTTTTCAAACCATGTATGCAGGCTATGGTACTAAACATCCTCGACATATGGCGATTAATCTTCAAAAGCAGGTAAACTTCCATGCTCCATTGGTTACCTACTTGTTTACATGTGTCAATGAATTCAGCGTATTTGGTGATGAAATTGACCCAACTAGCTCAAAACCTCCCATCTTCTTGATGATCATTGTAGTTATTATTGTCGCGCACATAGAGAAGGCATAAAGAAATTTGTAGGAACCCGTTCTTGAGATTGAGATGGCCATTTCCTTGGTTTCCAGCTAGATAGTAATGATAACTTTATTCATCTACTAGATTTCCACAAGGTTTGCAAAATCTGGTGTACACTGAATACCACTTCACCTCTTTTACTTTGTCCCCTCTTTGCAAATTGAAGTATTTGGAAATAAACTCATGCTTTTTAATTCTACAATGTGATTCAATTGGGATTTCTACAAATACGGAACACCATATATATAGAACAGATTTGGGTTCTAAACATTTCATATAGATGATTATAGATGGATAATGTGTTTAGCAAAATTTGATGTTTTATGCCTAATTCCCTCACAATCTCACTATCTTTTAGCTTATTTTGCATTTAAATGTTAGTCCACAACTACCTCAAAGTTTCCTTACGTTTTCCAAAATCTTCCACTTCCATGTCTGTCTAAGTTGACACGAAGACGACGTCCTTTACATTTACATGTGATTGTGTGTTTTTTCTACATAGGTAAACCTATATGGATGGTTAGATATAGACATATGGATGGTTATATAAACATATATTTTGTCTTTAAACTAATTGATTAAATCTATAAATTTTTCATCGTAAAATCACTATATTTTTTGTCAAAGTGCATTGAAGTTTAATTGTAAAAATCCTCAAAGTTTCCACACACTATCACACCTTTAGAAGTTGATGTCATGTTCCATGTATCCAGCCATTCTGGTAAACATATGGTTAGAGGGATTACAAGATTTAAAGACCACATTATGGTGGAAACAAAGTGACCAAAAGATTCTTATCCTACTTATAGTAAGAAGTAATTTTTATATAACAGCTATATGACCATCCATGTTGTATGCGGGAGAATGGTGGACAATGAAGACACAAAATATCAACAAGATGAATGTGGGTGAAATGTGTATGCTAAGATGGATGTGCGATAAGACAAGGAAAGATGTCTTGAGAAATGACTATGTAAGACAAGGAAAGATGTCTTGAGAAATGACTATGTAAGGAATAAAGTGGTACTTGTGAGTATCAAGCAAAAGTTACGTCCAGGTTGTTTGAGATGGTACGAACATGTGCAACACAAATCGAGAAATGCACCAATTTGAAGCAAAATTAGTGAGTTGAGCACAATCAAAGGAAATGAGGCGGGCCTAAACTAGCTTGGGAAGAAATTATAAGAAAACACTTTGAATGTTTACATCTTGACGAGAATATGACCAATACCAAAGTTGAATGGAAAAAAATGATCCATGTGGTCGGCCCAACATGGTTGGAATTAAGGCTTAGATCATAATGATTATGGCGGTAACAAAAATTTGTGTACCATACATTCTCAAGGATTCTAAATGATTTCAAAAATGGTGAGTGTTAAGAAACTAGTCTATCAACAACACAAAGAAGTGGATTTTTTATATGTTCATACACCCTTTTAGTACAAAGGATGTGCATGTTCTTCTACTGAATAAGATGATGACATAATTATCTTTAAGGTTAGAATACAACACCCGCATACACTTTATGTGTGTAGGAGGTAGTTGAGAGATGCCAAAAGGGGTTTTTGGGGAAATGAACAATATAAGAGGTTGACTCATTCTTTTAAGAATGTGGTGGGATCAATGGCGTGGTTGCTAGTACAACTTCAAGTAGAAGGGATTCTCCATTTGTCAACTTGCAGGAGATGACAACAATAGGCCATTAGGTAATATTAAGATAAGCAAATTACACTCTCTATGAAGATCTTCTAGTCTAAGAGGGAGATCTGTAATTAACACAAATAGCTGATAATTAAAAAAGTCAAGAGGTAGGCGGGAAGATATGCTCTCCAGAGCCAAGTCAAAGGTAGGGTAAGTGGTGGAGAAATTCTCCTTTACACATGTAATCTCCACTCACTAGCTTCTAAGCCATATTTGCAACACTTGTTAAGGAGCAACTGAAAGATCCTACTTGCATACAAATCGATGTGTATATGCAAAGATCTAAAAATAAAATAATAAGGAAAGGTGGCCCAAGTATAACCACCAAAGGACACATAAATGATATCAATATATGAATTGCATGCTATTATGGGTCTACCATCTTCCCCAATACGTTGATGCTTTTGGAGAGGTACGAGATTACAAATGCATTGGGATTAACACAATTGGTATACAAAATGTTGTACGAATATTTCAACAAGGGTAAGAAGGCATTTGATGATAAGATATCCCCTCAACTGGATGCCTGTGCAACCCACTTCATCTGTGATTCCAAAAGGCATGGATGAGTTGATTGTAATTTACATTCAGTAAGGTTCAGAAGTTATCATATTTTGTGCATTAGGTCTCATTTTATTGCAGGTGGTCTACAGTAGACCGTCTACTACCTTGAGACAGTAACTGTTGAAGCCGCGTTCATTATGTCATTCATATACAGTGAATCCTTTCTCTAACTAAGCAGAGAAAGGAGCATTGAGGTGGCGATTTAGCTTGTCCAGAAATCACTTGGTTTGGTACAAATTATTTGACACTATACCCTCCGTCCAAGAAAGATGGGCTGTGAAGTTCGTTTTCTGGAGTTAAGTGGAATTTTGTAAAGAAAAGAAAAACTAATTTGAGGGCAAAGATTGAATCTCTTGTAATAACAGAAACTGCTGAGAGACTATTCATAAATTAGTCTGAATAATGGAACCAATAGCGGGGATAATCTAGTTGGTGGATGGAGAATCGGAGACGAGACACCCACCATTCCATAATTACAAAAGGCAATGACTAAAATGACAGAGATAACAACGCAGATGAACCCCAGCGGATCAGACAGGCAATATCTTATAACCATTAACATATAATGGAAGTAAATTCGCTTCTATCCTTTGAAAGTGAGCCAATTTCTAAATTATATATAATGTAATATGGACTGCGTAATACAACCTATCTAATTGTAGCATTCTATCTAATCTTATCAAGGTCATGAATCAAGTCTGATTTTCTTTCCTTTCACATTCATCTCCGACTTTATTGGTTATTCATTGTAATATTTTATCATACTGTCAGATGAAAATGTGTTATGTAGGCCCTTCTATATGGAAAATGATAAGACAGTCCAGTAGCAGCT
The DNA here is from genome assembly GCA_963693085.1 of Alisma plantago-aquatica. NCBI lineage: Eukaryota > Viridiplantae > Streptophyta > Magnoliopsida > Alismatales > Alismataceae > Alisma > Alisma plantago-aquatica. The sequence goes on from OY856410.1 coordinate 1,050,570,674, forward strand.
AACAAAAAAATTGCATTCACGCACAATACATTAGCGTGCAAGTTCTATCGGGCCACGGTTTATATGATTATAAGCTGACCTCATTCCCCACATGAAACTCCTCGAGGCAGATAGGACATTCGCTGCAATCAGTAGGGACAGCCTTTAGCCTGAACTTTGGGAGTTCCTGAATAAGCGCTTCAACTGCCTCCCTCTGCCAAAAGAAACGCTAAACTTATTTCCCGTAGTAGTCATTATGAAGGGAATAAAATAAAAAGAACAGGATATCCTGTTAAAGATACTAAAAGGGATGATCTTGGTTGCATAAGAGTTGGGCAACCATTACATCATATAGGATTTAAGGACTAGACTTGCTATTGTGACATGACAACTCGTGCAGAAGTTTCACATACAGTAATTTCGTTAAAGCACTTTACCATCAATTTAAGAAAGATTAGTGTAGGTACAATTACCTCCACTATCCAACACATGAACTTCATAATAGGAAATAAATAATAAGTGTTGAATTCAAGTGCTACAAGCAGATATTATCACAGATTCACAAACAGTGCATTGGCAAGCATCCCTTTTTCTCCCTGGAATACTATGATTGAAACTAGCAAGTAGCAACCATGTATATATACTAGGATGTTTATAGAATAGATTGGTTTACTGCACAGCCACCCATGCAGCATGCAAATCGTGATACGGCTCCCACAAGTTTCTGGGTGGCAACATTCCATGGTACACACTTTTCAGGAAGTAAATCATGAAACCAATGTAGAAACAGCTTACTAATTATTAAATTTATTGTTGGGACATACACTCAAAACTAGCTAATGAAAGAGCTCTTTCATATCTTTCAAGATTGATATAAAAGCTCAGACGTATTTGCATGTATCAAGAAGCAAAATTCAACATGATAAGGGCATCCAAGCAGACATTCTCAAGTGCAAATGAATAGCTAAATAAGGAAACGCCTAATCCCATTCACAATCTTATACAGGTAAAATTGTAAATTCATCCGTCATTACGTGGCATTTGGTTGTTTAACATGATAGAATAAAATGTTGACAAAGACAAGTAAAACTTCACAGAGCATGCCAGTTCCTGAATCCACCCAACAAGAAAGTAAGGTAATGGTACCATTTCAGAAGGATTCCAGGAGTTTCCATTCCAAAAAAGGTTCACGAAATATTTAGATTCAGAAATTTTTTGATATTTTACGTTATTCATTGAGGATGTTGTGCTGATGCTACGCGTCTACTTAACACCAATATAGTAGTCAATGCAAGGGCACAATGGCCACTATGCAAACTGCTAAGGCCCGTTATCTAGCTAGCATAAACTAGGTATCTCCCTCTCTTAACACTTCATAGAAACTCAACAATAAATCAAAGAATATGTATCTGAAGAAACCATCAAAGACATTGCATTTTTTTAAATAAAACTTTCTTGCAGATTTCCTTGACGGTTATAGTTTGTGTTTGGAATCTGTAACAAGCATTTAATCTCGTAATCAATTTACTACAAGCAATGTTCAGGAGATCAGTCCATGTGGCTGCATATGCAGCAGCTTATACCTATGCAGTCACCCGGCCGTACCACATATTGTTCACTAAGTTCGTCCTACCCCACATATGGGACTGCCTGACTGATTAAACACCGCTTTTTGAAAAGCCCACACTACTTACTCCAAGATATGTAATTATGCATACATACATATACACATATTAATATATATATTTCAATGTACACGCACAGATAACATAGACACTTCAACCCATATGTACGTATATTTATATGTATACATTTGGATATGTAGACATGTATATATACATAGATAAGATACATAGTATACCACACCTTACATCTTTTTTATACTTATTTATATGTATACATCTAAACATAATAATACATATACATACAAATATTACAGACATATCAAATATATATACATATTTACTCATATGTAAACATACAATACATGTATATTTATAAGTTTACATTACAATAACCATTTTAATACATTCTACAATTTAAATATTTCATGATATTATTCAGTATTATATATGTATACTAGTAGAAAATCCAAAATGGTATGCACTCCCCCTGCATATATTCCCACATTCCGAACTCTATGACGTATCCACACCCATAGATCGCGTACCACTTTTCATATTTATGAATACGTGCACGCTTGGTGTATACTATTCGACTATATCACAGCAAGAAGCCTATATCCGCAGGCAAATGTGAGAGAAGCATTATTATTAAGTAAAATGATAAAGAAGCACACACCAAAACATATTATATCCTTTTGAGAACCCTCTCAGACACATACAAAAACTTGTTGAATACAACAGAAGAGGAGCCAATGTTGTAGGAACTCATTCACATTGGCTGGGTTGAATATGGGCTTGTAGTACTTCTAATGTATATATTTATATTTCTTCCTCGATTTTGTGCACTCTTTTAGTGTCTTGTCTTTTATCCCATATTGGTGAACTTTGTAATGAGGGACTCCTATCCTATATAAGGAGGATACCTACGCTTGTATTGGTGGCACAATCATTAGAATCTTATTCTATCTACATGGTATCAGAGAGGTACGACCCTCCCTAAGCCTCCCTCCTTCGCTGCTCTCGTCCACCAGGCTCGCCCCGTTTCCTCTCCGCCAAGCCCACCAATACCAACCGTTGCTCCCGTCCGCCCCATTCCCTCTTTGTTCCCTCTCCGTCCCCTCAGTCGTACCGCCATCCCCTCCATACTGCAGTTCCCGCCGCCACCACACATCGTTTCCCCCACCCAGCCACTCCCTGCCTTTCCTTTTCCCTCTGCCACCCTACAGCCACCTTCCGCCAATCACGATCATCTGCCCGACAGCCATCCACCCATGTCACCCTTCCGCCACTAGCCAGACACACCGCCGGCCACCGCTCATCATCCGTTCGCCACTAGCCAGACACATCGCCAGCCTCTGCTCATCCCGATCACCACCCCTCCCAGCATCCGCTCAATCCCTCCTCCAAAAACACCCACCAAGCCTGTCGGCTACCTACTCCACCTATCCGCCTGTCGCCAATACATCCCTACCAGCCATGTTTTCCATCAACCAATCTCCCACCTAGCAAACACCTTCACCACCCTCCACCTAAAAATCCACGCTTCGTGGATCTTTGCAGAGTTCTTGTCTTGTGTTGCATGTAATTGGAAGACTGCTCTTTACATAAAACAACCGCTCCTCGGTTCAACTTAATTTTCAAGAGGGATTTGCTCCCTCCCATCAACTTTTGTCACATGTCGATCTAATATGACGTTGTGACGTTGGTTTCTTAATTATAAACAACCTTAAATGCCCAATCTTCGGGCCTTCAGTTGATTCTTGTGTGATGTTTCATGCCTTGTTGCACTGAGAACGTGTGTGGACTGGTCTAGAGTTGTCTTTCATCATGGCGTGTATTAATAACTTCAAAATCTATGTGTAACCACAATCAAATTGGATGGTACTAATTACCATACGTGGTCAGCCTCAAAGCTCAAGGGCAGTACTCTCATCTGATCACAAAAGGACATGTTCTTCCATCTGAGAATGCTGACAAGAAAACTAAATAGACCTATGAGGCTATGACTTGTTGGCTGAGATCTAAACCTCAGGTCTAAATCTTAGGACCTCCCTGGGAAACGGCCAAAATCCTTGGCGAGGCCTAACCCCCTATCATCAACCTTTGATTTTCTAAACCCTATGTCTAGGATATTGTCCCACCTCTCATCCAGGGAAAAAAGTCACCATGTATCATCTAGACTACGTTGATGTTAATGTCCACCATCATCCCCCACTTGATTCCTTCCTTCTCCTAAATCGACCCATGTATTGAGTGTTTTGAATTTGGGCATCGATATGTTCACCCCAAAATGCTTTACATGGGACGCTGAAGGTGTATAGGATGAGATTGACAACAGCAATCAAGCAGATGTTTGCTCACACATTCAATTATGCACGTTGAACCAATTGATTCACAGATCCAATTGTGTTCATATTTAAGTCTAATTAAGCAAAAAGTCGGTCCATGTCTCTCCAAGACTATACTAAAAGTTAGTTTAATATCTCACATTAAGCTTGATTTTTAGTCTCTAGTTCTCTAGTTATTTAGTCATTTAAATATACATAAAATTATATATTAGTTATTTTGCTTTTACGCTCAAGTCTAAATATATGATACACCTCTTTATTTCATTCTCGGGATTGGACCATTTCAAATAGCAAAATCTTGTGGCTTTTATACTTCCATTGATAGCATTAGTGATGTTGCTAACTCTTCCTTATATCGCATGGATTTGACATGATAGTCCTTCAGATGAATTTTAGATTCTTCAAAAGCTCATAATGATGTAGGACAATAGTAGCCTTTGGCATAGTCGTTTGAGTAAAAAAAATATCATGTTTTATAAGTTTTCATGTGTTTTAGGTGTTAATTAGACTTTTCCAGTTTGCTTTTGTAAAGCAAGTGGTTTAGTCTGACATTGGTTACCAATTTAACTAGTCAATCTCAAACACCTATATATAGGCTTTGTAAGCATCTTCAGAAGGTAGACTTAGTGATTGAAATCTTTGAATGCAATTATATCTCTTTTGATAGTTAACTAATTAGTATAGATTTTAGTCATTAGGTTCCACATTATTTGGTATTGATGCCTAACCCTATATTATTAGGGTTGGGTCATGTTCCCGTTGATCATGGCAAGAGATGGCACTCGGCTTCCACTCGATCTTCTCCAATGCAACTTCCCCTGCGATTGTCGATCCCCATTTCCACCCATCCTTTGTCACTCCACCCTCTCGATAAACCCACTGCACCAAGGCCAAACAGCTCCATGTAAAGCCCCTCAACCCCAGCAACCACCGGTCTAAACAACCCATGTTCAGATAAACCCACTTCCCCTACAAACCACTGCCCCCTACTTGTTCTGAATGCAACAACCCGGCTTCCGTTGTCCTCTCCTACAAATTCCCTACAAAATACTCTTTGGCTATGCATACCAAGCTTCATATGCATGTGGCTGCAGTTACAACTCCAGAGCTTGATGTTTTGCAACCTTGTTATGTATATTCTTCTTCTATTGAAAAATTTTCTTTTGCAACAATAGATATGGAGCAAAATATGCATAATACACCAAGGGTGTCTACGAAAATGTGTGAGGATTCTACCAAGGCTAAAAAGTTGTGATAACAATGAAATAAAAGTAAAAGTTCTCTTTACAAGAGCCGACAAAGACGGACACGCAATGACAATTTATAGGGAAACCTTTCTGGTCAACTTTCATTGAGGAATTTAATCATCGGATGTCAAAAATGAATCCCCTTTGACCAACTCTAATTTTCAAATACTTGTTGATAACTTTGAAATTGCATTGATCACTTATAGCACAGAACTTCTACCAATTGATTAATACCATTTCGTTGTGCATAATCTTAGCGATAATCACTCAGACACTTGCTTTGGTGAGAGGCAACTATGGGCTTCCCCTTTGACCAACTCTGGTTCTCAAATACTTGTTGACAAAGTTGATATTGCATTGATCACTTATAACATAGAACTTCTACCAATTGATGATATCATTTCTTTGTGCATAGCCTTAGCAATAATCACTCAGACGCTTGCTTTGGTGAGAGGCAACTATGGGCTATACCTCAAGATAAGATATCTAGTTTCAAATTCAATGCCCTTGTTCATAGAGTTGTCTACTCGTACATGAGCTATCTTCAGTTCAACACCAACAATGGACTCAGCCCTATCTTTAATTCATAGGGATACCTTTCTTGTCAATTTTCATAGGGAAATTCAGTCACCAGATGTTGACAGTAAATCCTCTTTGACCAACTCTGGTTCTCAATTACTTATTGACAAAGTTGATACTACAATGATCACTTATAGAACAGAACTTCTACCAATTGATGAATATGATTTCGTTGTGCATAACCTTAGCGATAATCACTTAGACGCTTGTTTTGGTGAGAGGCAGCTATGGGCTACACCTCAAGATAAGATATCTAGTTTCAAATTCAATGTGCTTGCTCATAGAGTTGTCTACTCGTATATGAGCTATCTTCAGTTCACACCAATAGTGGACTCAGTCCTTTGGATTGTGTCTAACCAGTTTTTCCATATATTTTGGAATTTCAAAATGAGTAGCATGTATAAAATTAAGGATTATCCTGGTCTTTTTCCCATGCCTCCTCCATAGCCTCCAGACAAAAGTTATGAGTTTGCTCGTCTACAGCTTCCAAACATCAGTAAAGCTACTTTACATACACAATGGTGTTCCTTCTTGATCTCTTGCACTACTACCCTGTTTGTTGGTGTGATGCTATGTGACACACTGACAACATGCTTTAGAGACTTCCCCTAATTCTTCGGGCCCCATAGTGTTGTGTCGACTCGTCAGAGTCGAGTCTTCTAATACGTCAGAGAGTTAATGTAGGACGATCGTAGCCTTTAGCATAGACGTTTGAGTAACAAATATCATGTTTTATTAGTTTCCATGATTTTTAGGTGTTAATTGATATATTTCCTGTTTATGTTCGTAAAGCATGTGATCTAGGCCCGTTGGCTACCTTTCTAATTAGTTGGCTAAACGTCTATATATAGGCTTTGTAAGCCTCTTTAGAAAACAGGCTTGATGATGAAAATCTTTGAATGCAATTATATTTCTTTTGATTAGTTTTATATCAAATTCGTCTAGATTTCAATAATTAGGTTCCGCATTGCATAAGCTTGTTTAAGAAGGGAGTTGGCTTTAAGGATCATGTTTCAAGCATGGTTATAAGGGCGCCCGCCTTGGCGTGCCTAGGTGGCATGGTCGGCCACCTAGCCTCCAGACCCTAGGAGCCCAGTCTAATTAGGCTGTTGGGCAGCTAGGCGCCTGCTGGGCCTAATTGGGCCTACATTCTGGGCATATTATACTTTTTTTCTTATCTTCCTATAGCTTTATTTTGCTTTTTTTCGCTATTTGTTCTTCATCCTTAATCTCTCTTGTTTTTTTATTTTCATCCACTGTACCAAGGCGCCTGCTCAGCCTAGATTCTGGGCATATTATATTTTTTATTTTGTTTGCTTTCTTATCTTCCTACGACTTTCTTTTGCTTTTCTTTCGATATTTGTTCTTCCTCCTTAATTTATCGTGTTTTTTCTTTTCATCTACTGTTCCACCAAACAGTTGTGATGTTACTGCACGTTCCATTCTTTATTTTCACACTATCAAGCAGCAAAATTGTTGCAATGTTGCAGAGTTACTGTTAGTCTACTATTACCCATCTAATAGTGCTCCACTATAACGGATTTACTGCATACTCCAAGATTTTTTTCTTCTTTTCCTTCTTCATCCTCCAATTTCAATTCACTGTTTATAATTCTCTTGTATGAATGCACTCACATTATTGCAATGCTAATTTCTTGCTTGCATTTTCAGTTTTTTTACTCTAGAGTTCCAGTATTATACGCATATTAATAGAATCAACTCAAATGCCTCCAATCTTATTTTCCATGAGTCGATGAAACCCTATTTTCCTCCTCTTACTAATTCCCAGTTTCCTATTTATTGACAATTTATATATTGTCTATAGGTTAACATATAACTATATACATAGAAAAACATCTATAAATATATATATAACTATATATGAATATATTAATGGAAAAAAAGCCTAGGCCCCTAGGACCTCTGGGCGCCCCTGAGGAGCGCCACATTGGTTTCAAGGTGACTAACATATATGTATTGGCATGTTTATCATTTTTTGCTTTTAGCGTTGTCTATCAAAGTTGGACACAGTTTTTCCCATGTTCCAACTCGAGAAGACGTCTGACTCCTAGAGAGCTATTAGATTTTATTTTATACTTTGACATGAATAAAATTATATCAGAATTGTGAGTTATATAATAGGCATTCCACAAGCAAACCTATTAAGATCCAACGATCTATCAAATCTAGACATGAGAAGAACCAGGAGTTAATTTTTTAAAAACAAAATATCTTCTGCTGCCAAATTCTGTATAATGTGATTGGCCCATATCAAATATCAACCAAGTTCAGAGTTGAACTGAAATTGTATTAGATGCTGAGAAAGCTCAAAGCTTGTTAAGGCTTATTCGAGAATTGATTCAAGTTAAAGAACAATCATCGACGAGCAGGCTGAATCAGAAGCTCAAACTCGACCTCTGCTAGACACTTTCAAAGCACACATTCACCACTAAAATGTAAAATAGCAACTCAATTAGTATTAGAATAAGTTTTCCTATTAAAGTGGATAATTTTTCCCAATCTAATCTAGACATGAGAAGAAACAGGACTTGATGTTTTAAAAACAGATTATCTTCTGCCGCCAAATTCTGTATTATGTGATTGGCCCATATCAAATATTATCCAAGTTCAGAGTCAAAATGAAATTTAATTAGATACTGAGAAAGCTCAAAGCTTATTACGGCTTATTCGAGATTTGATTCAAATTAAAGAACAATCATCGACAAGCAGGCTGAGTCAGAAGCTCAAACTCAACCTCTGCTAAAATAGCAACTCATTTAGTATAAGAATAAGTTTTCCTAGTAAGTGGGCAATTCTTCCATAAACACTACAAGAAGCTAGGTGGTTTTTTTAGGTGAGTAAGGAGCAACTGGCCGCCATCCCAATTTTTCAATATGGCTCAGGTAGAATGTCTGAGAGGTGTCGGTAATTAACTGCTTCCACCCCGATCTGTTCTTCGAACAAAATAAGTATAATCATTATGTAAAATTAACTTCTGAAGTATTTAGCATTGAGATTTCTATCATTGGGGTGACAGCGAATGCCGACAATTCAAATCTAAGAAATCAAACAAATAAGATAAAATGGGGCACTGGCAGACAAATGCAGAACCTGCTTGATCAGCTTTACCTGTGGTGCAGTAAGGTAAAGACCTGGATGATATGCAGTATCTTGGCCCAATCCTCCCATTTCCAGGTTAACAGCTTCATCTAAGCTTGGCACGCGGATCAGGTCAACCAACACCTACATACAAAGAAAAAGTTATTGTGGCATATTTAAGATCCATCGAATATCTGATCATAATCCAAAACCTATTTAAGAAGGCAGGTCTAAAGTATAATAAATGATTTAAAGCCTAAGACAAACAGTTGACTGAGAACTACCAACTATGCACAAATGTCATGTAAAGGAATTTACTGTACGATAGGCAGTACACTTGCATCAAACTACCAAATACCAAGGTTGTCTAGGCACCTAGGCAGTGCCCTCCAGGACAGGGATGCTAGTCGGCCTCGGAAATGATTTTACAATACATACATACATACATACATATATAGGGAGAGAGAGAGAGTCAGGCTAGAATACACTCGAGTGTACAGATCACACCGTACACCTCAATGGTATTTGCCTATCTAGACCATATTTTTGCAAAATATAATTATTGTTATAATAGTAATACGAAAAAATTTGAGCCCATTTGGATGAGTGTAAACCACTCATTCAAGGACAAAAAAATCGATGCACAAAACTAATTTCAAATGCATGATTTTTTCCTCCTTTAGATGCATGACCTATAAGTGCCCAAATGAGCTGAAATGTATTATATAGTATTGTTCTTAAGATATTTAAGAAGATCAACGGTTTAGATTTCCAAAATGATTGCTTCGTGATGGAAAATGACTCAGGTGTATGGCGTCTCATGTACATTCGAGTGTGATAGATAGATAGATAGATAGACAGACGTCTCCGGTACATTCCGCATTCATGTTCTAGCAAGTTTATCTATATCAGTGCTCTCTACGCTTCAGCAATCATATGTACACTAAAATCATACCTCAATTGACCTATATTAGAACTGACTTGACCTATACTGACTTAAATGAGACTTAATTTGCCGGATATGACTGAAATTGAGAAAACCTGGCCTATTATTTTAGACCTGATTAGGAAAACTTGGCTGACTTTGCACCTAATATAACCTAAATTGAGCAAAAGCAGGCCTACTTTTTCCAAATTAGGCCTAAAACAGACCTAAGACAGTCAAACCTAATTAGACCCAAACAGAACAAATTTGAACTAAAGTAGAACTAATTTGATCTAATTTAACCCTCATTGATCTACTTCAGACCTAACCTAACTTAATTAACCCTTAAAATGACTTAAGTAGGGCCTAAAAGGCCCTAGGCGCACAGAATTGGGACTCTCCTTCAGCGCCGCCTAGGTGGGCACTTGTACAACTATGCCAAATACGGATAATATATGAATGTCAAAGTGTTGTAACATAGTGACTTGCAACTGTTAGCTACTACAAAAGTTAATATTAATGATGGTTTCCTGGGGTATTTATAAAAATTTGAAGAGTAATACTGTTAAATAATATTTAGTTCTTATATTTAGCCATGATTGGAAAAGTGTACATACATACACATTTTGTAGAAAGATTTAGGAAATAGTTAATGATCATATACATGATACAAACTTTGTAGACAATAGGAAACATTCCAACATTACTGTCTTCAATGGCTAGTAGTAACGTTTTAACAAGCTTCCAAATTTCTAGTTTTGTCGCTCAATTTTCTGCCACAATCTATACATTAGAAACCAATGCTGGAATCTTTATGTTATCATAGATAGCCAACATGACTAGTGTTCCTAATATTAGACTGAAAACATGAAGTATCACAAAGTAGAGGAGAATCACGGTCATGTACCCGACCTTAACTACTGGCAGCGGCTGCCATAGCAAGATTAGGGTTTGGCAGAGTAGTCGAGCTGAGTTGTGGTCGTACATCAGATTGTTGTAGAGCGGAAAATGTGTCTTCCAAGGATAGGAACTAATCTCGTATCAAGATGACACTATGTTGCATGCATACTGTTGAGGAACTTTGCAGTGATGAGGCCAGTGCATTATGTTGTCTATTCATCAGAGGCGACAAGCTGGAAGAAGTCAAGTTGTTTCGACAGGGCAATCATGATAGTAATCCAAACTTTAGAGATGTGTCCCCATGTGTTCAACACACGTCTCAGATCTTGTAAATTTGCATCGCATTCTTTTATTGAGTGAGGTGGCGACATAGTAACAAATTCGGTATTCGGGATACATACGGTCGAGCTAAAAAATTGGGTATTCGGGAATTATGCGGAAAATTCGGCTTAAAAAACGGTCAACGTACGGTAAAAGTACGGTCAACTATTCGGGAAAAAGTCGGGAAAAAAACGGATATATATACATACATATATATACATGTTTGCAACATCCTAATAAAATTGCCCAACAAATATTAATTAGACATAAATTCTATGGAAGCTTGCTAGTTTGCTACATGCATCACGCAATTAGATAGAAAATCATCCACCAAATAATAATTACTTAGTCATTAAATAACCCTAATGTACAACAATATCATGATCAGCCAACAAAATATTAATTACTCATGGAGATTACAGTAATCATGGACGAGATTTCAAAATATTAATTGTTGTGAATCTTGTGATCATGGACATTTCAGCCACACGACTTAGTTATAAAACAGTCTACAATTGTTGGATTACTAGAGGTAAAGGAGAAAAGGGGAGGGTCATTATGGAGGAGGAGGAAGACGAAACAGTACTTTGGAAATTGACAGGGGCCAATGGAGGAAGTGGGGACATGTGATGGCTTGGTGGAAAAATTAAGGAAGGTTCAGGGGAGGGTGCGTGGCTGATGTGGGTGGCAGGCACAAGTTGGGCGGAACGACTACAGTGGGAGGGATGGAAGATGGCTTGTGTTGGGTGTCGTTGAATCACAAGGATGCAGCAGGCGATAGGGGACGATGGCCGCAAGGGGGTTTGGAAGAGGATGGTGGCGGGTGGCTGTGGGTGTCGGGGGTGGCCGGAACATAGGAACATGGCGTCGGGCTGCGGGTGATGCAATGGAGGGACATCGATGCAGCAATGGGGAGGGAAGGTGGCGGTTGCAGCAATGGAGAAGGGAGAAGCAAGGAAGGAGGGCGGCTAGGATGATGGAGAGATGACGGCAGACGGAGAAGAGGGGACGGAGGTGGGGAAGAAGATGAAGCAAAAAAAAAATACAAAGCGGACATACATGTTGTGGTTGAAAGCCGCAAGCGTCGCCGACGTCAGGTGCTCCTCTTCTTCAGCTATCAGCGGTGCTCCTCGCCGGCACAAGGTGCTCCTCGCCGGCGTTGGGTCCTGCTCCAGCCGACGTTGGGTCCTGCTCCAGCCTTGGGCGGAAGAGGGTTTCGTCGGGGGAGTCGGGCGGAAGCGGGGGAGTCGAGCGGAAGCGGGGGAGTCGGGGAAGTGTCGAGGGTTTTGCTAGTGGGCTGAATAAGGCTGAATACGGCTGAGTAAAAAAAAAACTAGTGGGCCGCTCGAAACAGTTCAAAACGCGAAAAAAATGACAAAAACACATTTAAAACGAAAAGTACGTATAAAACGCGTATAAAACCCGTTTAAAACATTTTATACGGTTTCAAGTATAATTCGGCCGTAACAAACGTTGGGCGAAAAAGTCGCGTTTTAAACGCGTTTTTTTCAAAAAAAAAACGCCGTTTTTTGTTACTATGGGTGGCGATGGGCGGCCTCCAACAAGTCTTTGGCATTTTGGTGGAAGATATACTTGGAAGCCATGGAGGGTTCTATATTGTTCCACAACAATTCTGGACTTGGCTGCCACCCCCATCCCCACTCAGGTTGGAAGGCTTCTTAAAGAACTTTAAGTGATCTCTGGATTCAAGAATCGTGTAAGATTGAATTCATCCACAAGCAGTGTTTTAGAAAGCGGCCGATTAATCGCCACAAGGTGATGGCCGATTAAAAATGCCATAAGCGCCGCTTGAGTGGATTTGAGAAAAGCGGCCGCTTTTTGCCCACTTAACCCTCTTTTTGCCCTCTTTTTTTAGAACTGCTGTAAGCATATAACATTGTGTACATTATATGCCCCGATTAGTATTGACTATAATATATTAAACTAGCATACACTAAATGTTCTATGATATACCTAGTTCTAATTTAGAATGCATAGATTGTATATAAGCTGTAATGATATGGTACTTTTGTGATGTATCCAAGTATATTATAGGTAACTATTATCTAATTTAGAATGCATACTTCGATTAAATGTACTGTTGTAATGTGTGACTATTTGATGATGTGCTAATGTAACATTACGTTTGTAAGCTAGCTATGATAGGTTTATTGTTTACTGTTTAGCCATGTAAACATGTGATTGCATCTTGTATATACACCTATTATTTTGTGTAGGGTGCTTTATCTATGACAAGTATATTGTATACTATATTATATAGATACAATCATTGCTGTATAGTTGGGTTATAAACTATTTGGGTGCTTTATATTATCTTCTACAATGTTTAGATATGTATAAAAAATTCAAAAATATAGTATTTCATATGTATGTAATTTTGCATAAAAGTTTATAGGAATTGGAAATCCGCTTTTCTAAAAAGCGCTCGCCTAATCGCCCGCCTGGCGATTAATCGGCTACAAGGTCCCGTTAGCACGTTTCCCGCTTTGCGCTTTTTTAAGTCATGTCCACAAGAGCGTAATTGTCTCCATTTTATTTAATAATGGAGATTGCAGCATTATCATTGTTGACGATGGTCCTACTTAGAGGATATTTGTCGTCAGCCATGGCTTGAGATCTAGGAAGCACAGACACTTCTCGAAGGTTGTCATGTATGTGTCCAACACGTGCTCAACATGGACACACTTCTGACATGTTCACTTTGGCAAAAAAAATTAGTGCTGAAAACGGCTTAGGCATGTCGTGGACGCATCCCAGACATGCCAACCCAACCCACTTAAGACTAAGTGTATGAAAATAAAACCCAAGGCTTCTCTAAATCCCCGCCTAAGTCCTATACTACTCCTTTAACTACTAACATCAGGTGGTTAAGCTCCAGCTGCTGCAGTCAAGTTGTCGACGCCCTTCTTTAGTATTCTTAGCAGCCATCATCAGCGGTATCATCTCTGCCAACTGCTACAACATTCAAGAATTGGCACGTCAACCACGAGGAGAAGAGTTGGATTCACCGCCTTCTCTTCATGTTCCATGTAACTCTTCTCCTTTGGAATCCCCGCGTTTTTCCTCTTCTACTTCTTCATGCCCCCTCCTCTTTTTCCTATTCTAAGTCTGCAGTAGCTACAAAAATGTTCCTTCACGTCCTTTTTTTCTTGCTCATCTACGTCTACTTCTCCATCATCTACTATTTCTTCTCCCCCTTATGTTCCTCTCTCATTCCTCCTCTTTTTCCAATCTAATTGTGGCAGCAGCTGCAACACTGCTCCCCATCCCCCTCTTATTTTACATTGGTCCTCCACATCTCCTTTTACCTTCTCTTGTCACTCCCTATTACTATTCTTCTTGCTCCTCCAGGAAAAAGTGGCAGAGTATTGTCCTCCCTAAACCTCTTTTTCTTGCTTCTCTACATCTCCATCTACCCTCCTCTTCTCTTGCCCTCCATCTTAAGTAACTCTCCAATGTATTCCTCTTCCTTTTCTTCCCTCTCAACCTCCAAGACACCATTCTCCATCTCCTCCACCACCAACATATTTCCTCACCCCTCCCCTATTTCCTCTTGATAGTACATGTTCTAAATTTCTTCCACCACCAACAAAAAAACCATTGTCCCCAAAATTCAGCTGCTCTTCATTTTTACAAATTTGTATATTTTTATTGCAATAATTTATAATCAAGCATCTTAATATATATTGTGATTCAATCCATATTGTGACTTGTGGATATATTGTTACATGTTGATTGTGGATTCGATTTCATGGTGATTGCCCCTGTGGCTGGTCTATTTAGATCATTTTGTATGTTTATACAAATAGCATATTAAATGTCATAATATATTCTACACAAAATTTACACATATATTATTTGTTTGTCCATATATTTGTTGTGTCCACTGTCATGTTTGTGTCCTATATTTTTGAAGATCATTGTGTTTGTGTCCATGTCCATGTCCATGTCTGTGTCCGTGTCTATGTTCGTGTTTGTGTTCGTGTTCGTGCCCGTGTCTACGGTGTTTTGTGTCTGTGTTTGTGTCCATGTCCGTGCTTCTTAGCTTGAGATGTGATTCACCAGAAGGATAGCAATGAATGAACATAGAAAAGTCACAGGAAAGTGCAGGGTGATGAGAAACAAATTCGCGACTATGCACAATCACATGAACGATGTGATGTGATAGGGATTAAGAAAGGATCTCAAACTTAGAAGCACTCACCCATGTCTGTAGGTAAGGTACACATGGAGGTAGAAGGGAAAAGAGGAACCTCAATGTCCTTGCAAAGTTTTCGTGGATCACCAAGCGTGACATTGTCGCAATTAATGACAAAGAGTCACTGTTTAGTTGGTGAAGAACGAAGAGCCAAAGTATGTTGACACAGACAGAGGCAACAATCCCATAAATGAAGAAATCCAGAGGTCGGGTGTCCTCCAAGGGAAGGGAGTCAGCCCAGATGGACTCTTGGGAGTTCGAGGTTGTCCGTTGCTCCGTGAGAGAGAGGCTGTGATATCGGCCTTGCTTCCTTGGAGGAGGAGGCACTCTACTACCTTTATGGGGTGAGGGCGGCACCTCCTATGGGGCTAGCAGCCTACAGCTCTCTTCTTGGAGGGTTGCGGCACAGCTGATGCCTCCCTAGATGGGTGACAACTATTGATGCGGCCTCCCTTAGTTGCGGGCCCCTTCTGGGTGTTGCGGTTGTTTAGGTGCAAAAAAGGAGGGGGCATAGAATTAAATGTCCGATTTCGATGCCGTGTCCGATGGCCTAGAAACAGAAATTTTTTGAAATTTCGCACTAAATTTCGATATTTACGGCCCTAACGATTTCGACGACCAAATAAGCGAATTAAATCATGAAAATTTACCAGGATGATCTAAACGCCAAGATCTACTCAAATATGCAATAATATTTCATATTGGATATTGGGTGGGGGGGTCTCCCACATTTGTAAGTGAAGGAAGCTGAATAATTTCGACAGAATTTCGATGGCAATTTCGATGACAAAATGAAGGAATTAAACTATGAATTTTTGCATACGCAATGTCTAGACATAGATACACTAGATTATATGATAAATTTGTATGTTTAGAGGTTAGGGTGGGATCCATGTCTTGATGAGTGAGTGCACAAATGAACAGAAATGACAAAGTTTGTTAGACAGTTAGACTGTTACAAACTTGCAAACTTCAAGACTTCAAGTTAAAACAACTACACTACTAGACTAGAGTACTACAAAGTACCGTTACCAACTTACATATTACAACTTATAATATATAAAACAAATTATAAACTAACAAAGTTACACATTACAATGTTCCATAAGTCTTACAGAGTAGGACTAAGAGACCAATAGTCCTAGTTGAAACTTGAGTGTCGTGGTGGTTGTTGTCCTCCTCATTGTTGACCATACATATGCTCATTGATACTATCAACATATGTTGCCCAACTCATATCATTCCTATACACGCGGTTATATGTCTCAACATGCTCTTGGTAGATCTCATCAGACACAAACTGCATCATCCCATGCTTTGGGAAAAATTCCTCAAGTGCTTTTGCTTGATCAATAGATGGTTGTGAAGCAACTGGAGCTGGAGGAGCAATAGCTAACGGAGGAACATACAAAACATCACGGTATCCCTGCCAAGTTTGCCCACCATCATTAGATTCCATATGAACATGTTCTCCAGTGTAAGAATAACCTTGCATCAGTGGGTCATTGTATCCTCCATACATATAGTCTGGTTGTACTTGTATACCTCTAGAAGAAGAAGAATAACCATCACCATAATTATAAGTCTCATGACTCCCACCATAACCATAGCCATAGTTATAGGGATCTTGTTGTGGTGGTTGTGCGACTGCAGGTTGTGTTTGTGGTGCATGAGGGTACCCAAATAAAGAATCAGCAATAGAAGATGAATCCTTGTCTGAAATACTCATGCTCCCAACTGATTCAGCCAAATTAGAAATACAATCACTTTGGTATTGAGGAGCTGGAAGAATAGCTAGAGGTGGTGGTGACGGTGTTGGACCTTGTGGTGTGCCAATATATTCTTTTGTACCTCTGGTTTTTCTTCTCTGGAATGTCTTTTGAGCAAATGGTTGTTGAGTTTCAACAGGTGCAACTTCTGCCCTAGGGGCAGAGAGATAAGGTCGATCATCATTGTCATTCTCAAATCATGCCCACTCTTCATTATCATCATTACCTTCTTGGTCATCACCATCACCATCATCATCATCATCAGGTGCATCATCATCATCGTCAAGATCATCATCATCATCATCATCATCATCATCATCATCGTCAAGATCATCATCACCACCAAGATCAGATTTGGAAGAGTGGCTACTAGAACGAGTTCCACTTTCAACTGCCTGTGCAATATCCATCTCATCTTGAATGTGTTGTTCTTCTTCTTCAAATCTTTGTACAGGGCTGCGGTCTCTTGTAGTTGTCTCTTCTTCTGCTCTAGTGCTAGGCATGAATGTTGCTTCAACAGTGGGATCCGGCCTGCCATCATTTCTATCTAAAACTGGGGCACCACCAATATTAGTCATCCATTGTTGCAATGGATTATCCTCTGGATCAATATTCTCATTACCACCACCAAAGGTAAAAGCAATATCAAGTGGATCATGGATGAAAGAGAGGTCCACTTCTCTAAATTCGGGCTCTCTAAGATCTTTTGCCCTCAACCTCATGTTATAGTGAACGTATACCAAGTCATTTAGACGTTGTGCACCAAGTCTGTTCCGTCTTTTGCTATGAATGAGGTTGAATGTGGACCAATTTCTTTCGCAACCACCTGCAGCAGCTGTTTGTGATAGAATTCTCATAGCAATTCGACGTAGCTCTTCACAACCTGTGCCATGCCATGACCACCACTCACATGGAACAGCTTTTTCTCTGTCAGCAATAGCGCTTGGATGCGCAAAGCATCCAATGGCTTCTCTGAACTGCCTCAACTGCAAATTAACATGACAACATTGATAATAAGATCAAGGGTAATAAAATCTGATTTTTTTCTCAATAATTAGTAAATACAGAGTTCCAGACTATATGTATTACCTGGTCCATAATAATCACCCTCTCTTCAGATGTGGTGACAAGTTTCTCCACAAATTCTTTAATAGCTGCCATGAAGTCGCTCTTGAACCCTAACTTGTATTTGTATTGGAATCTAGGGTTCAAGTAATGAGCTACAAGAAATAGAAATGGCTATAAATAAAATTGTCTTGTATTGAATGTGTCATCAGTTATCAAGATATAGAAATGTATATAGTTATTGAATAAGTATCAGTTATGCTCACCAGCTTTGTGCATAGGGTGCAAAAGCATTTTCTCCCACCGCTTCCTTATAATTTTCTTGTATTGGGCACTTCCTCTTGGAACAACTTTTGATATTGAATCTGTCATCAGGGTCATTGCTTCATACAAGTAGGGAATGGTTGGCGACTTATCTCCATCCACCAACCTGAGCACCTTCACTATTGGTTCCATGATTCTAAGAATTTTATTAACCCTCTCCCAGAAGCTCCTACTGTTGACAATGTCTTCTGTCTTGCCCCCTGCGGCTGTCCTACTTTCCTTCATTGAACTCCATTCAACTCCGGAAAATAATTTTCTCAACCCATCTGTCTTTGACTTCAGACTTTGCAACGCCAAAAAATTGGTAGCAAAACGGGTGACTCCTGGTCCCACCAAGTCACCACCACAATACTCCTTCCTCCTCATAGCAGCTAAAAGAAATGAGCGATTGTATATGAAGCTTGTGATTGTCCTGGCTTCAATGAACAAATTTTTCACATGCGACAACCCACCTACATTTGAACAAAACAGAGTATGAAATCAAATAATGACACTATAAGTCATTTGGAATTGGAAATTGGAATACAAGGAGTCAAGGAGTCAAACATATATCATATATGACTCACCTATATCTTTCAGAATCAAATCAATGCAGTGAGCTGCACAAGGAGTCCAATAGAGTGGAAACTTATCCATCAAAGACTTTCCAGCTTTCTTGAAATTGGGTCCATTATCAGTTACAATTTGAACCACATTTTCCACACCAACTTCTTTGATATACCTCTTCATCAATTTAGATATGTATGTAGCAGTCCGAACCTCAGCGGAAGCATCTACAGATCCAAGGAAAATGGTGGATCCATTACAGTAGGCAAGAAAGTTGATGATCTATTTTCTAGTTCCAGATGTCCAACCATCAGCCATTAATGTCACACCATAAGATTCCCACCTACAAGTACAACAAACAAAAAGTAGATGTAGAGTTAAAACCTCAAAGTCTTGAAGACTTCAACAATCAAGAATGGAAGGGACAATAAAGAAATAAGCTTAGTTACCTTTGTTTCTTATCCTCAATCCATTTTTGGATCTCCAATTTTTATTCAGGAAGGTAGACATTCATAAGCTCATATGCAGTGGGGGCTTTAACACCCGGTCCAGCTTCCCCTGCAGTTCTCAAGAGGTGTTGTAAGTATGGCTCAGTAGCCACGTGTGCTGGGATCCCATGGGCAAAGAAGAATTTGCCAACTGCTTTGCCAACCTTATTCTTTGCACCAGAAAACATAGATTTCAACTTCTGTTGTACTGGTTTTGACCTTCTCATACCTGGCTCGTCTACATCTACACCCAACCTACCTCTTGTTGTGTTGTGAGATCTGAATAGGCTATCAATTGTCCCTTTCTTTCTTTTCACTTGGGCAGGCGTATCACTATCATCTCCTAAGTCAACCGTGGGGATGGATGCTCTTCCTAAACGGTAACCAGCCGCATGACGCGCACCACTGCCTCCACCATGCTCAAAAACAGATGGGCCAATGCCCCTCCTATATGAATCATGTTGTTCTCTCTCCCATGCTTGTCTTTTGGAATCTCTAAGCGCCCTGCGATACATGCGACGTTGTTGGGAGGTGATATAACCTTCAGGATAATCTACATCTGAGTCGGACTCGGCAGAAGAACCTCCTCTCCCATAGTCAAAGAGGGTATCAACTGCGAGTTGGTCAAGTTCTTGTTGATGTTGACGAATGTTTCTCTTCTGACTCATCATTTCCCTGAAGTCGTCTCTCACTCCTTGAGGACATTGCTTGCACATTGCCACGTTCCTGTCACCGCCAACAATGTGGGATTTGAATCTTGTAATCCCCCCACCGCCTATTTTCTTGGTACAATATTTGCAAATCACTTGTTGTTTAGTGCCAGGAACTTGCTCACAATGAGCCCATGCAAAATCAATGACTTTTGCCTTTCTACCAGTACCACCATCATTTCTCCCTCCACCATCACCATCACCAGATGAAGAACCCATCTACTGCAATTTTGAAAAATAAAAACATGAAAAAATAATCACATCAAGTCAAACGTGTATAAATAAACCATAACTAGTTACTAAAGCCTAAAATTGCATGTTAGAAACTTAGAAGGTCAAAGTATAACTAAGTAGTTCATCATTTTTATTTTTATTAATTCATTTTTATAATATTTGTTTAATTTAAGGTCTGAAATTAATATTTAAATTGTTATAAATATACAAATAGAACTTGTAACACTGAAATTAGTTAGCATTTATGGTATAAGTCTACTAGTGTAATATATTTAGGGTAACATAAGCGAAAAATTAAAAAAATATATAAGAAATTTCAATTAAAAAAAAAGCTTTTTTTAACCATTTTGTGTATAAATACGAAATATATTGATTAGATTTTCAAAATAAGTGTAGTTATATGTATTTCACACTATCGTTTCTTAGATGTACAAGTTTCACTTCAAGATCTTGAGTTTTTAAAGAGAAATCTCACTTAGAAATTTAGGATTTTCGGAGTTCTTATTAAGCTATGTCTAAATGAGAGTAGAGTTAGAAGGAGGAGGAATAGATGGGCTAGGAAGAGGGGTTACATACCTTAGAATCAAGTAGAGAAGCCTCCGGGAGCAAGAAATCCCAAGAAAATCGCCAAAATCGGAAAATTCCAGCAGCAGCAGTCCGCGGAACACTGTTTCGCGAAACAGTAGCTGCGTTTCGCAGCAATTTCGCGATTTGAAGGCCCAAATTGGGTTTTTTGCACCGAAATCCCTCCAGTTTTGCGAAATTTCGCCCACAGTACGAAATATTTCGTGAAATGACGTACGTATCCCTGCGTACCAGCGTTTCGATGTCCGATTGAAAAAAAATCGGAAATTTCGATCGAAATTTCACAAATTTCGATCGAAATTTTGTACCAGGGGAGTGTTTCTTTTTAAAACCCTGAGAAGGGCTTAAAGTAATCTGATATCATGTGATTCAGTTTGGAACTTTAATTAACTAAAGCAAAGATACAACGAGTCTTACATATAGAAGGTGCTCGAGATAAGTTGTACATGAGGACTAACATAAGATTAATTATACCAACAGTAATGGGATTAATTAAGGATACTCTCATTAGTTGTATTAAGAATTCTAGTACTCTTAACAATCTTATATTATATATACACATACACACACAAACATATGTACTATGCACACACATAATATATATCTACACACAAATACATATGAATCCTAGTCATTTATAAAGCTTACACCTCGCCTCACTAAGACAATAGCGCCTCGTCACACCCCGCTCACTTGAAAGTCTTGCCTCCTCCAAGCTATCTGAATCTAATCTTCCCAAGTAGGGATATGTGCCTTCTTCACATGGGCAGCAAAGGGGTGGTTCTCCTTAGAAAACATGGTTTGCTAGAGATCACAAGATGACCGCACATGGTTCTATGAGCATTGCAACTTTGGAAAGCAGCAACCATACTCCTTTTACTATATCAAGGCAACTCTTTAATACATCCACTCTGATTGTAGGGTTTGTCTTGCTTTCCATCTTTAGGAGATGGTATTTACTTAATTTAGTGATTGATAATCATCCAAGTGCCAAGGAAGACTTGAAGATTCAGGGTGAAGCATAAGACCATGGCTTTCAACATCTTTAAGCGTAGAAGACTCTGGTGGAGAACTAGACTGATAAGAAAATCAAGCGCTTCTATATTGATACATGCTTGCATTTCGTTCCAAAAAGTTTGACAAATTCTACAAAGAAAAAGGCATCTCCAAGCATTATGTGGTGAGACACGCTCCACAGTAAAATAAAGTAGCCAAAAGGATGAACAAAGCAATTATAGAGAGAAAAATGTATTCTCTCTAATGTTGTGCATTTTGGTTCCGTGCCATGTCTATCACCTGCTATCTCATAACTTTGAGTCTTGCAACTAACATTAATTGTGAGACAACCAAGAAGTTTAGTTTGACAAACCCTTCATTTAAATAATCCCATAACATTTGTTTGCCCCATTATATCATATCAATGATGGTAATCTATATGAAAACAAAGCGGAACTGATGGCCTGTGTCGAAAGGGTCAAAAGATATTGCATCTACACTTCATCTAAAAATGAATTTATTATTAGCATAACGTACCTATTTCCATGTTTTGTGACTTTTGTCTAAGCACAGAAAGCTTGAAGCAACTCCCACAAGGTGTCGTAGAAAAAATCCACTAGTAAGTCATTAAACTCAAAAAGAATGCCAGTCATAACCCAAATCAAATCAGAGTTCGAAACATCCACGCGGTATCGGAATTGATCGTCCTCAAAGACACCAAAGCCACTGATAAGATATGGCTTCGCGTATATGATATGTTGTGCATTACATGTAGATCAAAACCCTTTTCTTATCTTGAAACTATTTCGGGCACAAAATCTACAAAGTGGGTCACTATTTTGAGTGATAACATGATCTCTAGACAAGAATCAGACGGGGTATTGTCAAATTACCGAAAGGAAGAGCTATATCTAGTTGCAAGTGGATCTTCAAAAGGAAATTTGAGACATCTAATAAGAAAGATGCCAGGTTAAAAGCATGTCTAATTGCTTATGTCAGTGCAGTGGAATATTTCTAAGAGCCTAATGTTGTGCAAATCGTTAGTGCCCTTAGCATTTTAATCGGTTAACATAGAAAAGAAGATTAAGTTCTAAAACCCATATTCCGTTATTTGAAGGAAACAATCGATATAGGCCTCGTCTATAGTCACAAAATATTCCAAGCTTTTTAATTCTTTAAGAAATAATCACATTTTTTGCATGACATGCTATGACCGAGTATTGCAAGATACCAAAATTGTTCCCAATTTATTATAGAATTCCAAAAAAATTTATTGAATTTCTCACATGATTTGTACATGGAATCAGAACGTGCAATATTATTTGATATTAAGGAATAAAGAATCAATATCCACATTGTGTGTATACGTGTATGTAATTATAGATCAATGTGTATTATGCGGATATAGGAGATTTTATACACATTGTATTGTCATGACATTATATGAGTATTTCCAAAACATTGGCCAACCTGTACCAAATATTTGTCAAATTTTCCATACAGTATCTAGCGAATCCCAAATTCTAAATATGTGACTATGGCCACATTTGTGGAGTATGAATGTGGCGTTGAGTGTTTGGTAATTGATTGCTCTATACAAGTATGCTACAAAATCATAGGAGAGGAGGTTTATAATTGCATGTGTATTTATTGTCGGTAACTATGTCGCCAGTTGAAAGTTGAAAGGCCGAGTTACAACCTTCAATCACATTGTCAACAACATAGGGCTAAGTACATGGAATTGATGAAAGATGCTAAAAAAGGTGCATGACAGAAAGGGTTGGTCAATAATCGACCTTCAGCAGAACTAGCTATAGTATTCTATTTCCCATTGGGTGCTAAAACAGTTTGGAAAACGATCAAGTGCCACATGACAGCACCAAGAAAATCGGCAATGGGTACTACTTCATCAAGATACTTAAGAGGATCAAGGTGAAGATGATTGGCATTGAAGATAATCTGGCTAATATGCTGACCAAAATGGTTCAAATGTGCAAGTTCAAGCATTATTTGGACTTGCTCAATGTTGCCAGTAGACAGTAGCCTTGAGGGGTACGGCCTAAGAAGCACGGATACGGATACGTATCGGATACGGGTACGGGTACGGGTACGCGGATACGGCAATTTCCCAAAATATAGGATACGGGTACGTCACGGATACGACAATTTTTTAATATTTATTTTAATATATTTAAAATAACCAATATATTTATTTTAAAAATAGATGAAGACAATCAAATTGCATTCAAAAATCACAATATTTCCAAAGAAAATGGAAACCAGTAATATAATATCAAAAAATGATTTAAATAGAGGTCTTTCATTCATATTAATGTGAGACAAGTTACAAAAAGACATGATAATATCATATTCTAAACCTTTCACATTTCATGTATCATGTAATGTTGTGTTGTAAAGTGAGTTGTGTCATCTGTGATACCAAACTATCTTCTCTCATGTATAGCTAGCTACTATGAAGCACCTGTTGGTATGTATGCCCTGAGAGCCAATCATGCGATGATTGGTGGGATACATTAAGATTGATTTGATAAACATCAAAGGCAAGCTTCCAATTCATTCTGATTCAGTCATATGAGATAGTGACAGAACAGATTGAATGTCTAGAGAATGACAGTACTCAATGACGTATGCTTTCAGGTTGAGGACCTGAACGATGAGATCATACGGATGCTAAGAGTTTGTACATTCTTGTTATGTCCCTAGTCGGATGTCATTGTGGAAGGTAGATAGACAGCAATGACACACAAGACTAGATTGTGGTGTTGGTTGATGACAGAATCTCATTAGTCATGATATAGAGATATCAAACCAAACACATAGGTACTTGTTAGAGAACAACATACCGGACAGACCCACCGTGAGTTTGACACATGGAACCATGAGATGGTAGTCACAGTCAATACTCACAGTGATGGTGGTGAGTGTGATTCTTAGACCTGAAATCACTGCACTCAACACATGTCGTTGGGCACACTTTGACATCATCAAACGCAGTCCTGAAACATGGGTTGTTATAAAGGTGATGATTGGGTGGCTTTGACACATGGGGCTTTTGAGGGGTGAGTGATAGATACGGGATTTGTCCCTCCTAAGGGAGTTTGATATCCATGGCCACTTGAGTAGGATTGAGAAAGGCGTGCACGCATGTTTGAGTCAGTATGTGATACTGATGTCATAACATATCTCTTCCAATCTACTCTGAGATCAAGAAAGCGAATGAATGTTGACAGGATGACTGGTCCATGCCTCGAGTTCATTCGGGATATCAGTGACAAAGGAATTATACATTCGCTGTAACACCATTCACGGATTGTAGGATGAAAGTTGTTCTTCAACTTTCTACTTTCACTTGGGTAGCACTGATGTGTGACTAGGCACCGCTCTTTGCTTGTGAAGTCATAAGTGTTATGGACTTTCACTGCCAACGTGAAATAGACCTGCAGGGTCACACACATAGGATTTAACCTGGAAGAGGAGTTTTGTCCACAAAGCAATGTTTAGATTGATTACTAAAGGAGTTTAGTAGTTCAATTAAACACTCAATCAGTCGATAGCTCAAAATCATATGGTTCAAGGTGTTGGACGCATTGATTGGAGTATCGGATTGATTAAAATCGCAATTGACTGATTTTGCCCAACCTGTGCTGCCAACCGATCGGCTCATGTGATGAACCGATCGGCTGGGGCAGCTGAACCGATCGGCTCAAGCGTTGAACCGATCGGCTCATGCCCAGGTTGAACCGACCGGTTCAAGGGTTGAACCGATCGGCTCAACTGGCGCAAACGATCGATTGGGAAAATCATGTTGGCAAGAATTTTCCTTTGGTTTCATATTTCCAATTTGATTGGGAATAACATTGGTATTCGATACCAATTGGGAAAGAAACAAGGAAATTAATTTGAGCCGGACTGGGACCATGAACCGATCGGTTCAGGGCGCCAACCGATCGGTTGGAGGCCCCAACCGATCGGCTCAGGCCCAGCCGATCGGCTCAAAGGCCGAACCGATCGGTTCAGGTGCTGAACCGATCGTTTCAGGTTGCGTACAGTTTGCTTTTTGTGGAAAATCCTCGTACCTTTCTACTCCTGCTTTAATCCCGCATTGTCCGGGATAGAGAACCCTGTCCCATGACCCTCCTATATATATAGGGGTATTGGGGGCTTCTCAAGAGGCATCTCAGTGCAACCTGTTGCTCTGCAAGTTGTCGTTCTCTCTGGTTTTGGTAACCGAGAGAGAGCCCGAGCAAGTGCTTCCCGAAAAAGGGAGGTGCAGCAAGGGAAGGACAACTGCAGTTGCAACAGGAGGCAGGAGAGCGTGTTGGCGACTAGTACGTCAACAGGAGGGTGCGACTCCTTCCACTTCCTTGTGGGACAAGGAGTGTGGAGTTCCAGGTGGTCCGTGTGGACTACTGCAGAGGCGGGAGGACACTGCCGCTTTGGAGGACAACCGTCATCCAACAGTCCGGTTCGAGTAGGAGTTGTCAGTCCCGGTGCGACCAGGAGCTGCACAGACGCCGTCGAAGTCCGGAGTTGAAGACCGTGCATTGCACGAGGTATTGTCGCCGAGCAAGCCTCGGGACAAGGTATGATTCCGCAAACCATCCTTTCCTATTATATAGACGTTGACGCGTATCCTCGGTATGGGTTGGGGGAGAAAATTTTTGTTTCCGCTGCCTTCTCTGTCTCCCCTAAAACCCTACAGCACCGATATAGATACATAAATGGATACGGGTGCGGCACGGGGATATGACAATTTTCAAAAATATAAGATACGGGTACAACATGGATACAACAGTTTTTTTAATATTTATTTTGAAATTTTAACAGAAAATACCAATTTCATTCTCAAATCACAATACAATAGGGGGAGTCTAGAGTTGGAAGTCACATAGTTTTGGGATTTTGAGGGATCACGCGAGTGGGGTGCTCTCTTGGCTGCTAAATGGGTTGGCTGTATCATGGCTGCATTGAGGTCATTTCCTGCTAATAAAAAAAGGAATACGACTTAAGAAGTATTTGGTATGTATTAGAGAGTATCTAGGGAGTATTAGTATCAAATATGTATTCAATACTGATAGGACACCTATTTTGGAGTATCGGTGCTTCACAGGGGGGAACATAAGGATGGGGATGCAATGATTATCTTCAAAGGAGATGAAATAGATATTGTCTAGATAGAAATCCAGAATAAATCACAATGGATTTAGTCACCAAAACAAGAGGCATGTTAACCCAACGATACCAAATTGAAGCCTTTCATAGAATACGGAGGACATCAACGTGCATAAAACTTGCACCTTAGCAGGGAACGCATCCGGAAGTACCATGTAAAGGTGAATGAATTGGTTTGCAATAAAGAACAAACAAAAATCCATATTACATATTGAAGTTCTTTAAAAAGTGAAATCCCAAAAAAATAGGAGGTAGAAACAATAAAGAGAAGAAGGAAGAATGGCATTTAGTAAGAGGAATGGTGACTAACCTTGAACTCCTTCAAGGAAGCAACTATGACAGCCTTGCTGCAAGCTACTACTTAGCAGAGAGGGTTGAGACATAAGCTGGTGTCAAATGCTAATCAAGCAATGTCATGCCCAGATTTTTTTTTCTAGTTTTTACTGACTGGATACGGCCTAGATACGGCAGGATACGAATTAGGAGTATCTGATACGGATTAGGAGTATCCGATACGTATCCAGGAGTATCCACGGAGTATTGGTATCCAATACGTATCGGATACGGGTACGACACCTGTTTTGGAGTATCCGTGCTTCATAGGGTACGGCGATGGCAGGGAGGATTTAATGCAAGGTAGAGATTTGTTAATACACCTTAAACCCATCCTATTGCTTAGGTGAATACATAGATCTTAATACAAAATTAAATGGACCATTCACCAATCCAAAACAAGGGATTTGTTGAAGTGTTAGTCCAGCAGATCCAAGAAGGGTGCACAAGCATAGCCCTTGTCAAAAAGACAAAAATCTCAAATCTAAATAATGGTTTGATAACATATGATTCTAGTCGTGACATTTGTCCAGAGATCACGACACACGGTCTTGACATCTGTGAGGGATGAGGGTTGTGGCACCTCATCATGATGGTAGCCCCAATAGTGAAAACCATTCGTCCAATCACGACATCCATCTTTGGTAGCAATTTTCAAGGTTGTCATGTCCTTGGTCATGATGCAAGCGGGAACATATGAGTGCCCATCTCAGGTTGGACTATTCTTGACTTCAGGATTTGTTTGGGTATTCTTTTCTTATAAGGACTTTTGGTTTCCTAACCAATTTTAGCTTTTTGTACAAAATGCTATATAACTCTGGCCAACTTAGGGTTTGTGGTTTGAACTCCATTATTGTAATCCTATATTGCTATAATGACCATGGTTTTCAAGAAATCATCTTGAGGCTCTCAAGCTTATGCCTAGAGGTGAGGCTACCCTATTAGTGGCTCAAGGCTTATGCCTCGATGCCCAAGATTGAAGCTTATGCCTTGAAATTTCTAGCACGTTCAGGCTTAGCTGAGGCACAAGCAGCAGTTCTGACTGAGAAAATCTTATGTTACCACTGACTATTCTACTAATGAGATTATTACAATCACTTTCTTCAAAAGTTTTCTATTCACATGATATTACAATTAAATATCATTCTCTTATTTACGACATTTTTAATTGTCATTTTTTGAATTATACTTATCAAATATCCATTGATCTTTGTGTTGCCTATATATTTATTATGGCGGTGAATTTCATATCTCACTTTTTACTAATTTGGATTCCTTGTTCCTACAAATTCCATGTTATCTTTCCCCTGGTTTTCTTTGTCGAATTACACATCTAGATCTAATAGTAAAAGGCATTGATATCTCATTATTTGCTAGATAGATTGTACCATTGTGATGGTCTTCGCAATCAACTTTGCTCTTATAAATAAAATCCTTGTTAATTGCTAAATTGTGAAAAAGATTTATTCAGTTATATAATCTTGCTTATACATACATTTGCAAAATATACACAAATACATATATATAATATAATTTATACACATAGAAATAGATATGCATGAATTTATTTATTAATGAATACCTCCTACATATTCGAGACTTACACCTTGTTGCTTATACCTCGCCTCACTAAGACGAAAACGTCATTGATAGTGACATAGTTCATATAGGTGAACCACATAAATCTTGTCTTCGAGTTGGTGTGTTGAAGATGTTGTCTCAATATCTATTACGATTCAGCATATCCCCAAAGGTTGTCTACAGCATGTTTGGATAAGCACACTTGCACTTCGTGAAGCTTTGACTTATTTGCTATCTTGACTACATACTATAATAAGCTATGAAGCACGGATACTCCAAAACAGGTGACGTACCCGTATCCAATACGTATTGGATACCAATACTCCGTGGATACTCCTAGATACGTATCGGATACTCCTAATCCGTATCGGATACTCCTAATCTGTATCCTGCCGTATCCAGGCCGTATCCTGCCGTATCCAGGCCGTATCCAGTCAGTAAAAACTAGAAAAAAAATATGGGCATGACATTGCTTGATTAGCATTTGACACCAGCTCATGTCTCAACCCTCTTTGCTAAGTAGTAGCTTGCAGCAAGGCTGTCATAGTTGCTTCCTTAAAGGAGTTCAAGGTTAGTCACCATTCCTCTTGCTAAATGCCAATCTTCCTTCTTCTCTTCATTGTTTCTACCTCCTTTTTTTTTTTTGGATTTCACTTTTTAAAGAACTTCAATATGTAATCTGGATTTTTGTTTGTTCTTTATTGCAAACCAATTCATTCACCTTTACATGGTACTTCCGGATGTGTTCCCTGTTAAGATGCAAGTTTTATGCACGTTGATGTCTTCCGTATTTCATGAAAGGCTTCAATTTGGTATCGTTGGGTTAACATGCCTCTTGTTTTGGTGACTAAATCCATTTTGATTTATTCTGGATTTCTATCTAGACAATATCTATTTCATCTCCTTTGAAGATAATCATTGCATCCCCATCCTTATATTCCCCCCTATGAAGCATTGATACTCCAAAATAGGTGTCCTATCATTATTGAATACATATTTGATACTAATACTCCCTAGATACTCTCTAATACATACCAAATACTTCTTAAGTCGTATTCCTTTTTTTATTAGTGGGAAATGACCTCAATGCAGCCATGATACAGCCAACCCATTTAGCAGCCAAGAGAGCACCCCACTCGCGTGATCCCTCAAAATCCCAAAACTATGTGACTTCCAACTCTAGACTCCCCCTATTGTATTGTGATTTGAGAATAAAATTGGTATTTTCTGTTAAAATTTCAAAATAAACATTAAAAAAACTGTTGTATCCATGTTGTACCCGTATCTTATATTTTTGAAAATCGTCGTATCCCCGTGCCGCACCCGTATCCATTTCTGTATCTATATCGGTGCTTCATAGTAGCTAGCTATACATGAGAGAAGATAGTTTGGTATCACAGATGACACAACTCACTTTACAACACAACATTACATGATACATGAAGTGTGAAAGGTTTAGAATATGATATTATCATGTCTTTTTGTAACTTGTCTCACATTAATATGAATGAAAGACCTCTTTTTAAATCATTGTTTGATATTATATTATTGGTTTCCATTATCTTTAGAAATATTGTGATTTTTGAATGCAATTTGATTGTCTTCATCTATTTTTAAAATAAATATATTGGTTATTTTAAATATATTAAAATAAATATTAAAAAAATTGCCGTATCCATGACGTACCCGTATCCTATATTTTGGGAAATTGCCGTATCCGCGTACCCGTACCCGTACCCGTATCTGATACGTATCCGTATCCGTGCTTCTTAGATAATAAGAATTGCTATGGTTCTTAAAGAAATATTCTGGGTCTTAATGTCCCTTTTAAGGGTCCTAGTGATTCAACAAATGATATTAGTAGGCATTCATACCATTGTATTGGCCCCAATGCCAATGTTATGAGCTTGTGCTTTACAAGTCGCAATTTAGTTATCCTTGTTGAGGGTTTTGATTGCACTGTGAAAGATCATTATACCCCACATCCCTCTCGTCTACGATAAAAACCTTGATGCTTTATCAACTATGACCTATAAAAGTTTAGGGGGGGAGATCAAGGCTAGTGTTATTTATATTGTGACATGTTGAGAAAATTGTAAGCATTAAGGTTTTGTTAGTATTAATTGATGTCAATAATGATTGTATCTCCTAGTATGCTAAGTCAATGAAAGTTAATTACAACTCTAGCATCAATAAAGAGTTTATACTAGATAACATAGTTACAAATAATTATATGTCCACACTATTCCAACAAAAAAATCACTTTATATTTAGTGAATATGTCATGAATGCATGTTTAATGTAAAACCAAATCATGTGCTATTACAATTGTTTAGACTTCACAGTCTTTATAGTGTAGCTTAATATATAATGTCATTTCTAGCTAAAAATGGCTAATATATGTCACCTCATTTTCACAGCCATGAAGTCTTAATTAGCCTAGGCACTTGCTATGTTGATAACTAACCAAATGCTTTCGAGGCGCCCTACATGGTTGCCTTTATGTCTTGACTTCTACACCTACAAATTGTAGGCTTCTCACGAACCAACTTCTAGTTCTAGCAATTTTCTTTGTTCCTTAGCTACCTTTTCTCACATTAAGTTGTTCCCTCACTATCCAAAGGGGATAGTATCTTACTCTATCCTTGTCATTATCTTTCTAGTCCTATGTTACGTCAAAGGGGACAACTGGGAGATTAGAGGGAGAGGAAAGAGAGAGAAAAGGAGGTATAGTCGTGAACGAGGGGACAAGGAACAAGGGGCAAGTCGACATGTTCTAACATCACTATTGGTTGGTACATGCATCTCCATCAACGAAGAGCTAGAATGGCTCACTTGTGGATGTCAATTTTTTCCCTTAGTTTTCTTCTGTGACTTCGTTGGTTATCCATGTGGGAATTTGTATTCAAGTATGCCCATATCACTGTTATTCCAGTGTTGTCACCATCCAATGAAGCTTGTCTCACTAGATGCTTATGAGCTATTCATGTATGGTCACCATGCAAAGAAGCTTGTCTCAAAAGAAGCTAAGAAACTAGTGTTGTCAACTCGGTTTCAGTTTAGTAGCAATGTATCAATCATTAATAGCACTATCAACAACTTCAGTCACGACATCTCACCTTTACATTCAAGAGTTACAGATCATGATAACCTCTAGTGAGATTTCCGGAGTATGACCAAGTTGTTAGTTGATGAACGTGTGTAGCATATTGCATTGCATTTAGGTGTAATCATGTACTGCCACCCATATCATGAGGTTGTATAACATTTTACACGTGTGACAAGTGACGTTGGCAATTCTTGCATTATCAACTTTTGTATTTGTCAAGAGTGTAAGGGGTGATTCTTTCTATACTTTCTTGCCGAGATTTCCAATTAATTTAGTTGCACTACTTCAACTCATAGAAGTCGCCAACTTACCATATTAGTATTAGGGGCAATGAGATATGAACTGTTATTGTATCACAGTTGACTTTCTTTTGGTTCTAGTTTTACGTTGTGTTTTAGTGTACTCCTATCTTGAGTGTTCTTTATTACCAAGTTGGTCATGATCAGTGACAGTAAAATTATCCAACTATCCATCCTCCAAACCAATCCATACCATTAATTACGACTACCCAAAGCAGTGGATATGTTTTAATTCGGATGAGAAAATCAAGGTTTTCAGACCCAGCCTGGAGGTCGACTCGACAAAGCTCTTCGGTCACGGGTCTCTGGTTCAACCGATGGGTCGACCTGGTTGACCCGGGACGTCATCATGACACCATATACATAATATTATTATATACATGTGTATATGCATGTATGCTACAATAATATGTATGTCCATACATATATTACTATATAATTGTGTATATATTTGTACATAAACTATTGTATGAAACCATGATATGATGAATTAAGAAAAATCAAACATACAAAACCAAGTATCTATTCATAAAGAAGCAAATAAATTGTCTTGCAATACTTAAAATCTAGGAAGCACGGACACTTCCCGGAGGCTGCCGTGTCCGTGTCCAACACGTGTCCAACCCGGACACGCCTTGGACACGCGTGGACACGCGGCGGACACTCCTCCAGCGTGTCCAGTTTCATATTTTTTTTATTTGCAAGTTGGACACATCTAGGACACTTAGTGGACACGAAAAGCCCAGCCCACATAAGATCTAGCTAAAAAAGAAAAGAGAAAATAAGACCCAACCCCGTAGACTCCTCAGCCAAACCCCAATTCCTCAACAAAACCCTCACCAACAACCCTCACCCTCTAATTGTTGTTGTTCCCTTAAAGAACATATGAAACCGCTTCTAGCAACAGTTGCTGCAAGTAGCAGCTAGGTCCTAAAGTTGCTGCAGGCAGCCGCCATAAAGAGATGGAGTTGCTACTAGCAGCCTTTGCATCAACAATCACTAGGAGCTAAGGCCACCATAAGCAGCGGCCTTTTGTGACAACCATTTGCAGCAGGAGCTGCCAACACCTAGAGCAACCACTAGAAGCAACTTCCTTCCCTTTCTAGGAACTCTTTCCCTCTTCTTCCTCTTGATTTTAATATATCCTTTTGTATGCTAAATTTTATAACATCAGCATAGTGGGTTTGAATACAGATGTGAATATAAAGTGGATATCATGGTGATCGTGGTTTCTGCTTGTTGTTAAGAATTATGGAGCTTGTTGTGTTTACAAATAAATTATATGCATATATGTCTTTAATTGTATATATTTATGTAAATATATGCATGCATATATGTATATATATATTACCGTGTCCAACGTCGTGTCCGTGTCCTATATTTTTGAAAATTGCCATGTCCCGTGTCCGTGTCCGTGTCTATATCCGTGTCCGTGTACGTGTCCGTGCTTCTTAGCTTAAAATAAGTGATAAGATACAATTAAGTGAATATATCAATGTATGGAATAGTTGGGGTTGCATGAAAGGACATTAAAATCAGTCAAATGGTCATTTAGAAAAGGAAAAATAAAACCAACAAAATTGGTCGGGTTTTCGACCCAAGGGGTAGGTCATCGGGTCAGTGGTTGAACCAGTCGGGTCATTGGGTCAACTCCGGGTCTTGGCCAAAAATGGGTTTTAGCCCCACCCGACCCGCAAACTTGTCGGGTGGAGATCCAACCGGTTCAACCGGCCGGGTCGGGTCGGGTTTCAAAACTATGGAGAAAATCAACCAATCTTTTGGTATGACTGCATTGATTAACCGATCTGCATGCGCTACGTGAATCCAATGTTTGAAGAAAATCATCTTTCCATCGGCCTCGTAATGCATGCAATTCGTGATTCAAATGTTGGAAGAGGATCGTCTTTCCATCGGCAACTGCGGATTTAGCATGATAACGGAGGACATTGGGTCAGTGGTTGAACCAGCCAGGTCATTGGGTCCACTTCGGGTCTTGGCCAAAAACGGATTTTAGCCCCACCCGACCCGCAAAACTTACCGTGCGGAGATCCAATCGATTCAACAGGCAGGGTTGGGTCGGGTTTCAAAACTATGGAGAAAGTAAGCCAATTTTTTGGTATGATTGCATTGATTAACCGATCTGCATGCGTAGCGCTGGTAATGCACGCGCTACGTGAATCCAATGTTGGAAGAAAATCATCTTTCCATCGGCCTGGTAATGCATGCAATTAATGATTCCAATGTTAAAAGAGGATCGGCTTTCCATCGGCAACTGCGGATTCAGTATGATAAAGGAGGATGATCCGAAGGGGGAAACTTCTCTAACGTCGGCTTCCTCGTTGTGCTCTCAGACTCACGAGCCACCACCGCCCTTAGCTAATTTTGGAGAAGAAAGAGCAAGATACCAATGAAAACACGACCCGAATCCGCATTGTATCAGGCCACCAGCGGCATAACCAGTCAAGGTGAGGAGGTATGTCAACAACCTCCATCAGCAGTAGAGCACCACGGTAGTATCAGTAGCAACCAGATGGCCACCAGCACGATGGTAGGTTCTCCGGACTCTTCTCCCAATCAAACAATGACCAAAAGGCTCACGTGATTTTAGAGCTCACAACCACCAATGCCCTTTCCTTGGGCCCTCCACGGCCGTCGAGCTCAGCCTACTAGCATGCTTGTCGCCTAAATAGTTGTTGTCCTTGCACATGCCCACCACCACAAGAGTTGTGGTGGTGACACGTGGAGCTAGTGATGGGTAGTGTAGGTAGGCAATCATCCCTCTAAGGCCCCGTTTGTCGACAACAAACAGTCCATCGACGATAGTCGACTTCCTGAGGTCAGGGATGACTGCGGCAGACGTTGAGGTAGGCAGAGTGGGGTTTATGGTGTTGTTCACTTCAACCGCGATTGTTGATCTTGACCTTAACGTATAAATATAAGGCTAAAGTTGCAGTGATGATCAAATTGTTTTTGCTTCATTTTACTATATCGTTAATGTCATTGAGGTGCTTAATGACCAATGAAATCAAAACTTTAACTAGAAAAAAAATTAAGTGGAGGCTTTTCTCACAACAGGCATGGAGCAGATGACAACCATACTCCAATACATCCCTCACATAAATATCCACTACAACCATCAAATTATTGAAATGATGGATATAATAGGTTATTGGGTGGTGGATGTGGATTATTGCATTTTTCCATTCCTAGCTGTGATTGTCTCTGTGCCCAGCTTGAGAATTGAGAAAATGTTATAGACTTAACTTTGTACATACTAGTGTCAATGGATGGGCCAGAAGCTCGTCACTCTATCGTTCTTTCATATATATCACTGTTCGGAAAATCGGTTTGCACGCATATTGCTAATCAGTCCACTAAGCGGTCCTAGGCCGCATATACTCCCACTTGGCTGATTAAGCGGCCGATTAAACTCCGCTTTTTCAAAAAAGCCCACAATGTATGTCCATGTATTTCTTACATGCATGCATACATTGTGAATTTCACTACATATTAACAGTTACATGTATAGTCATTGATTTATATGTATACATTGTAATATATAACAATTTCCACACACATTCGTACATTTATATGAATACGTTTTGACATATTCATATGTATATATACATATAAAAAATACCTACATATACAAATACATATTTGTACATGTATATATACATCTTGATTTGTTCACATTTATACACACTCTACACATATTCGTACTTTGATATACATACATTTTAATATTTGTACACTACATATATTTCAAACACATTCCAATATAGACATATATACATATATAAGCATATCATACATGCATATTAATATGTTTGTATATAAGTGCCTAATCAATATATTTATATTTTTTATCTATGATCTCAATATATCATTATATATATAATTAGTTTATTGGAAAAAAAATCCAAAACCGCATATACTCCCGCATATTGCATATACTCTATGTGGTACCTTCTCCGCCCGTACACCGCATACCGCTTTCCTGAATAATGATATATATATATATATATATAGAGAGAGAGAGAGAGTCGGGCTAGAATACACTCGAGTGTACAGATCGCATGAATACACTCAAGTGTGTTTGCATATCAAGACTATTTTTTGTAAAATGTAAACCATTGATCTTCACCGTCATACTATAACTAGGCTACATACAAATTTTGAGCCCATTTGGATGAGTGTAAGTCATTCATCCAAGGGCAACAAAATCGACGCGCGAAACTAATTTGAAATGCATAATTTTTGCGGTCTTTATAACATGACCTATAAATGTCCAAATGTGCTCAAATTTTGTGTATGAGCTATTCACAACATGTTTAAGAAGATCAACGGATTAGAATCATTAGATTTTTTTAAAAAATATTGCATCATGAAAACTACTTGAGTGTATTCTGCTCTGAACACACTCGAGTGTATTCTAGCCTGACTATACATATATATATATATACATACATATATATATATATATATATATATACATACATATACATATACATATACATACAGAGAGAGAGAGAGACAGAGAGTAAAGCTGGAATACACTTGAGTGTACCGGAGACGCTATAGACCTCAGTCATTTTCCATCATGAAGCAATTATTTTGAAAATCTAAACCATTGATTTTCTTAAATATCTAAAGAACATACTATATAATAAATTTCAGCTCATTTGGACATTTTTAGGTCATGCATCTAAATGAGGCCAAAATCATGCATTTCAAATTAGTTGTGTCGATATTGTTGTCCTTGGATGAGTGACTTACACACATCCAAATGGGCTCAAATTTTATATGTGGCCTATTATTATTGTAGCCATGAAGATCAATGGATTAGATTTTTCAAAAACATGGTCTAGATAGATAGGCAAACACCTTTGGGGTGTACGGTGTGATCTATACGCTCGAGTACATTCTAGGGGCTATATATATACACACACACACACACATACATATCTGTTTATTTATTTATCTATTTGTTTCTACCTATCTTTAGTGTGTGAGGTTACATGTCAACAAAAAGGAGATCATCACATTAATCTTTTAATCATCCTTTTCCTCATAATTAGGGCTGGCAAAACAAGACCCGACCCGAATGACCCGACCCAAACCCAAAATTTTAATCGGGTTTAGGGTCTAAAGGTTTTTCGATCCGACCCGAAATTGACCCGAACCCGAAATTAATTTAGGGTCGGGTCCGAGTTTGGAGTTTAGACCCAAATTGACCCGATTGACCCAAAATTCAGAATTATATTTTCAAATAAAATTGCAAATACTACATTTTAAGAGACCTAATGCCCTATTAAATTACTAATCCATAAATCATGAAGTTTATTTTGACAATTCTACATGGTTTTGTATTGATTTGTATGATTTATTATACTAATTGTATTATGAATTTGTGTTTAAAACTCTCGAACAAACGACAATAGGCTTTATATATGTTTCTCAATCACATTATAAATTTATCACAATGAAATTTGTTAATTACACTTGGAAATTATCAGTAATTAGACAAAGCATAGCATTCTTTTAAAATTATTGTCTTGGTATTGAAATTACGGGCCAGACCTGAAATTATTTGCGGGCCGGGTTAGGGCCAAAGGTTTCGACCCAAAAATTCATCTTTTGCAAGTTTAGGGTCTAGCCAAAGTGTTGACCCGAAATGACCAGAAATAAAACCCGCTCAACTCGAGCCCGATTGCCACCCCTACTCATAATGATAAGTTGGTAACAAATAAATGGTTCAAATTCCTATTCTTTCATCATTATATAGAGTCCCACCATACTGATCAATGATATACTAGCCAAGAGTGCATTTAGTGAAAGGACTATTCTTTCATTATTATATACAGTCACACCATACTGATCTATGATATACTAGCCAAAAGTGCATTTAGTGAAAGGTTAGATCGTAGCTTCAACATCTATCATGATGTAACTTTCCGTGAGAAAATAGTACAATATCATGTGACGTGAAGATTTTGAAAGAAAAAGGAAATTAGAGAAGATATCACGTACTTCATATTCAGATATTGGAACACCCTGTGCTCTTTGCAAATGTATTTGACGCCTTGCTAGCCACTACAAAAGAGAAGCACTAAAAGTTAACACAATAGCAGAAAAAAAGATCACATCGTAGCTGCATATACAGATGCAGATTTGGTAGTTGATAATCCTTGAATAGCAAGGATTAAATTTGAAAAGCTCTTATGGACATTGATGCTAGGTAAGGATAAAGACTACCAAGGCCATCGAGCTTTACCTGAACCATAACTGAAAAGAGAAAACCAGTCCATACAAAGAAACAGCATACTGCCAGTTGTAGAATCTAGTAAACTTTAATTTCTTGCTGATGGGTACATCAACACAATATCGTGGCCCTTCAATGCTCTAATTATATAAAGCAGGCATATTGGATAGCATTAAAAAGCAAAGCATGCCCTTTTGGGCAGTCCATCCAGCAGGAGGGCCAGACATGGGAGGTTGCTGGGCCTATTCTTGTTTTATGAGGCTTCATATGTATCTTTCACACTTCTACAGTCATATCCTAAACCTAAGCAGCTCCAACACATGTATGAAACAAATGATAAAGCATTTCAGAGCTTCACGGACAAATGGGAAAATAGGGCAGACGCATATGATCCTCATATTACAGTAAGAGCTAACAATATAGTAAATGATTTTATTCTGAAAGTTCCTAGTAGGTGAGACACACTGTAATTTCATTGCTTACCATCGTGTGCATAGAATTAAATGTCTGATTTCGATGCCGTGTCTGATGGTCCAGAAACAGAAATTTTCGAAATTTCGACATTTACGGCCATAACGATTTCGACGACTAAATAAGTGAATTAAATCATGAAAATTTACCAGGACGATCTAATCACCAAGATCTACTCAAATATGCAACAATATTTCATATTGGATATGTGTGTGTGGGGGGGGGGGGGTCTCCCACATTTGTAAGTGAAGGAAGCTGAACAATTTCGACAGAATTTCGATGGCAATTTCGATGACAAAATGAAGGAATTAAATTATGAAATTTTGCATACACAATGTTTAGACATAGATACACTACATTATATAATAAAGTTATATGTTTAGAGGTTAGGGTGGGATCCATGTCTTGATGAGTGAGTGCACAAATGATTAAAAATGGCAAGTCTGCTAGACAGTTAGACTGTTAAAAACTTCAAGTTACAACTTAGAACGTATAACTTACAATTACAAGTTACAAACTTACGAACTACAAGTTGTACAAGTCACATTATCAAAAAAAAAAAGTTGTACAAGTCTAATGTTCACATTTAACAAGGTTACATGGGACATTTATACATAGATCCTAGAAAGAACTTTTTTATTTCAGAGTATTTCTCCATATCTCTATAGAGGAGTGTAGAAATTGATGAAGGTAATGTATAGATGGTCTAGAGATAAGGGAAACATGCCTTAGAATTAGGAAAAATAGGCTTTAGAAGCAAGAGATTCAAAAACAATTGCCCAAATATCCAAGATGTAGTATTAGCAGCCTTAGGAACAAATTTCTCGAAATTGATGAAGGTAATGTATAGATGGTCTAGAGATAGGGGAAACATGCCTTAGAATTAAGAAAAATAGGCTTTAGAAGCAAGAGATTCAAAAACAATTGCCAAAATACCCAAGATGTAGTATTAGCAGCCTTAGGAACAAATTTCTCAAAATTTAAGTTGTGTTTCTGTACTATTTCGCAAAATTACGGCCCAAACTGGCCTTTTTGCTGCAAAATTTCACCCTCTTTTGCGAAATTTCGCACCTAGGGTCGAAATTTTTGCGAAATGACGGACCAATCTCTGTGTACCAGCGTTTCGATGTCCGATTGGAAAAAAATCGGAAATTTCGCTTGAAATTTCGCAATTTCGATCGAAATTTTGTTCCATGATCGTGTGAATAGATGGATATCCGTGTATGTCAAGTAAAATGCATTTGTCAGCCAGCCATTAACTCAGGACATATGATATTGCTCTAAATACATACAGATACAGCATAATTCTACTGAATATTGATACCTGATATCATTCTTGAACTCTTTAACTGAACACTCATCCTACTGGCCCTAGACTTTTGGCAATAACTTTAGATTCTATAGGTCCAAGGTTAATATGTAGAATTCATTTAAGGTCATGTTTTCACCTTACATTATTACTATATGCACAAGCAACATGTTTTCAACTGAATGAAAAAATGTATACATTGGGTCTTAGACCTAAAATCTATAAAAAACTGAACACTCATCCTACTGGCCCTAGACGTTTGGCAATAACTTTAGATTTTTTAGGTCCACGGTTAATATGTAGAATTCATTTAAGGTCATGTTTTCACCTTACATTATTACTATATGCACAAGCAACATGTTTTCAACTGAATGAAAAAATGTATACATTGGGTTATAGACCTAAAATGTATGTCAAGTGAAATGCATTTGTCAGCCAGCCATTAACTCAGGACATATGATATTGCTCTAAATACATACAGATACAGCATAATTCTACTGAATATTGATACCTGATATCATTCTTGAACTCTTTAACTGAACACTCATCCTACTGGCCCTAGACTTTTGGCAATAACTTTAGATTTTATAGGTCCAAGGTTAATATGTAGAATTCATTTAAGGTCATGTTTTCACCTTACATTATTACTATATGCACAAGCAACATGTTTTCAACTGAATGAAAAAATGTATACATTGGGTTTTAGACCTAAAATCTATAATAAAAAGACACTATTGGATACAAAATTATGGCTATCTCAAGGTGAAGGTTTCATGTATTGAGAACTAGGTCAGTTCTATAATCAACAAAAGATCCAGCATAGGTTTTGTTATTGAGGCTAATATGCAATGGATCTATGGGTCAACCAGTTCTCACGTTACTTATCTTGTTCCCGTGATGCATCTTAATCATGTCTACTATAAAGGAGCCTACTTGTACACGTTTACAACAAAGGAAGATCTCTTGCTTCAGAATTTTGATGGTATCAACAAAAGATCCAACAAAGGTTTTGTTAATGAGATCGGTTATATAATCAACAAAAGATCCAACATATTTTTTGTTAATGAGGCTATATATGCATTGGGTTTATATGGGTCCACCATACTCACGTCACTTATCTTGTTCCATTGATACATCTTAACAATGTCTACTATAAAGGAGCCTACTTGTACACGTCTAAAACTAATGAAGATCTCTTGCTTTCGAGTTCTGATATTCTACGTGGTATCAAAGTAATGATCTAAAAAACCCTAATTGTATTCCTCTCCTCTCCACTCTTTTTCTTCCCTACCACCCACCACTAGCCTTCTTCTTCCTAGATGTTGTCACCCCTCCTCCCTTCCCCCTCCCTTTCCGCCTTTCCTCCTTCCCTCTTCTCCACTGTAAGTAGGGATGAACATCGGGCCAGATTATACCGAGTTTTCTCTGTCCCAAACGGGCCAGGTTCGGGCCCAGATAAAATTGAAAAATGCCAGCCCGTACCCAGTCCATATAAGAATGTTGGGTTTCGGATCGGGTTCGGGTTTGCCCATATAACATCGAATGGCCATACCAAATTATGCTAGATCTAACTTGCTAACATGAAAACTAAAGTAGTTTGATATATACTTTTTGATCAACCTTCAAAATAATATATATATACTTTGTGGTCTATGCAGCTGAAATATGTATACCTTAGTTGTGTGATCCCCTATAGCAATGAAATGGATATTGAAAGAGCAACAAATTCTCGTTGTGGCTTTTGCTTCCTCATCCTATATGTATATACAATGAAATGGGTGTTGGAAGGGCAAAAGATCATTTGTCTCCTACATGTAGGCATATGAGCAGAATCTATTATGCACTGAGTTAGTTGCTTCTTTATTTTTCTTTAGTGAGCTAATGACATGATTTTTTTGAGTGTTACATACATTGCAAATCAAAGTATGGATGCCATATTTTATTCAATTGTTAAAATATACATGCTAAAACAAAAGGTTCCATTTGAATGACACAGTGAGATCAAAACAAAGAAATTGAGTATGTCTATCCATGTCAATGATGGTTATCTTACTAGTAAAATTCACTAATCATGTTGATTGATTACGGATTATCCATGTTGCCATTGGTTGGATGCGTACTACATATCGCATCAAGAAATTTGAATATCTCTTTCAAGACAAACATAGATGTATATGTATACAATGTACATAAAATCTAATCTGGGTATTTGGGTTTTCGGGCCTAGGTTTACCTCAACCTGTACCCAGCCCTAATAAAATTTGGGTTTAAATTTTAGGCACGGCCCACCCATATTATAAATTGGATTCGGGTCTGGATCGAGTTACGCGGGCTGGGTCACGAGTCAAATCGGGTCGGCCCGACCCGATGCCCATAGCAATGAAATGGATATTGAAAGAGCAACAAATTCTCTCATACATGTGAATGTATGAGACTTAAAAAATCAGTGGAATCCATAATGTTGTGGCTTTTGCTTCCTCATCCTATATGTATATACAATGAAATGGGTGTTGGAAGGGCAAAAGATCATTTGTCTCCTACATGTAGGCATATGAGCAGAATCTATTATGCACTGAGTTAGTTGCTTCTTTATTTTTCTTTAGTGAGCTAATGACATGATTTTTTTGAGTGTTACATACATTGCAAATCAAAGTATGGATGCCATATTTTATTCAATTGTTAAAATATACATGCTAAAACAAAAGGTTCCATTTGAATGACACAGTGAGATCAAAACAAAGAAATCGAGTATGTCTATCCATGTCAATGATGGTTATCTTACTAGTAAAATTCACTAATCATGTTGATTGATTACGGATTATCCATGTTGCCATTGGTTGGATGCGTACTACATATCGCATCAAGAAATTTGTATATCTCTTTCAAGACAAACATAGATGTATATGTATACAATGTACATAAAATCTAATCTGGGTATTTGGGTTTTCGGGCCTAGGTTTACCTCAACCTGTACCCAGCCCTAATAAAATTTGGGTTTAAATTTTAGGCACGGCCCACCCATATTATAAATTGGATTCGGGTCTGGATCGAGTTACGCAGGCTGGGTCACGAGTCAAATCGGGTCGGCCCGACCCGATGCCCATCCCTAATTGTAAGGCAGCGGCAGCAGCAACACATTGCAGCCTCAACAATAGCACTAGCACACATGGACAACTAGTCACGTAGCAGAAGCTACACTAACCACCACAATGTGGCGGTAGC
Source organism: Alisma plantago-aquatica (assembly GCA_963693085.1). Taxonomy (NCBI): domain Eukaryota; kingdom Viridiplantae; phylum Streptophyta; class Magnoliopsida; order Alismatales; family Alismataceae; genus Alisma; species Alisma plantago-aquatica. The sequence goes on from OY856410.1 coordinate 1,050,614,415, forward strand.
AGCCAACATGGTCACCGCCACCTAGCCAGGCAGCAGCAGTGCACCGTTTGCCACCATCACAGGCAATGGCAACAAGTTGCACGTGTCGCCGCCATCGGCTGGCACAACAGCTACACATGCCACCGTCACAGAGCAGCAAGTTGGTGGTTGACAACGATGCCTAGGCATCACCAGCACATACATGTTGTGCTTGCGCTTTACTGATTGTGGTCTCATCATCAATGTCTCCCCGGAGTGACAAACGGCACTCTTGTTCTCTACTAAGCCCCAAGTTCTATAAAATCTAGGTCTTTCTTCTACAATCATATTCTTTCTTCCTTCCAATGCATATCCCCTAATGCATGGATGATTGCATCATATTCAATAGGAGTTTTATGTACCAGTCCTATCACTCAGCATCATTCATGTGATAGTATTAGTATGCTATCATATATCACTCTAGTAGACTACCACTTACTTCCGAAAGCATCTTTCTTTACCGTTCCACTCTAATAGGATAAATCCAAAATCATGGCTGAAGAAAAGTCCTCGCAAGATGACGAGTGTATTCATACGATCGTCTACAACAACTCTCTATTTGTGTTTGTATCAAGCGCAATGACCATAACTATTTGCTTTGGTTTGGATGAATGTAATTATGCCAATTCTCGAACCTCACAATAAACTTCATTGTATCAAGGCACCCTCGAAGGATACTCTGAGAGTCTGAGTGGAAGCGAGGCAACATTTAATCAAAAGTTAGCTAGAGAATAATTATGGAACCCCCAACTTGCATCCAAGTACAAGTTTCAGCCTACAACCAAAGAGTTATGGGAGGTTGTCAGGCTCCACTACACGCAAGAGAAGAATGTTGTGTGTATTTACAATATTTTGGATAATTTGTTATCCGAACACTAAGGGGACATGTCTCTTGACAATAATAACAATTTGTTGTGGGTCTAACCCAACAACTTGATTGTTGTCGTCACGGTTGATGCTTAGACAAAAGAAAATGAAGGCCTCATGACAACCAAGTTTCTGAATGGCATCCATCCATAGTTTACTCATAATCACAATGTCATCTTAGTTGTTGACCGCTTTGTCTCTTGATGAGAATTATACCTGACTACAACTATGGTTGTATCTCTTGCTCCTATAAATTCTCATATGGTTATGGTTAGCATAGTCATAGAATAAAATTTTGATCAAAATTGCAAAATTTCGCTCAAACTTTCGTTTTTTTGCAATCGGACATTGAAACTTAGGATCGGACATGTGAAATGCACAAGTGCAGGGAATGAAACGTAATTTACCCTAGGTGCAAAATTTCGCCAAACAGGGTGAAATTTCGCAGCAAAAAGCCCAGCTTGGGCCGTAATTTCACGAAATGGTACAGAAACACTACTTAAATTACGAGAAATTTGTTCCTAAGACTGTCAATACTACATGCTAGGTATTTGGCAATTTTTTTAAAATTTCTTGACTAAAGGCTATTTTTCTTAATTCTAAGGTATGTTCCCCCTATCCCTAGACCATCTATACATTACCTTCATCAATTTTTACACTATTCTATAAAGATATGGAAAAAATAATCTGAAAATAACAAAGTTCTTTCTTGGATATATGTATAAATGTCTCGTGTAACCTAGTTAAATGCTAACACTAAACTTATACAAGTTGTAGTTTGTAAGTTTGCAACTTCTAGCTGTAAGTTTTAAATTCTTAGTTGCAACTTGAAGTTTTTAACAGTCTAACTACCTAGCAGACTTGACATTTATGTTCATTTGTGCACTCACTCATCAAGACATGGATCCCACCCTAACCTCTAAACCATGGCGCAGGAGTTCGACTTCGTTTCGACTTCGCCAGGTGTGGAAGTGGAAGTTTGTGGAAACTTCGAGGAAGTTTCGAGGAAGTTTAGACGCAAACTTCGACAAACTTTGATGGTTTTTTTTTTAGCAAAATGATGCATAACTTCGATTGGAAACTTTCAAATTATGCTCTAACTCTAATTCCCATATATTAATTCAACACAAAACGCAATTCATGACTCTCTAGCGCTAGGTAGGTTGATAATACAAAGTAGTAAATGATGCATACTTGCTAATGTTCTCAACTCTCAAGTCTCAATAGTCATGTGTTAAACTTGCAAATAAAAATATACAAATTCTTATACAATTCTCTAATTCAGCATACATTTTCCACGCAATATCCTTCATACTTCCATATATTACATATGAAATATAAATTACAATTCACTAAAATGAAGTGCATACCCGATAAATGTCTTCACTCTTCAGTAAAAAGTTGAATGTCTTCCAAAATCGTAGCCTGAATGTTGAGCAGTTTGAGTCTGCCTAAGTAGTGACATTTGGTTATCAATTCTCATAGCATATTGCAACCAAGGTGTCTGTTGAGAGTGGTTGAGCTCATAATCATGCACATATGCAGCAAAATCTTCATGGGATATTTCTGACAAATATCCAAATCTTGTATACAATGCAAGCTGTGTTGGATATCTAGAGGCAAGAGATCCTGGTGTGTTGTGAAATTTTGGTATACGAGGCAGCCTTTCTGCATCAGAATCAGAAGGGGGTACATATATGTTAGGTTGTGGTGGGGGCTCGGGTTGTGCCATTTGTGGATAGTATTGACTTTCAACGCCTGATGTAGTATCAGTTGTAGCTGCATAAGGATCAGGGGCATATCCAAGGCCTAAGTAACTATATGATTCATTATCACTTCTATGGGAAACTAGACTTCCATAAGTTCATTCTGAATCACCACCATATATCTAGGACAGATTCTTGTTAATAAAATCCTCCAGAAGTAGGCCCAGTAAACCCCAATAAATCATCCACAAAGTTGCTTGTTGTTCCCGATTGACCTCCCAATGACAAGCTTCCAATTGATTCTGTGATATTGTCCATGTTGTGGTGAGGTGCCTGATAAACAGGTTGAGGCACATGTCCTTGGCCCTGTGGATACCAATTCTCATAGCATGTTGGCAATGGATTTAGTTGTTGTGTTGGAGCTTTACCCTTTCCCTTTCTTTGATAGGTTCGGTCTGTTGGTCTTGGAGTACGACTACCACTTTCATATTGATGTTGATGTTGATGTTGAGGTTGAGGGCGAGGAGATGGTGTTCTATGTGGTGGTGTATCTCCTCTTATATAGCTATCAGGAGTTTTGCTCCCATCATCACCACCATGGGAACCTGAGGGCTCTAGAGTGGTGGAACCTGATGAGGCATCTGGTTCATTCTCTGGTAGACCCTGCCAAAAATCATCTTTATCAATACGTGTAATGTCTTCTTCCACTCCAAGAGTGGTCTGATCTGCTTGAGCTCCCTCACTTTGTTGATATTCATCTACATCAACCCCCATTGCCCCTGCAATTGTGGCATTAGGCCCCCACCTGGACGCCCTTCATCAAGTAGAAGTTCATTACTGTTGTTCATCCATGCTTGTAACGGGTCTTCATCGTCACCCCTGCCACTGTAGACATACGCCCAATCAAGAGGATCAATCTCGACATTGCTTGTTGGATTCCTCAATGATCAACTTCATATTATAGTGTACAAACACCAAGTCATGAAGGCGTGATGCAGACAACCTATTCCTTATTTTTGTGTGGATCAAGTTGAAGGTTGGTCAATTTCTTTCACATCCACCTACTACTGTTGTTTGGGACAAAACTTTTACTGCTACTGTTCTCAATTCCTCACATTCACAGCCATAATTCATCCACCAATCAGCTGTAAGAAATAAAGAATGTTCAATGATCAATCAGTGGACAAGTCAGCCATTCATTATTATGATATCAAAAATAACCAATCATGTAATTCTTTACCAGGAGAAAACTTTTCCCTTGAATAGATAGCCGACGGTAGCCCAAACAGACCAGATGCTTCTCTGAATGGTTTTATCTAGTGATTGGTTGTAGTTGGACAGTGAGAGAATTAGATTAACATTTTATAACAATGTTAATAAAGAATTATGTACTATCCATACTTGTGCAACAGCTCGAATAGTGTCATCTTTGTTATCAAAGAGCTTATCTATCACTTCTTGGAGATCCATTACCAAGTCTCCTCTTCTCCCAATGTCATTTTTGTATTGAAACCTTGGGTTTAAAAAATAAGCTGCACATATAAGGACACAAAAGTTAGAAAATATTAGATGACTAACAAACACTAAGACCTAAATGCAATGACACATCCTTACCTGCTTTATGCAATGGGTGTAGAAGCATACCATCCCATAGTTCATCCACAACTTTTAGAAATTGTGCCTTGGCATTAGTCACAGCTTCTTCAACTTTATCTCTCATAAGGCGCATTGCCTCATAGATGTAGGGCATGGTGGCATTCTTATCACCATCCACAATGCACAAGACATGTACTATGGGATCCATTATCTTTACAGCCTTGGTCACTCCAGTCCAGAAGTAGTCATCATTCAAAATTTTCACTTCTTTGGCTCTGTCAGATTTACTATCAGGGTGTTTGGCCCACTCTTCAGAAACAAAATCATTTTTAAACCTTGTCGTCTTTGCTTTAAGCTTTGCAAAGCGATATAGTTGTTTACAAATCTTGTAATGCCCGGTCTTACTATGTCTCCTCCACAATACTCTTGGTATCGCATCATTACAAGTAGGTAAAAGCGATTATATATAAATTTCGTAATTCTTGTTGCCCTAGGCATTACATATGTAAATAGATCTAATTTTCCAAAATCATTCAAAATTATATCAATGCAGTGTGCAGCACATGGCATCCAAAATAAGTTGTATTTTGAAGACTCTTCAACAGTTTTTCCAGCTTTTTTGAAATATGGCCCATTGTCAGTGCAAATTTGTAACACATTCTCTTTTCCAACATATTTTATCGCACCTTTAATCAATTTTGCAAGGTACATGTGGTTTTCGATGTGGCGAGATGCATCAATTGATTTTATGAAAAATGTATCACCGTCACAATATGCCATGAAGTTGATAATCTGTGTCTTGGTACCACTTGTCCAGCCATCACACATGAGTGTCAACCCAAAAATTGACCACTTTTTTTGTTTCATCTCCTCAATCCACTGCTCTAGTTGAAGTTTCTCCTGCGGAAGATGTTTGTTCATCAAGTCATGTGCAGTTGGTGATTTGACTCCTCGTCCATGTTCAGCGACAACATCTATCATATGTTGCATGTAAGGGTTTGTGCCACATTGGGAGCAATACCACTAGCAAATATAAATTTTCCTATCGCATGTCCCACAACATCTTTTGCATTTTTCCACATACCTGTCAAAGTTTTCTGCTTATGACTTTGTTTACGAAAGCCAGGTTCAGAAAAAGTATACCTCATGTTGTTGGTCCTCAAACCCTGCATTCTTGTGCTTTCTAAATTGACAAAGTTTGTTGGACGGCTACCACTGCCACCACCAACATTGAAATCAGATGGGCCAAAACCACGTCGGATTTCATAAAATTGTCTTTCTTCTTCTTGTCTGATTGCCTCCTCCATTCTCGATCTTTTCAGTGCATGTCTCATTGCATCATCATCATCATCTTCTTCTAATTCAACTACATTCCGTGGCATCGATGCACCAAACATCAGCTCTTTGAACCTTGCATCTCTAATCTTGTCTTCCTAGTGTTTTAGGTCTTTTTGATTGAGTTGCTTGAAACAATTTTTCTTATTTGATTTGGGCAATCTCTACACTTTGCAACATTTTTATCCCCTCCCACCAAGTCCTTTTTGAACCTAGAAATCCCACCACTCATTATAGTTTTCTTGCAGAACTTTTAGTTTTTTGCCTAGTTCCATCAGTCATTTCACAATACATCCATGCACGGTCAACTTTCCCTCCAGACTCACCAGCTTCACCTTCACCTGCTCCACCATCACGACCTGAACCAACCATTAAAACAAATAGCACCCACAGAATACCCATATCCTCAGTCACGAAAAACCTGCACATAATAAATTAAAAGAAACAAATATTAGACAAATAGTGTGAGTGTGGGACTGGGACTAACTCATAATTCAATATTAGGCAAATAAGTGGCACTAAGTTAGCTAACTAGGTAAAAAATCATACATTTTAGAACTGAAAATTAATAATTAAGTAATACATAAGTATTGATAATTTCTGAAATTATTAAATAGATTGGAAATTGGTAGTAGAGTGAGTTATCAAGTGAGATTAATTACCTAAGTAGCTAACAAACTAAGTTAACTAATGAACTAGTGAATAATCTAGGTTGAAATTTGAAAATCATAATTTTTTTATAACTGAAAATTAATAAATAATTTTAATATTTACTGAAATTATTAAATATGTTGCAAATATTGTAGTACAACTTAACAAATTACTCATTAAGTAACTAAAATACAATATTACGAATTTTCTAACTCTAAATCTAATAAATGCAAAACAAAAGTATAAAATATTTATGTAAAACGAATTTTATTAAAACCTATTTTAATTGTTTGTTTTATGATATTACGTTGTAAATAATACAAGATCTAAGTATATTTAAGCTAAATCTATGCTAGATCTAAGTAGACTAAGCTAGATGTAGTTAGATTTAGACTAGATCTTAGTATATTAAGGTAAGATTTAGGCTATATTTACCTAAATATTACTAATTAACAGTTTTTGCATGTAAAAATAGTAATTTTGGATCATTAGATCTATTATGTATATATAGGGGAAAGTAGTAGAGAAAATGGAGTATTTAAGAGTTAGTAGTAGTTGTTTTTATTTAGAAATGAAAAAACAAAGAAAAATGAGGAGATTTGGGGCTTACCTTCTCAAATAGGAGCAAAGCAGCTCTCTCCAGCAGCAGCAACTCGTCCAAAAGTTGAATAGAGCAAGACTGAGGCCCCCTCGTTCAAGTCATCCACTTATAATAACCAATTTGAGGCTTTTGTGTTAAGTGGGCCGAACCGTCCAAAAGTCGGCCCAACTTCGGCCACTTCGACGAAACTTCGCTAACTTCTGCGAAACTGAGACCGTTCTATACAGCAAAAATCCAACTTCGGCGAAGTCAGAGAAAAATTGCCTCGAAGTTGAGACGGCCGCGAAGTATTGCAGCTTGACTTCGCCTACTGCCGAAGCTCAAAGTTTTGCCAAAGTTTCGCCAAAATTCGCCGAAGTTGTGTTCCATGCTCTAAACATATAAATTTATTATATAATCTAGTGTGTTAATGTATAGACATTGTATTTGCAAAATTTCATAACTTAATTCCTTCATTTTGTCATCGAAATTGCCATTGAAATTCTATTGAAATTGTTCAGCTTCCTTCACTTACAAATGTGAAAGACCCCCCCCCCACACACACATATCCAATATGATATATTATTGCATATTTCAGTAGATCTCAGTGTTTAGATCGTTCTGGTAAATTTTCAACATTTAATTCGCTTATTTGGTCGTTGAAATTGTTAGGGCCAAAAATATTAAAATTTCGGCCGAAATTTTGATTAAAAAAATTTGAGCCATCGGACACGACATCGAGATCAGACATTTAATTCTATGATCATAGTTCATGGACAAGGGTTTGGCAAGGGACAATGTCCCAAGTGCACCTTTTGCAATCACATGGGGCACATCATGGACCGATGCTACCAGAAGAATTGATATATTATTGCTGAGGTAGGGGAATTAACACTACCCATATCGCTCGCATAGCCGATGTTGAATCTTGACTAACCATTTCCTCATCTAAATGCAAAAAGCTCTAGACATCTAGCTTCAATTTTCATACATCTAACCTCCGTGTCTGGTGACTCTGCAACTCCACATCTAGCTTCAACTTTTATACATTTGACCTACAACCAAGGGAATTGGGGACTTCCACAATAGTAGCCACTCCACCATGGATTCTCAGCTTCGATGCAACATAGCACATGACTTGTATGTATGACCTCTCCACTTCTAAATCACACATTCTGCTAAAATCAGTCATTCTTGTCGATGGATCCATCAAGACAAATGAACCAGTGAACAAAAAAGCGAGCAAAGCGGTTGCTTAAGCACCCAAGCAAGCACATGCATGGTTGTAATTTTAATAGAAGCGAGCATTGAAGCGCCTTTGGAGTTGAGTTGTCGTTTTATCCTCTTTTTCCCTCTTAAAGCAGCTTTTTGGGCACGCTGAAGCAGTCGCTTCAGGGCGCTTCACAATAGATAAATTTGGGCTAGGCCGACCACTTGCTAAACATTAAAAAAATTGAAACCCCAACGTTTGGGAGATTTGGCACTCTTGTTGGTGTACTAGAGTAGACTAATAGGTACGTTAATAATTTAGCTTTTAGTATCTAGATTATAGTATCTAGTTTAGTTTTTAGTATCTAATTTTACTTGGTTACTGTTGTCTCTACAGTTTGTATAGTTATAGTAGACTATGTAGTATCATTTGTGGACATTGTAATATAAGATTGCCATATTGTAGTATTATGTTATTTGTTATCTAATTCAGTTTGATAGATTGTTGATATATCAAATCTAACAGTCCGACATCTGTACAATTATACTAAAACTTTGTACAGCCATATGTGGACTATAATAGAATAGTCATATTATAGACTATGTTGTCTATTATAAATAGCACTGTGGTTCTTTTCCTAGTAAAACTACTTTATATTCCTCTATGAGTTTTTTATTTGGTTCCCAATGACGTTTATGAACCGTTTTGAACAAATGGTTATAATGGATATCATTATTTCATTTCATTTGTGAATGAATCTTTCATGGATGTGCTGGTTATATCTCCTTTAATCTCGTAATGAAGTGCTTCCCGTTATTTGATCGTTTCATAAATTGATTCACACACTATTTTACACCAAAATTAAAGCCATGCGTACGGACAATGCTCTCTGTTAGAAGTAAAAGGAGATATTAAGTCATATGTAATATGGGCTTGTGTCTATAGGCCCAACCAAGTTAGTGTTCAATAAGTCAGTAGGTCCAATAGAGTCCAGTCGGGTCTGGGATAGTGTTCACCTCTCGTATATATAGGAGAGGGCTTCTCTTGTGCTGAATACATTGTGAATATATTGTCTATACTTTCCAACACTCTCAAATATGTAACAGGTGCTTTTGGTCATTTTGCTAAGAGATTGGGATGCTCCATCAACGGTCTTGTGCGCACACCCCCACAACAAAATGGGACGTCAAATACAAGAACTAACAACTCTTGGACATCACCAAAACTTTACTCCTTCAAGTACACATTCCCAAAAATCTTTGGTTTGAAGCACTTCCCACGGCCAGTTACCTAATTAGTAGATTACCATTCTCAGCTCGTAAAGGAAATATCTTGTTTTCCATAGTCTGTCCGCAAAATGTTTCTGTAGTTTTCTATTTAAGTTTTTTGGTGCACTGAGTTGATTCATAACTTTGACCCAAAGTCTGACAAACTTGATTCCCAAGCTATCAAGATCATTCTTATAGGATACTCATTTTTTCAAAAAGGACAATGCTCATATTATGCGACAAACCAGGCATATGTTTTTGTTGATGTCACCATCCACGAATATGAGATTTCACAAATATGAGATGTATTTTTCTCGATCGATACCGACTCATCCTCCACAACCCAATTTGGAAACAAACTCCCCCACACCCACTAATGCCTTGTCATCTAATCCTTCTCCGCCCATTCCACCTACACCTGCCACTTTAAGCTTTCAACGGTAAAGGAATATGGATCCACATGAACAAGCTCCTCCATCAAAATCGCATTCTAAGAATTTATCTACCCATTGCTCTCCGAAAAAGTATAAGCTCATGCACCATCTGTCACCCTATTTCTAAAACATATTGCCTTTCTAAGCTTCCTTCCTCCACGAAAGCAGTGCTCATATGCCCCGCATGAGGCAACTTATGCGTCCGCATATGCGTATGCGGCCCTCAACCGCTCCGCATATAACAATGCAGTGCTATTTTTGGGCATGGACCAAATATGCGGCATGCAGACATGTACAGCCGCTTAGGCCAAATAAAATCAACCAAATTAAATGACAACTTCTTCTATATAGTTGGTTTTAGATCAGATATTCAAATTTTGCTACCTCAGAAATAATTCTATTTTGAATGAGTGGTGCAAAATATATTATTAAATTTTACAATTGTCAATGTTTTATTATGCTCTTTCCTTTGCTCTTTTTTCTCTCTTCTATTTTGATCTAAGATTAAAACATGTTGCACTTGCAACAATTCTTATTTTGTCTTGTATAAAAGGGGAATCTATTGCATATGTTACTTGGATATGATATTTTGTTTTACAAAGTATGAAATTTGTGTGCTGCCTAGGGAGTAATTTATACTCCCTATGACTTTTTCTTCTCTATTTATTACTGACTTGATTTCTTCATATCATTTTGATGTTTTAATTTTATTTTTGATGATCTTTTTCTGTTTCTACTTTGAACCACTGTTCAGAAAATCGGCCGCTTAGGCTGAATAATCGGCCGAATATTCCTTTTTGAGGATCTACCGCTCCGATTATGAATAATTCGCCTATAATCAGTCCATGACCGATTAATTGGCCGATCGGGGGAATAATCGGCCGATTAATCGGCGATTTTCAAAATCAAATGCTAGTAATAATTTTTTTTACATTAATTTTTTCTAATACTACTATTGGTCATTACAATTACATTCTCTTCTTCCAATTTACATATTTGGTCTTCTCCTCATGTTTTCTCTATAAGTTTATAGTTAGTGTTTATTGAACTGATCCTTACTGTTGATGTTTTCTTCTTTAATTTCATCAATGTTTCTAATTACTTCTTAATGCAATATTAGTCTATGACTTATCAATATTTCTAATTACTTATCAATGTTTTTTCCCTAATTTCATCAATGTTTCAAGTTACTTATTAATGCAATATTAGTCTTATCACTTATCAATGTTACTAATTACTTATTAATGCAATATTAGTCTATGACTTATCAATGTTTCTAATTACTTATTAATGCAATATTAGTCTATTACTTATCAACGTTTCTAATTACTTATTAATGTGATATTAGTCTATGACTTATCAATGTTTGTAATTACTTACTAAACTTTTCTTCTCTAATTTCATCAATGTTTCTAACTACTTATGAATGCAATATTAGTCTATTACTTATAAATGTTTCTAATTACTTATCATTGTCACTATTATATGGTCAATATATAATTTACATATCTTTATGGTTAATATTAAAAAAAATCAAAATCGATTAAAACTGAATACTCTCCCGCTTATACTCCCGCATACCGTATATACTCTATTCGGTACCCTCTTCGGCCGTACACCGATTACCGCTTTTCAGAACAATGCTTTGAACTACCATGTGCTCTGTTATTGTGGTTATTCTTATTGTGTTCATTCAATAAATCATCTGCTATGAACTGAATGTGTCAGTGTGTTGTGAAACTTGTATATTCCAGTACATTATATAAACTTAGGGTTTTGTTGATTGATTTTTCTTCTTGATGATTGGAAAATGTGTTTCTTCTTCCATGATGTAATGATCCGTTGGTACATTTTGGGCTATTAGGCTACGGAACTAGATAGTATGAAATTTATGATTATGGTTATATTTTTTATTAAATATATGTATAAAATATATAATTTATTAATAAAATCCAAAAATGCATATGCCCCGCTTATGCTCCCGCATTCCGCTTATACTCTATGTGGTACCCTGACCGAACGCATACCGCATAACGCATTTCAGAACATTGCACGAAAGTAGTTGCTACCACGCTCGACAATATCTACATTGCAACTATCATAAGGCCCTTGTACACCCTAGTTGAACGATTGTGATGTCAAAGAAGATGTTTTTGCTACTGTCGGTGACTTGAGTCCTCATTCCAGGTTTGGGCCATGCCAGAACATGGTGGGTTGCACATGGGTTTTGGTAACACTTCATTTTTTGTCTGCCCGATTTGGTTGTCGTCGACAACTTGTCGAATGAGTTAAATTTGTGACACATGTCAATGAAAACGATTAGTAAATTAAATCAAAATAGATTTGGCAATGAACTATGGACGTAATCATACTGACCAAAATATAGTCGTGAGACATTAAAGGTTGTCTGGAAGTGAAAGAAAGCATAACGAAGATCTTACTCCCGCAAGTAACGGCCCGAGGATGTCATAATGCGTAGAGATGATTTAGTGCAATACTCAACACATCCAACAGACCATGAGAAATTTGATTAGACAACCAATTATCAAGGTACGCTTTGACAATCACTACGATCAGCAGTCACTGAATGAATTAATTGAAGAAGATCATAGTCTCTTATGATTAGAAGTCATAATTGTATAATTTAAACAATAGACTCCCACAATGAGAAGGCTTCTGATTGAATGGGCATTCAATCAACGGATGTTCTGCCACCAATTATTTTGCTTTAACATTGTCACCAGGACCCTAACCCAAGGCATTTTCATAACATGGTCCCAATTGCCCAAACGAGCTACCCAGCTCAAACAACTAACACTCACAGCCAATGCAGTGGACCCCAGACTTGCACTCTTCCTAATCACCTGATCATATCCAAGCTCGTCTACCACCTCAATCTAACTAGGATTTTGCAAACATTGAGATTAGGTGTGGTGCCTAACAAGCGCATGCCCCATTTAGGAGGGTCATCTTTCACTCCTAAGCAATCAATGGATCACCTGATGAATGCTCTCAAAAGACTCGAAAGAGAGGTGTGCCTGAGGCAAGTGCCATGTCTCTCCCTCCCCCTTGAAATGGTTAACACCACACCATTTAAAGTACACCCAGAAGACCTGGAAAGCGGGGGCGCCCTAGGCAGGTGCCCCATCTCTCCCTCCCTGAGATGGTCAATATGACCATTTAAAGTGCTTTCAGAAGACTCGGAAAGCATGGCGTGGACCAGGCACGCACCTAGAATTTCCCTTCTTTAAAGAATCAAGAAGGTGTCGTTAAATTGTACATGGACGTCTTCAAAAGACGGGGAGTCGTCAAGGTGCACACCCCTAAGTTTCTAAACCCCTCCTGACTTATTTATGTGTTTTACTAAACCTTAACCCTAAGCAACCCCCTAGCCCCCGATATAAATAGAACCTCGACCACCATTTAAAGGGGTTGGAACCCATCTATCCAAGTTTTAACAAGGTTAGCCCCCAAGAATCCAAATTGACACATTTTTCCCTCAAGTTGACAACTAGCCACCACCCAAACACCTAGATCCTCTATCTTTAACCTTCAAAACCCTAAAAGGAACAACTTTGTGGATCCAACCCACTTCCTTTGCTAGAGAAAGAAGGAAAACGATCCTCTTTTACTTCTTACCACGTCCAAGCAAAGTAGACTGGGGTAACAACAATGTAGAACTCTTTCCCCCTCCCTTTTCCAATCCCAAAGTGGTGGAACGATATGAGCACCCAAGATTGGTGATCTTGTGTATGTTATCATTATTCTAGCGTTATTTTTCTTATGCCATTATCATGTATACAAGTTTCTTTCTTTCTATTTTTATGCTTTTTCCATGAAAGGCTAACTCTATAAACCAAAATCTCAATTTTATCTTGCTAGGATTGGCAATACCAACCTCAAGCGTCGTAAAGTGCCTAACATTTTTCCCACATTGTAACCTGATGTCTTACCCTATTCTCTTGCTTTCCTTCTATACCCACCTACTTCTGAAGCTTTTCCACTATTTTCTTCGTTTTTTCATAAACGTGATGGCGACTTGCTTTTTCACCCACAAACTCAACATGCATATCTCGATTTCTGAAACGCGTCGAAACCACAAGTTTTCTTTGTGAAGCACAACTTTGATGTTACGGTAGCACAGTTCAATATTTGTTTAATCGCTATAGGGTTTCGCTCATACGTTTGAAGTTGACTTCTTTGAGACTTTCTTTCCAAGTCTTTGATTACCAACATTTCTCCAGGTATATTCGTATTACTCTGATAGCCCAAATGAACTGGCCCTTGTTTCAACTCGCTGTCAAAAATGCAATTATGCATGGTGACCTAGTTGAAGAAGTTTATACCCAACAATCATTGGGGTTTTTTGTTGAGGGGGTCCTCCACCATAGTTCGTCGACTACAACGATCAATATATAGATTGAAATAATCTCCTCGAGCATAGTTTAACAAACTAAGCTTGGTCATGGAACCCTTGGGTTCCAACACTCATCAAGTAATCACAACTTGTTCTTCTCCAACACTCATCAAGTGATATGGCAGTCTGCATTGACAACATCATCATTACAAGCAATGATATTCTAAGTATAATTGATCACAAGAACTTGATTGGTCTCATTTTCGCACCAAAGCTTTTGGACAAGTGATCACATTTAACTAACCGAACAAACAAAATTTTGTCCATCAAGGAAAAGGTTCCAAATATCTTCCCGGTATACTTAAGTGTAGCCCTTGGCTACAAGTTCAGACTTCTGGTGATCAGCAAATTTGTTAGGCTCTCACAAAGACAACACATCAGCACGATGGAACACAACTATAGCTTTGTCATCAAGAGTTGGAATGGACTCCATATACAATTTCGTCAAAGAGCTATCAATCTCATATTCCATATCCAGTAGTCATCCTAGATGACTCGTAGCAGTAGATATAGAACTAGGTAAGGCAATGTCACATAAGGATGAGATAAAGGCTTTACATTATAGAGAACAATAGTCATATGAAACAAATTTAGAAAAATGATGAGGCGTTCATGATTGTTTTTGTAGATTGAGAGAATAATCTATGCTCGTGAAATCTTTCAGATTAAGTAGTGATTGTAGGAGGGTTGACACTTCTGTTGCGCGCTACTTGTTCTAAGGTGCTTGCTTTCTTACAACGTGTAGATCTACATAATCAGAGGTTTCTCTGACTGGAAAGGTTAAAGGACAAGGATGATGAGGGTACCCCTTGGATAGAAGACACTCTTGAACGGATATAGATGCCAATAACCATGGGTAGTAGGAGAGGTTCACTAGTTGCAAAGTGGTTTGAGTATCTCAAAAGAATGAAGTATCCTCAAAAAACGTGACATCGGCAGGCACAAGAAATTTAATTTCAATGGGTTTATAGCAAATGTACCCTTTTTGAATTCTATAGTAACCAACAAAAACACATTTGGTAGCCTTTAAAACAAAGTTAATATCCCAACACATGGACGAACCAGACACACTTCAACACCTTAGAGGAGCAATGTATATCGGATGGTTTGAGAAAAGGACATGGAAGAGAAAACAATTAAGGTGAAAGATGGTATGTGGTTAATAAGATAAGCGGCAGTGAAGACGACATCTCCCTAGAATTCCCTTAGAAAAGTCATATGAAGAAGAGTTCTAGCAGTCTCAACAATGTGTCGGTTCTTTCTTTCGGCTACCCAATTTTTTTGCCATATGTAAACATGAGGATTGGTGATCACATATTTTGATGGACAGAAAACGAGTGAGAGCGTGACTAAAATACTCTTTGGCATTGTCCATTAAAAAACTTGGCAAGAAAAGTGAGGTTAAACTTTCATAATAAAGCCTTATAATTGATAAAATTTCAGAACAATCATCCATCAGATATAACCGTGCTACCTAGAAAAATCATTAATGAAGGATTCGTTAGTGTTATTTTATGTTATTTATTATCACTGTAATAGCAACATGGGTTGATTCTACTTAAGTGCATTAGCGTTAATCTAGTTTATGTTATGTTGTGTCTTCGGTACATCGTACCTTATGACGAGTCCCTATATATAACTCTTTGTACCTCTCTGAGAACATAATAAGGGTGCACACATATGTAGCATCCTCCACAAGAATCCAACTAGTACTCCTCTCCTTTTCCGTCACCTACTGAAAGTTGATGTTAGCTCGTTGATTGTGGCATCATAGAGATCTATCTCTAAAAATCTGTAACAACCTTCGGACTTCTTTTGTCTTTCTTTTCCTCCTCATGTATTATCTCTACGTACATGGGTGAGCGCTCCTAACTGTTAGGGATCTTTTATCTTTTCCTATCACAGTGCCTTCTTCCCGTGATAGTGTTGCAGTCGTGCTTCTCACGGCTATCTCTCTCATAATCATTGTCATATTACCAGTGATTGACTACCTCCACCGTTGTTCTACCGATGAGATATATTCTTCAACATGTCTGACGACAAGGATTCACCTTAGACCATATTCTATAATGACAGTGCTCCTATCTCCATCATCAAATCAAATGGAGAGAGCGCATGCTCTAAATATTTAAACTATTCTTAAATGGAGAGACAAGGTGAAGTTCATGGAGAAGCATGTTGAGGATACCCTTAAATGGAAACGAGGGAATAGCCAAGTCAAAAGTTGGCTTTGAAACAATATGGAACCATCTATTGCCTCAAAATATATGTTCCGCAAGACTACAGAGGAGATGTGGGATGCTACTGGGTTTCACTAGAAGCAGGAAAAGAATGTGTTGGGACTCTACAATTTGGGATAACTTCTTTGAATATAATGCCCAACAGCTTGATTACTTCAGGCATCAGCATGTCTCTTCTAAGGATCAAACTAAAGAGCATTGCCAATCTCGTCACAGCCAAATTTCTCAATGGACTCAAATCAATGCTCCAGTCCACAACAGCATCCTATTAGGCGACAACTTCCCAACTCTGGAGGTGGTTATCTCTCGTCTTCATCAATCTAACGTTCGGCTCCATTCAGCCACTGCACCAAATTCTTAACTAGCAATTGTAGTTGTTGCTTGTAGACTAGGATGTAGTCGTGGACGTCCCCGGAGGATAAATGCACATTCTACAATAAGTTAAGACACCTTGAGGAGAAGTGCTACCAGAAGCACGATCATCCCTACAGGCGCAATAGTGGCACTAGTGTTTCCCATGTTGCCCAAGGGACAGACACCTTGTTTGTCACTATCTCGTTCGCCAAATATGAGTAGTCTTTGCAGGTCTCTCAACAAGCTCCTCAACAACCATGGGGTCTGGGGATTCTATGACCATACAACCAGCTACAACATCTTCAGCACATCTAGCCTCCAACTAGGGTAATGTGGGGACCTCCATGCTAGCATCCAGTTCTCCCTGGATAGTTGATTTTGGGGCCACACATACAACGGGTAAGTCCTATATTCCAACTTTATATGTCACTCTAGCAGATGGATCCATTAAAATTGTCCAGTAATGCGGGAGTGTTAACGTCTCACCTAATCTTAAAATTATATTTGTCCACTTTATTCCCAAATTTCCATTTAATTTGATGTCCATTGCTAAACTAGTTGGCGCCTTTACTTGTAATGTAATCTTCGATAGCCATGATTTTCTGATGCATGATTCTCATACTTTGACGACAATTAGTTGGGGTTCTAGAGCTAGAGATTTGTATTGCAATTTTTGTGATGACGCCCCTCAATCTGCCTTTGTCTAGACATCTCTCCAACTACATCAGCGATCATCCCTCTTTAAAAGTTGAAGCACATGGAACCCTCTTCATTTAGTTTACAAAGTCTTTCATGTGACTCTTGTCAATTAGGGAAGCATCATAGTTCTTTTTCTCACAAAACTAGTTTATGTTCTAAATTCGTTTTGGATGTGATTCGTAGTGGCGTTTATAGTCCTTTTCGAACCACTAGCTTTAGGGGCCATTTAGATGGTGTATTGAACTTGGATTTCAAATTAGGATTCTAAATACTATTCTTGCAAAGCTTCTATTTGGATGTTTATCGTGGTAATTGCTGATCACCGAGATTCTAGTGCAGTATTTGTTGTAAGCCAAAATTGTTGATTTTGAATCCCATTGATATTGGCATGATTGAGAAAAACCACACAGAGCTTTCGCCCGATCCAGCCTCTTCGACCAATTCCTCTGTCCTCCCTTGTCTCTCTCTCCTTGCGCCCCCACTTTCTTTTTTCCCATTGTCACTCCTTCCATCTCCTTCGGATAGGGATAAACGTATCACCGCTGATTATAACCAGCGGGCAGTTCATGTGGCTCGTGCAAACAAACGTCGTTGCCACTAGGCATGTGCCCAGGAGACAGATCACCACCTTGTGGGCAACACAACAAGGTGTCGTTGCCGCTAGGCATGAGCCCAGGAGATGATCACGGTCCTGTGGTAATGCAGCAAGGCGGCACCGCAACCGGCAGGATCTACATTGTTGTGACTTACAAAAAATTGACGATCTTCCAAATCCCCCCCCAGCTACCTCTGCTTTGCCGAGGAGCGTTGCTTCCGGCCATGGCAACAGATGCCACGTCACCACATGCTTGACTAGGTTGGCTTGATCCCATGGACAACATACAATTTTGCCCATGGTTACAATGATCTTCTCCTGAACTTTCTCTTCTTAGCCATTAGGAAGAGGGAGCAAATATGACAATACATTTTCATACAATCGACGAGCATGATACTTCTAAGTATCATGTAATTTTAACACTTGCAATGTTAATCGCTTCTCTTTAAAAATACACAAGAATTCATAAATGTTGCACCCAAACGGCCCCTTAATGGATTTCGATACTTCATCGCCTTTGTTAAAGATTTCTCTCACGTGACTTGGTTATACTTATTGAAATAACGTAATGAGATGGTTGATGTTTTTCAGTCCTTTTATGATATGATCTCAACACAATTTAATAAATATATTAAAATCTTTTGAACCGACGATGTTTTAGAATATATTCCAGGTGACGTGTAAAAGTTTTGCCACTAGCACAATCCATCCATGTTCTTGCACTCACCCCACAACAAAATGGGGTTGTTGAACGTAAATAGCGTCAATTACTTGACATTTCTAGAACTCTTATCTTTCAAGCCAAATTACCTAAGTGGCCAAGTCCTATCAGTCTAAAGTTGTCTTCACTGCATCCTACCTTATCAAACAACTATTGTCTTTTGTTCTACAGAACAAGGCACCTTTTTTGCTTGTTTCACCAATGAGAAGGCTTTTCGCACCTTCCTCTTCGTATTTCTGGGTGCAATGCCTTTGCCCAAACTTTGATCCAAAGGCTAATAAACTAGATCCTCATTCCATCGAAATGGATTTCCATGGCTATTCTACCTTTCTGAAAGGAAACCGTTGTTATAACCCAAGCAATCGTCGGATATACGTCTTCACTGACGTCACGTTTCATGAATCTGATATATATTCTTTGATTCAACAAGAGTTTGTTGAGTTGGATCTTTCTGACCCAATGGACTATGTACTCATAGCCCATCTTTGTACGACTCCTTTTGTTCTTCAACCATCGACACACCCCATTGTGGTTGAGATTCCCAAGGTTTATCATCGGTGTCCAAAACCTAATCCCCAGCTACAGGACCTGGCACAACCGCCCACTTGAGGATTCATCATGCCTAGTTGTTCTCCACAAAAGTATATGTTAGTGCACTCTCCTTCATCCAATTTCTTGTACATGTTGCCTATCCAAACTTTCCCTTATTGCTAAAATCATGCCTATCAACTTGATTCCATCCAGATTCTAAAAAATTATCATGATGCCCTTTAGCACCCTAGTAGGAAAGTTGAAAATGGGACCTGGGATCTTGTTCCACGTTGTGTTGTACAGGCACTTGGGCGACGCCTGGGCGCCTAGGCTTAAGTCAGCCCACCTCAATATGGGCACCCAGCCCCCTAATTGACCAAAGTTGTTGCCTAAGGCATTTTGAGGCCCAAATTAAGCCAATGCAAGGCTAATTTAGCATAAATTAGATCTGAATTTGATCAAATTGAGTCATTTATGGTTAAATTGGGTCTGATTTATCCCAAATGGGGTGAATTTAGGATAAATTAGGTCTGATTTGGGGGAAAACATGCCAGATTTGGGGGAATTAGGTCTAATTTGGGGGAGTTAGGTCTAATTTGGGGGAATCAGGTCTGATTTGGTCATGTAAGGCCTCGTTTAGATCAACATAGGGAAATTTAGGGCTACTTAGGTTTGATTTGGTCATGTTAGGCAAATTAGGTTTGATTTTAGGCCAAATTATGTCAAATTTGAGCAGATTGATTTGGGGAAAACAAGTCTGATTTTGGGGAAATGGTCTGATATGGTGAGATTAGGTCTAATTTGGCCAAATTAGATATGGGGAAAATTTGGGGAAATTAGGTCTGGTTGGATCATAATATACAAAATTAGGTTTTATTTAGGCCAAATCATGTCAAAATTGGGCACATTAGGTCTAATTAAGGGGAAACAAGTACGATTTGGGGGAAATTGTTTTAAATTGGATGACTAGGTCTTATTTGGCCAAATTTTGTCTCAGTTAGGAGAATATATGAAAATTTTATGGAAATTGGGATTGATTAGGTCATGGTATACAAAATTAGGTATGTTTAGACAAAAATTAGGGTGAATTAGGTCAAATTTGAATCAGATGAGTTCAAATTAGGGCCAATACAATTCTAGTTTAGGTCTTGTTAGTTTTGATTCAGCCTAAATTCTACATAATAGTATCATACATGTTTTGGCTACAAACATAATACATGTTTAGCTTTTTTATTTCTATATCAATTTTGTTTAGGTAAAACTTCCACAATTCAATCCATATCTAATGATTTTTTTGCTTTCTTCATATGATGCTAGCACATTGATTGCATATTTATCATGTATATATGTGTAAGGATAGTATTTTTTAGGAATTTTACATATATATGCTAAAATAAAAAATATATAAAAACGCCTGGGCCACCGCCTGGGCGCCTAGGTTGTCTGGGTGTCCCCCTGGAACGCCTGGCCGCCTATACAACCATGGTTCCACCCCCTCCAGACAAGAATATTGTCAGTTGTTGCTAGATTTTCTCTATCAATTCAAGTCTTATGGTACCATTGAACGGCTCAAAGCCCCTCTTATTGCCAAAGGATTCACCATAACTTATGGTGTGGTTTTCTTTGGAACCTTCTCACAGGTCACTCGCATTGCTTCTGTCAAGATTCTTATCTCTCTCGCCACTCACATTGAATGGCCCCTGTTCCAACTTGATATTCAAATATGCCTTCCTCCATCGTGATTTGGAGGAAGAAATCTATATGCAGCAGTCCTTGGGATTTTGTGCACAAGGGAAGTCTTCACGTGTTAGGCATCTCAAACACTCTTTGTATAGCCTCAAGTAATCACCAAGGACCTGGTTTTAAAAACTCGGTAGAGTTCTTGCTAGCATGGGTTTTACCAGATCTTCCAGTAATCACAGCCTCTTCTTTTCTACATCACAAGCTGGAACCATTATCCTTGTCATCTTACGTTGATGATATTGTTATTAGTGGTAGCGATGCTCCTGGAATTTCAACATTGAGGCAGGCACTCTAGCTACACTTTCGTACCAAGGGCTTGGGGAAACTTCACTACTTTTGGGAATTGAAGTTCTACACTATAGTCGTGGTACTTATTTATCTCATCGTATGTCCTCGATCTCCTAAGATTTTGGTATGCTTAATTATAAGCTTGTTTCTTCTCCTATGGACTATCACTCCAATATTATGAGTCCTTTTCGATCCAAGGCAATATAGACGCACGGTTGGGAAACTCATTTATCTAATGATTGCTCGACCAGACATAGTCATTATTATTAGTTAGTAAGTCAACACATGGCCGAACCTCTTGCATGCCACTAGAGTCAGGTACAATGTATTCTACTACGATTTCTAAAAAATGCACCAGGCCAGGGTCTCATGTACAAGAAAGCACCTTCTCCAGATATCTCTTTGACTTACTATGATGATGTTGATTAGGCAGGAGATGTGAATGATAGGAGATCCATATATGGCTTATGTGTTCTATTAGGAGGTCATCCCATCACATTAGTTGGTGGAGTAAGAAGTAGTATGTTGTGGCTCATTCCAGCACTCAGGAAAAATATTACGCCTGCTGTGAAATTCAATGGGTGGCATCCATTCTTCAAGAACTAAGTCTCCCTCTCTCATCTTCACCAACTCTCAAACGTCACAATCAGGCAACTAATTCATATAGCAGTCTTTCATGAACGTACCAAGCACATCGAGGTTGACTGGCACTTCGAGATAAACAGTTTGTGCCAAAAAGATCATCACATTGTATGTAAAAACTAGAGAACATGATGTTGATAACTTCACCAAGCCACTTTCACCTTCATCCTTCTCCAATATGTGTGGCAAGCTCATTATAAATGATGTGTACTCCCAAGCTAGAGGAGGAGTATTAGTGTTATTTTATGTTATTCATTGTCTATTTAATAGCTAAATGGGCTGATACTACTTAATTCCATTAATTTTGGTTTAGTTTATGTTATGTTGTCTCTCTACTACACTGTACCATGAGACGTGTCTATATATATGACTCTTGGTACCTCTCTCAAAATTAAATAAGAATTTCTCTTCACAGTAGACAAAATGTTTATAACCTAGTTTTGAAGCAATCCCACTAGGTCCCAAAACATCAAAATGTATAATGGCAAAACTTGAGTTAGCATCCATATGATCCTTTTACCTAGATATGGATTGATGTTGCTAGCGTAATTAACAAGAGTCACACTACAACATATTAAGACTAGATAGTTGAGGATTGAGAATCATGAGTTTTTCCAAAGACATGTGCAAACCAACTGTGATGTGAAGAGTAGTTGCGACACATGCTTTGAACGCTTGACTGAGGTAGCGGAGACCTGCAAATTTGTATCCATCGCCGCCAATCTCATTTTTCATCTGGAGATCATGTAATAACACAATCATCAAGGTCAAATTTTATTGAGGCTTGAAGAGAGCGGATTAATTTGCTTATAGAGACTTTGATTAAAAGGATATTCGTGAACAGATAAGGTTGATAGCAACGTGACCTTAGGTAGAGGTTTGATGGTCCCAGTGCTTTGGACAACCATTGTAGACCCATCGGCTATGGTAAAACTTGCAATAATGGGAATTGATTGGTGGATAAGTTGGATATGAGGTTGGGCATACCTATTATCTCATCTGTAGCAGTAGATTCAAGAATACAAAAAGACAAGTATGTGTAGGATGATTGAGAAATGCATGCATTAGAATCACTAGGAGGTTGAGCAAAGGAAGCAACCAAGGCAATAGATGGCAAGGCTTGTTGAGATGCTTTGAACTAATAAAATTGATTATATTCGTCATCAATTATTCATATATGGTGGGTGGTGTCTTTAATAACCTCTTTAGTTGATGCAACATTGGTGGTAGAAGATCTAGGTGGAAGCACGTGAATATCATTGAGACTTTCCTTTTAGTCTCTTTTCTTCCCACAATGAGTGCATTTTGGACGGTCTTGTCCGCCAACAGATTGACCTCCTCGTCCCTTGCGTCCCAGTCCAAGTGTAGACAAACTAGTGTGAATATGGTAGAGACCATGGTTGATATCTCAGTGGTAGTGTTCGTGGTCTGCACCAAAAAAGCATGCAAGATTCGTTTGTGGGCGTCATCAAGAGGAGGAAGTTCAAATTTTGTGAGAAAATTTGACTAAATACCCCTTCATACTCACGTCAAGGCTAGTGAGGAACTTGATGACTGTCATCCAATCCCTTTGTTTCTGGAGTTTCTTGAGCTCTACATATAAAGGAAACTATGCAAGAAGATCATCAATGTTATGGGTGATTTCACCAGAGTATTAGGTCATAGATTTATCCTCTTATTGTAGATTGAACATTTACATCGTCATGTCATATATGTGTGAAATGTATGATGAGTACATCAGGCGAAGGTGATCTGAAACATGTTTGCCTTTCTCAGAGTGACTATTGATATCAGCCATGTGAGCCTCCATCGAATTCCTAATAAGGTAATAACAGACAAAAGATCTTCATCAGTTTCTTCCCATTGTTCTAGAATCTCTTGTATAGGAGGATCCTCTGTGAGATTTTATACTTTCCTTTCCCTTTAAACCAAATCTTCACGGTACGATACGACTATATTGAGTGAAGTTCTTTTCGTTGAGTTTTCGATGGTAATGACTTAATCATGAACAAGGAGGAATCACAAACAATGAGGGATTGTTGTTGTAGAGTGGGAAACAATTGTTTCTTTCTTCTCATACAAGATGGAGGAAATACATTGACGGGCACAGCATGTGGGAGACAAGCATATTATTTGATTGTGAGCAACATTCAAGGACACATTGTATTCTGACATTGCACGGCACATCTAGATTTACATGTTATATCTAGATCTCAAATAGAATGAGCAGCTTCTGAGCCACACGGCATGCGAACGGATCAGGGCGTATGTGGGTTTGATGTGTAAGATATCTACACGATGTGTAGGGCAGTGAATTCAGACTTCTAAGACTTCTAAGGCATGTGGCAAGTCTAGACAGGACACGATGTGACAAAACACGTCAAAGATGCAAACAGCGTGTTGAAAATTGGGGATGACGATCTCCGCTTTGTATGAGGGTATAGGGCATGTGAAAAGGCTACATGTAGGGCTAGTTTGTTGGGTGTAGTCGAAGGTAGTTGTGTGAGTTGGTAATGTAAAAATGTACATCAAACACACACTTTGTCATCCGGCTACACCCTACCAAACAGGCCCATAGTGTATATCCCTTTCTAGACGAAAGGTACAATCACGAACAATGATACGCATTGTGTGGGACCATTACACATTGTGAACATGCCACCTAGGCGATCTTGACATGTGGATCTGATCAATTGCAACATGCAAAAGAGAGAGGGATTTCCTTCTATCTAAAAGGATGAATCCGGAGGAGACGGTGGACCTTGAAGAGAATAATTCTTTAAGGAGAAAATATTGTCAAGATTGGACAACGTCTTCTTGCTTATGTGGATAGCATGTTGGTGATTATGGGCATCCACATCGGTGTGTGGTAGAGATGACACAGATGGCCGTTGGGATGATGGACATGACTTCCTCATAGAGATGACAGAGACCACCGTTGGGATGATGGAGACTACTACGACGGTTGAGACGATGGAAATGACCGTCGAGACAATGGAGATGACTTCCACCATGGAGACAGCAGTCGGGAGCGGTTGTTGTAGAGATGACAGCAGCGGTGGTGATGGCGGTGATCATTGCAGTAGCTGGGATCAGGGGTATTGCTTGACTTCTCCTCTTCCAAGGTCGGGGTAAGGACTGTTTTGCTCTAATACCACGTGAACACTAAACATTGATATTATTGAGGATTAGCAACTAGTGTTTATTATGAAGGTTGCTTACATGGACTTGGGTGGCGGCCAATAAACTGATTACATTGTATGGGGACTATACCCATGTGTACATGAATTAAAAAAAAATAAGTAATAAATATGTATTCACACATATATGCTAACAATTAGAAAATACTTTAGCTACCTCTCGCATTAGTCCTACAAGTACAACCCAGTAACCGTGTTGATAGCTTGTTCAATATAAATAGCTACAATTTTAGCACCACATGCTGCATTTACTATTCCCATAATGACAGATAAGTTATGAGATCCCTGATGCTGCTTTCAATTGAACAAGTCCCCTTTTTTGTGTTATAGCCTCAAGGTCTTGTCATTTGAATCCATAGTCATACGTCCTTGTATGCATTTGTGGACAGGACAAAGCTAAAAGTCTAACAATAATAACTTGAACATCGAATAGGGGTCTTCTCAATTCTCAAACAAGATATTACACTGTCCAGGGATCCAGTTCAAATAACTCTATTATCCTGATGTGAAGTTTACAACTAAGACGTAAACCATGCAATTAATAAGTAGTCACTATAATAAATGAACCATTTGCATAAGACAACTATAAGATGCGTACCTTTCCTATCACCATGCAAGCAATGGATATGAGCCCACAGTAGCTGAAGAGCAACCAAATAAGGAAACCCCATTTCTGACCTTCTTCTGGTAACTGGCAACATATAGCAATTAGTTCTAGAGTTCTAGTGTACCTCGAGTACAAGTAGAAAAGGCTAGAATATCACGAAGCAAAGGTCCAAATGTAAACTTACACAACTTCTAGCGCTGCTGAACCAAAGTGTCCCCCAAACTGTCCAGATCCAAAGAAATGGATAGAGTAATATGGCGAGAATTGACAGGATAGCAATTCTACCACAAAATCGGGCATGTCTTTGCTGCCAACCAAGATCTCTGTAGATATTCAGAAGTAAATTAGTTAGAACCAGATAATTAACTATTACGGCTACAATTAAATGTTTTACATTACCGTAAAGGTAATTATAAGTAATATAACAATGCAGGATCAGGAGGAGTCCTTACAAACCCATTCCAGCAGCAAAACCGTTGTCCACAAACATTAAAAGCCGAAAAATGAACACGGTGGTGTAATCAACCTGGAACATTGTCGAGGAGGTAGTCACTACTAACAAAGCGGGAAAAGAGATTAAATCCATATACTGTATCCTAGTACGGTAATTACCACAATCCATATGTGTAAAGGATGTGTGCAGAGATGGTAGCGCTTCCAGCTCACGGAGACAATTATTCTGGTTTAAAATGGTCATGGCCAAACACATGTTATGTTCAAGCACGGAGGATAGCAGAACGACAAAATGATGCCATTAAAGAACCGTAAACTGGAGTAGGCATGATATAATCTAGATATTGCTCATTTGAAGAAGAAGAAGAAGTGTACTGAGCCGCAAGCGAATATCCAGTTACTTTCGGGTTAACAATCGACCAAGTCTAAGTAGTGGCATCCTAAGATTTCTAATCAATCAGCAAACCAAAAAGGATACACGCTAGTTGCAAGCATCGACAGGAAGAACCCGTCATACCTGCCAAAACAAAAGCTTGTCATCTAGAGTAAGGGGTAGAAAAAGTAACAGCGATATAAACTTAGAAGCCGGCCCACCACTTGAAATCAACCCCTCGCATTGCGGTTACAGCTTTGATTTCAAGATAACCCTAGAATTTCCTTTCGAAAACTCAGTGCGCCGAGGCGGAGCAGGAACCAGAACCAGACCATCGGATTTCGAGCGAATCGTTTCCTTTCGAGCAATGTAAAACCTAAGCTTTCTTGAGCTGCAGTTTATAGCTGCTAAAATGCAAGTAGGGGAGAAGAGTGGTGGATCTGAACGGGGAGCAGAGCTGCTGCTGCATCTATATGCCACTGAGTTCTGAACTGACGCCGTCGCTCTCACCTCGGACTCCAAACCAGTTGATTCAATTGAAGCGCGAATGGTAGATTGTATATGACTGACTTCTGCAGCCGTGAAACGCGTGACGACGAGGTAGGAGGTATCTCCGTTATTGAGATTTTCTTTTTAAAGACACTATTATGTTTAGATATTGACGTTCAAAAAAAAGTGGAGAACTTGATTTAAGTGGGCTCGTCATAACAAATTTGTGTACTTACCCTAAAAGAATTGCATAATTGAAACTTATAATTTTTCTTTTATTGTAAAAAGACGCCAAACCAATACGTGATATTTGAAAAATATGTGTAACTAGGCATAAACCCGTGCTTTGCACAGGTGTCTTAGTATATAATTTTTTTATAGATCTAACTTATAAAAATAAAAAGATATATGTACAATACATATATTAATAGGGTTTTTCATACACATGGACCAATACGTAATTTCAATAAATGAAGGAGAGAAAATTGCATTCAGACCCCTCCACGGGCTTTCCTGTATAGTATAGATGTGTCTCCTAATATAATATATAATTTAAAAAAAAATTGACAAAAGTGTGATGTACACACACAAGGACCAATACATAATTTCAAAAAATAATAGAGAAAATTGCATCCCTCCACGAGCTTTCCTATACATACAGATGTGTCTCATAATATAATACATAATTTAAAAAATTAGAGATAAAAGTGTGGTGTACACACAGAGGGACCAATACATAATTTTAAAAAATAATGGAGAAACTTACATCCAGCCCCCTCCACGGGCTTTCCTATATAGTATAGATTGGAAAAATAAAGCATTCAATTTGTGGAACCTACAAATTTAAGGAAATGTCTTCGCAGAGGCACGAGCTACAAATTGGACAGTCAAACTTTTTTGAATGACAAATCACAATTATCTAAAGATAATATTTGAATATGAATATGAGGTCATCATCACATTTCTATTTATAATCTGTTGAATGTGATGTAAGACGAAAATTGAATGATCAGCTAAAAAGCCAAAGATATTAAAGGCAAATGGAGTAAATGATCATTGTTGGTTACACATGCAGCACAATGTTTATGCACTTTTGTATGGCCGCATCACAAGTTGCATGGGCTGCCTTGAAGTGGTGAAAACTACCGGTAATTGGAGATACCTCAGTAGGATCAACACAAGTGTGCTTTCCTTCAGACCAATCATATAACAAGATGACAGCATGCCTCTGTGGAGACCATCAAGACATGTCCCAAGAAAAGCGGTTTGGGCTTCTTTCTAGGCTCTTAATCCAGCACGAGAGATAATGTCAAAAGATCATCTTGAATAACATCATGGCGGAACTTCCACTCTCGGGCAGATGCGGTAGTGTACAACATCATCACCGAAGGAATGAATCTTCTACAGAATGACAAAGTGGGAAAAGCTCGTTGTCAGGATATAAAGGGACTGTGCGTCAGTAACATAGAATGGATCAATACTCAACATGTGTCATATATAATCTAAGACCATCAATAGGAACAATAAGTAAAAAATCTTGTGCATGGTCACCCTGTAGAGAAGCCAGAATGACTTGTTGATGTTGAGATAACAGAGAGGCTGGGATGTGTTGGAAGACCATGTTGTAGTAGGTGTCTACCAGAAGAAGATGTTTTGTTGGGGTGGCAGAAGGTGTACATGACAACTTAGACCAGCAAAAAAATGGTAGAAGATCACAAATTGAAGCATAAGCATTGTCAAATAGGGTACAAACGGGAATAGGACTAACCTCACGAAGAATGTGATCATGAAGCTTCATGTTATGAACTCGAGAGGTGACATTTTTGACAGACTTTCTAGTCGACCGAGTTTTCTCTGAGAAAATTCAATCGATAATATGTCCAAGGACTGAACGCACAGCACTATCGGTCAAGTTTCTAAAATCTCAAACTCGACCAGCAACATTGTTGCACAGAAATATATATAGACTGTCAGCCGATTTTTTTCCTCTTAACTAGAAAAAACTCAACCGATTAGTCTCCCTCTTCCTTCGTCCTTGAACCCTAGGTCTCCCAAAATATCATGCCTACTTTTACCTTTCCTAACCCTAACCTAGAGCTTGGGCGACCTGCAACTATGTTTTCTTCCTTGTTTGGTGTCATCATCACTCCTTTATTCTACACGATGTCCAATCAGTTTAAAAGAATGGGTCCAACATGTGTTCCTTCTTCCTCCACAACATCTAGGCTCATTCCATATGATGGTACCTCTTTCATCTCTTCTCAAGCGGTCAATTGTTACAAGGTGTTGTTGCATAGAAATATATACCCTTTAGGCCCTTGTTAATCCCTAGCAATGAGCTTTTGAAAGAGGTTAAGTAGATGTTTGTCTTCCAAGACCTTAGTGCTCTTTGTGTGGATTACATGACCTTTTTCAACTCTCTATCTAGCACAAAAGTGGTGCATGAGTTCTACGCCAATCTTACCTGGAACTACACCACTTTAGTGCCTCCTCCTAACTTCCAAGTTGTGTTGACATCCATGATTATGGGAATAAGATTTACAGGCTGAGTATTCCTTGAATACTTTCTTATATTATCCCTCGTCTAATTGTATATCCTCCTACCGAACTTACCATGACCTCCATCACCCTGAAGCCTTCTAAAAGATCTTTGATCTTGAGTTAACACTTCTTGATATCCACAAAACTCTAAAGAAGCATGGGGTTCCCTATAGGACGAAAACTATCATGCTTTCCTCTTCTCTGGATACTAAGACTTGACTGGTTTTTCTCTTGGTTAACAACAACATCCATCCAAAGAGGAATCAAACAAACATTGTAGAAAACTCGGCAGTGATCATGTATTGTCTTCTTCAAAATATCTGTGTCAAATGGGCTAGATACATTCTTCATCACGTGACTTGATTTGACAAAGGGAAGAACACCAAAGAATCCCAACCACCCTACTCCAACTTGATTTGTGGACTCTTTTAACATCACACTAACAAATCTCTTTTTAAGGATCTTGGCTACAAGGCCAGTAGAAAAGGGTTTAAATCAGTGAAACCACAGTCAAAAAGTCCTTTTACCCCTCTAAAACATCTATGTTGGGTGCTTCATCATCTACCCAGCCTACCCCTCCTCCTAGACCTGACTGTGCCTCCTTTTCTGTGGCATACAACTCATAAAAACATAATTAACTAATGCAGAAGCGTTCATCAAGCAACGGATTAGCGAAAATCACTAAAAATTAAAACTTTTTGCAAAGTGATCCACGCATTGGAAATCTTTTTCTTCAAGAGCCAAAGTATAACATTTACATTCTAATTCAAAGTACATATCTTGTACTATCTCTTTTTGAGAATTACAAGCATCAACTGTCCTGTCAAGCTAAACACAGGCAGTATAAAAATCTCGAGGCACTGGGCCAAAATCTCGAAAGCACTAACTACAACTCTGAGGACCTGAGAGTACAGAGACGACACATAGGACTCTATATACACCTGAACATGACATGATAGTCAATGTCTCCACCTGAGACTTCACTGCTAATACTGTTGTTGCTGCTGCTGTCCTTCACCTCCTGAAGGATTCCTGTCTCCTCGTCCGCGTCCACCTAAAAATGTGGTTCCCACGGGGGTGAGACAATTATAAAAATTGTCCCAGCGAGAGATATAACTCTCCGCCAGAAACATTGTTATTGCAACTTAAGAAGATAAATATGAACAGAGAAATCATATTTATTTGACATCATATACTTTAATGTCTAACATATTAGAACATCATTCTATATCAGAAGTGTTGCAGTTAAAATAGAATCAACATATCATTTATCCTTTAAGGAATATGAAGAACAAGTTTAACATTTCTTCAAATAAAGAATCATTATCACTGTATTAACTCTCTTCAGGCTTAGATCATACATCTAAAGCCTGGCATTATCATTGTGGAGTCATGGCCCGTAGCCACACTCTTTTCACAAGGTGTTGGGATTTTAATCCCTCATTTCAACACAGGGACTTCTCATCCATTCACAATTTCAATACCATAACCATGAAATCCTGGGTATTCAAATCCTTAGCTCGTCACCTGAGCATTGTTACCTCTTTCTCAGGTAACTAACACCTTTAGGTCATCTGACCAAGATAGGTGTGATACTTGATGCCCATTAACCCTCTTTCTATCTCTTACCAGACAACAAGATATATTATGGCACACAAGGCCCAATAATCAAATTCAGATTAATAACACATCATAGCTCATACCTGGCTATGCTCATCATCTCATGATACCTGCATGGTTAGCACATTTGATAGCAGTACATCAATTATCTATCAGGCAACAACTTTATTCACATGGCTCACAAGGCCATTCACATCTTGTCACCTCTCACTAGGCAACAACTTTATTCACATGGCTCACAAGGCCACTCACATCTTGTCACCTCTCACTAGGCAGCAACTTTATTCACATGTCTCACAAGGCCATTCACATCATGCAAAAACAATATATTAATAATTCAAGGGTAATACCCTTAATCCTTTACCAGGATTAGGATTTCCATTACACATCTCATGTATCATTCATCCAATTATATTGGATTTATAACACAACAAGGTATACCGGTATTTGGGGTGTTGGATATGATATCTATCATATCTTGATGTATCACTTCCCTCAACACCATTAACTTTTCTGAGTTCATATACTCAGCTTGTATTAGGGTATTACCCATCCCAATACTTTATGCACTAGTTTATCATATTCAACATGTAAAGTAGTGATCATTAGTCACTCACTTGGAATATACAACTATTGCCAATACTATGGATTCATCCATAAGTCATGAATTAACAAAAAGACCATGATAGGTCCTTTTCAAAACCACTCCAAGTCAAGCATAGAGTACCACGGCCGTGTAACCAAGAACGGTCGTGCAAAGAAAGTCACCACGGCCGTGCTACCTTACACGGTTGTGCAAAGTGAATCCACCACAGCCGTGCTACCTTACACGGTCGTGCAAAGGAAAGATACCACGGCCGTGCTGCCTAACACGGTTGTGCTACAGGAGTTCATTTCTTGAATCATAATCAAGTATGAATTCTATGCTTTCATTAGGGATTAGGGTTTCACATACCATCTCCCTTCTTTCAGAATAGGGATTGCATATAGCATCACCCATCATTAGGGTTTCGTATCACATTGCCCATAATTAGGGTTTACTGATCATTCCCAATTAGGGTTTCTCATAGAATCACCCTCAATTAGGGCTTCGCATGGTTACACCTTCAATTAGGGTTTCATATGGATGCACCCTCAACTAGGGTTTGAGTTCAATAACCCTGTCAATTAGGGTTTATGTTCATGTTTAGGGTTTCATGATCTCTTTGCTTAAGGATCATAACCCTTAGTCATCACATGAATCATATTCATGTATGAATTCATGCTATCAACTTCTTAACTTGATTAGGTCATATCAACTCTTCAGTTGAGTATATACAACTATGATTATCATAGTGTATCAAGTCATTGATCCTATAAGCAATTAGGGATTCATCCCTTAATTGGCACTTATTCACTTTGGTACTATTAGGGTTTCAACCTTTGTACCTTCATTGATTATCATTACTAATCATCATTGGATCAATAGAACATTCATCATATTATTTCTCAAAGATTCAATCACATTATACCTCCATTACATAAGGTATCCAAATGAATTAGGATTTACTATTCATCCTAATTAGTGATTTCACATGTAGACAACCTCTTAATAGGGTTATACATGAAATCAGCCTCAATTAGGGTTTACATCATGTATTGGATCCATGCATTGTTATGAATTTATGACTAGTACCATTAAAGGTATCTCCCACCTAATCACATTAGGTTTTCAAAAAGGTTTGATCCATTGGACCTTCAATAACATAAGGTATCCAATTGAATCAGGGTTTTCAATGTTGATTCCTTCAATCATTGAATTCATGGAACCAATCATCGATTGGACATATACCCATACTTCAATTGAGTTTAATAGGTCAACCTTCAACTGATTTGACCCTCAATTGACCCTCAATTAATCATCAACTAGAGTTTGATTCAATTGAATTAGGGCTTGGAATCGATGATTCTTCAACACTAAACAATGCAGAACTAATTGCATTGAAACCATTGAACCATCATCCAAATTGGGTATGACCTGACCCCAAACGGTCTTGAGGTCATTTGGATGACCTCCAAACGGTCTTGAGACCGTTTGCCCATCATATCACTCAAATATAAGCAATCCAATTGGGGTTTGGTTCATTGGATTGATCACCAAATCAGTATTGCATTGTATAACAGCTTGATACCTTTAGACCTTCAAACACCTAACCATACTCAACCCTAGACCTCCAAACGGTCTTGGGTGACAACCAAATGGTCTTGAGACCGTTTTGATGAGCTCCAAACAGTCTTGAGACCGTTTGGCCCATCCAACCTTTGGATTTTAGTGAACAATCATCAAGGATTGATCTATGGAGTTGATCAACAAATCCGCACTTAGTTGCAATATGATTTGGTACCTTTGGACCTTCAATTGGTCAACTATACTTGACCCTAGACCTCCAAACGGTCTTGGGGTGATCCCCAAACGGTCTTGAGACCGTTTGGGTGATCCCCAAACGGTCTTGAAACCGTTTGGGCTAATCAACCCAAAATCTCAACTTAACTCATTAGAATTTCAGCACTGTTTTCAATTAGGGTTTGCCTAATTGATTAGCCTTCAACTCATGATTACTTTGGAGTTAACCCCTCAAATTTGGAGGGTTATTAACCAACATCATTACGAACAGGAATCTCAAATGGTCAATGCTTGGTCAACTCAACCAAATGGTCTTGAAACCGTTTTCTCAACTAGGTCAATTTAATCAGGTTGAAATTCAGTACTTAATCCAATTAGGTTTTCCTAATTGATTAACCTTCAACTCACGATTACTTGGGAGTTAACCCATAAAACTTGGTGAGTCATTAGACAACATAATTAAGATAAATAATATCAAACGGTCAATGCTTGTTCAATGCACTCAAACGGTCTTGAAACTGGTTTTCCAAGCAGGTCAAGTTGACCAGGTTGAAAATCAGCACTTAATCCAATTAGGTTTCCCTAATTGATTAGGCTTCAACTCACGATTCCTTTGGATTTAACCCCTCAAATTTTGAGGGTCATTAACCAACATCATTATGAACAGGAATC
Organism: Alisma plantago-aquatica; assembly: GCA_963693085.1. Lineage (NCBI taxonomy): Eukaryota > Viridiplantae > Streptophyta > Magnoliopsida > Alismatales > Alismataceae > Alisma > Alisma plantago-aquatica. The sequence goes on from OY856410.1 coordinate 1,050,648,648, forward strand.
CTAAACGGCCAATGCTTGTTCAACCATATCAAATGGTCTTGAAACCGTTTGCCCAAACAGGTCCAGTTAATCAGGTTGAAAATCAGCACTTAAGTCAATTCAATTTGCCTAATTGATTGGCCTTCAACCTATGATTCCTTTAGAGTTAACCCCTCAAATTTGGAGGGTCATTATCCTACATAATTAGGAACAAGATTCCCAAACGGTCCATGCTTTGTCAACTCAACCAAACGGTCTTGAAACCGTTTTCCTCCAAACGGTTTGCAAACCGTTTGGTCACCAAACGGTTTTGATGAAACCGTTTGGTTCCCACCTTTAGAAACCGTTTTCTCCCAAGATATTTGGTGAGGTGCTAGCTTATGATTATTTCATCATCACATTCCTTCGTTCACCCAAGAAAAGCAACCGTTCTTGATGGAAATTGCAGCAAAGAAACAAGTATGAATCAAATTGAAGAAAACAATCAACAAAGCATAGATGATTGATGCAATAGCAATGATTAAGGGTTTGAGTTATAAAACCCACCTCTGATTGAGCTCCAAAGCTTCAGTATCACACCATTAATGGTGGATGAAGCTCTAGAAACTCCCCCTAGGCTCGTCCTCAAGCTTTTGATTGCAAAAGTTGGCTAGGATTGAAGAGGAGATCGAAATAAGAAGGAATCCATACTTTATCTTTGATTTCCACCATGAAATCAAGGAGAACGAAGGTCAAGAGCTTACCAACAGGTTGGGAGGCGTCCTCCTTCTCCTACCTAGCTCCTTGGTCGGTTTTTCAAGCAAGGGAAAGAAGAAAATCCGAAATAGCCTTTCATTTGGCTTGAAAAAGGCACTTTTATAAGGAAATTGATGAGAGAGAAAATGCATTATTAAAATGCATTAAATTCCAAAAATATGGCCGCCTCTTCCCCCTAAAATCCCTTAAAGACGAGGCACCTTCCTTTGCCTTTAATTATCCTTCATTATCCTCAATTTAAAGAAAAGAAAATTAAGCACCTTAATGCTTATTATATTAATATTCCATATGTGAGTGGAAATTACTTTTCTTTATAATAAGGTGAGTGGAATTTCACTTCCTTAGGATATTTTCGTTCCTTATCTTGGAAAAGGAACGTACATACTTAATCAAAATCAACCCAAAACATTTTGGTTGAAAGCCCTTCAATTATTTTTATTCATTGTTGCCCTAAATCAAATTAGGGTTTCAATTAGGCATTAATCTTGATTATTTTAATATCAAGATTCTCTCTCCTCCAACTTAATTCAAATGAGGCACCCATATCATTTTATTTGCTCTAAATGATGCCAAGAAACATTAGGGACCTTATTGAAGTGGTAATTTGCATATTGAACCCTAGGTTTTGGGTAAATTGCACTTTACACCAAAACTGGATTTTAATGCACAACATTGTCCAACAAGCTCTATCTTGGTGTCTAGGCTTGTAGAAATCTTACCACTACATCATATTCATTCTTATGATGTATCAACATCAGAGGAACATCTTATCATGCAACATTTGCAAATTAACCCCTCAACTTGGGTAATTTGCACTTTAGTCCAAAATTAGCAAATATTGCTTCAACATTGTTCAAACAGGACCAAAATTAAAACATAAGTTTCTCATGAGCCCTAATTACTTTTCCCAAGATAAGATTAAGAATCTACTCAACCTTATTAGGAAAAACATCTAGGGTTAATTCATAACCCAGGTCAGGGATGTTACATTTTCAGTGTCTAATGAAACCCTCATGGGCTACATAATGCACCAACAGGCTTATGACATGCACGTCCAGGAGAACCTACACCAGGATCTCATTTAAATAATGTGAAATATGAACTTGTCCTACTCCAATTCTTATCCCACCTACTAGCCCCTCCCACCTGTTCATTATGCCTCTTATGCATATGATCACTTCTTACCTGCTCACCAGTTCCGCTTTGCCTCCTACCTCCGGTGAGGGACCTACCCCGGCTTTTGTCCATCCACAACCCGGTGCTACCCAGTTGCTTGCTCTTCCATTAGGTGTTGCCTATGTCATTCTTGCTGACTTCTACTAGGTTTCTATACCCAACTTTGAGCAAGCCAAGGCTTAGCGTGAGATTGGAATATCATGGGAGAAGCAAAATCATCATTGGCCCAGTCCCTGCTCCTTCGTTCTTGATGACGATGAGCACATGACTGAGGATGATGATGGAGGATTCTGTTGATGAGGATGATCATGAGAATGGTGATGACAGCTCTGATTATGATGGAGATGGTGATGAGGTCACACATGCTACCACTGTTGCACCCTTAAGTGGTGATGAAGACTACCATCCTGATGCTGATGAGGCTTTTAACATAGATGGGATTGACGTTTAGTTCCTAGGTTTTAGGAGTACTCATGTCTTTTTGTAGGCTTTCATGTATTGAACATTGGGCACCATATCCGAGGACTACTATTTTCATATGCCTTCATTTTTCTTTGTTGTTTGTAGTTTTCATCTCGAGAGGACTTATGATTGTTGCAGTCTTATTATATGTACCTTTAACTCTATGTTTTTCTATAACTTGTGAGTTATTGGTGTGTTCTTCCATATTTTGATTATGACTCTAGCATATTTGTTCTCTCTCTAGCTTGTGTGTGGTGCTTTCATGTGTCGTTTGTTACTTGGATGAGACTTATTTTTGGCTCTTCTACCCCTCCCTTTTTGATATGACAAAGGGGGAGAAATGAGCCTAGTACATATTGAAGTTTAATCCTTTTCAAGTTTATTCTCTAAAATGTCTTGTGACCATGAAAGTGGACTCAAATAAGTGTATGTGCTATGTTTATGCTTTTTGGAGGAACTAACCATATAAGTAAAGGTAAGCATGAAATGAGGGGAACAATTGCTATTGTTCATTCTTGTATTTCCCTAAAAATGACAAGGTAAAAGTTTAAATTCTAAGTTCGTTTCAATATGTAAAGAAATGGTTTGTCATCTTCAAAAAGGGGGAGAATGTTGACCTAATAGTTATACATTATCCATATTTTGATTATGACTTAACCATTTCATTCATATATATGTATCTAATGTGTCTATTTGAGATTGATTTCAGTATTAGGTACATGAAAAGGATGAATTAAATCAAGCCCTAGCTTGACTAAATAAAAGTCAAAATCAATGCAAATGCACTTTTGTGGAAATGCTCTAAAATCCTTAGAACAATTTTGAAAATCATTTGTATTGATATTATGACTTGTAATTAAGTCGATAAAAATATAAAATGCACTTAAAACGAATATTTAAGCACTTTTATAGCAATTTCCAAAATTCATTCGAGGAACTTTTGTTAGTCGAGTTTCATTTAGGATAAACTCATCTAACACCCTTGATGGATTTTGGGAACGGCCAGGGTCGTTCGAATTTCCTCATGAGAAACTCGACTGACACCTCTGCACATGCAAATCAAATTTAAGTCTTCGAATGACTTTCATTCAGGTTAAACTCGACCGAAAGTCAAATCTACTTTGTCGCATAGTGTTATAGGTCGAGTTACCTTTATTAAAACTCGACCGGCTGCATTGTAAGGAATGTACATAAAAAGTGTCTAGTAATTGGAGTGTTCTAAAACTCAAAAATAGATTTTTTGCAACACCCCAAATGACTAGAGTTTGTTCCCAAGTGCATCTACTAGCTAGTAGACACCCCCAACTATAAAAATAGGGACCCTTGGGCTTCATCCCAAGTTTACCTCTTATGCTCCTAGTTATAGTTGAGTGCATTTGTCTACTAAGAGCCCCTTTCTCTCTCTATCTTACTATAGATTAACATCAATCTAAGTGGGTTGTTACAACCCCAATTTTGGGATCATTTGATGAGAAATGTAATTTCCCATATTAAAGATATTGGAACAAATAATGATATAATTTACATTGAATAAATGAGTTTCGGTTACAATAGCCTTGTTGGTTGTTAAGAAATGGAGAAAAGAAACCTCTAGAAGGCAAAAGAATATTCTCTAAAGGTGGATTTCGTGCCTTGAGAGTTCCTTGGGTTCCAAGGGGTCCAAGTTGCAAAGATAATGCAACAAGAAAGAGAAAAGATCAATTAAATATTGCTTTATTAAGAACAAAATACTAAAATACAAGAAACAAGTGGAAATATGGATAACATATCCAACTTGGATAATATTTCGTGTCTACATAGTTTCTAATAATAAAAGGAATCAAAATAAAGAAAATAAAAGATTTGAAGAGAGAAAATATAAGTTTAAGGCATAAATAAATGCCTTAAAAGTCATTAACTTGCAAACGAAGAAAACGAGTTATTCCTTTTGTATTTTGGCTCCAAATTTGGAATATATGTATATTAAGTCTTTATAGACTTTCCCGTAAAATTTGAGTTTAATTGGACATGTGGTTTGGGAGATACTAATTTTAGAAGATTTCCTTAAGTAAAGATGATTGATTTAAATGTCACAATTTGTTTTCCTTTTGGGAGTATATCTGACGTGCAGTTGAGACCGTTAGATCTGGATCAGGTGGCTCTACGTTATCTTCTACCTCTGTCTAAATAGGAAGATAGAGGCAACAACTAGGATAATCTCCTCGCACCCTTTCTCGCTCTACAACCTCAAATCTGGAAAGGTAGTACTCCCATCGATTGCGGGAGATGTTTCTGAACACAATCAACCCAAACTTTCCTTAACATCTCTACGGGTTGGGACTTTGCCCAATACCGTCGGGGCCTGGACTCCATGGGAGATCAGCGGTCCCCTTCCATGCCTATATAGGGGGGGGCTAGGAATTCCTCTATGTGAAGGGAAGTTTTGTGTGAAATCCTTTGCACTAATAGAGAGCCTTCCCCATCGCCAAACTGATATTCCTCTGTATTTTTCTCTAGTTCTTCCTTGAACAACCATGACCCAGATCTGTTCTTGCCCTCCCGTTCTCGCCTCTCCGCCGTACCTGAGGTTGTAGGAGAGTTCGTCCTTCCCTGTCGGGGCTGACGACGTTCTTACATGCCTTGTCGGCACCTTGTAGCTCCAAGTCAACCTTCTAGTTGACTCGACTGCCTGGAGTGCGCGACGGGGTGGACCGCGAAGGGGGAAGACGATGGAAGGAGGAAACTACCTCCTTGCCCCTGGCTCCTGAGGAGGATAGAAAGGGCAAAGTTGTCCTTTGGTTATGTTTCCTATCTCAGCCACACTGGAGCGAGCTATTGAGAGGGCCGCACTCTTTGGCTACTAATTAACCGCGTGGAAAAGGGAAACCAGGGCCGAGATGCTGACATGGCAGTACGCCATTGGACAAAAGGTAGTTTATCTTGTGAATTTCATAACTAATTATTGGTAGGTCAGATTAAGATGAACTATACATGAATCTTGCTCAGAAAAACACGAAGAATCTATTAAAAATATAACCAGACTTTGTTTATGCCTCTAATTTGAAAAGTACAAGAAGTTGTCAACTTTAATGCATTTATGATTAAGAAACCCTAATATTGATGTTAATGAGATTGAGAAAGGTATTATGGGTGTTTTTAATCAATATTAACCTGTTGTTAATAAAAATGACAAATTAGATCAAAAAGGGTGATCTTTATGCATAGTTGGTTTAATTTAGGGTTTCATGTACATGAATATGCTTTAATGGACCTTAAACCCTAACTTTGGTAATTACGACTCATAATGGTTTTGATTATTCAAAACCGTGAATAAAGCTAAGATATGATTATTCAAAGCTATTTCAAGTATAGAAGTTCCTAAATGTAGATAAATACCCTTAATATAGTAATTAGGGTTTTCAAATGGATAAAGGTAGAATTAATGACAAATAGAGTTCATATGTGAATTATACTGTAATGAACTATGAATTGATGATAAATGTGCATAATGAACTTGTCATGGATTAAAAGGATAAAAATGGTAGTTTTAATGTAAAAGAGGCTTAATGGGCTTAATTGATAGATAATGATGCCTTTAATCCAAAAACAAGGTTATATGTTGTTAAAAGGAAACCATAATGTCTTTTAAGAAGAATGGATGAGATAATTAGGGTTTGTGAGTAATTATGTTAAATTAGGGTTTAAAATAGTAAAAGATGAAGGGAAACCCTAATTGCAATGGAAACCCTAAAAGTGGACTAGAAACCCTAGGAAGCGAGCTAGATTTAATAGATCTTGATGACTTGAGTAATAAAAGGAAATTATATAATTATTTCAGGATCTTGATATGTGTGTTTGCTTGCTTGGATTTCTTTCTTGCATGGATTATTCTGTCTCAAAATCATCTTGACAGGTATGTGGTTACGCTTATGAATATCTCGAGTTAGCTTTCCGAGGTTTTCTGAAGTTTTTATCGATGACTTGAAATAAACTGTTGGATGAATTTAGTTCATGCAAACTATAATGTGGATATGACTATCACATAAGATATGTGCCTACTAGCTCAGATCCTGGTCCCCTCTGTGGCTTAATAGTTGACCTAGTACATGGCTACCAATGAGGTAGGTCCATCAGGTCATTGGGTGACTTAGTACATGGCTACCAATGGGGTAGGTCCATCAAGTCACATTGAGTTAGATATTGGGCTACTTTCGGGTAGTGCCATGCAACTCTATTACCCTAGGTATTGGCTACCTGTAAGGTAGGACCATGGGGGTAAGAATATACCTATAAGAGAGGTAGCATGCAAGTCCACTACAGGGATAGCACAGAGTTAGGGGATAGGTAAGGATTGAGCATGTATGGCTTAAAACGTAATCTTGGTTGTTAAATGATTAATTGTATGATTACATTGTTAATATAGTTGCACTATTATTGTTTCCCCCACATACCAATTTCTTACTGACCGACGTTTTGTTTGTCGGTGTTTTAGGTACAAATGAAAAGAACAAACAGTAAGGTGGCATATGTGGAATTAAATGAGAATTAACGTGCACAGGGGGATTAGTTAGTCTCCTCATGGATAGAAGTCTAGAAATCCCAGTTTCTAAAAGGTGTGCAAAAGTTTTTATTTGTTACCATATTTCAGTATAGTTGGTAGAAATTAATAATTATTATTGATTATTTGTCGGACCTTTGATCCGGGTTGTTGGTTAACGGATCTGACCTTTCGGTCTCCCATAAGTGGGGGTTACCGGAAGGCGGGGTCGTTACATTATCTGTGAGTGAGCTGCTTCAATGTACTCCTTGTGAAGCACTCAATATTCCCCTTCACAGTCATTTCTCTCAAGTTGTGAAGGTGAAAGCTTCTCCTTGCTGAAGGTGAAGTTGAAGGCCAAAGATACAAGAGAAGAGTGGGTAATTCCTTCAAGGCAGAAGACTTGTTGCAAGAGGAGATCTCCTTAGGAAAGGTGTCTAGCTCGTTATAAAATTGGGTAAACCCTTGTAGAGGTTGAAGACTCTTGCTCTTGGATAGGCAATTCTTTGTAAGGTTATTGACTCCTTTGATCCTTAAAAGGAAGGCTAGGCATCCTTACCCTAGAAAAGGAAGGCAATATTTTATCTCTTATAATGGAATATAAGAACTGTGTAATGGTTGCGAAATCCTAGAGGTTGACCTATGTAGGTAGTGGATGTACACTCTTTTGGTTTGGAATTTGGAACCACTATACATAGCTTGTGTTATTGATCTTACCAATCTCTCTCATCCTTGCTATGTATTTTAGTCACACTCTAATTCCATATTTACAACAATATCTCTTGATATAATTTGAAGGTGTAATGAATTTGTTTAAGTCTTTTAGCCTATTCAACCACCCCCCCTCTAGAGCCCATTGATCATACAGACATAAGCAAAGCTACTGATGTATTGGGTGTAGGGTTTTAGGGGAGGCAGAGAAGGTAGCAGAAACAAAAAAATTCTCCTCCCAAAACCCAGAACAAGGAAACACGTCAACATCTATACAATAGGAAGGGATGGTTTGTGGAATCATACCTTGTCCCGAGGCTTGCTCGGTGACAATACCTCACGCCTTGCACGGTCTTCACCTCCGGTCTTGGACGGTGTCTGTGCAACTCCTAGTCGCATCGGGACTGACGACTCCTGGTCTCACCGGGACTGTCGGGATTGACAGTTGTTCTCCGAGCGGCAGAAATCTCCCGCCTCTGAAGTAGTCCACACGGACCACCTAGAACTCCAATCTCCTTGTCCCACAAGGAATTGGAAGGAGTCGCACCTTCCTGTCAGCGTACTAGTCGCCGACACACTCTCCTGCCACCAGTCACTTTCTACAGTTGTCTTTCCCTTATTGTGCCTCCCTTATCGGGTAGCACTTGCTCGGGCTCTCTCGGTTACCAAAACCAGAGAGAACGACAACTTTACAAAGCAACTGGTTGCACTGAGTTGTGTACCGAGAAGCCCCCAATACCCCTATATATAGGAGGGTCATGGGACAGGGTTTTCTATCCCGGGCAATGCGGGGCTAAAGCAGGAGTAGAAGTGTTCGAGATTTTTCCACAAAAATAACCAATTGTGTGACCTGAACCGATCGTTTTATTTCTGAAACAGTTGGTTGGGGATCTGAGCCAATCGTTTCACACTGAACCGATTAGTTAGGACCCATGAAACGGTCGGTTCATTTATGAACCGGTCGGTTCGTGACCATGGTCAGTTCCCGATTGACTTTTCCTCTTTTGTTTCTAATTGGTACCAATTACCAATCCTTGTTCCAATCAAATTGGGCAAGTGAAATAAAAAGAAATTTCTCACCAATCCTACTTTCCCAACTTGCTCGGTTGCACCAGTTGAACCGATCAGTTCAACACTTGAACCGTTCGTTTCACCTTGTCCATGAGCCGATCAACTCACTATCTGAGCTGATCGGTTTACCAAGCTCAGCCGATTGATTCATCACATGAGCCGATCACTTGGGAGTGCAGATTGTGTAGAAGTCAATTGCAGTTCCAATCAATCTGATACTCTAATCAATCGATCCAACACCTTGAATACTATGATTTTGAGCTATCAATTAATTGAGTGTTTAATTGAACTACTAAACTCCTTTAGCAATCAATATAAACATAGTTTGTGAACAAAACTCCTATTCCAGGTTAAATCCTATGTGTGTGACCCTGCATGTCCTTTTCACGTTGGTAGTGAAAGTCCATAACACTTATGACTTCATAAGCAAAGAGTGGTGCCTAGTCACACATCAGTGCTACCCAAGTGAAATAGAAAGTTGGAGAACAACTTTCAATCCTACAATCCGTGAATGGTGTTACAGCGAATGTATAATTCCTTTGTCATTGATATCCCGAATGAACTCGAGGCATGGACCAGTCATCCTATTAATGTTCATTCACTTTCTTGATCTCAGAGTAGATTGGAGGAGATATGTATGGCATCAATATCACATACTGATTCACACATGCGTGCGCATGCCTATCTCAATCCTACTCATCAAGTGGCCATGGATATCAAACTCCCTCAGGAGGGACAAATCCCATATATATCACTCACCCCTCAAAAGCCCCATGTGTCAAAGCCACCCGATCATCACCTTTATAACAACCCATGTTTTAGGACTGCGTTTGATGATGTCAAAGTGTACCCAACGACATGTGTTGAGTGTAGTGATTTCAGGTCAAAGAATCACATTCACCACCATCACTGTGAGTATTGACTGTGACTACCATGTCATGGTTCCATGTGTCAAACTCACGGTGGGTCTGTCCGGTACACTTGTTCTCTAACAAGTACCTATGTGTTTGGTTTGATATCTCTATATCATGACTAATGAGATTCTGTCATCAACCAACACCACAATCTAGTCTTGTGTGTCATTGCTGTCTATCTACCTTCTACAATGACATCCGACTAGGGACATTACAAGAATGTACAAACTCTTAGCATCCATATGATATCATTGTTCAGGTGCTCAACCTGAAAGCATATGTCATTGAGTACTATAATTCTTTAGACATTCAATCTATTCTATCGCTATCTCATATGACTGAACGAGAAAGAATTGGAAGCTTGCCTTTGATGTTTATCAGATCAATCTTAATGTATCCCATCAATCATCCCATGATTGGCTCTCATGGCATACATACCAACAGACTCCCACTTGCACTACGAGCCAATCACCCTTGAATCATATTCATAGTGATCTTCAAACATGTCTCACATGTTACTGTGCTCTTGTGCCAACATAGTGAGTTATGGCAACACCTTGCCAAAGTCAGAATCAATTGCATGTCTCACATATCTTCGTTGTACGTCACACGTATGAGATGGAGCTACCGTAATATGCGATCTAGTATTCCTTTGCTAACCTTTAGCCACATTGCATGATCAAGGATTCCATATTTGTCATCAATGACCGGAATATCTATAAGTTCATCTCATGAACTTCCAGATCCATATAGTATCCACTACTGCTCTATAACACACGGATACTCGGCATTTCCTTTTAAATGGCTTTATTGGAACACTTCCAATTATCAACAAAATTTCACTTGTATATATCATATATATATTTTACCATTAATTTTCTGTCCTTTTCGGAAGTTCGCATCAATGTAACTCTTTACATCGAACTCTTCCTTATCTCCATAGAACTAGTACTTCTCAAGTACATATCAAGTTCTTATGGTTTCCAGTAACCCTTACTGGAAGTAGACAGACATCCACTCATCATGTCCCACATACGAGTTATCAAGATGAGCACATCATATTGTCATGTCCTACATACAAGATGATGAATGCACTTTGTTCTTGCCATGTCCATACATGCAAGATAATGGGATGATTACATACACGATAGATCCATATCTATTCTTAATGTTCCCATTATTCATAAGAATTGGACACTTGGCCTTGGGATACTAACTCCATGAAGCATGGACAAGTTTTCTCCCACTGAATCTGTGGATATTGAACCCTTCAGTATAGATTTCCAATGTATGCTCTCTCGTTTCCAGGTCAAGAGGTTTTCGAGAACTATCTCTATAGATCTCTATTCTTATCACATAGGAAACGTCTCTACCTTCCCTAAAGATAATTTCCACTTTGTATTTCCATTCTAGAACATTTCCATTTCACATCATTATGTGGAATGTAAATACGCTCCCACTAAATCACAGATCCCTTCTTTATCTTTGATATATCAGTCAAACCCTTTGACTATATCATCAAAGTAAAGTTCCAATTATGAGTTGCTTGTACTCAATCAATCACATTGATTAGTCCATTGTAACTTATAGACTTCATTTACATTAGAGGATTCATAAACCTTATAGGTTGTGTCACATACACATCCTTGTTTTATTCCTCATAGGAATGCGGTTTTAGTATCAATATGCCAAATATCTTAGTCATTAAGTTGCAATCAACAAGCATCATCCTTCTCAAAATGTCATCCATGTGTCTTAACGCTTAAGACTTATTTTCACTTATGGATTTCATTCCAATGGGTGCTACCATCAAGGTCATACCTTATGGTTCACATGGAAGTCACTTAGGATGTAATGGTCATAAACCAAAACTCAAAATTCGGTTCCTCGTCATCTAGATAGTTGACTCATCACATGACCAACTCATCATATAGATGATCGAGATGTATCTGTCAAGGATATAAGAACTCACAACTCTTTGTGATTCTTAATGTCCTTTATTAGTGTGGGGTATTCTTTATTTAAGAAGAATTCAATTATTTGATAATCATTCTCTAACTCCTTAGAGTATGATTCCTTCTTGATTTAGACATCACCATGCCTTAATCATGAGTTCACTATGATACACTATCATAATCACTCACAAGGTTCTCAAACATTTGGTCTAAGTATTTTATTCATTGATCTCATCAAGAATTAACACTTTACCAAATTCGTACTTCATTTATGATATTCTTGAACACTTCAAGATATTCATATTGGTATTTCTCTAAATACCATTTGAAGTATTAACATTCACTCCAATAGGTATGTAAATACATCACATGTATTATACCTATTAGGATAATCATTCTCCCACTACCATTAGTGAAGATTGATTAATCATGTCCAAGATATTCATGTCTCTCTAAAAGAGTCTAGATTTATCCATCATATGGATACTAGAAATGAATTTCTCATGATTGATGCTAATTTGATTGTTTGAGTTATCTATAACTTTTAGGTATCATTTTATCTTATGCATACCAAGTGTCACAAGATAAACAAGGCATTGCCACAAAGATCATATCTTTGAAATCGAAACATCAACTATATTGATAGCCATCCTTGTCTCAACAAGATGCAACAATAAAGTGTTTCTATTGGCAAATTGAAACAGTAGTTCTCAACTCTATTTTGTGCCCTTTAGGCTGAAATAAATTGAAAGATACTCCTATCTATGGCAGAAACACTTGCTACAATGATGGGTACTCCTTTCTTGGTCCTTTCACAAAGGCCATCACTTCTTTGTAGATCTTACATATCATATATGTCAGATCTTCATCTTGGTATCATATACCTCAGAAGTGGTTCATTTCATGATACCTTAGGTGGAGATCTCCATCCCCTCCTTCATCTTCTTTTATTCTTCCAGATATAGAGGGCAATTCCTTCATACACTCTTTCCCCATGTGCCTTTGAGGCTGAAGACGGCTTGGGCTGCTGGCTAGCATCAGAACACTTCTTAGCTTTGCCCTTGCCCTTACCCTTAAGACTTACCCTTCATTGATCATGTCAAACATTAGGGTTTGTCTTTCTTCATAATTGCCTCTACTATCCTAAACATGTACAACAACTTTGTCAACGCTTGTCAGAGTTGTGCATGTTGTAGTTTATCATGAACTGTATGATTCTCGCAACATTTGCAGTATCATACCAATAGCCAACTCTTGGCTTAGAGGGAATCCTTCTTAGTCAGGTTCTTCCACATACCCAATCACATTGAGTATGTGAATACCTTACTGGATCTCCTTCTGTCATGACATACCAGGATAGTGTCTTGGAGACATCATATGTCTCATGTTGTCTCTACAACTCATAGTTTAGAGAATACAACATCAAGCACTCCTCATCAATGTCATCCTTGGTATGCTTCCATAAGCATACTTTCAACCATTGATGTGGTGGGATTGATTCATCTGGTTCTGGTATAACTAGGACTTAGAGCCTTCGCTCTTTGATTGAGAACACTTCTCATCATCCTAACCAGTCATGGAATTATTCCCATTTAATTTGTTGGTCTCATAGACCGATCGCAAATAAAGTGATTATTGTTGATTAACCATTTATTTTAACAAAAGGAAATATATGCAATTTTAGTCCAAAACTCTTTTGACTTATTTGATTGATTTGAAAAGTTTGACGATAAAAAATTAGGGCTTTAATTAATTATCGCTCCCACTATTTTACTTCAAATTGATATCCCTCACCATCAATTCAGAATATTGCAGCGTACAACCTTCTAGTGGGCAAGATCCTGAAATCCTCTAAGTCATGGACCAGCTAGGGCTGTCACCCACAACTTAGATCTCTCATCTAGGCAACACTTGCCAATTGCATCATATGAAACTCTTGATAAGATGTCATATGCAACTCCTTGCCATGAGCATCTCCATGCCTCAAGGTACTTGTTATGACCCACATTGAGGTTAACCAGTAAATACCTCAATTAGCGTGAAACACTTTGATTAGTGTTGAGTATCTTAATAAACATCGTGGTTAATCAAGATAAGCTTATATGTGAACCAATAGTTGAGATTGAAACATCTGAGGTAATTAATGTTAATGGCAATGATGATCGTTAGGTTAATTAAGTTGGATTAAGTACTCACTGATGCATTTAGTGCTTTGATCAGGTGAGACAGTCCAATTAGCATGTTTTTCTCGATTCAAGGTTGTAGAGAATCCCGTGCTTGAAAAGTTGCAAGAGAAATCATCCAAATCGGGCATTCGATGTACTAGATATGACGTTTTTAAGTCTTTGGGGCTGATTTTGCAAATTTTCCATTTTTTTTTATTTGATCTTTATCCCTTAAAATGGGTCGGCTGATTTTCTTTTCCCTTTAGCCTTCTTCTTCACGCGACTATTAGAACAAGAACCGACAGGAACGACGCCCTCAACCGCAGTGCGATTAGAGTAAGCTAGGGCGGGCAGTTCTTGGCTCTGGGCCCCGATCCAGCATGGGCGCCACTCCCCTTCTCCTTCTCCTACCTTACTTCCTCCACCCTTACCCCATCTGCAAGCCCGACAAGTAGGGAGGCCAGTAAACGCAGCAGCAGTAGAAGCACCGCGCCCCTGGCGACAACGGCTGATTCGGGGCCGATCTGGGCTCTCTTTTACTTTGGTTTAGCAGTGTCGCCTTACTCTTTTCTCCTTCCTCCCTTAGCCATCCACCTATCTCAGCTGCCCTGCTGCTTGGCTAAGCGGCCATCCTACAGCAGCCGTAGCTGCGTGCAACAGCAACACGCCGCCTTGGGCGTGCCGAGGTGATAGGGGAGGTGCCTTTGAGCACGGTCTGAAGTTCTAGATCCAAAATCACAGCCCTAGCCACGAGCATCCATTCCGATTGAGATCCTAGCTAGTTATCCGCCAACCTGTGGTGAGCGTGAAGCAATTGGACCGTGAATAGGAACAGTAAAAGCCAAATCAAAGGTTGAAGACAACCCAATTATGCCTCAAAATAGGCTTCTAGACGCAATTCCGGACGAACCCGGACGCGGTGAGTAGGAGTTCATTTAGTTATCATCATTTAACTCCTTAGTTGGAATTTTTCGGTAAACTGTGCATTTTTCGCTGATACTTGGCTTTTGGACAGTATTTGGCGTTACTCGGATTTTATTTCATAAACTGCTTCCTTATGCCGTTATATGATTTAGTTTAGCATCTGATCAATGTGGATTGAATTAATGAATTTATATGGTTCATTGGAACTTGAAATACGTAATATGATTGATGAAAATGATAGAATTTCCTGTATTACAACTGCAATGTATACGTTGAGCATAAAATGGATGTTTAGCATCGAAACTGGATAAGTTGATACTGAGTCATGTTTATAGATGACAAATAATGTTTATGTGTATATGTGGGTAATAGAGATTACCCGGATGCCGAGCATAGTTAGCATCCTTAGACTTTTAATTTGCATAGTTCAAATGAAATGAAATGATTAGTAATATAATTGTGCATGCCTTACGTGTAATTTCAGTAAAATGCGGATAAATGTGATAAAGTATTTCAGATTGAGTATTCCTTTCAATACAGTATATTTGAATGTTCAGTTTTATGAAATCAGTATAGAGACGTGGAATAGATATGAAATCTATTTACAGTGAACGAATCTGTTTGCATGAAAGCATAGCTGAGTTATGAGTTATTGCGATATAAGAGAACAGTTGTTGCACTATATATATAGAAATGTTATGAAAGTTGAATTTCTAGTTTCAGCTAGTGAATTGCAGAATTACAGTATATTCCAGTAGTCGAATATGTGAGAGAGAGACACAATGTTATAAGAGTTTTCTTGTTATAATAAAATGCGTTAGACTTAGATGCCCTGACACCGTAGAACCCCTTTGAGAGGTCTGTGCCTTAGGGGTGAAACGACCTACCTAGCGTGTGTCTAGATGGTCGGTGGCTCATGTTCAACAATAATCTGTGCGTGTGTCACGGTGGCACGAGGACAGAGAGGCAGTGTTCAACAATAATCCGTGCGTGTGTCACGGTGGCACTGGAAGTAAATAGGGGTTATTCAACAATAATCTGTGCGTGTGTCACAGTGGTAACCCAGACTCTCTGCCTGTGTGCTCAAGTTAGAGGAGGAGTCTAGAGTACACTCTTTGAGAGTGCAGTGAGGCCGTGTGAGCCTGAGAGTCCTGACGCAGACCAGGACGGCAGTCAGACTTAGCATTTCTCGGGTGTGTCGCTAAGTCTTGTACGGTGGGTTCGTAGTTCGCTACGAGACTTTATATGCAGAGTACACTGCATATGATCAGGGCATAAGTTAAAAGATGATCACTTAGAATTAAGGTAGATTAATATGAAACTTGTGTATGTTCAGATTTAGAGTTTATGATACTTGTTCTTTAAATGTTCAGTATACTTTTTCTGCGATAATTGCACTGTTTTAATTAGAACTGCTCAGTTTGTTATTTTATTTGCATATTCCTGTTAAATGTAAAATATGGAGTTATCCGATGATGGCTAAGTGAAATACTATTCACTGAGCGAGTAGGCTCATTCCTCTACTCAAACATTTTCAGGTCAGCGACAATTCCAGGAATCAGAAGGATCCTTTCATCCTAACATTTAATCTGTAGAAGGTATATGTAGTTAGTTTAGTTAGATAGTGGTCTCTTAGTCCTTTCCCCTCGGTCCTTAGGACATGGTGTGGGTGAGAGAGAGTGTGTATGTGGAATGTGTATAAAGATGTAAATTAACTATTATGTTTACTTTCTGTTAAACAATGTTACATGTTGTAAACTCTGTTTATGTTCTCTAGCTAGTTTAATTGAAATGCTTCCGCAATAGTTATTTATGTTTTAGTTTACAGCAATAATCCGGATATCATTACGAGGTTTTTTTATAAAAAAAAGTTCTAAGTGATTTGTTTATGTGATAATTCCTCCGTCGCGCCCTAATCTCGTGATTAGTGGTTAGTGTGAGATCGGGGTGTGACATCTTGGTATCAGAGCATAGGTTGAGTATATGAATACTCTAAGTCAAGGTCAGGGGACGATAAGAGACCAATAGGATTAGGACTTAGGTGTCTTCCTTCTAACTGCAATTTTATAACAGGAAATGTTCTGTTATAGTGTTGCAGATGGCAGGAAGAGGACGTGGTCACGAGAATCAAGTTGAGAGTTTAAGCTGAGTCATCAGGGATCATTAGGATCAAAAGATAAAGTTATAAGTGAGGCAAATAGGAAGTGATATGTCTTTAGCTCTGGGAGGTCTGAGTATTTAGATACCCTGGCCAGGTGTCTAAATACTTAGATTGACCAGTATCAAGCTACTCTGTCTATTCTTCTCTGGATGCCCTGGCCAGGTATGCAGAGGAAGGATAGGCTAGAGAGAAACCCTGGAAATCTTAGGGTTAAGGAAATCAAAAATTAATGATACAACTCTTTATTTGATTGGAAATCACTAGAAATGCTCTTATATGTATGCATTTATATTTTCAATCTGTAGAATAAATATGATTCTTTTATGTTGTTGTATGTCATGAAATGATTTATTTATTGTTTAAATTCCTTGTAGTAGGTAGACCAGGAGTTATGTTTAATTCAGTTTGCCCTAAGTGGATATTCTTTCCACATGTTTGAGATTAATAGGAGTTAGTTAATCCTGAGTAGCTCTTGGCTTCAGGACTACAGGTTTGGCCTGGTTCGGCTGGCAGGATGCGTTATTGGGATCTAATGACTCCTATTAACAGTATAATAAGAGTAGACTCTGGATAAATTAGACCCGCATCATAGTGAGAATGTACATATGTTAAGATGTTGAGATATAAGGAAAATATTAGAACAACTGTGAAGTAACTGGAACTGATATCGGAGGCTCAACATTGGGACCTCATATGAGCAATCCTTAATTAGAAATAAAGGAACACAATAAGGTTCAGATTAAATTTAATGATTAGGTGAGAAATACCCTTAATGGTACTAATCAATAATGCATAACAAATGCATGGATCCAATACATGATTAGTAAACCCTAGTGGAGGGTGTATCATTGTGAACCCTGGTTGAGGGTGTATCCTTGTGAAACCCTAGTTGAGGGTGTATCATTGCGATTGTTTATAGGCAACTTTATCATAAAGTTATGCCTTAAACTAAGATAAAGTTGGTTAACTCAAGAGGGTCTGAATTAATGAGAAATGGGGAACCCTAACCCTAATTTGGGGAAAAGGGAATGATAAGCCCTGTTTGATAGTGAACCCTGATTCCTGGTTAAGGAATGATGGTGTTACTATTGTATCACATGATGTGATGAATATCTTGTATGACTGTTATCATGCCTAATAACGATGCAGGTATGATGAGATGATGAATATAGCCAAGTTTGGGCTGTGACATTTATATAATAAATGTTGATTGGCTTTTTGTGTGTTGATGTTGTTGTTGCTTAAAAAAAAGTAATAATGTGTACGGATTTTATGAGTCATGTGAATAAGTTGTTGCCTAGTGAGAGGTGACAAGATATGAATGGCCTTGTGAGCCATGTGTGATGCTTGGGTAACAAGTATCATGTTTATTTGTAGTATTTGTGTTAATAAGTTATGCTAGAGAACTTGGCTAATGTTACATTTCTGTTATATATCTATAGTTCATTGATGATTATTCATATCTGTTGTATTCATTACAAGTAGATTGATGAAATTATGAGATCTAAAGTTTGATTTCAAACTAAGGAAGCAAAGTCACATCACAATAATGCTATGTTACTGATAAGGACCAAACCCTAGAATGTTTAGATTTGTAGTAGTTCAAGGGATGTCACTAGTGATTTGACCTTGAATACTAGCACCTCTATAAAATAAAATCATGAGATTTTCTTAATGAAAGGTAAGCTAGCACTGATAGGGATCCAGGGTTTAAAAGTAGTTAATCTGAAAGGTAGATAAACAATATGAAATGACTTGGAGAAAAGAGTGATATATAAATATGAAATGTAACAAGTGTGTTTGAAACAAAAGGAGAAATATAACATATCTGAAGTGTATTTTGAAATAAATTCTTACGGTAATAACATGAAGTAAGTAGCATAAAATGAGGAGTATTACCTGATACATGTTTTGGAGATATCTGTTGTAGTTCATGCTCTTATGACACATCGTCACTATCTTTATGATGTGACAATAGACTGTCACCCTGGGAAGATGAATGTGGTAGCTGATGCCCTAAGCATGAAGTCTAGTTTTGTAGATGATGCATTTTCTATGGCATGTTTCAAGAGAGACCTGCTAATAGAGATGCAGAAGTTGAACTTAGACTTAGGGGTGACAGAGCATAGTGGTTTGATTGCACATATGCAAGTCAAGCCTACTTCTTATGATCAGATCAAGGAACTACAATAGGGTGATAGTGAGTTAAACCAGACCATGCATGACATGACAGGGGGAAGAGACCAGAGTTCAAGTTTTTAGATGATGATGTGTTGTTTTAGCAGGACAAGTTGCATGTACCTCGAGATAATGTTTTGAAAGAAAATATTCTTAAGGAAGCACATGCATTGATGTATGCTATGTATCCAGGCAACACTAAGATGTTTAGGAATCTCTAGGAGTTGTATTGGTGGCCTGGTATGAAGAGGATGTAGTTAAGTATGTGACTAAGTGTAGAGTGTGTTAGCAGGTTTAGGCTGAGTACCAGAAACCTGTAGGTACCTTATAATCTCTTCCTATACCAGAATAGAAATGGGAACATATCACAATTGATTTTGTGATAGGGTTGCCCAGGACATCTAGAGGTTGTAACTCGATATGAATGATTGTGGATAGATTTATTTAGTCTGCTCACTTTATTCATATTAAGTCAACCTTTGATGTTCTGAAGCTGAATAAGATATTCGTGAATGAGATAGTCAGATTTGATGGTATCACAGTTTCAATTATATCATATAGGGATCCTAAGTTGTTACGACCCGCGTCGAGCTTAACCTGTAAGTATGTTGTTAAGCATGTGTTTTAGCTGCTTTGCTAAGCTGTAAGCTTGTTTTTGTTAATAATGCTTATAACGGATATGAGATGTGCTTAGTGTGAATCCTAGCTCTTAAAACGTGTAGGATCTTATGCTTGAAGCGTTGCCAGAGAAATCGTTCGAATCCGACCTTCGAGTCAAAAGTTGCATGTTTTTGGGCTTGTAGGGACCCATTTGTAGTTTTTGGAAGTTCTTGGACCTTGCGTTTTGGCCCTTAGGTTTTCCTCCTTATCTATTCTTTCTCACTTATCTCGTTTCATTTTCCAGAAATGAGAGAACGCAGAAGCGTTCTTCTTCTTCCTTCACGTGAGAGAGAGAGAGAGAGGGAGCTGGGAGGGGAAAAACGTCTTGGAGCCCTGGAGTTGCTCCGGCCTGCAGCTGCAGCCTTCCTTCTTCTCTCCTTCCATCTTCTTCTCCATCAAATCGATCCAGCTTGCAGCAGGAGTTGCGTTTGCAAGGTGATGGTCTGGAGATTAGGGTGCAAAGAGCAGGCCTAGCTCGTCCTTTCTCCCCCTCCAGCTAGTTCTTGGTGATGTGCACCTGTTGCAAGTGATTTGCAACCCAAATCGAGGGTTTTGTCCGTCGATTCAAGTGAAATCGACATCTGCAGGTCCGTTTTTATTTTCTGTCTGTGCGCGGTTCGGCCGAGTTCGTGTTTTGGTCGGCCGAGTTCCTTGTTTAGGATTTCGAACAGCATTTTGGTCGGCCGAGTTTGGTCTTGATCGGCCGAGTTTCTTATGTAGGTAAACGAGCAGTGTCTCGATCGGCCGAGTTTCCAGTTGAATCGGCCGAGTTTCCTGTTGATCGGCCGAAGTTGGTCGGCTGAGTTCCAGGAACTGTGAGGTGATCGGCCGAGTTCCAAAGTGATCGGCCGAGTTTCAGAGTGTGAGTAGTAGTTCATTTAGAAATCATTATTTAACTCAATTTAAATGCTTAATTACTCTTGTAACAGTTAGTATAACTTTTAAACAGTGTAGTACATACAATAGAGTATGTTAGATTCATTGGAACTTGAAATACTTGATATGCTTAATGAAAATGATGAAATTTCCTGTATTATAGTTGCAATGTATTTGCTGATTTAAAAGTAGATGTTTAGCATTGAAACTGGATAAATGATACTGAATCGTGTTTAAGGATGACAAAGGATATACATGTGTTTCAAGTGATTATTCAGAATGTGCAATATGCATGAAATGTGATATTCCTATTTATATGGTTATATGTTAATCAGTTAATAGACTTAGGTGCCCTAACACCGTAGAACCCCTTTGAGAGGTCTGCACCAGGGGGGTGAAACTCGTGTTCAATATCAACGTGTGCGATGTCACGGTGGCACGAGGATGGAAAGGCAGTGTTCAACAACAACGCGTGCGATGTCACGGTGGCACTGGAGTAAATAGGGGTTATTCAACAACAACGCGTGCGATGTCATGGTGGTAACCCGGTAAGACTCTCCGCCTGTGTGCTCAGGTTTGAGGAGGAGTCTAGAGTTCACTCTTTTGAGAGTGTAGTGAGGCCGATGAGCCTGAAGGCCGATGAGCCTGTGGGCCCTGCAGTAGACCAGGGCGGAAGTCAGACTTAGCATTCCCCGTGTGTGTCGCTAAGTCTTGTACGGTGGGATCGTAGTTCGCTACGGATCTTTATATGCAGGGTACACTGCATATGATTAGGGCATATCAATAATTTAAATATGTAATCATATAGGATCACAGTAAATTAATATATCCGAACCTTTGTGCCAATTCATTATATCTGTTTATTGGTTTAAATTATCTGTTGTTGCTTAGAAATGTGATTATATCCTGCAATCTGCTATGTCATTAGAACTGCCCTGCTTGTACTGTATATATGTTTTATTTCAATTTTATAAACCTGACGAGTTGTTTAGTGATAGCTAAATGAAAGGCTATTCACTGAGCGAGTAGGTTCATACCTCTACTCAAAACATTTTCAGGTCATCAACAGCAACAGGAATCTGAAGGATCCTTTCATCCTAACGCTTAGCCTGTAGAAGGTATATGTAGATAGTAGTTAGAGGTCTCTTAGTCCTTTCCCCTCGGTCCTTGGGACATAGTGTGGGTGAGAGAGAGTATGTATGTGGAATGTGTATAAAGATGTAAATTAACTGTTATGTTTACTTTCTGTTGAACAATGTAATTTGCTATAGACTTTGTATATATATAACCTGTCAGTTTAATAGAAATGCTTCTGCAGTTTGTTTGGTTTTAGTTTACAGCCTAAATCAGATTTTCTTTTTAATGTCATTAAGATGTTTTAAAAAGTGATGAATGGTTTGGCTTGTGCGTAAATCCCTTTGTTGCGCCTTAATCTCGTGGTCTGTGGTTAGTGTGAGATTGGGGTGTGACATCTCTTGGTATCAGAGCATAGGTTGAGTATATGAATACTCTAAGTCCAGGTCAGGGGACGATAAGAGACCAATAGGATTAAGGTTTTGGTGTCTTTCTTCTATCTGTAGTTTTCTAACAGGAAATATTCTGTTATATCATTGCAGATGGCAGGAAGAGGTTATGATCACGATGACCATGCCGAGAGCCATGTTGGCCATGATCCTCTGTACTTGGGTCCAGTGGTGGTGACCACGTAGATGAAGCATCTCGTATGTATAAGATGTTTCTGGAGACCAGGGAGAAATACAAAGCTGATAGGCGAGCTTCTACTTCTACCAGCAGTAAGGATCTGATGCGATCTTATGAGGTTGTAAAGAAGCTTGGTGGTACAGAATTCAGTGGTACTACAGATCCTGCAGAGGCAGATGAGTGGTGGAGACAGATAGAGAAGGTCTTTCGCTTGATGGAGCTTCCAAAAGAGAAGAAGATTAATCATGCAGTCTATCTTTTGACAGGCGATGCAGAGTTGTGGTGGCGTGGTGTGGAGGAAAAGAGGAGAGGTACAGAGCTTTCTTGGTAGGATTTCTCTGAAGAGTTCCATCTTAAGTTTTATCCACCTACTTTCCCTAATGAGAAAATCAGGCAGTTACAGAATATTAAGCAGGGGAACATGACGGTTACTGAGTATGAAGCACTTTTCACCCGGTTAGCGAACTTCTGTCCGCAGCTTGTTCCTGACAACTTAGAAAGATGCAGAAGGTTTCAGGAAGGGCTAAGGCCAGAAATTCAGCATACAGTTTCTGCTACTAGTAGGAGGAACAAAGAGAACTTTGGTGAGTTTGTTGAGGCTGCTAGACAGGTTGAAGAATCTGTGAATGCTGATAAGGTGCCTGAGTCTAAGAAGAGATCTGCAGATTTCAGTAGAGGACAGTCCAGTAGTGGATACAGAGGCGGAGGTAGAGGTTTCTTTTCTAAACTTGGGTGTGGCTTTAGCTGTTTCGGCAGACAGAGATCTGAGGATGTTGCTTCTTCTAGAGGCAGAGGGGGATACAACCCAGGGAGATGGGGCAGTGCCGCTAGTGGACAGTCTTCTGGGTCGTCAATGTCAGTGACAGGTCCCCAGGGACAAGGGATACCGCCATGTGACAAATGTGGAAAACCACATACTGGTCCGTGTTGGGGTGCAAGTTGTTTTGTCTGCGGACAAGTAGGACATTTCAGAAAGGAATGTCCTCAGCTTCGACAAGCAGCATCACAAGCTTTCCAGCCTCAGTACCATGATGTTCTGAGTTCTTCTGTGGCTTCTGGTTCTAGAGGTGGTGGAGTGCCCAGTGGCAGAAGTGGTCAGAGAGGACAGCATGTCAGAGGGAGAGCTTCAGCACGTTTCTACTCTTTGACACCTCAAGAAGGTATAATCTCTTCACAAGTCATTACAGGAGAAATGCTTTTGTTTAATAGTATACCAGTTTCAGTTTTGATAGATCCGGGTGCTACTCACTCTTTCATACGATGTTCTTTAGTTGGTGAACTTAATTTGTTAACTCAAGTTTTGGTAGATGAGTTAGTGTTGAGAGTTCCACTAGGTGGACCAACGGTTTTGACTGAGTTCTGTCCCGGATGTTTGTTATCTTTTGGAGGTTACACCTTTGCTGCTAATCTCATACCCTTGGATGTCAATACTTTTCAAGTCATCTTGGGTATGGATTGTCTTGAGACATATCGAGTGCAACTCGATTGTTGGAGGAAGGAAGCTACCTTTCAACTAGGTGAATTTTCTTGTGTCTTTACTGGAGACAGGAAAGTTCTGCCTACGTGCATTGTATCAGCTGCAGTGGCTGATAAGATGCTACAGAAAGGATGTGAAGCGTTCCTTGCTCATGTGGTTGATACTAGAGCAGAGAAGAGCACCACCATTGTTTATGATGTGCCTGTGGTTCGTGAATTTTCTGATGTTTTTCCAGAAGATTTGCCAGGCTTACCTCCTGTCAGAGACATTGATTTTGAAATTCAGGTATATCCAGGTAGTCATCCAGTAGCACTGCCAGCCTATAGAATGGCACCTGCAGAGTTAAAGGAACTCAAGGTGCAGTTGTAGGAATTGCTGGATAAGGGTTTCATCAGACCCAATTCTTCGCCGTGGGGTGCTCCAGTGCTGTTTGTTAAAAAGAAGGATGGTACCATGCGTCTCTGTATAGATTATAGGCAACTGAACAAGATCACTATTAAGAACAAGTATCCTTTGCCAAGAATAGACGATCTATTTGATCAGTTGCGTGGAGCAACGGTTTTCTCTAAAATAGATTTGAGATATGGATACCATCAGCTTAGAGTAAAAGCTTCTGATATTCCCAAAACAGCTTTCAGAACCAGGTATGGACATTATGAGTTTTTGGTCATGTCGTTTGGGCTGACCAATGCCCCAGCAGCCTTTATGGATATGATGAATCAGATTTTCAAACCGTTCCTAGATCAATTTATTGTAGTCTTTATAGATGATATCCTGATCTACTCCAGAGATGATGTACAGCATGAGCAACACCTGAGAGTAGTGTTGCAGTTGTTGAGGCAACACCAACTGTATGCTAAGTTTAGCAAGTGTGAGTTCTGGTTGGCTGAGGTAGCATTTCTTGGACATGTTATCTCGAGAGATGGAGTTAGCGTTGATCCTAAGAAAGTTGATTCTGTGCTTCAGTGGGAACAACCTAAGACTCCTACTGAGATCAGAAGTTTCTTAGGATTAGCAGGTTATTACAGAAGGTTTATACAGAACTTCAGTGTGTTAGCATCACCTTTGACACGCCTGACGAGGAAGAATGCACCGTTTGTTTGGTCTGATAACTGCGAGAAGAGTTTTCAGATTTTGAAGAAGAAGTTGACCACAGCGCCAGTGTTAGTGTTGCTTGAGGCAGATAAAGGTTATACCGTGTTCTGCGATGCTTCCAGGAGAGGTTTGGGCTGTGTGCTGGTGTAGGAGGGCAAAGTTGTGGCTTATGCATCTAGACAGCTTAAGAATAACGAAGAGAACTACCCTACTCATGATCTCAAATTAGCTGCTATAGTTCATGCTCTTAAGACATGGCGTCACTACCTGTATGGTGAGACATGTCAGGTGTTTACGGACCATAAGAGCCTGAAGTATATCTTCACTCAAAAAGATTTGAATCTGAGACAGCGCAGATGGCTTGAGCTGATCAAGGATTATGATGTGACAATCGATTACCATCCTGGTAAAGCGAATGTTGTGGCAGATGCCTTGAGTAGAAAGTCAAGTTCAACTGCAGATGCATTTTCTATGGCATGTTTCAAGAGAGACTTGCTTGTAGATATGCGAAAGTTGAACTTAGACTTGAATGTGACTGGACAGAGTGGGTTGATTGCTCAGATGCAGGTCAAACCTACTTTCTATGATCAGATTAAGGAGTTGCAACAGAATGATGACGAGTTGTGGCAAGTTATGCAGGATATGTCGGAAGGTAAAAGAACAAAATTTAGGTTTTCTGACGAAGGTGTATTGTATCTTCATGACAGGTTGTGTGTACCTGGGAACAGTGAGCTGAAAGAGCAGATTCTTGAAGAAGCGCATGCTTCTATGTATGCTATGCATCGTGGTAACACGAAAATGTACAGGAATCTCAGAGAGCTGTACTGGTGGTCTGGTATGAAAAGAGATGTGGCTGAGTACGTGGCTAGATGTGGAGTGTGTCAGCAAGTTAAGGTTGAGCATCAGAAACCTGCTGGTACTTTACAGTCGCTTCCTATACCTGAATGGAAATGGGAACACATCAGGATGGATTTTGTAGTAGGATTACCCAGGACGTCTAGAGGTTTGGACTCGATTTGGGTGATTGTGGATAGACTAACTAAGTCTGCTCACTTTCTTCCGGTCAAGTCAACCTTTGATGTTCCGAAGCTGGCCAAGATATATGTAGACGAGGTAATCAGATTGCATGGAATTCCAGTTTCCATTATTTCTGATAGAGATCCAAAGTTTACATCTAGGTTCTGGAATCAGTTACATCGTGCGTTGGGCACAAAGCTGAGGTTCAATACAACGTTTCACCCGCAGACAGATGGTCAATCTGAGAGGACCATTCAGACCCTTGAAGACATGCTGAGAGCATGCGTTTTGCAGTTTAGAGGCAACTGGGAAGAACACTTAAGCCTGATGGAGTTTGCATATAACAACATCTACCATTCTAGTCTTGGAGTGACCCCATATGAAGCTCTATATGGCAGAAAGTGTAGATCACCAGTTTGTTGGTACGAAGTTGGCGAGAAAGAAATTCTTGGACCTGAGATAGTTGATATAACTATAGAGAAGATATATGTGATCAGAGAGTAGTTGAAAGCTGCACAGGACAGACAGAAAAGTTATGCAGAGAGACGACGTCGACCTCTTGAGTTTGAGGTTGGTGATGAGGTGTATCTGAAAGTTTCACCGTGGAAGGGAGTTCTAAGGTTTGGCAAGAAAGGCAAGTTGACCCCTAGGTTTATGGGCCCATATCCTATTGTTGAGAGGATTGGACCTGTAGCCTACATGTTAGATTTGCCGTCTGAGTTGGCAAATCTTCATGATGTGTTTCATGTGTCTATGCTGAAGAAGTGTCACCCCGGTACAGAGAAAGTATTAGATCCAGATCTGGCACAGCTTAGGACAGATGTGTCCTACGTGGAAGGACCAGTGCAGATAGTCGATCACCGGATTAAGAAGCTTAAGAACCGTGAGATTCTTTTGGTAAAGGTTCTGTGGAGGAACCATAATCTTGAAGAAGCTACGTGGGAGCTTGAGTCTGAGATGCGTAGCAAGTTTCCTTTTCTCTTTTAGGAATTTTGGGATGAAATTCTTATAAGGGAGGGAGATTGTTACGACCCGCGTCGAGCTTAACATGTAAGTATGCTGTTAAGCATGTGTTTTAGCTGCTTTGATAAGCTGTAAGCTTATTTTTGTTAATAATGCTTATAACGGATATGAGATGTGCTTAGTGTGAATCCTAGCTCTTAAAACATGTAGGATCTTACTCTTGAAGCGTTGCCAGAGAAATCGTTTGAATCCGACCTTCGAGTCAAAAGTTGCATGTTTTTGGGCTTATAGGGACCCGTTTGTAGTTTTTGGAAGTTCTTGGACCTTGCATTTTGGCCCTTAGGTTTTCCTCCTTATCTATTCTTTCTCACTTATCTCGTTTCATTTTCCAGAAATGAGAGAACGCAGAAGCGTTCTTCTTCTTCCTTCGCGTGAGAGAGAGAGAGAGAGAGAGGGAGCTGGGAGGGGAAAAACGTCTTGGAGCCCTGGAGTTGCTCCGGCCTGCAGCTGCGACCTTCCTTCTTCTCTCCTTCCATCTTCTTCTCCATCAAATCGATCCAGCTTGCAGTAGGAGCTGCGTTTGCAAGGTTATGGCCTGGAGATTAGGGTGCAAAGACCAGCCCTAGCTCGTCCTTTCTCCCCCTCCAGCTAGTTCTTGGTGATGTGCACCTGTTGCAAGTGATTTGCAACCCAAATCGAGGGTTTTGTCCGTCGATTCGAGTGAAATCGACATCTGCAGGTCCGTTTTTATTTTCTGTCTGTGCGGTTCGGCCGAGTTTGTGTTTTGGTCGGCCGAGTTCCTTGTTTAGGATTTCGAATAGCGTTTTGGTCGGCCGAGTTTGGTCTTGATCGGCCGAGTTTCTTATGTAGGTAAACGAGCAGTGTCTCGATCGGCTGAGTTTCCAGTTGAATCGGTCGAGTTTCCTGCTGATCGACCGAAGTTGGTCGGCTGAGTTCCAGGAACTGTGAGGTGATCGGCCGAGTTCCAAAGTGATCGGCCGAGTTTCAGAGTGTGAGTAGTAGTTCATTTAGAAATCATTATTTAACTCAATTTAAATGCTTAATTACTTCTGTAACAGTTAGTATAACTTTTAAAAAGTGTAGTACATATAATAGAGTATGTTAGATTCATTAGAACTTGAAATACTTGATATGCTTAATGAAAATGATGAAATTTCCTGTATTATAGTTGTAATGTATTTGCTGATTTAAAAGTAGATGTTTAGCATTGAAACTGGATAAATGATACTGAATCGTGTTTAAGGATGACAAAGGATATACATGTGTTTCAAGTGATTATTCAGAATGTGCAATATGCATGAAATGTGATATTCCTGTTTATATGGTTATATGTTAATCAGTTAATAGACTTAGGTGCCCTAACACCGTAGAACCCCTTTGAGAGGTCTGCACCAGGGGGGTGAAACTCGTGTTCAATATCAACGTGTGTGATGTCACAGTGGCACGAGGATGGAAAGGCAGTGTTCAACAACAACGCGTGCGATGTCACGGTGGCACTGGAGTAAATAGGGGTTATTCAACAACAACGCGTGCGATGTCACGGTGGTAACCCGGTAAGACTCTCCGCCTGTGTGCTCAGGTTTGAGGAGGAGTCTAGAGTTCACTCTTTTGAGAGTGTAGTGAGGCCGATGAGCCTGTGGGCCCTGCAGTAGACCAGGGCAGAAGTCAGACTTAGCATTCCCCGGGTGTGTCCCTAAGTCTTGTACGGTGGGATCGTAGTTCGCTACGGATCTTTATATGCAGGGTGCACTGCATATGATTAGGGCATATCAATAATTTAAATATGTAATCATATAGGATCACAGTAAATTAATATATCCGAACCTTTGTGCCAATTCATTATATCTGTTTATTGGTTTAAATTATCTGTTGTTGCTTAGAAATGTGATTATATCCTGCAATCTGCTATGTCATTAGAACTGCCCTGCTTGTACTGTATATATGTTTTATTTCAATTTTATAAACCTGACAAGTTGTTTAGTGGTAGCTGAATGAAAGGCTATTCACTGAGCGAGTAGGCTCATACCTCTACTCAAAACATTTTCAGGTCATCAACAGCAACAAGAATCTGAAGGATCCTTTCATCCTAACGCTTAGCCTGTAGAAGGTATATGTAGATAGTAGTTAGAGGTCTCTTAGTCCTTTCCCCTCGGTCCTTGGGATATAGTGTGGGTGAGAGAGAGTATGTATGTGGAATGTGTATAAAGATGTAAATTAACTGTTATGTTTACTTTCTGTTGAACAATGTAATTTGCTATAGACTTTGTATATATATCTCCTGTCAGTTTAATAGAAATGCTTCTGCAGTTTGTTTGGTTTTAGTTTACAGCCTAAATCAGATTTTCTTTTTAATGTCATTAAGATGTTTTAAAAAGTGATGAATGGTTTGGCTTGTGCGTAAATCCCTTTGTCGCGCCTTAATCTCGTGGTCTGTGGTTAGTGTGAGATTGGGGTGTGACATAAGTTCACATCCAGATTTTGGAATTAGTTACATCGTGCTTTGGGCACTAAGTTGAGATTCAGTACAACTTTTCATCCACAGACGGATGGTCAGTCTGAGAGAACCATCCAGACTCTTGAGGACATGCTGAGAGCATGTGTTTTGCATTTCAGTGGAAGTTGGAAAGAACACTTGAGCCTTATAGAGTTTGCATACAACAATAATCACCATTCCAGTCTTGGTATGGCTCCGTATGAAGCTATGTATGGTAGGAAGTGTAGATCACCCATATGTTGGTATGAGGTTGGTGAAAAGTAGATTCTCGGACCCGAGATAGTAGATTTGACCACTGAAAAGATTATTGTGATTAAAGAACAGTTGAAAGCTTCACAGGACAGGCAAAAGAGCTATGCTGAGAAAAGGCGTTGACCTCTTGAGTTTGAGGTTAATGATGAAGTATACTTGAAAGTTTCACCATGGAAAGGAGTGCTGAGATTTGGTAAGAGAGGCAAACTGACTCCTAGATTTATGGGCCCGTATCCTATCATTGAGAGAATTGGACATGTAGCTTATAAGTTGGATTTACCATTTGAGTTATCTAATTTACATGACGTGTTTCATGTATTAGTGATGAAGAAGTGTTATCCTGGTACAGAATAGATAATGTACCCAAAACCTGTACAATTTAGCCTTGATGTGTCTTATGTTGAAGGTCTAGTTCAAATAGTTGACCTGTGGATCAAGAAGCTTAGGAAATCGTGAGATACCATTAGTGAAAGTTTTGTGGAGGAATCATAACCTAGAGAAAGCTACATGGGAGCTTGAATCTGAGATGTGTAACAAATTTCCTTTTCTTTTTAGGAATTTCGGGACGAAATTCTTATAAGGGAGGGAGATTGTTATGACCCACATTGAGGTTAACCAGTAAATACCTCAATTAGCATGAAACACTTTGATTAGTGTTGAGTATCTTAATAAACATCGTGGTTAATCAATATAAGCTTATATGTGAACCAATAGTTGAGATTGAAACATCTGAGGTAATTAATGTTAATGGCAATGATGATCGTTAGGTTAATTAAGTTGGATTAAGTACTCACTGATGCATTTAGTGATTTGATCAGGTGAGACAGTCCAATTAGCATGTTTTTCTCGATTCAAGGTTGTAGAGAATCCCGTGCTTGAAAAGTTGCAAGAGAAATCATCCAAATCGGGCATCTGATGTACTAGATATGACGTTTTTAAGTCTTTGGGGCTGATTTTGCAAATTTTCCATTTTTTTATTTGATCTTTATCCCTTAAAATGGGTCGGATTATTTTCTTTTCCCTTTAGCCTTCTTCTTCACGCGACTATTAGAACAAGAACCGACAGGAGCGACGCCCTCAACCGCAGTGCAATTAGAGTAAGCTAGGGCGGGCAGTTCTTGGCTCTGGGCCCCGATCCAGCATGGGCGCCACTCCCCTTCTCCTTCTCCCACCTTCCTTCCTCCACCCTTACCCCATCTGCAAGCCCGACAAGTAGGGAGGCCAGTAAACGCAGCAGCAGTAGAAGCGCCGCGCCCCTGGTGACAGCGGCTGATTCGGGGCCGATCTGGCCTCTCTTTTGCTTTGGTTCAGCAGCGTCGCCTTACTCTTTTCTCCTTCCTCCCTTAGCCATCCACCTAGCTCAGCTGCCCTGCTGCTTGGCTAAGCGGCCATCCTGCAGCAGCTGTAGCTACGTGCAGTAGCAACACGCCGCCTTGGGCGTGCCGAGGTGATAGGGGAGGTGCCTTTGAGC
The DNA here is from genome assembly GCA_963693085.1 of Alisma plantago-aquatica. Taxonomy (NCBI): domain Eukaryota; kingdom Viridiplantae; phylum Streptophyta; class Magnoliopsida; order Alismatales; family Alismataceae; genus Alisma; species Alisma plantago-aquatica. The sequence goes on from OY856410.1 coordinate 1,050,679,643, forward strand.
ACAGTCCGAAGTTCTAGATCCAAAATCACAGCCCTAGCCACGAGCAACCATTCCAATTGAGATCCTAGCTAGTTCTCCGCCAACATGTGGTGAGCGTGAAGCAACTGGACCGTGAACAGGAATAGTAAAAGCCAAATCAAAGGTTGAAGACAACCCAATTACGCCTCAAAATAGGCTTCTAGATGCAATTCCGGACGAACCCGGACGCGGTGAGTAGGAGTTCATTTAGTTATCATCATTTAACTCCTTAGTTGGAATTTTTCGGTAAACTGTGCATTTTTCGCTGATACTTGGCTTTTGGATAGTATTTGGCGTTACTCGAATTTTATTTCATAAACTGCTTCCTTATGCCGTTATATGATTTAGTTTAGCATCTGATCAGTGTGGATTGAATTAATGAATTTATATGGTTCATTGGAACTTGAAATACGTAATATGATTGATGAAAATGATAGAATTTCCTGTATTACAACTGCAATGTATACGTTGAGCATAAAATGGATGTTTAGCATTGAAACTGGATAAGTTGATACTGAGTCATGTTTATAGATGACAAATAATGTTTATGTGTATATGTGGGTAATAGAGATTACCCGGATGCCGAGCATAGTTAGCATCCTTAGACTTTTAATTTGCATAGTTCAAATGAAATGAAATGATTAGTAATATAAATGTGCATGCCTTACGTGTAATTTCAGTAAGATGCGAATAAATGTGATAAAGTATTTCAGATTGAGTATTCCTTTCAATACAATATATTTGAATGTTCAGTTTTATGAAATCAGTATAGAGACATGGAATAGATATGAAATCTATTTACAGTGAACGAATCTGTTTGCATGAAAGCATAGCTGAGTTATGAGTTATTGCGATATAAGAGAACAGTTGTTGCACTATATATATAGAAATGTTATGAAAGTTGAATTTCTAGTTTCAACTAGTGAATTGCAGAATTACAGTATATTCCAGTAGTCGAATATGTGAGAGAGAGACACAATGTTATAAGAGTTTTCTTGTTATAATAAAATGCGTTAGACTTAGATGCCCTGACACCGTAGAACCCCTTTGAGAGGTTTGTGCCTTAGGGGTGAAACGACCTACCTAGCGTGTGTCTAGATGGTCGGTGGCTCGTGTTCAACAATAATCCGTGTGTGTGTCACGGTGGCACGAGGACAGAGAGGCAGTGTTCAACAATAATCTGTGCGTGTGTCACGGTGGCACTGGAAGTAAATAGGGGTTATTCAACAATAATCTGTGCGTGTGTCACAGTGGTAACCCAGACTCTCCGCCTGTGTGCTCAGGTTAGAGGAGGAGTCTAGAGTACACTCTTTGAGAGTGCAGTAAGGCCGTGTGAGCCTGAGAGTCCTGAGGCAGACCAGGATGGCAGTCAGACTTAGCATTTCCCGGGTGTGTCGCTAAGTCTTGTACGGTGGGTTCGTAGTTCGCTATGAGACTTTATATGCAGAGTACACTGCATATGATCAGGGCATAAGTTAAAAGATGACCACTTAGAATTAAGGTAGATTAATATGAAACTTGTGTATGTTCAGATTTAGAATTTATGATACTTGTTCTTTAAATGTTCAGTATACTTTTTCTGCGATAATTGCACTGTTTTAATTAGAACTGCTCAGTTTGTTATTTTATTTGCATATTCCTATTAAATGTAAAATATGGAGTTATCCGATGATGGCTAAGTGAAATACTATTCACTGAGCGAGTAGGCTCATTCCTCTACTCAAACATTTTCAGGTCAGCGACAATTCCAGGAATCAGAAGGATCCTTTCATCCTAACATTTAATCTGTAGAAGTTATATGTAGTTAGTTTAGTTAGATAGTGGTCTCTTAGTCCTTTCCCCTCGGTCCTTGGGACATGGTGTGGGTGAGAGAGAGTGTGTATTTGGAATGTGTATAAAGATGTAAATTAACTGTTATGTTTACTTTCTGTTAAACAATGTTACATGTTGTAAACTCTGTTTATGTTCTCTAGCTAGTTTAATTGAAATGCTTCCACAATAGTTATTTATGTTTTAGTTTACAGCAATAATCCGGATATCATTACGAGGTTTTTTTTTTAAAAAAAGTTCTAAGTGATTTGTTTATGTGATAATTCCTCAGTTGCGCCCTAATCTCATGATTAGTGGTTAGTGTGAGATCGGGGTGTGACAGTACTAGATCCCATCTAGATCACCTTGTTAAGTCTGACCCAAAGCCAACACGATGAATATGCACCCTGCTAGGGTAGACCCACACATTCATCCTTCACGCTTCCATGAGATAGACAGTACACCACGCTAGGGCATGCCCACACTTGGTCGATCAAGCTTTTCACGTGTGTCACATTTGGAAGGCATCTAAAACTTAATATTTAATGAGGGATTTAGTTTTATATACATATGCATATCCAATCACCACAATACATAGTACGTATCATATACATGCTATATCCCACATAAAACATGCAAAATGATAAAAAAATGATTATTATGGCCATCCTAATGTGATTCCTCGAGCCAAGAGGAATCACGGTCATCTAGGTCTACATCACATGCAACCTGTACAAGATGAACTATGTGCTTTAGCCATCTGAATTGATCAACTCATCACATGAATGACTTGCTCGTCCTGGCCCGGTCGTCTGGGTGCCACCAGTCCATCAGTTGGCTCCTCCAACCGATCGGTTTGCCTGGTCGTCATGCATCTCCTTCTAGCCGCCACCCGCTCGTCTTGCTCCTCACATCCGGGCATCAACTGATCGGTTCACTCCTTGAATCGATCGTCTGAAACGTCAACTGATCGGTTCACTCCTTGAACTAATTGTCTCAGCTGTCGTCTGGATGTCCGCCATTCTTTGACATAACAAGAAATAAAATTCTATCCTATTTTACATTTTAAAAAGAGAAACCCCGAGTTACATTTGGGGGGAGCAAAGGTAGGAAAGAAATCCCGAATTATTTCGAGTTACATCAAGAATAAGAGAAAGAAGATCGGTGGACAGACCGTGATGCAAGCAACCACATACAACCATACATAGATAGGGTTTATAGGCCATAACCACGCTATACATCTACCACAAAACTCATTTAAGGGTGACGCGTATCGAGTGCATTAATATTACATATCATATATGTGTATTGGGATTTGTGGATTTAGGATTGGACATGCATTAAGCCAATTTTATTCACATCGTATGCAATAAATAAAGGCGACAAACCAAAATCGATCATATCGATAATCCTAAAGTATAGAGCAGTTGACGTGGCTCTGATACCATTGTAGGGTTTTAGGGGAGGCAGAGAAGGCAGCGAAAACAAAAAAATTCTCCTCCCCAAACCCACAACAAGGAAACGTGTCAACGTCTATACAATACGAAGGGATGGTTTGTAGAATCATACCTTATCCCGAGGCTTGCTCGGCGACAATACCTCGCGCCTTGCGCGGTCTTCACCTCCGGTCTTGGATGGTATCTGTGCAGCTCCTAGTCGCACCAGGACTGACGACTCCTGGTATCACCGGGACTGTTGGGATTGACAGTTGTCCTCTGAGCGGTAGAAATCTCCCGCCTCTGAAGTAGTCCACACAGACCACCTGGAATTCCAATCTCCTTGTCCCACAAGGAATTGGAAGGAGTCGCACCCTCCTGTCGGTGTACTAGTCACCGACACACTCTCCTGCCACCAGTCACTTTCTGCAGTTCTCTTTCCCATGATGTGCCTCCCTTATTGGGTAGAACTTGCTCGAGCTCTCTCGGTTACCAAAACAAGAGAGAACGATAACTTTATAGAGCAACTGGTTGCACTGAGTTGTGTACCGAGAAGCCCCCAATATCCCTATATATATAGGAGGGTCATGGGACAAGGTTCTCTATCCCGGGCAATGCGGGACTAAAGCAGGAGTAGAAGGGTTCGAGATTTTTCCACAAAAATAACCAACTGTGTGACCTGAACCGATTGTTTCATTTCTAAAACGGTCGATTGGGGATCTGAGCCGATTGTTTCACACTCAACTGATCGGTTGGGACCCATGAAATGGTCGGTTCATTTTTGAACCGGTCAGTTCGTGGCCCTGGTCAGTTCCCGATTGACTTTTCCTCTTTTGTTTCTAATTAGTACCAATTACCAATCCTTGTTCCAATCAAATTGGGCAAGTGAAACAAAAAGAAATTTCTCACCAATCCTACTTTCACAACTTGCTCGATTGCACCAGTTGAACCGATCGGTTCAACACTTGAACCGGTCGTTTCACCCTGTCCATGAGCCGATCAACTCACTATATGAGCCGATCGATTTACCAAGCTCAGCTGATCGGTTCATCACATGAGCCAATCGGTTGGGAGTGCAGATTGTGTAGAAACAATCAATTGCAGTTCCAATCAATCCGATACTCTAATCAATCGATCCAACACCTTGAATACTATGATTTTGAGCTATCAATTAATTGAGTGTTTAATTGAACTACTAAACTCCTTTAGTAATCAATCTAAACATAGTTTGTGGACAAAACTCCTCTTCCAGGTTAAATCCTATGTGTGTGACCCTATAGGTCCTTTTCACGTTGGCAGTGAAAGTCCATAACACTTATGACTTCACAAGCAAAGAGCGGTGCCTAGTCACACATCAATGCTACCCAAGTAAAATAGAAAGTTGGAGAACAAATTTCAATCCTACAATCTGTGAATGGTGTTACAACGAATGTATAATTCCTTTGTCACTGATATCCCGAATGAACTCGAGGCATGGACTAGTCATCCTGTCAACGTTCATTCACTTTCTTGATCTCAGAGTAGATTAGAGGAGATATTTATGACATCAATATCACATACTAATTCACACATGCGTGCGCATGCCTATATCAATTCTACTCATCAAGTGGCCATGGATATCAAACTCCCTCAGGAGGGACAAATCCCATACCTATCACTCACCCCTCAAAAGCCCCATGTGTCAAAGCCACCTAATCATCACCTTTATAACAACCCATGTTTCAGGACTGCGTTTGATGATGTCAAAGTGTACTCAACAATATGTGTTGAGTGTAGTGATTTCAGGTTAAAGAATCACATTCACCACCATCACTATAAGTACTGACTGTGACTACCATGTCATGGTTCCATGTGTCAAACTCACGATGGGTCTGTCCGGTACACTTATTCTCTAATAAGTACCTATGTGTTTTGTTTGATATCTCTATATCATGACTAATGAGATTCTGTCATCGACCAACACCACAATCTAGTCTTGTGTGTCATTGTTGTCTATCTACCTTCCACAATGACATCCGACTAGGGACATTACAGGAATGTACAAACTCTTAGCATCCGTATGATCTCATCGTTCAGGTCCTCAACCTGAAAGCATACGTTATTGAGTACTATCATTCTTTAGACATTCAATATGTTCTATCACTATCTCATATGACTGAACCAGAAAGAATTGGAAGCTTTCCTTTGATGTTTATCAAATCAATCTTAATGTATCCCATCAATCATCCCATGATTGGCTCTCAGGGCATACATACCAACATTGGGCTATAGAAATACCCAACCCTATGAGATGCGTAGTAAGGTGGCAAGACCCCATCATAGATCACCAAATCCTTGGCCTTCACTAATGACAATGCACAACAAACAAATATGAACCCCACAACCAAAGTCTTCCAAGGATGACGTAATAGCTTTTGCAATCGAACACATGACCTAGGAGTAGACACTCTATGGATCATCGAGCACAGAAAAAAAAAGACACATCAACGCTATGGATTTGACCACACACATGTGCAATAATTCCAAAGTGAAGCTTGGATCAACGAAACTGGGCCACCAAGAAGCTTCACACCCTACATAGGACATGATATGTTTGGAGGAAAAAGATCACAACATGGTGCTTTTCTAGGGTCATCAGAAGGCCAAAAGATTTCTATTTTGCTTATGTGATATTTTGAAGGGGAAAAAACAACACTATGTGCACTTCTTCCTATGTTCCAAAGGAGACCTTTGTGATTCTAATGTTTGAGACATGATTGCTCCCACAACAGTCAACAATACTAAATTACCTAGAATAAGAATCTTTCACAACAGGTTACGAGAAATGGTGATATTTGCAAGTGACAAAACACCCTGGAGTGAGACTAGCTTCCCTATTGAGTTTCAAAAAAAGTGGTTGAATGTGATTGATGTATTGCTCACTGTTCAATGTTGTGTGATTGCTTTGTTGAAGATTGCATGATTCTAGTTGAATTTGGAAGACCAAAGTGGTCTTTAAACAAACATTCAAGTGAACAACTACAAGTGTGATTGTCCTATGTTATGGGCTACTACTGTGGGATTTATCATCATAATCATCATCTAAGACTCAATCCCAATCATGTTGACTACATGGATCCTTCTTTTCTAATCAGCTATATTATGGATCATCCTTTGATCAAGATGTAAAGATTCAAAATCTCTCTTTATAAGCACTTCCCAACTTAATTTAGGTCTACCTCTATCTCTTAGTTGTGCTTGGCTCAATAACTTAGCTTCCAATAGGTGCATTTGTCAGTTTGCACTGCACATGTCTAGACCATCTTGTACAATCTTCACACAACTTGTCCTCCATGCACACCACCCCTACTTTGTTTTTGATATAGTCATTCCTTAAACAATATGAAAAGTGACCATGGAAAATAAAGGTTCATCTTGGTGTATGTTTCATAGAACTCTAAAGGGTTCCTCCATCTTTTCATCATCCTTGCAAGGTTTGATGAGTATGTTTCTGATTGTAGCTTGTGAATACCCATCTCGTTCGTTATTCTATTACCAGGTTCCTTGGGTTCCCATTTTGTTAGGCAAAAACAATATTTCCTTAAAGATCAATCATTTAAAGAACATATGGGTTGAATTGAAATTCAACTAGGTAGAATTTAAAATGACATAAATATTATAAAAAAAATCAAATTTCATTCATTTTAATCAGATTAAAAATATATTGTATAATCATTTAAATTTTGTTTTCTTATTAAAATGAGATTATATAGCATTGAACCCTAAGAATAAGTACATTTTCACATCTATATTATTAATCTAACATGTATATATTTTTAGTTAAGAAAAACTTGAGTAGTTTTAATATCATGAGTATAAATTTAGTGAAAGTTCAGTTTGGATATATTACCAGAATTGATCGTGACATACCTAATATTATTACAAATTGTCAAAAACTTTCAAAGGAACGGTGCATCTTATGTGAGTTGAAGTTAGCATTTTATGGTGAATTGTGTAAATTAATAAAATATTGTTAATCACTATCTTCTTGTGGCATAGAATGTGATCTATCACCTTAACTTGTTGCTTATAACTCCAACTCTTAATTGATATTGAAAGACAATTACGGTTAGACTTTCACATAGGTTGTTATATTATTGATCACTCATGCTTAATAAACCTTGAATAGATTTAGGCTTTATAACCTCAGTTTGGCTTTCTAAGGTCACATCCAAGTAAACATGTGCTGGAACATGATTTAATCGTAGGAATTCAATCAAACTATTTGAATTTATATAATGTTACATCACTCCACCCCTTATAAGAAATCTTCCCTTGAAAATGGCTTGAACTAATACTAGAATAATCAAGGAGTAGTTCAGATGTGTCTCAACTACAATGCAAGATCTTTTGCAACCTACCTTACACAACAATTATCCCCTTACTACATAATCACAAGAATTAATGATTGTAATTTATTAATCCACACAATGAAATACATATGTGGTAAACTGGAACTTTGTTATGTATAGTTGAAGATGTACCAACTACAAAAAGGAAAGAATCTGGACGGTGGTGAATAGATTCCTCATTTATTTTGAAAAGTTTAACAAAGGTATTTTTAAATGCAACATTTTTATATAACATAGATCATTAAAGGATGGAAGAAGGGATAGAAATGGCAACCTAAGTTTTAACATGGTTGATGTATGAAAAATATGACATCCACATCTAGTTGGCTTTTCAACCACTAGGCTTTGCAAATACTTACTCAAGTAAAGTGGAAAATAAAATACACAAGAACACATCTTTACTTGATCAATCAATTTTTCTAGGTGTGGGAGAGAACTAGAACAAACTATTTTTTGTGGATGTGGGAGACCACCAACCCTCCTTTTGTTGTTGTGAAAGATAGAAGAACACCATATTCTCCTATGTTGTCTATATGAGATCACCATGAGGATGACTTCCCTATACACGCTAAAAGATGATTGCTTCCTTACATTAGAGAACTTTATGGTTTCAAAGTCACAGAGGTAAAAGGTATTGGAAGATAGATTACAATACAAATACACATGTCTAAAAACTAGTAAAATTCCTTCCCCTCTTTTGACTAGCTTGAACCTTTTGAGTCTGGAGGAGGAGAAGTTTTTTGTTTGTAGGGATTTTTGGGTATTTTTGGATATGGGAGGTTGACCTTAAGGATATTTTTATAGTTGAGTGGATGATTCTTAGTTTTTTGTTACCTTTCAAGAAAATTGGATTCCTAATGACTTTTTGTATGTGGGCAAGTGTTAAGTTGTTTTTCAATTGAAATTGTTGATTAGATAAAAAATTAATAACTATCAATAGTTCGATAACATGATTCATGATTAATATTTTGAAAATTAATATACTTTTCATGGTTTGAATATAAGTCCTAATTCGTACTTAATTATGTTGAACCACTATATACCCCCAATTGGTCTAAATTAAGAAATGATAAGAATTTAGTGTGATAAGCACCCATAAAGTGTATCTTTTACACTTCAAAAATACCATGATGCTTTACATAGTTGACTTATAAGGAATTGTGTTCAATTATTTGTGAAGCCCCGACTAGAGACATGTTGCAAAACTAGATGTGTGAATACCTAATATGATGCTTAATGATTTGACTATCATTATCTATGGTTGTTTTTGAATTTTTCATTTAAGATACTTTCAATTCCATATAGTACAGTTCATAATATTAAATGACGCTTATAAGGAACTAATAATCCAATAGATAACATATATAGATGATATGTGAATCATAATAATATAGACAATAACCAATAAAAGCAACCATGAATAAATGATATGGTCGTTTAATGAGTTAAGAGTTGTGTGCACTGAAATGAAGTCCTAAAAATAATAAACTAAAGGATGTAAAGTGGGGAGAGGTATGAGACGTGTTATGTTGTGCTCTATCAGTATTATTGAGAAAGAGATGATGGGTCATGGTCATACCTATCACTTGTGTTGTTGGTGTGGGTAAGAGGCAACAGACTAAGTCATAATTATTAATTCACATGTACAAGATGACAAACCTTATCCCTTTATTTTAGTTAAATTGGAGGTGTTGATCATTATACATGAATCCCAATTGGACTGGGAAAGAGTGTTGAGACTTAGATACAATGCTTATATGTGTTTGGTTGTAATACTCCCACTCTCCCCATTAAATATGGACTATGAAGGCAAGGGATGTTAGCCATAAATTTCTAAGGATTCAAATTTATATAACTAATAATTAACCATTAATAATTGCAAAATATTGTATTTTTACACAAGGGTATATAAATGTCCCGAGAGGACATTACAATATTCTTGAATGTAGTAAAGGCTAAAGTTTATGAAATAGATATTAAAACTATGCAAATCCTCCTTATTTTCTCCTTCAACATTATCCTTTCGTTTGTTCCAAAATGATACTAAACTTTAAGTTAGCATTCCTAACATAAAATAGTGGCAAATAAAACGTGGTTAGCACATTATTGTGCTAAGTATGTGGGTGCAACCGAAAATACATGTACTGTATATTTTAACAACATGCATAGAAAATAAGATTTTTATTAAAATTTATCCAACTTCGCAGTTCTAGTCATATTTCAACCCATAATCAATCTCATCTCACTTTGTGAACCAATAGTTATTCCATTAAAGGAATCGTGTATGTCCTATCATTGTGCCAATGTGTGTGTATCATGTCAGTGGACTCCTTCACCCCACTTCATTTTTGCTTTTGGAAACCATCTGAATGATTACTCTACATATATCTCAGGAGTGGGTTTCTCCCTAAAACACCCTCAAGAGATATTTATTATTGGGTTCTTATTATTATGCCTTAGTGATAGACACATTACCATATAGATTCACGGGGAATAAAAGTATCCAAGTTGTTTATCATAAAGATCAAGCGTTTGAGAAAACTTTGGAAATCCTAGAATAATGATTACAACGACTACTCATAATTGGCCGGCATACCTATTTTGCATAGCCTTATATGTCCAAACCAATCAAATTTGTTAATTTCCAAGTCAAGCTAAAAAAAACTCAAATAATATCTAAAGTGTTATCAAAGATTCCAAGCATTCCTTGCTATGTCATTTAAGATAAATGTTGGATTATTACCAAGGGTAGCTTCAAGTTAAGTGGGATTTAGGTTTTGAGTTATCAATTAGGTTTGGTCTAGTTTTAGGGTTAGAACCCTCAATGGGGGTTTTTCCTTATGAAACCATAATCTTAGGCAATAAACACTAATTTTTGCATTCATATTATTAAGTAAAAAATTCCAACTCATATTATGGGGAAGACATAGATCAACATTGATATTACCATATGCCGCATGATTGGCCTCAAGTCTCCAAGGTATAATTAAAACTTTTATTATTCCAAACTAGAGTTTTGTGGGTAACAAAACATGTTAAGGAGGTAGCAAAGGTACTTTTAAATTTCTCATAGAATTGGTCTTGAGACCATGTTTATTAGATTTTGCTTTTTTTATCAAATTGATATATAATTTTATTATCATCTACCCTTCCTATTATTTTCTAGAATTTTCAAGCATATTATTTTCTAGAACATCCAAAGATTTAGCCTCAGACAATCAATCTAGGCCATCGATGGTCTTCTCTATGGCCCTGGGATCTTGCCACATGGACCATGGCCTTGCTTGATCAGGAAGAGAGCCAGCTATTTTGACCTTTGTTGTCCTTTGTTCTTGGATTGGACATTGGCCCACCCACATGTGTTGGCTCTATCATCCCAAGGTCATTTAGCGCTCCTCCCCAAGTTGGGTGAGAGGTGGAAAGTCAGCCCAAAGGCTTGAGGATATTGGATGTTGTCAACATGGACCTGTCTCAATCCAATAGTTAAAAAGGCATCTTCGAATGCACCCTAAATACACAAGAGAGGCCACAATGGCACGGGTTGACAGATAAGGGAGAGGAGGAGCATCAGTTCATGATGTCTTGGAATTTAAGAGTTTTTCAACTAATCAAATCTAGTGATTTATAATGGACATTTGTCTTCAAAACACTACTTAATATAAAGAATGATGATTAAGCACCTCGAGACTCTAGACGATGATCTAGGATTTTTATCAAGGTATGTGAAAAATTATAAAAATGATTTAGTTCAAATGATCATATTATGAGTATGGAAATGTGTGATAGTTTATACGTGAATACTTTGTGTCTACATTTCATTTATCTAAAGCAAAAAATGGGATATTTTAGTGTTTGTAAGACTATACAAAGGTACTTGATGAAATATGCTTGGATTGTATGATTAAAAGAATCATATCAATTAAAATGCCACACATGGGCTTGTCCTAGGGTGTAAAATCTGGAGACTAATTACTCTCTTTAGCTTTGACTTATGTGTATTGGAATGGCAGAGATCAACAACCATTTGAATTGGTCTCGACCTATAGTCTCAAGAGTTCTTGGTGGATAAGTTGCAAATGAGAGTACCCTTAGAGTCGATCGACCTATTGTTTTGCCCATTTTGGTGTTGTGTGGGTAGATATTGAAAGATCCTACCTAAAGGGAAATATGGCATCAGAAACAGAAAATTTAACTACCATATTCCCTTTAAACCAATGGAATGTGTCGATAACTATGCAATGGGAAGGATGGCATGGAGGATGTACATGGTCTTGAAGCAAGTCTAGCGACAATCTCCTCGTCATGGTGTGCGCTCTTTCTTTGAGTCACTCTTAAACAACGTGTGTGTCGGCCTCCTGGTTGATCACCATAAATAGTAGGTTGACGGTGTCCTTTGAGTAGCATGCAACAACCTCCTCACCTATGTAGTAGTCCAAACGGACCAGCGGGGACTCTTGTCGTTCTACATGAACATACAACAAGGATTTGTCCCTTCATGTTGGCACACTGGTCACCAACTTGCTCTCACACAAATGTTCTCCCTTGCTATCACTCACTTTATTGGGTAGGACTTGCTCGAGTTCTCTCAGTTACCACAACCAGAGAAGACAAATAATTGTCAAAAGCAATTGAGTTGTATCTCACTGAAGCTCCTGGTACCCCTCTATTTGTAGGAGGGTCAGGATCAAGGTTCCCAATCTGTACGGGAGTGGAAGAGACCAGAATTTCATGAATTTTTGCAAACTACAAGAGGTAAAATGATCAATTCATAGGTGAATCAATTAGTTGGCATGTGAGTTGATCGGTACCAAGTGAATTCGTTGTTTCATCACATTTCCCAATCACAATTGTATTGACAATTCTATTCCAGTTAATGCATGACATGACATCAACACTAATCCTTAACGCAATCGAATTACTCTTGTGAACTAGGTGATTCATATCATGAACCGATCTCTCACAACCCTAAGCCAACCAGTTCAATCAGTAAACTAGCTGGTTCATATCCTGGTTCATCTAGAATTCAACTAATACAATATCCAATCAACCTGGCATTCCAACCGATCAGTTTAACACTTGAATCAGTCATTTTAGAGTCTAGTCCGTCAACTATTGTTTAGATTGAGTACCTAAACATTTTAGCATCCAGTTTAATTATCATTCATGATCAAACTCAAATTCCAAATGAATTCCTATGTGTGTGTCCCTATAGGTTCAATATTACATTGGCAACAAATGTCCATAACCAATTATGATATCACAAGCAAAGAGCGGTACCTAGTCACACATCATTGGTGTCCAAGTAAATAGAAAGTTGGAGAACAACTTCAACCTACAGTCTGTGATTGGTGTTACAATGTTTGTATAGTTCCTTTCTAACTGACATTCAATATTGAACTCGAGGCATGGAATCGTCATCCTCTCCAATTATTCGATCCACATTCCTTGAATCATAGTAGACTGCATGAGATATGTGTAAGCTCAATATTATATATTGACTCACATGTGCTTGGCCATGAATTTCTCAGTCTCTCTTATCAAGTGACCAAGATATCATACTCCTATAAGAGGGACAAATTCCATCTACACCACTCACAGTCAACCCCATGTGTCACAGTGCACCTAATTGTCACCTTTATGGTAACCCTTACTTGGGATCATGGAGGATGATGTTAAATTATACCGAACAACATGTGATGAGTGTAGTGACTTCATGTCTATGAACCACAATCACCACCAACACTATAAGAGATGCTTCTGACTGCCAATTATGATTTCCATGTATTATTATCACTCTTATGGTGGGTCTATCTGATACACTATTCTCTAATAAGTATCCATGTACTTGGTTTGATATCACATATGATGGATGATGAGATTTTATAATCAACCAACACACACTCTATTCATATGTGTTATTGATGTCTATCATCCTTCCATAATAACATCCGACCAGGGACATAACAACAACATATATACTCTTAGTATATGTATGATCTCATTGTTCGTGTTGCTCACCTGAAGACATACGTCATTGAGTAATATCATTCTCTAGACATTTATTATGTTACTTCATTGTCTCATAACTAAATAAAATAGAATAAATTGGAAGTTTGTTTTTATTATTAATCAAATAATTTACAAGTTATGTCATTACAATGATCATATGATTAGCTATCTAGGCATACATACCAACAGACTCCCACTTGCACTTAGAGCCAATCACCCATGAATCTCATTCCCATTGATCTAACATGACCATCATGATTTTGCTGTGATAGTGATTTTGTCAAGGGATCAACAATATTATTCTCAATTGGTATTATGCAAATCTTCACATCTCCTCACTGTACAATCTCTCAAATGAGATGGAAATGCCTTTAAATATGCTTGGAATGCTAACATGATATGGATTCCTTAGCTTGTGTAATAGCTTCATTGTCGTCACAATATAGCTCAATGGCATTGTTGATGGTTAGAACTACCCCAAGTTCGGATATGAACTTCTTGATCTAAACAACCTCCTTTGCTGCATTCGATGCAACAATATACTTACCCTTTGTTGTAGAACCAGAAACCGTCTCTTGCTTGGAACTCTTCCAACTCACAGCTCCATTGTCGAGGTAAAACACAAATCCAGAGTGCGCTATGTAATCATCTTTGTTAGTTTGGAAGCTTGCATTGGCGTAACCCTTTACCACCAACTCTTCCTCTTCTTTGTAGACCAGTAATTGATCCTTAATTCTTATCAACTACTTAAGGATGTTCTTCACAGCTGTCTAATGAGCATCACATGGGTCTAAATGATGTCTTCTTGTCATGCTCTACTTATCATGCTAAAGGCATACCAGACATCATGATGGGTACACAACATTGCGTACATGACAAATCCAATGGTTGTCTCATATGAAATCTTACTCATGCGCTCCCTTTCTTCACAAGAACTGGGACATTGAAGTTTAGAGATGTTAACTCCATGAAACATGGGAAAGTTTCCTCTCTTTGAGCTCTCCATGTTGAACCTTTTCAACACTTTATCAATGTATGTGCTCTGACTTAGTCCAAGAATCCTTCTAGATATATCTCTATAGATCTTGATCCCTAAGATGTAGGATGCTTCTGCCAATTTTTTCATAGAAAACATATTTCCTAGCCATGTCTTTACCTTTTTGTAAAGTTGGATAGAAAACATATTTCCTAGTCATGTCTTTACCTTTTGTAAAGTAGGGATGTCATTCCCCATCAAAAGTATGTCATCAACATATAATATGAGGAATATAATCATGCTGCCACTAACCTTCTTCTACATACAAGGTTCATCTTCATTTTGAGTAAAGACAAACTCTTTGACTATCTCGTCAAAATAAAGATTCTGCTCTGAGATGCTTGCTTCAATCCATAGATTGATCTTTGTAGCTTACAAACTTTATTTACATCTTTGGATTTATAAAACCCTTATATTGTGCCATGTACATATCCTTGGGAGAATTAATTAAGGAATGTTGTTTTAACATCCAACTGCCAAATCTCATAGTTGTAACACATTGCAACAGCAAGTATCCTAATAGACTTAACCATGACAATTGGAGAAAAAGTTTTGTCATAGTCAACACCTTGAACTTTTTTGAAACCCTCTGCAACTAATCTACCTTTATAGGTTTGTACTTTACCATCCATGTTGGTCATCTTCTTGAAGGCCAACTACCACCCTATGGGTTTTACCCTTCAGGAGGATGCACCAAGGTCCATACCTTGTTGGTATAAATGGATTCCATCTCATATATCATGGCCTCAAGCCATTTCCCAGACTCTGGTCCCTTAGTAATTCTATATAGGTTGTTGGCTCATCATCTATGGCCAACTCACCGCCTTCCTAAGTTACAAGATATCCAAATCTCTTAGGTTCAAGGTGTGTCCTACTAGATCTACGAGGTACATGTGTTACTTGAGGAATTTGAGATTTCATAATGTTTTGTGATTCTCTTTGATCCTCCTGTACATCTATCGTTTCAATGATTTCTTGTTGGTCTCGAACCTCTTCGAGTTCTACTTCCCTCCCACTAATTCCTTTGGAAATAAAATCCTTTTCTAGGAATGCAACATCTCTGGAAACAACGACTTTGTTGTCAGATAGGGAATAAAAGTAATATCCTTTGGTCTCCTTAGGATATCTAATAAAATAACATTTATCATATTAAGGGCCAAAATTTTCAGGAAACATTCTCCTTACATAAGCTTTACATCCCCAAATCCTCATAACAGACACATTGGGATGCTTCCCATACCATATCTCGTATGGTATCTTTTGAACTAATTTTGACTATACTCGTTTTAGTGTAAACATTGCCGTTTCAAGAGCATAACCCTATAAGGTAGTCGGAAGATCGGCTAAACTCATAATTGATCACACCATATCCAGCAATGTGTGATTCCTTATTTCTGATACACCATTAATGTGTGGTATTCCAAGTGGAGTCCACTGTGATAGGATGCTACGGGTTTGTAGAAGGTCCTCAAACTATTGGCTTAACTATTCTCCACCTCGATTAGAATGAAGTGCTTTAATACTTTTTCTAAGTTGGTTATGTACTTCATTCATAAACTCTGAGAACTTTTCAAGAGTTTCTAACTTATGTTTCATCAGGTAAATATAATTGTATCTACTGAAATCATCAATGAAGGTAATGAAGTACTGATACCCACCTCTAGAAGTTGTTCTAAAAGGGCCACATACATCAGTATGTATGAGTCCTAATAGATCGCTAGCCCTCTCATTGTTACCAGTTACCAGTGAAAGGATCCATGGTCATCTTACCCAATAAACAAGATTCACATGTCAATATTGGTTCAAAATTAAAAGAGTCAAGATAACCATCTTTATGGAGTCTAGATATGTGATTCTCATTTATGTGCCCTATACGACAATGCCAAAGATATGTTTTGTTTGATTTTTTGAGTTTTAGTCTTTTGGTATTATAAATATATGACTTTAGATCTAGTAAATAAAGACTATAAGACATTGGGGCATTGTCATAAAAGATCCCATCTTTTGAAATAGAACATCGACCCTTCTTAATATGAAATTCATATGCATCCTTATCCGTACAAGATACTAATATGATGCTTCTATTTATGGCAAGTACATAATAGCAGTTCACTAACTCTATTACAAGCCCTATGGTCAGAGATAAATTATATGTTTCAACTGCAACGGTAACAACTCTTGCTCTATTTATGACTTGTAGTTCAACCTTTCCCTTTCCTAAAGGCCTACTTCTTTTTCAAATATTACATATTCGAGCATATGTGAGATCCACATCCAATATCTAGTACCCAAGATTAAGAAATAGATATGTTTATCTAAGTAATGTATATAACTGAAGTAAAGATCACCATCCCCATCTTCTTCTTCCGGAATGCCTTCAAATGCAATGAATAGATTCCTCTTGTACTTTTCTTTCTCCTTATCTTGAGTGTTGAAGATCTAGATTTTGGGAATAGACTCAGAACTCTTGATAGACTTGATTTCATCCTTGGACTCGACTCTGTTGATCACTATCAAGGATTTGTCCCTCTTCATTCTTGCTTCAGCATTAATCAACATGTCAAGCAAATCAGACAATGGTCTGGCCATATTATTTAAGTGGTAACACTCAATAAAGTGGCTATATGATTCAAAAAAATGATTAGAGGATCGTATCTATCGACAACTTGTGGCTCAAAGAGAATCCCACTTATTCTAGATGTTCCACATGTTCAATCATATTGAGAACATGGGCCTCTACTGAGTCTCCCTCTGTAATCTTACACTCAAAGTGCACCTTTGAGATGTTGTACCTTTCTTGCTCTATGTGCTTATGGTTCAAGTTCTTAAGATGTGTTACCATCTCAAGTATCCCCATGTCCTCATACTGCAGATGCAACTAATAGTTCATGCGGCTTAGCATAAGGTGCTTTATTTCAACGCATCGTTGGCATATTTCCACTAAGCATCCACCTCAGCCCTAGGCGCATCAGAAGTAGGTATTTCTAGCATTGGTGTTTCTAGGACATAGATCATGTGCTCTTCATTGAGAACCCTTCTCAAAATCCAAAACCAGTCGTGGAAAGTTGTCCCATTAAATTTATTTTTTCTAAAGACCAATCACAATGATGATTTGGTTGCCATTTGATTCTACAAGAGAAAAAAATTGCATTTTGTCAAAAAAGCCTTTTGATTTGGTTTGATTTGAAATTTGATGATATTCAATTAGGCCTTTAATTAATTATCGCTCCCACTATTGTATTCAAATTGATATCCCTCACATATCAATTTGGAGGTTGTACTATACAACCTTCTAGTGATCCAAGATCCAAGATAATTCAATTATTACATGCATAATGCCATCGTCCTCAACAAATTATTAAGGTAGGTAACTTTTTCCAATTGTATCTTATACAATTCTTGGATAAATGATGTGTACAACTCTTTGCCAAAACCATCTGCATGCCTCTAGGTGATTAATTTCATTAAGGTCACCCAATTCAGCTTGACCCAAAAGCCAACACAAAAACAATGCACCCTACTTGTCAAGCCCACATTATTACCATCAAACTTCTACGAGATAGACGACGTATGTAATGTCCCTGGATTCTTCCGTCTCGAGACTTATGAGGCTCGATAGAACAAATTCGAAAATGTTATGTAATTGTATCAGAGTGCGATGCGAAAGCGACATACACATACATGAACATACAAATATAAGCATACACCATAACATTCTCAACGTTCAACATGTGTATATTATAATATGAATTAATAAAATATGGATTACAATTACATATTGAAAGGATATTTTTACATATGTCTGAACATGTCATAATAGGTATCACCTATACAACTGCTCACTCCCATCTTTTAGCCCATGCTAGCTTTGAACCTAAAACATACGTGAAATAGCAAATCAACACAATGTGTTGTGTAGGTGGGTGAAAGATACATATATATTGTGCTTGCATACTTGAAAATTTTGAGAAAAAAGAAAAGGTAAAAAAAATATTGTTTAAGACGATAATCAGGTAAACACATAGTTTTGGGCATATCTTTAGATGCACTTGTACTACTATTTCTATCAACACTTAATCATACGGCCAATATGGACAAATTACTTTATCATACATCTAGCATGGGCAATTTATCATACATCGTTACTAGGCAATATGCCGTACATCCATACAGGGCCACTTCCCATTGTGCTTACCTTATTAGCTAAAACTGATCATAACTTCTTTTATGTTCCTTTAAGTTTGACAAAGCGTATACTACTAATATGCATACAAGAATTCATATGCAAATACAAGCATCCAAAATATATCATATCATTATGCATTCATGAAAACTAGTCTTATACTTAATAAAACCCACACACCTGAGTTTAAAGATTTCTTATACATCCATGATCATGTAAAACTTTGGTCATCACCTGATTAATAACAAATATTCATAATTAATACAAGGTAACTATATTATTGATATTTTAGGTCCAAAATTAGGATTTTGACCAAACTTCAGTTTTACTGACCTGGAACATGTTTATGATATTTTTCTACTGATAGGAGGTCATAATTAAGGTCTTGTTTAATTTTCATATTTTTTGATGATTTGTCTATTATCAAAAAATAATATGAAGCTAAAAGTGTCTAATTAGTCATTAATAGAACACGATCTAATACTTTGCACAATAATGAGTTCAGAGTCCATATTTATCTTCCACATGATATTAGGGTTTAGGATTTTTTTCATATTGAATATCCATCATATTATAATGATACCATTGAAAAGACTCCTAAAGTAATTATTATCTTGTAAATTAGATATCACCAATAATAAAGGATAAAAGCCTGATCTAAGTGTCGTATTATAAAGCTTGTAATTTTTTGAATCCATGGATATTTTTAGGTCATTTATTGGATAAGGGAGCTATTTTTAATATAATTTATGAGACGAGATCTATTTATGGATATAAAAGAAAATTTTGCCTCATTGGCTCCATCAGACGGTCAACATCTGCCAAGGGGTGGCTAGCTTAGCCATCAGACTGAGTTGCTGACTCGGGTCTCAGCTCGGGTCTGCCTCTTTGAGGATTCGAAAGCCCAAACGTTTCCCAGTCGTTCTCTTTCTCTCTTCGCCATCTCACATCACGTTCTCATCCTCGGATCTGTGCGCAGCCACGAGCGGCTTGCTAGGAGGGCTTTGATGCGGTGTGTATCACCACTGATACCTTCGTGGCGGCCGTAGGCGCAGGTTGATGGGAAAGGGGGCACTTCACGCCGACGCTTGGCTCCTTGGACAGAGCCCAGGATCCCAATCCCGTTAGTTGATCGGCTTCCCCAATTGTTAAGTGCTCTGTTTGCTCTGCAAAACAGAGCTTTGCTCACCATGCCGCTTCGGAGGCATCGTGGTGGCTCTCCAGCCAATCTAGTCTCGCGGAAGGAAGGTATCTAGGTGCAGGAACCTCTCCTCATTGCGATAGTCGTTGATCCAATTTCCTTGCGCCCTTCCATGTTGCCCAACCATGGCGGCTCCGCCGCATCTGCCGTTGTGGTGGGTGAGGGAAGGGGGAACAGGTTTTTGTGCGCCCAATCTTTACATCTTGGGCATCGGGAGCAACTAGGAACCTCCACAAATCATTCCTATCCCTGATTTGAGGTGTAAAGGCCTGAGGCAACCTCCTCAACCCTAACACAACCTCCCGCAGTGATGGAGCACACCAACCTGGTTACCTCCTAAATAACACAAACTGATCCCCTCCCCCAACTCCGTTTTCTCACTAGCATCAAACCTCACACCTTCTTCATCTCCTTTGGGGTCTATCCTCCCTTCCTGTCTTCGAACCTCATCTAGGACAAGCTGTAGAGATGAAAGATGAGAAGGGGAGTTCAAAACTGGAGACATTGGTCGTTCCACACCCTATTTGAGGGGTCGTTGGATAGCCCATCAATTTCGGATCTGTTCCAGTGTTGGACCTGGTTTGGATCGTGATCCTAACTTGTATCGGTGGCGATGATTCTCAGCCAAGTCAAGGTTGGTGTTCCGCCCCTTTCGGAGCTAGAAGACAAACCAGGCTGATCTGAGGGCTAGGCTGCCACGTCACTAATCCCTGATGCCCTCTAGCACTAGGCAGAGTAACACATGAAAAGCAAGTTAAGTCTAAATTAATTAATTAATTAATCAATAATCATGTGATAAAAAATTCATAAATCCATATCTCTCACATGGCTAGTGCAAACGATATTTTTTTTTTGCCATTAGTTCATCAACATGCAATCTATCATTTAGCCAAGTTTGATACCAAAAGCCTAATTCATTCATTAAATTTGATTCCTCAAATAACCTTGCAAATAAGTGTGTAGACCTTAAATTCAATTCGAATAATTTTCAAATCTTGATCCTATGTGTCCAAAACACTTGTTATGATACTAGTATACCTCAAGGCTCATCCAATGGCCACTTGAGTTTACTATGTCTACTAACAAAAATATTTGGCCTCATAAGTACACAAACTTGAATAATAAAAAGTTATTCATCATTATTGAACTCAATTGGGTGCCATAATTTTCACAACATCTAGAATCATACATTTAGGTGAATTTATTCACAATTGACGGACCACATCCTACATTGGAGTTCAACCATTTATAAAACATGCATGGATTTTCAATCACTATATTGAATGCTAATGCTAACTCTACAAGTCAGGGCCATCACATTCACCCCACCTTAAATAGAATTTCATCATCGAAATTCTGCTAATATCGTGTACAAGATGACATAAAAGATTTTATACTATGTTTAGGTGATGCCAAAGTGTCCAACTTCATAAAGGTCACCACTTTTATCTGCCAAAGTTCTCAATACACACTAAGTTATAATCTTAGGATACAAAACAATCTAGGGTGTACCTACCCTACCTTGTCTAGGTTGAGAATTTGAATGTCTTAGTCATTATATGACATCCTTTAATATAAGGATTTGCATACCCTATCCCCCCTAAGAAAATAGAGTTTTATACATACATATGAAGTTGATAAGGTATTTTCAAGGTATCATCTTTCACTCCACTCACCTAGGTAAGGTGAGATCAAGATTTCATGTAACGTATTAACAATTTTTTTACACAACATCATTATTATGAGTTATGATCAACATCATTATAGGATTTCATCATTAGAGAAGGGCTTGATTATTCATGTTTATGTATTGGTTTTTTTAGTGTGTGAGAGTTGTTCTTAAATTTAGAATCATATATTGAGAAGGATCAATGTTAAGAACTATATTTTGTGATCATGTAATCTATGATCCAAATATATCTTTATTTCAAGCTCATGATTTCAGACTTACCTCTTTCATGTAGGATGTGAAGAGCAAGGGAATAATACTAAATCAAAATTTATATTATTTCAAACTTGGATATAACTTGTGTGACATAGAAAGAGAATATAGAATAGGTCAAGCTTATGTGAGTGACTCCTCATATATAAATTATCCATATAGCTCAAGGGAGATTTCTAACATCATATATTAAGAAAGAGAAGTGGAAGGAACAACTTTTATGAGTATCTTATGCACAAGGCATTTTACTCTCAGAATCAGAGTTTATATATCATCTCACTTGCAGCTAATGATGAAATTCACAAACATATGTCACTCAAGCTACTCAAGCTAGGACCTAACTCAATCAAAAGGATTAGATTTCTCATGATGAGTTTCCTACCCATCACAGTAACTTTGTTTTGCACCCAACTCTCACATTTAGGGCTTAGATCAATAATAGGATTGACACATAAGGCATCAACTCATATACTTAGGAGTAATCTAGCTCAAGACACATAATTTTGAACAAATTTCATATTCATCGCATATTGGAGGTTAGGTCCACTGACCTTCTGCTTGTGGGTTTCACTCTCTCTCGAGTTCACCACGTATCTCATCCTAACACTAGAGGTCCTCCTTTGTAATAGAGCTCAAGGCTCATGCATATTAAACCTTATCTTAACTTAGCTCAACTTAAGTAAGAAAATAGTATGTACTTTCATCATTAAGATTTAGCTTAGATTTTAAAAAAATAGATTCAACTCATATACAACTTAAATCTTTATGAAGACACTTATACCATTAGAGATCAAAC
Source organism: Alisma plantago-aquatica (assembly GCA_963693085.1). NCBI lineage: Eukaryota > Viridiplantae > Streptophyta > Magnoliopsida > Alismatales > Alismataceae > Alisma > Alisma plantago-aquatica. Next base: position 1,050,702,464 of record OY856410.1, read on the forward strand.
TTAGATAAGATTACACATGCTTATATCATCTATAAATCGATCTTGTACTCCAACTGTCACATATTTGATAAGGCACTACACATATATTCTAGATATACTCTCTCTTCTCGATCGATGCCAGTCCCTTTTGTTGACTCAAGGTCAATTAGGTCAATGTTGACTCATGTCTAAATTGACTAAACCCGTGTTTTGATGATGACTAACCATTCCACATATTGGTGTCTAATGTCTCTACTTAAGTGATTTAAGATTAGGTATAGACACACTCCAAATGCGCTAACTTGCGCATCTCAAATTGGAGAAAAGACAAGTCACAGTCAATACAAGTGCACATTTTTGTAATATGATGTAAATCCAATAGAATCATGTTGTAAATCACTTGTAATGATTGTATGACTTGTAATTAAGCTTAGAAAAAATCAGGAGCACTTAGATTGAATATTTAAATACTCAAAAGCCATTTTCCAAAATTCACATCAGGCTGTTCATCAGTCGAGTTCTGTGAGGTGCAAACTCGAACGATCCTGATTGGATCTTGAAAATGACTTTTGATCGGTCGAGTTGTGGTTTCACAAAACTCGACCAATGGGGTAACTGACCAATTCGATTTTCATTGGTCGGTCGAGTTTTCCTAGGACAAACTTGACCGATGGTGTGAATATCGACTTTGTCTTTTACTCTATCTGTCGAGTTACCTTTATAGAAACTCGATCGATTGCACTGTACGGAAAAGTGCAGAAAAGTACTTCTAGCCGTTGTGGAGTTGCAACAAGTAAAAATATATCTGTTGCAAGCCACAAAATGGCTAGTTTTCGTTCTCAAGTGTTCCCAAAGGCTAAGAGGCATCCCCATCTATAAATAGGACCCCTTGGGCTTCATTCCAAGGTTGAGCATTCAATGCAAACTCTATGTGAGGTTCCTATTCTATAGTTGAGTGCTTCCTATAGCCTCCTCTCTCTCTAAGCTTAATCACTTGCTACATCCATTAGAGTGAGTAGGAAATCTGTAAGAGAGCTTGTCCTACATGTATATCTTGTGAGGCTCTCACTTCCACCACCTCCCTTTCTCTCATTTCAATCACGAAGATGAAGGTTCTCTCTCTTGGCTAAGAGAGGTGAAGAAGAACAAGGGAAGGCGTCCCTTAGTGAAGATCAAGGCTGAAGACTTGGAGCAAGAGTGGGTAAGCCCTTGGTGAAGGCAGAAGACTCCTTTCTCAAGTGGGTAAGTCCTTGGTGGAAGCTTCTCCGAGTAAAGGTGAAGTCAAAGGCAGAAGATCCAAGAAGGGTGGGTAATCCCTGCAAGACTGAAGACTTGTGCAAGAGTAGGTAAGTCCTTGGAAGAAGGCAAAAGACTCCTTGCAAAGTGGGTAAGTCCTTGGTAAGGTTGAAGACTCTTTGTATTGGATAGGTAAGTCCTTTGTTTGGTCATGTATCATAAGTCTTATGAATGAATATAAGAATGTAATGGTTAGGAAATCCTAGAGGTTGACCTCTCTAGGTAAGTGGACTGACACACTTCTAGTTTGAAGTGTGGAACCACTCCAAATAGCTTGTCTCTTGGTGTATGTTCAATCTCTCTCTCCCTTGATATGTATGTTTTTAGTTGCACTCAAATTACATATTTAGCAACCTTATCTTTTCATATATCTTGAAGGTCTAATGAATTTTGTTTAAGTGCATTCAGTTCTATTCACCCCCCCTCTAAAGCATCTAATCACCCATCTAGGATCTAAAAATTGGTATCAGAACGGGCTTCTCTAAGAATACTTCAACAAGTAGGAGAAGATGGGTGACTACCAAGGAGGGAGATACTTGATCAGCCTACCAATCTTTGATGGGAGAAATTCCTCTATTGGAGAAGAAGGCTTCAATTCTATATCCAAGGATCAAGTCTTGAGATGTGACAAATGGTGAACAACCCATACATGCTACCAAAGACAAAGATTGAAGAATGAGATGAAGCTACCTTGAAGAAGGCAACCTTGAATTCTAGAGCCATGCACATCCTCTATGCCTCCATGACCCCCATCGAGTTCAACCAGATTTCTTCTTGTGAGACGGCCTATGAGGTATGGAGCAAGCTATACATCACTTACGAGGGGACAGATCAACTGAAGGAAAGCAAAGTCTACACGCTCAAAGGACTGCTTGAGAACTTCAAGATGGGAAAGGAGGAGAGGATAGCCAACATGTACTCAAGGCTCAACACCATTGTGAATGGTCTTGCTGTTCTAGGTCATCCTATGTCTAGTGGAGAGATTAACTCAAAGATCCTTAGAACTCTTCCCAAGAGGTGGGAACCCAAGGTGACTTCCATTGAAGAAGCAAGGTCTCTTAAGGATGTCCCTATTGAAGAGCTCATTGGAAATCTACAAGCACATGAAGTCACACTTGACAAAAGAGAAGAAGTTGAAAGACAAGATAAGAAAGAGCTAAAGAGAATGAAGAAGGCTGAAATGAAGACTCAAATTGAAGCTATCATGGGACAAGCTTCTCCATCCTCTCAAGTTGAAGAAGATGCCATGTACTCCAAGGGTAAACTCTACAAAGACAAGTCCTCCTCCATACTGTGCTTCACATGTGGAAAGAAGGGTCACTACAAGTAAGATTGCCCACAAGGCAAAAAGACCCATCTTCATAAGAGAAGATAAGAGAAGTACAAGAAGAAGGAGAAATGGAACTCATGCTCAAGTGGCTCCTCCAACTCAAGCTCAAGTGAAGATTCAAGTGAAGGATCAAGCTCAATCTCTAGTGATGAAGGAGAATGCCATTTTGCTCTTATGGCATCAACAAGTAAGGACTCAAGTGAGGTAAATTTAAACTTTTTAGATAAAGAATCTTTGATTGCTATTATTCATGATACGTGTGCCTCTCTTAAGTCTTCTAAAAGGAAAAAGAAAAAGCTTGCTATAATTGTTTATAATTTGTATGTAGAACTAGATGATCTTGAACATGCTAATTCTTTCTTGCTTGATGACAAAAATGCTTATCTTAGTCAAGTAGACTCTCTTAAACTTAAAAATACTAGTTTGCTTGATAAGATTAGATTTCTAGAAGCTCAACCTCTTATGCCCAGTTCTAATGAAGAGAATACTTTAATTGTTGATTCTCTCATGCATGATATTGATGTTCTTAACTTTGAAAGCAATGATAAAGATTTTTTTTTGCAAGAATTAGAATCTAAAAATGGTATTTATCTTTCTAAGATTGCTTTACTTAAAATAAAAAATACCACCTTGCTTGCTAAAATCAATGTGCATGAATCTTGTTCTAGTTCTACTAGTAGAGAGAATGATGTTGTTGCTCTTCATATTGATAGAGATTCTTATTTAACTAAAGTTCTTTGCTTAGAAAATGAACTTTTGCATGTTAGAGATAATATCAATCATTTGTCTTCTACTATTACGTCTCTTATGCATGATAATGATGGTTTGAGATCTTCTTTGCAAAGATTCTTAGTTGGTAAAAAGAATCTTCATGACATCCTACACCGTTCTACAAAACAAATTGGTAGACATGGCTTAGGATATGACAGTAGTCAAAGGAACATCAAAGGTACATGACTTCCAATATTCCATGGAGAATCCTCTAGTTCCAAGACTATGGGCACATGCAACTATTGCAATAAAATTGGCCATTATTCTACTTGTTGTCCTTTTAGGAAAGCACCCAAGAGCAATAGGACTTGGGTTGCTAAACTAACCCCCCTGGACCCAAAAATATGATTGGAGACCATTTCATCTTTCTTCTTGTAGGTACTTGTAAATGGATTGACTTGAGCCATTGAATTGCAAATTGACTTCTCAATCCACATGAATGAAGAAAGGTGAGATGTGTAGAGGGTGACAACAAGTGGAAAAAGGAATGGTAAGAGCAAAGGTAATGTTTTTCTTATTTATAACCAATCCTAACTTGTTTTTGTCATGATAGTGTGCACTATACATATGGTTTTTTAGTCAAAAGTGGTATTTTGTGTTTCTCTTCACACTTTTGCTCAACAACTATTTCTAATATTTCTATAGTGCATTACTAACTTGCTTAGACATGTTTGGATATGGTTTGTACTTTTAGAATGCCTAAATATATTTTTATGAAATATATGTTCTTTTTGACAGCAGATCTATCGGTCGAGTTTCAAACGGTCGAGTTTGCCTTGTTTGAAACTCGACCGATAGACACCAATGGGTGTTGCCAGCAGCTGTCATTCGGTTGAGTTGTCAATACACAGAACTCGACTGATAACACTGTGCACAGAATATACATTTAGTTTATTGAATGAGAATTTTCCTCTCAACTAGATTTTATCAACCAATAGCCTTATTCTTTGGCACTCTCATTTGGTACCTTTATATATGCATATTGCCATGTTCTAAATTGCCTATCTTGCTTACAAGTCTATCTCTCTAATTGCTCTAAATTGGCATATCTATATCTTGCAATTACTTGCTTTGAGTTGTTTTGTAGGTTTTGATGATGATCTTTTTGGATCTCTTGGTTGTGTCCAAAATTGCTTCCGTTGTACTCTAACTTGCTACATCTATATAGGTGTATATCTTGTGTTGATACAACCTTGAGGTTCTTAGTGGTAATCATCATTTGGTAATGATGCATATTTATTAGTGAGTTATATCCTTTCATGCTTCTAAAATTGCATATCTCTTTATTTGGATATATCTCTACATCTACTCATAGCTTGCGTTATCTTGTATATCTTTTGGTATCTCTTGCTATGACCTAGATCCTACTAGTAGTCCTAACTTGTGATAAAATCTACTAGTAGTTCATATACATGTAGTTCTAACCTTGTTTATAATTGACATCTTTGCTCATCTATATGCTATGCTTGTATCTTGTGTCATACATACTCAAGCTTGTTCCTTGAATTGCATATCTAATATCTTGAGTTGCTTGCATAACATTGTGATGTAGGATATATAGATCTACATTATATGTAGACATTTGAGTATTTTTTGGTTTTTATGCAGACTTTGTTCTAGTTTCAATTTTTGGTGCAAGACTAGTGTTTTTTATGTAGAAACAACCTTCTGGGCAAGGCTCATCGCTTTGTCATGAGCCCTGAAACTTTTTGGGCAAATTCTGTCATCTTGAGGGTCAAAATTACGATTTGTTGTTTTTCTGCAGTACTTTATCTTACATTTTGGGTTGTTCAAGTATATGTTTTAACTTGCTTTTCTTTCTATGCTTGGACAAGCCCCAAATTGTTCTCTTCTACTCTCCTTTTATAACTTTCGTTATCTCCTTTCTCTTTAACAAATGACGTTTCTTATCCCTTCATAACCCCACTTTTTGAAATGACAAAGGAGGAGAAAGGTATGTCTTCTTTTTACAAAAGAGGAAGAAGGCATGTCTTACATGAAGAGGAGAAGTATGTCCATGTAAGGGGAAGAAGGTTAAGTGGAGAAGACATATATGTGTAGAACATATATGAGTAGAAGACATAATATTCTATAAATGTTATGAAAGCTAACCATGCAGGAGAAATAGCATCAATTAAGGGGGAGTATGAGAACTCCATGCTCATCAATTGAGGGGGAGCATATGAGCTCAATCCTATTGAAAACCCTAGATTTCTCTGAATGTATGATTTTACTTAAAAGCTTTCAATACATTTATGGAATGGTTTGTCATCTTCAAAAAGGGAGAGATTGTTGACTCGAGGTCAATTAGGTCAATGTTGACTCACATCTAAATTGACTAAACCCATGTTTTGATGATGGCTAACCATTCTACATATTGGTGTCTAATGTCTCTACTTGAGTGATTTCAGATTAGGTATAGGCACACTCCAAATATCCTAACTTGTGCATTTCAAATTGGAGAAAAGACAAGTCAAAGTCAATACAAGTGCACATTTTTGTTATATGATGTAAATCCATTAGAATCATGTTGTAAATCACTTGTAATGATCGTATGACTTGTGTTAAGCTTAGAAAAAATCAGGAGTACTTAGATCGAATATTTAAGCACTCAAAAGCCATTTTCCAAAATTCACATCAGGCTGTTCATTGGTCGAGTTCTGTGAGGTGCAAACTCGACCGATCCTGATTGGATCTTGAAAATGACTTTTGATCGGTCGAGTTGTAGTTTTACAGAACTCGACCGATTGAATAACTGACCAATTCGATTTTCATTGGTCGGTCGAGTTTCCCCGGGACAAACTCGACCGATGGTGTGAATATCAGCTTTGTCTTTTACTCTATCGGTCGAGTTACCTTTATAGAAACTCGACCGATTGCACTGTACAAAAAAGTACAAAAAAGTGCTTCTAGCCGTTATGGAGTTACAACAAGTGAAAATATATCCGTTGCAAGCTATAAAACGGCTAGTTTTCATTTTGAAGTGTTCCCAAAGGCTAAGAGGCATCCCCAGCTATAAATAGGACCCCTTGGGCTTCATTCCAAGGTTGAGCATTCAATGCAAACTCTATGTAAGGTTCCTATTCTATAGTTGAGTGCTTCCTATAGCCTCCTCTCTCTCTCTCTAAGCTTAATCACTTGCTACATCTATTAGAGTGAGTAGGAAATCTTTAAGAGAGCTTGTCCTACATGTATATCTTGTGAGGCTCTCACTTCCACCACCTCCATTTCTTTCATTTCAATCATAAGATGAAGGTTCTCTCTCTTGGCTAAGAGAGGTGAAGAAGAACAAGGGAAGGGGTCCCTTGGTGAAGATTAAGGTTGAAGACTTGGAGCAAGAGTGGGTAAGCCCTTGGTGAAGACAGAAGACTCCTTGCTCAAATGGGTAAGTCCTTGGTGGAAGCTTCTCCGAGTGAAGGTGAAGTCAAAGGCGGAAGATCCAAGAATAGTGGGTAATCCATACAAGACTGAAGACTTGTGTAAGAGTAGGTAAGTCCTTGGAAGAAGGCAGAAGACTCCTTGCAAAATGGGTAAGTCCTTGGTAAGTTGAAGACTCTTTGTATTGAATAGGTAAGTCCTTTGTTTGGTCATGTATTGTAAGTCTTATGAATGAATATAAGAATGCAATGGTTAGGAAATCCTAGAGGTTGACCTCTCTAGGTAAGTGGACTGACACACTTCTAGTTCGAAGTGTGGAACCACTCTAAATTACTTGACTCTTAGTGTATGTTCAATCTCTCTCCCTTGCTATGCATGTTTTTAGTTGCACTCAAATTACCTATTTAGCAACCTTATCTTGTCATATATCTTGAAAGTCTAATGAATTTTGTTTAAGTGCTTCTAGCTCTATTGACCCCCCTCTAGAGCATCTAATCACCCATCTAGGATCCAACACCTTTCACTTAGGTTGCATCAACACTAACTACTCTCCAGCGTGAGGGACACATTTTTATATTTACATATATATATGATGAAATATTATATAATTTTTCTCCGAGAAAGAAGACGTTAGAGAAAACTTTCGAGGCTTGAGCTGATTGGAAAATGCAACCAAATCAGCAAAACGAGTGTCCCACACATAGTAGATAGTCTAGTTCCATGTCACCTAGTGAAATGGTGAAAATAGGGTGTAGACTAGTGTAGCTGCCAAATACATATGAGCTCTATATGGAAAGGGTTTCACACACTTGTCTAAACCTAGTTCTCAAACAGCTAGATTCTAAGTTAGAGGCTAAGTCAGACCTTATTCCTACAGAACAACTTACTAAGTTTCTAGGGTTTAAAGTGAATGGTGAGATTTAGTTTTTACGATTCATGGTGAGCAATTGTCAGGTATAGCTACTGTTCATACTCTTATACCAACTGTAACGTCCCCGGATTCTACCGTCTCGAGACTAAGGAGGCTCAAGAGGAAAAATTTGAAAATGTTATTCAATTGTATCAGAGTGCGATGCGGAAGTGACATACGCATACACGAACATATAAATATAAGCATACTTTCACATCCCAATTTTTAAGACCAAAATAAAAATTAAGATGGAGTTTTCCTAAATGATTATAGTCGAGGGGGTTCTATGAAAAATACCCATAACAGGTGTTCTTATATGAATATAGGATGAGAAAACTTAAAATAAGACTCAAACTCATATTTCATTTTTCAATTATGCATTATTTATATCAATGAATTCATATTAGTCCTCCTTTCATTTATTGATATTCATAATAGTCAATATAGAAATTATGGGCCTAAATGTGTAAAAAAATGAGATCTAACGGCATAGGAATATTCTATACTTTCAATTTTACATGTGGTTAAAATTTGAGTCACTATGACCGTGTTTGACCCTCCAATTAAATTTAGAAAGGTTTAAATATAGTTTTACTATAGAATCAGTCGAAATTACATTAATTGCATCCTTTTCCTAAAGTCCAACCCTAGCAATTACTGTCACGCGTGACACCTCGTCACTTTCCTATTTACATGGACTCATCTGACCGTCCAATGATGATATGATGATAACACGGTCTTCTCCCTTCTCTATTTCTTTCGCGAAACCAAAGCCAGCATTCAACGCTGCCCTTCCACGGCCTGATCTCCCTCCTCTCTGCTTATTTCCCTAAAATTATTCCTCCTATAGGTTTCTCTCTCTCTCCCATTTCAAACAATCCCTAGCAGATCCCTCTCTTGTGGTTTGTGGAAAAATGCCCAAAAAGGGCTCGACCCTCCTCTCCTCACAGAGTTGTAGCCGCCAAGATGGTCTGTAACCATCATCCTCCCTATTCTCTTCTCTATCGTCTACCTATATCTCCCCGACTCCCCCTGATAACTGCTCCAGTAGTGGGGTCGTCACCTTTCCCGAGGAGACCAGCAACACCGCCCCTACATCTGGCGCACTGTCAGGTCCGACTGGGAGGAGACCGCCGGTGTGATGGAGTGGACTTTTAGAGTCCTTAATCGTCCAATGACATAAGTGAAATCATAAGGTTGGATAATATTAATAGTTCCAAGCTCTTGACAAGTAGGTTTGTTGATTGATGCTAATATCATGATTAAGATCCTTAACTTTATGCCTTTTTGAGGAATTTAATTGAGTGGCCTAATAGATGAGTTCGGTCACCAAATTTGAGTAGAAGGTAGCTCGAGAGGTAAAGAAACTATGGTTAAAATTTCGGTGACAATTAGATGATCCTAGTGGAAGTTATTTAAGTTTGAACATGATGAAATAATGTATACTTTGATGTTTGATTAATAAAGGTTGTGTTATATAGCCTAACTCCTGAATATCAGTTGTGTCACGTGCCCCTTACTTTTGGGTTGGGTCTGCGTGGTCAGTTTCTAGCCTTGGATCCCAGATCCAAGGGTCGCATCTCATAGCTTTGAAAAGCCACGGATCGTCCTGTAGCATGCCTTGATCCGGAGGGTTGACGATGGATCCGACGGTGCTGAGCTTACCCCTTACCTCTAAACCATCCGAGACCACAAAGCAATGGAGCTGTTGAAGCCACAAACTACCCACGATCTCACGCCTAGGAGAGAGAGCTTTACGTGCAAGACTGACCAAGCAGTTGGATTCCTATAGATCGCAACTTCCATTCAACCCATATCTTGAGGCCAGAGGGGAAGGAATGAGGGAGAACGAGCCATCCCTTCTCGCAGTCTCTCCACCACAAGTCATAGGTGGGAAGCGTAGGTGTGAGATGGAGGTAGTGAGGAAACTGGAGGAAGATAGTAGAGGGTGAAGGACGGCCGAGGTTAGGCGAAGCTACTGAGGGTGCTTTCGAGCCTGTTTGGGTTGTGTTGTTGGCTGACGATGCCCATCCTTGTCGGAGACAAGTTGGGGTTCCGGTTAGCTGCTTCGGGCTTCCTCACCTCTGATGGAGATTGCCTTTAAGTTGAGGAAGGATGTGTGCTGCTTTTGCAAAAGCTCCCTGACGCCTTCTATATCTGGGGGCGATATCCCCCTTTTTTCACCATCATGGCGGCGAGCTTGCAGGTGGCGAGGCTTGGAACCATGGATGGGGACGCGAATAGTTGTGGAGGTCATGGAGGGGACCTCGAAGCTGTGGGAGTCATGACGAGCTCATGAGTAGGACCTGAGGTGGAGGATTGCTCACCGGAGCATCCTGCAGCGGCGGCGCCCGCGTGAAGCAGAGTCCCGCTGGGACTCAGGAGCACGTGAGAAAGAAAGAGAGGAGAACCGGCCGGCTCAATGCCAAACCAGTCTAGAACCCAACCCAGACCAAGTGAACCAGACCGGCTCAATCAAAGAACCGGCCGCAACAAGCATAGAAGCTACGCCAGACCTAGTGGCCACGTGGCAAGCTCCCATTGGCAGATTAAGGTAAAATCTTCAGTTAATATGCAGATCTTCTAAAATTCATAGAAAATAGCACAATGATCATAAAAATGCATATAATATACCAAACTTCTCAGAAAAATGAGTAGAACACAATGAAAGTATGATATCAGGCTTTTGATGAACTAACATCAGAGTAATCATGTAAGATGTTAAATGGTCTTTACATGCATAATAAATAATAAACAAAGGCCTAAAATGGTAAGAATATGTCAATAAGTCCATAATCATGTTTAGAATCCATATGATGTCAGTTATGGTCATGTTGATGTACGAAATCTTGTAATTTTATTAATATGGCTAATTAGGGCTAATAGCCCTATATTAAATGTAATAAATACATTAATGATCAATAAATGATGAAATTTACAGAGTAAGCTCATATCAGTATATGGAACCTTAGTTTTAATTATGTGATTAGTTTTATACACGAAATCCATGATATGTGAATTTGACCCCTAATACATATGATGAAACCCTAAATTGAGTAATGGATGCAACCTAGGGTTAATTAATGTGCACAAAAATGTTATGGAAGATAATGTTCAGATTATATATCCTAATCTAGAATATAACATCAGTAACATAAATCCCACATAAGGATGAAGATAATACAAGTAATAATATACATATCCTAATGAGATAAGGTAAACCCTAAAATGAACACGACTAGGGTTAAGATGATGAGAACCTAATGATCATATGTGATCTTATCTTTATCAGGGTTTGACCTGGGATACATAGTTGACATGAGGAATATGATGATTAGGTTTATCTCAGATCAAGGTACGCCATTACCTCTTACTTGGCTTATTATACAATATGCTTGTGTTATATGTGTAGTAAAATACTTGGCATATGATCTTGGATGATATGATTGTTCTTGTATGATATCTTGCTTGACTTTCCATACTTATGGCTATGAACACATGAAACATAAGATATCGGATCCATCATATGATAGCACTAAACACTTTGGTAGTACATTGCATTGAAGTGATCTCAAACTCTTTGGTAGTAGATCACATGTGTTAGATCTCAAACTCTTTGGTAGTAAATCACACGTTATATGATCTCAAACTCTTTGGTAGTAGATCATAAGGCCTAAAAACATCAAAGCCCTTGGGGGCAGATGTACGAGATATATGATGGAAATGCACTTAAAATATATGTGTTCTCGTTTGTTAATGAATATCTTTGTGCAAGTATACAGTTTTCTTATATTCTTTTGTTACTTCCAAGTATTAGTTTTATCTTATTGCCAAGATATGATGAGAGGTATATAAAAGACACGTAGGCGTACTCAGTACAATATTTTTGAATATTGTGCTGACGTGTACCGCATGTAATCTTTTGTTTAGGTTGTGGTTATGCTCTTGAAGATCCAAGATAGTTGTGAGAGTTGTGTGGCGAGTTGATGTACAGGTGGACCTGTTGTCTTAAGATCCTGTTGTTTAGTTGTAGTACATGTATATGTAAAAGTTTGTTGTTCAATATGTAATATCAAATGTTGTAACAATTCATGTTGTAATTATATGTTGAATGATGAACATGTGTTGTATGGTTTTATTATTGTTCATGTACATGTGCTACTGATTGTTTCCTTCTGACTCCCTCAATTTTCTTCTTCTTATCCTAGTGTGGGGTGTTTAAATTGGGATTCTTGCTGAGGTGAGGGTTTCAATTTGGACGTCACACATCAGATTAAGTTTTAGAAAATCTAGGGACGTCACAGCCGGCAGCCAGCAGGCGCTGCTAGCAACGGTCATCCTTGCCGTCCATTGCCAGGATGGACTGAAGGGGATCTGCCGTCCTTGCCGCCCACACCACCAAGTCGCTTCCCCGTGGCTGCAGCAGGTGCAACATCTGTGGGAAGCAGGAGTAGAGGTGCTATGCTTCGTCCCCTATTCCACACAGGGATCGTGTGAAGACCCCCGATTGGGCAGTAGCAAACGGACAGTTGGGCCCAAATATGTAATCGGGTCTGGGTCCCAAGTGCCCAAGATGGAAGTCGGCCCAGCTGCACGCCCCTAACCTGGGAGATGCAGACGCGTGTGAGCCGTTGGATTGCCCTCCAAGGGATACGATCTCTCACATGATAACATGGTAATGGTATATCCTTTCTCTATATATTGGTTATAAAACTTCTAAATTGGATATATCTCTCACCCATTGGCCAAATCCAGTGAACCAATATATCAAATCGATCCTCTCAAAAATATCTACAACTTGGTCATGGTTTATAGACCTGAATATGATCCTAGTTCTCCTATTTTTTTAAAAAATGCTATCTTTTGATCTTCTTAGCATATTTAATGCAATGTTATAATGAAGTTTGGAACTTTGATGCATATATATAACCGCTGAAGCATCGAATCAGTAACTCTAATGTCTTAGTAGACCTAATGAAGGTTCTCTTCTCCCTATTGCTCATAAATGACTCCTTTTGTACATATGTGACCATATTGGACTATAATGATGTGCATTGCCCTTTTATGCTAATCTTGTCACTTAATGATGAACCAATGCCTCAACAACTTTACATCAGTGATATATGTCTCTCTTTGACTCTAATACCAGTCCATAATATGCCCCTTGATATGGTTGATTCTTTTGACACATGATTGCATATATGATTGAATGTTGGTAACCCATGTTGGTGGTTTGATCCCTAGACCCTAGTGGACCTCACCTCACTTTATATGTGGTTCTTATGTTCTATTCTTGCTGACCTAAACCATTCTTTATGCTTGGATCCCTGTCTTGTTTGGATCATAACCATGTATGCTCTATTGTGAGTCTTTTGACCCTAGAATGCATGACTATGCCTTAAATCTTGAAATAAGCATATAAGGTGCATGGAACGCCTTAATGGCATGACACTTGGACCACACCCACATGATGGACTCTAAATCAATATAAGGTCATAAAATGTACAAATAAGTAACTTGTAGCCTAACTTGGCCAGAACCCTTAAAATGAAGATAGTTAGGGTAAATGATGAGAATCTAATGCATGTATACAATCTTGTTGTTAATCAGGTTTAGCATGTGGCTAGATGATGAAGGATGAGTTAGGTTAAGAATCTCTAAATTAGGTAAGCGGGCCATGCATATTTGGTACAAGAATTTTGATTTATTAGTTGTTATCTATGATTGTGCACCTTAGATGTTTTTATTGAATGTGAGTGTTTTCTCAAGATGATATCATGTATATTTCTCATTGCTTGATTGATTTCTTATGGTCTATAGTAAAAACTTTTATTATGATTATTGATTATGAACTAAAGATTAATGTATCATGTTCAAGAAGGGGAAACCCTGTTATGGTTTATGAGGGAGAAATCCCATTATGGTTCAAGGGGAGAAATCCCATCATGTTAAAATTCAATGATCATGTTAATGTTAATTCTAATGTTAATGATAATGTTAATGCTATTTTAATGATCAAGTTAAATGGAATTGTACTAGCTTTAATATGCTCCTAGATCATGGACCTTAAGGGGTCATCAAGGGCTTTTCTAGCATCAAGGGATTTTCTAGCAATCATGTGCTCCTAAGGGGGCGTCATAGAGGGTTGCATATATTTACTATTCAATTCAGCATGCAAATTATGAATCATAAATGCTTAAGAAAAATCCATGTTAAGGTTTATGTCAAGTATGTCAAGTCATTCTTTTATCATGTCATGTCATATTTACTTTTATGTCATATAAAGTGCTAAATACCGCTTAGTGACGTGTTGTATGTTTTGCATGGCTGGGGACGCGATGCCCGCAGGATTTGGAGTAAGTAAATGATAAAAAGAGAAATCAAGAGTAGGTGTCCTTCAAGCTTTGCCTGGTGGGGCACCATTTACCTTGACGACCCAGAGATCTAGAAGTTGTGTTTACCATGTTTAGTTATGTCACCAAGTAAATGAGATATCACGAATGTTTATGATGTAGTTTTCTTTTACCAAGAACTATGTATGAATCATTTTATATAAATGCAAAGTGTTTATTTACTTTAATTGCAATGAATAGCATTTTGTGACACCCCCTTGAGTAAAGAGCTTCCGATCAATGATATTTACATGTTGTGAAAAGTGGGGTGTTATAATATGGTATCAGAGCAATTTTGGTAAATGGCCACTAGGCAAACATGATTCTCATAGTCAACCCTAGAGTGAAGATGTATGGTCAGCGTTTAGGAATAGATTCCCAAGGATATATGTTATACCATAGAATGACTAGAGGAGATATGACGAGGATAGAAGAATATCTAGTTAGATCTCAAGTATCAACCTACCCTAGATAATGGGATAACCTCTCCATTCTCATTGGTTTGGCCAGCCAAATGAGACTTGAAGAGGAATGCCATGAGCATGAGACCATGTATGCACTTCTTCTTTCTCACTAGTGCACATGGTATGGGACATATGCATTAGTAAGTGAGTGAGGGGTAGCATGTTAAGATCCCACATCTCTGGGTATGTGTCTGATCACCACATATCTAGATATGTAGGAAGCAAATAAAGACCTGAGGGTAGATAGTCACTTATGCTTAATGTTAGGAAGTTATGACAAGTTGTAAGTAAGTGCCCTAAGTGTAAAGATATGATTGTTTCATAAAACCTTAGGTATGAGTCAGAGACATGAGGGGTAAGATAACAGATTATTCATGCTCACATAAGTAATGTATAAAAATAAGATGTCCTACGTTACATAACCCTTTTCATGCAAAATTTTCAACATATATGGACCTTTTTATGAAATACTTTTTCCTTCATTCAAATATAGTATGCAATATTTCAATAGATAAAGGATTAACAAAAATCTAAGGTGGGTAGTACTCTAGAAAATTTTGGGGACGAAATTTGCTCAAGGTGGGTAGATTTGTCACATCCCAATTTTCATGACCAAATAATAAAATTAAGATGAAGTTTTCCTAAATCATTATAGTCGAGGGGATCCTATGAAAAATACCCATAATGGGTGTTCTTATACGAATATAGGATGAGAAAACTTAAAATAAGACTCAAACTCATATTTCATTTTCAATTATGCATTATTTATATCAATGAATTCATATTAGTCCTCCTTTCTTTTCTCTCTCCTCTAAGGTAGCCGTAAAGCTTAGTAAATGATTAAGGATGTGACTATGTGGTCATTGAATGAGAAATACTCGAAATTATGACTCTAGGATGCAATATTAGGAGTCTTTTCAAATTGCATTACCTTTAATGCATTAATATGGATGTTAATAGTCAATATTGAAATTATGGGCCTAAATGTGTACAAAAATGAGATCTAATGGCATAGGAATATTCTAGACTTTCAATTTTACATATGGTTAAAATTTCGAGTCATTATGACCATGTTTGACCCTCCAATTAAAATTAGAAAGGTTTAAATATAGTTTTACTATAGAATTAGTCAAAATTACATTAATTGCATCCTTTTCCTAAAGTTCACCCCTTGCAATTATTGTCACGCATGACACCTCATCACTTTCCTATTTACGTGGACTCATCAGACCATCCAATGATGATTTGATGACAACACAGTCGTCTCCCTTCTCCGTTTCTTTCGCGAAACCGAAGCCAACGTTCAACGCTGCCCTTTTGCGGCCCGATCTCCCTCCTCTCTGCTTATTTACCTGAAATTATTCCTCCTACTAGGTTTGTCTCTCTCTCCCATTTAAAACAAACCCTAGTAGATCCCTCTCCTTTGATTTGTGGAAAAATGCCCAAAAAGGGCTCGACCCTCCTCTCCTCACAGAGTTGCAGTCGCCAAGATGGTATGTAACCATCATCCTCCCTATTCTCTTCTCTATCGTCTGCCTATATCTCCCCAACTCCCCCTGATAATTGCTCTAGTAGTGGGGTCATCGCCTTTCCTGAGGAGACCAACAACACCACCCCTACATCTGGCGCACTGTCAGGTCCGACTAGGAGGAGACCGCCGGCAGCCAGTAGGCGCCGCTAGCAACGATCACCCTTTCCGCTCATTGCCAGGACGAACTGAAGAGGATCTACCACCCTTGCCACCCACACAACCAAGTCGCTTCCCCATGGCTACAGTAGGTGCTACGTCGGTGGGAAGCAGGAGTAGAGGTGCTCTGCTTCGTCCCCTATTACGCGCAGGGATCGCGTGAAGACCCTCGATCGGGCAGCAGCAAACGGACGGCTGGGCCCAAATCTGTAATCGGGCTTGGGTCCCAAGTGCCCAAGAAGGAAGCTGACCCAGCTACGTGCCCCTGACTTGGGAGATGCAGACGTGTGCGAGCCATTGGATCACCCTCCAAGGGCTACGATCTCTCACATGATAACATGGTAATGGTATATCCTTTCTCTATAGATTGGTTATAAAACTTCTAAGTTGGATATCTCTCTCACCCATTGGCCAAATCCAGTGAACCAATATATCAAATCGATCCTCTCGAAAAGATCTACAACTTGGTCATGGTTTTTGGACATGAATTTGATCCTAGTTCTCCTATTTTTCCAAAAAATCTATCTTTTGATCTTCTTAACATATTTAATGCAATGTTATAATGAAGTTTGGAACTTTGATGCATATATTTAACCACTGAAGCATCAAATCAGTAACTCTAATATCTTACTAGACCTAATGAAGGTTCTCTTCTCCCTATTTATCATAAATGGCTCCTTTTGTACATATGTGACCATATTGGACTATAATGATGTACATTGCCCTTTTATGCTAATATTGTCACTTAATGACGAACCAATGCCTAATCAACTTTAAATCAGTGATATATGTCTCTCTTTGACTCTAATATCAGTCCATAATATGCCCCTTGATATGGTTGATTCTTTTGACACATAATTGCATGTATGATTGAATGTTGGTAACCCATGTTGGTGGTTTGATCCCTAGACCCTAGTGGACCTCACCTCACTTTATATGTGGTTCTTATGTTCTATACTTGCTGACCTAAACCATTCTTTATGCTTGGATCCCTGTGTTGTTTGGATCATAACCATGTATGCTCTATTGTGAGTCTTTTGACCCTAGAATGCATGACTATGCCTTAAATCTTGAAATAAGAATATAAGGTGCATGGAACGCCTTAATGGCATGACACTTGGACCACACCCACATGATGGACTCTAAATCAATATAAGGTCATCAAATGTACAAATAAGTAACTTGTAGCCTAACTTGGCCAAAACACTTAAAATGAAGATAGTTAGGGTAAATGATGAGAATCTAATGCATGTATACAATCTTGTTGTTAATCAAGTTTGGCATGTGGCTAGATGATGAAGGATGAGTTAGGTTAAGAATATCTGAATCAGGTAAGTAGGCCATACATATTTGGTACAAGTATTTTGATTTATTGGTTGTTATCTATGATTATGCACCTTAGTTGTTTTTATGGAATGTGAGTGTTTTCTCAAGATGATATCATGTATATTTCTCATTGCTTGATTGATTTCTTATGGTTTATAGTGAAAACTTTTATTATGATTATTGATTATGAATTAAAGATTAATGGATCATGTTCAAGAAGGGGAAACCCTATTATGATTTATGAGGGAGAAATCCCATTATGATTCAAGCGGAGAAATCCCATCATGTTAAAATTCAATGATCATGTTAATGTTAATGCTAATGTTAATGCTATTTTAATGATCAAGTTAAATGGAATTGAACTAGCTTTTATATGCTCCTGAATCATGGACCTTAAGGGGTCGTCAAGGGCTTTCCTAGCATTAAGGGATTTCTTAGCAATCATGTGCTCCTAAGGGGGCATCATAGAGGGTTGCATATATTTACTATTCAACTCAGCATGCAAATTATGAATCATGAATGCTTGAGGAAAATCCATGTTAAGGTTTATGTCAAGTCATTCTTTTATCATGTCATGTCATATTTACTTTTATGTCATATAAAGTGCCAAATACAGCTTCCTGATGTGTTGTATGTTTTGCATGGCTGGGGACGTGATGTCAGTAGGACTTGGAGCAAGTAAAGGATAAAAAGAGAAATCAAGATTAGGAGACCTTCAAGCTTTGCCTGGTGGGGCACCATTTACCTAGACGATCTAGAGATCTAGAAGCCATGTTTACCATGTTTAGTTATGTCACCAAGTAAATGAGATATCATGAATGTTTATGATATAGTTTTCTTTTACCAAGAACTATATATGAATCATTTTACATCAATGCAAAGTGTTTATTTACTTTAATCACAATGAATAGCATTTTGTGACACCCCCCTTGAGTAAAGAGCTTCTGCTCAATGATATTTACATGTTGTGAAAAGTGGGTGAAACAATGAACCTAAAACATACATGAAATAATGAATCAACACAATGTGTTGTGTACGTGGGTGAAAGATACATTTATATTGTGCTTGCATACTTGAAAATTTTGAGAAAGAAGAAAAGGTAAAAAAAACATTATTTAAGGAGATAATCAGGTAAACACATAGTTTTGGGCATATCTTTAGATGCAGTTGTACTATTGTTTCTATCAGCACTTTATCATACATCCAATATGGGCAAATTACTTTATCATACATCTAGCATGGACAATTCATCATACATCCATACTAGGCAATATGTCGTATATCCATAGTGGGCCATTTCCCATTCGTGCTTACCTTAGTAGAAACAACTCATCAGAAGTTCTTTTATTTTCCTTTAAGTTTGGCGAAGCATATACTACCAATATGCATCCAAGAATTTATATGCAAATAAAAGCATCCAAAGTACATCATGTCATTATGTATTCATGAAAACTAGTCTTATACTTAATAAAACTCACGTACATGAATTAAAAAATTTCTTATACATCCATGATCATGTAAAAATTTGGTCATCACCTGATTAATAGCAAATATTCATCATTAATACAAGGGTCACTATATTATTGATATTTTAGGTCCAAAATTAGGGATTTGACCAAACCTCAATTTTACTGACTTGGAACATGATTATGATATTTTTCTACTGATCATGAGGTCATAATTAAGGTCTAGTTGAATTTTCATATTTTTCTGATGATTTATCAATTTTCTAAAAACAATATGATGCTAAAAGTATCTAATTGGTCATTAATAAAAAAAGACCTAATACTTTGGCACAATAATCAGACCAGAGTCCATATTTACCTTCCACATGATATTAGGGTTCAGGAGTATTTTTTTCATATTGAATATCCATCATATTATAATTATACCATTGAAAAGACTCCTAAAGTAAGTATTATCGTGTACCATTCAGGAGTATTTCTACTTATCATGAGGTCATAATTAAGGTCTAGTTGAATTTTCATAAAAATGTAGAAGAATGGAGAGGAAAGAAGGTCTTCTCTCGAATAACCGCCTTGTCTTCCCCAAACTTTCCCTCCTCAGCTCCTCTCTGTTCTTTTGTGCAAAAATGCTCCAAACGGTCTGTGATAACTGTCCCAAGGGAGGGAGAGTCGTATTTGTCCAAACAAAATGTTTAATTTCAAATTCTATCAAAATTGATCTAATTACACATGTGCATTGGTCCATACGTTGTGTGGATAAGTGTGTCTCAACCACTACTCGAGAGACCCAGGCTTACGACATATTATTTGGCGACACGCCGTAATTTCAAGTCCTGACCAAAATTCTCCAAGAGTGCCTTACATCATGTTTCTGGACAACACAACATGTGTCTGCCTTTGAGAGTTTTATCTGATGAGGCCTTACGGCGTGTGTAACTATGTTACACGCTGTAAGTCCTATTGTTTCTTCAATATTCAGCTCCAATTGCATGACTCCAAGGGGAAATGCCCAATCGCATTTGGGGGCATTTTCTTGTCAAAATAGAATGAAATTTAGTACATGTGCATCAACAAACAGCCAAGAGTAAGTATACCTCAAATGCATGAAAATCAACATGAATATGAATGAAAAATGAGTCCAAATGCTTGACAAACAAGATAGAAATATGTACATCACTCATCTTCTATTATAACCAACATCAACTGTCTCTTTCTCAGAAGCTTTCCAGATTATAATTTTGTTGTTAAGGTGAAACACAAATTTCCGATCGAGATCTTTGTCAGTTTAAAAGCTTGCATCAGTGCAACCCTGTACACCCAACTCTTCCTTATCACCGTAATCATTGAACTAATCCCTAGTGCTACTTAAGGATGCTCTTTATGGAAGTCCACTGACCTTCAACAGGATATGATTAACACTTGCTCATCATGCCCAAGCTTACGAGACACCGGGATGAGTGTGTAACATAGCATACATGATAGATCCAATTGCTGACACATACGACATCTTACTCATGCGCTCCTATTCTTCACAATAATCGGGACACTGGGCTCTAGAGAGACTAATTCCATGGAACATGGGAAAGTTTCCTCTCTTTGAATCCTGCATGTTGAATCCCTTCAGTATTTTGTCAATATATGTACCCTTACTTAGAGCAAGAAGCCTTCTAGATCTATCTCTATAGACCTTGATTCCTATCCCATAGGGTGTCTGCCCAAATCCTTTATATAGAAAGTAATTTCCAGCCAATTCTTTACCATTTGTAGGGTAGGAATGTCATTCCTACATACAATATGAGGAATACAATTATGCTCCCAATAACCTTCTTGTAAGCACATGTTTCATCTTCACTTTGACTCAATACAAACTCTTTGAATGCCTTGTCAAATCAAAGATCACTGTTCTGAGATGCTTGCTTCAATCCAAAGATTGACATTTGTAGCTAAGCTGCAATGGCAAGCACGATCCATATGGATGTCATCCATGTCGATCTTCAAGGACCACTTGCACCCTATGGGTCTTACCCCTTCACGTGGATCCACCTTGTTGGTGGATAGAGTCCATATTAGATCTCATGGCTTCAAGCCATTTCTTGGATTCTGGTCCCTCAATAACATCTAGGTAGGTTGTTGGCTCGTCTATGACCAACTCATTGCCTTATCATGTTATGAGATATCCAAATCTTTCAGGCTTAAGGAGTGTCCTACTCGATCTATGAGGCTCATGTGTTACACGAGGAACTTGTGATTTCAGAACAGTTTGTGACTCTCCTTTTTTAGTTTGTACCCATACATGTTAATGTTTTCTTATTGGTGTCAAACTTCTCCAATTATACTTTTCTCCCATTGTTTCCTTTGGAATCAAAAACCTTTGGGGGAACACATAAATCCTGGCAATAATCATTTTGTTTCCATGTGGAGTGTAAAAGTAGTATCCCTTGGAATATCCAACGAATGAAATTTATTTGATTTGGTACCAAGATTTTAAGAAATGATTTTATTGCATAAGCTTCACATCCTCAAATCTTCATAAAAGACATATCGGGACATTTCCCATGCCATATCTCATATCGTGTCTTCTGAACCGATTTAGATGGTACGCGGTTTAGTGTAAACATTGTGGTTTCTAAAGCATATTCCCTAGAGGGAAGCCAAAAGATCAGCTGGACTCATCGTTAATCATGCCTTGTCCAATATGATATGATTCCTTATATTTGATACATCATTATGTTTCAATTTGAGTCCATTCTGATACAATACCTCAGTCTCGTAGAAGGTCCCCAAACTCTACGTAATCTTCATATCGATTGAATCAAAGTGTTTTAATACTAGTAACCACCTTTAGCATTTGTTCTAAAAGGTCCGCATACATTAGTATGTACAAGTTCCAATAGACCACTCATGCTCTAAATGTTTCCAGTGAAATATGTTTTTCTCTTTTGCCCAATAAACAAGACCCATATGTCTCTATTGGTTCAAAACTTAGAGTCTAGATAACTATCTTTATGGAGTCTAAAGATGTGTTTCTCATTTATGTGCTTTAGACATCAATGCCATAGGTATGCTCTCTTTGAGTTATCAAGTTTTAGCCTTTAGGTATTTACATTGTATACACATGTCTGTAGAACCAATCAATATAAAATATAAGACATTTGGGCACTACCATGAAAGATCTTATCTCCAAGATGAAACATACATCATTCATTATGTGAAATGCGAATCCACTCTTTTTTGGTGCAGATAGGGTGGGGTGCCTCTTTACCAAGACTTGAAAGGAGTAGTTACAAGATATAACCACCAAAAGTGAGAAAGGAAAAAAAATTATGCATACTATTAGACTATCTGTACATAGTTAACTATAAAGAAGAGCAAAATCATTGTTGCATATCCTCCAAAGCTCTTCACACTCCATGCTAAGACAAGTAAAGGTTCTTTAATTCCTCTCCCTCCATAGCAAAAAAATGATCCATATAGTTCTTCTCACTTCTCAAATAGAGCAAATTATCAAAGCTTCTTGGTAGCTCATGATATCTTTTGAAGAGCAACTCCCAAATGTGAACAACAAAGCAACATTCAAAGAAAACATGGTTTGAATTTTCCTCATTCGCCTCACACATAAAAAACCTACATGTCAACTAATAATCAATCTTTTGAATCTAAACATTCGTAAGTATTTTTCCAAGGAAGCCCTTCCAAAGAATAAGGGAGCATCTTCTCATAATATTCTTCCCATATCCATTTTCCCCATGGCACAGTCGACCATTTCTTTCTAGACATGTTCCAACCATCCTTCATATTAAAGGATGAGTTCACTCTGAAGAGTATACAGTCATCATCTTTAGAAGGCCTCATCTATTTGTCCAAAATTTTGGTTAATTTCTCATAACCTATGAATTAGGGATATGCCACTCACCATCTTCGATACAACTGTGCACTTTGCAATTGATACCTTTACCTAGCGTGCACATAAAATGTGGGTCAATCGAGTCTAGTAATCTCCCTCCTTTCATCCAAGGGTCTAATCAGAACAAAAGTATATTACCATTACCCAAACAAATATCAACATGCTTCAACAACAGACTTCTCTACTCAAGTAATCCTTTCCAAATCCAAGAGGAATTGGCTTTGGCTTCGACAGACCATATAGAATCTTCTTCAAGATATCTCTCATGCACCCACTTTATCCTTAGACCATCCTTTTTGGTAGCAAGGCAACAAAGATTATTCTACCACCCTCCTATAGACCAATTAATGACAGACCTAATACCAAGACCACCTTCTTCTTTTAGTATGCAGATCGGTTCCCAAGAAACCACATGAAGATTTTTTTATCAACTGAATCATTCCACAAAAAATTCTCTTCAACTTCTCAACAATTTTTGTCACAAAATTTTGGCAAATGAAAGGCATCCAAAAAATGCTATAAGCTCACAAAGTTGAAATAACAAGTTCAATCTTCCCAGCTTGAGATAGTAATCGATCCTTCCAAGAATCCAATCCGTCTCTGATTTTTTCCGCAATAGGTGCACAAAGGTCTTTAGTCATCCTTCTTGTGAAAAGAGGCATACCTAAATACCTTACCGGAAGAGAGCACACCTTAATGTTCAAGATTTCGACAATATTACCCTCCACAACCATTCTACTCAAGAAAATTTGTCTTTTCTCATCATTGAGTCTAAGACCCAAAACTCTGCCAAAGGTGTCAAGATATAACTTAGACTTTTTGCATCACTATCATCAACTTTGGAGAACAAAAGTAAGTCATATGCAAACACAATGTGAGAGACTAAAGCTTTATCCGAGACTCCAATAGGATTGAAGTTTCCCTTACGGACCCTACATTAATAATTGATGTCAACCTTACATAGAAATGACAAACAAAAAAGGATCCAAAGGGTCTCTTTGTATGACCCCATTAGTAGCATAGAACTACTTAGTAGGTGATCCATTGACCAAAACCTTATAGGAGGCTAAAGACAATGTTTCATTTACCCAACCAATCCAACAATCAGGAAATCCCATTTTCCACATGAGTAATAAAATATAATCTCTTCTAATCATGTCATAGACTTTAGCTAGATCAGCCTTAACACACATGATCTTATGTGATCTCATAAAGGTACTCAAAACTTCATTTTCCAATAAGATCACATCACCAATTCTCCTCCCATGAATAAAACAATTTGGTTGCTATCGATAAGCGAAGGTAAAACAAACTTAACTTTGTTAGCCATGATCTTTGTAATGATCTTATATATAACATTACACAAATATATGGGTATGAAGTCCTTCAAGTTTGAAGCACCAAGCACTTCAAGGATGAGAGTAATTATACTTTTACATTCCCTTGACATCTTCCCTGATATGAAGAAGCTCTAAACTGCACAAATAATATCATAACTTATTATATCTTTAAAGAAAATAGAATTGAAACCGTCAGGCCCAGGGGCCTTGTCATCCTTCAAATTCTTCACAATTTCTTAATCTCAACTCTAGTAACAACCATCCTCAGTTTATCAAACTACTCAACAGACAATCTTGGAATTTCCCATTCCTCATTCCAAGTAATATAATCATTTGAGGAACTATAAAACATATCTTCATAGAAGTTCCTAATGTTACCTCTAGTGACATCCATTCCATAAACATTATTACCGTCCTGGTCAACCAGAACATTAATATTATTTCTCAACCTTCTTGACTTGATGGAAGCATAGAAGAAAGTTGAGTTTTTGTCACTCAGTTTGAGCCATTGTATTATACTCTTTTGCTTTAAAAAACTTTACTCATCCTTCATAGCTTGTAAAGCATCCAGTCTTAACCTTGTTAAAAGTTCTTGTTTACCCATGTCCACTAGATCAGCATAACCCCCTACTTTCTCATGGCTTCTACTTCAAGTTCTTTGGCCCTAGATAAGTGATTGCCAACACTTTCTCTATTCCACTTCCTTAGAGCTTTAGTCACAACATGGAGCTT
Source organism: Alisma plantago-aquatica (assembly GCA_963693085.1). NCBI lineage: Eukaryota > Viridiplantae > Streptophyta > Magnoliopsida > Alismatales > Alismataceae > Alisma > Alisma plantago-aquatica. Next base: position 1,050,727,439 of record OY856410.1, read on the forward strand.
CTAGTAGACTATGTACATAGGTGTATCACTACAATTAGTCCCATTACATGCACCATCAACAATAGCCTTATAAGATGGATTACTGGACCAAGAGTTAATAAATAAAAAAGGTGTCGTTCCCCTCTTACCTCTATCAAATCTAAGGGCAATGATCCTACAATCAATTACAATGAAGCTATAACTTCACCCCAACAGTAAGGAAAACTAGCGAGAAAGTCCACATTGCAAAACATACAATAAATTCTAGATAAAGTGTTCACTTCCTTCTTGTTTTGGCTATCCCACATGAAAAATTGTCCTTTATAGGTATTTCCATCAAATCCATACTACAGATAACTTTATTAAAATCATTGATACTCCTGTTTGAAGGAGGGTTCTTTCCCAATCTTTCTCTGACTAATCTTACAACGTTAAAATCTCCCAACACACACCAATTAATAGATATCAAATTTGAGACAGACACAATAGAGTCTCATAACAGCATTCTATCAGCATCACCACTAGCACCATATACATCAGATAATTCAAAAGGCATAGCCCCTTTTCTAGTAACACAATGCACGATCTGTTCATCGACAACAATTCTTTCAACACGAAGACTGGGATCCATCCATAGCACCATAATTCTCACATAAGAATAAAAATCAAAATTATCCACAAAGAAAGCTCCTTGCCACAAAGAATTTACAAACCCTTGAACATCATTTTTCTTAACTCTAGACTCCAAAATAATATAGATATCTGCCTTGTTTCTACTCATCTCCTTCTAAATGTGAGGAATTTTATTTGCATCTCCCCTCACATTCCAAGATATAACCATGAAGGGGCTACCCACTTGGAAAGAGATTCACATCTTGATCCTTCTCTTCAAAATTGGATAGAAGAAAATACTTGTTCAGAGATGAAGGAATAGATTTGTTCACTAATACCTTCAGAATAACTCAAGGAGGGGATTTTGACTTCCTCCCCCTAGTTTCCCAACCAACCTCAGGAGAAGGTGTAGGAGAGACATTATCGGTCAGCATCGCTTCACCTTTTCCAGAACTTGAAGCAGATATAGTATCACCTATTCCACTAGTGTCGTTGTCCTTTGAACCAGAAACAACCAAACCAGAGTTAACTGTATTGAGCAACACTTCTTTATCTTTGTTTTTATCAAATCTGAACCCCACAGTGTTAATAGATTCAGCATTAACTTTGACCGCATCAAAGACTACATTAGATGCACTTGACAAATCACTCTTTAAAATATGTTCCTCCACATCAACAAATACTTCAACAACCTCATCCATTGTAACTTTCTTAGGTACCCAGTTCTTAGTGACTCTTTGTAACGTCCCCGATTCTACCACCTGATTTTCTTCCATTGAGAATCAAGTAGTTGAAACTGAATCGTTAATGTGGCACCAATAATCAAAGCATAAGAGTGAGATAAGCAATATTTCAATTCAAAATATTACACCATTACAAAAGGTATTTTTACATTATCTCCTACATCAATCATAAATGAGAGATGAGTTTAAAAATTAAGCTTGATCCGTCTTTGGTTTTTGACACCCTTCATGATCTTTTCAAGATGAGTCTTCCATAAGGAAAGGTCCTATAAATAATAATCTGCAACATGGAATAATATGTCACAGCCCAAGTGGGGGAGTATGGGTTAGACAAATGTCTAAGTATGGAAAATAGAGATAAGAGACAAGACACTATTAGCATAACTACATTCTTAATATATTACTCATCAAAAGTTCAAACCAATATTACAGACCATCTACTAGTATGATGCATAAGGAATGTGTATGTACGTATGTTCATATAAATTTATCAGATGACAACTTTATCAAAATGTTAGACCGATGTAGTGGAGCATAATCAGAATTATTGGTATTTCCCAAATAAAGATAACAAAATGGGAGACCTAATTCCATAAATGAGTTTAACTACAACTCTCAGAGAAGGTGTCAATTCACCTTGGGCAACTGGCCTGCAACCACAAAAACTTGCTTAGCCAAGACTTTAGGCCATTAGGATTACCAAACTACTTGTAAGTACCCTGGCACATCCCGAGCCACTCGTACACACTGCATGTTATACACAATGAATTAGATTACCACATGCAGCCACCGTCGCATCTCCAAGACCAAAAGAGGGTGCTCCTTGCACAAAATGCCACTTGGAGTATCATTAGTTAGTATGCTAAATCTATACAAGAGATTATTCCCCATTACTAACATGATCATGCCTGACTCTACATGACCAACTCAAGTGTGGGCCTGAGTATGGTAGAGCATTATACTCATCCATCCCTAACTCCAAAGGACTTAGATCTGGATCCCAAATGTATCAATCCTCGACCAAGACATGCCGACTCTGTTACCAACACATCTCCCAATATAAGGTTTAGAATTAAAAGGACATCATCAAAGATATACAACTTAATGTGATGGCTAGTCAAAGTTAATGAGGTTAAAAGGTAGCCATGAATAAATGAATTATTAGTTGAGTATTTCACTATGACATCTAAAATGTAAACTTGTGGAATTGTGGAATTGAATCAGACAAATCTATGGCTAGGAGCGTGCAAGAGGTTAGGGAGTCCCCCCGTGCTAACACGAAACCAATTAAATAACCTTTCCTCTTTACTAGCTATAGGCATCAATGAAACATGCTTCTAGTCACCTTAGAAATGTCTAATGAAATTCCACTTTCCAACAATATCACATGACTCAAATAACAGGGAGAAATAAGGGAAATCAAATGAGAACAGAACTAGAATGCACAAAGACATGCTTAACTATCATCTATGAAAGAGAAGTGGAAGGAACAACATTTATGAGTATCTTATGCACAAGGCATTTTACTCTCAGAATCAGAGTGTTTATATCATCTCACTTGCAGCTAATGATGAGATTCACAGACATATGTCACTCAAGCTAGAACCTAACTCAATCAAAAGGATTGGATTTCTCATTATCAATCTCCTACCCATCACAGTAACTTTGTTTTGCACCCAACTCTCACATTTAGTACTTAGATCAACAATAGGAATGACACATAAGACACTCAACTCATATACTCGAGAGTAATCTAGCTTAGGACACAACATTTTGAACAAATTTCATATTCCTCGTATATTGGAGGTTAGGTCCATTGACCTTCTTCTTGTGGGTTTCACTCTCTCTCGAGTTCACCACGTATCTCATCCTAACACTAGAGGTCCTCCTTTGTAATAGAGCTCGAGGCTCATGCATATTAAACCTTATCTTAACTTAACTCAACTTAAGTAAGAAAATAGTATGTACTTTCATCATTAATATTTAGCTTAGATTCTCGAAAAATGGATTCGACTCATATACAACTTAAATCTTTATGAAGACACTTATACCATAAGAGATCAAACTTAGATAAGATTACACATGCTTATATCATCTATAAATCGATCTTCTACTCCAACTATCACATATTTGATAAGGCTCTAGACATCTATTCTAGATATACTCTCTCTTCTCGAATGATGTCAGTCCCTTTCACTTAGGTTTCATCAACACTAACAACTCTCCAGTGTGAGGGACACATACACACACACACACTAACACACACACACACACACACACATATATATATATATATATGTATATATATATATATATATATATATATATATGATAAAATATTATATAATTTTTCTCTGAGAAATAAGATGTTAGAGCAAACTTTTGAGGCTTGAGCCAATTGGAAAATGAAATCAAATCAGTAAAATGAGTGTCCTACACACAATAGATAGTCTAGTTCCATGTCATCTAATGAAATGGTGAGAACATAACGTAGACTAGTGTAGCTACCCAATACATATGAGCTCTATATGGAAAGGGTTTCACACACTTGTCTAAACCTAGTTCTCGAACATCTAGATTTTAAGTTAGAGGCTAAGTCAGACCTTATTCCTATAGAACAACTTACTAAGTTCTTAGGGTTTAAAGTGAAAGGTTAGATTTAGTTTTTACAATTCATGGTGAGCAATTATCAGGTATAGCTATTGTTCATACTCTGATACCAAATGTAACGTCCCCCAGATTCTACCGACTCGAGACTAAGGAGGCTTGAGAGGACAAATCTAAAAATGTTATTGAATTGTATGAGAATGCGATGCGGAAGTGACATACACATACATGAACATATAAATATAAGTATACACCATAACATTCTCAACATTCAACATGTGTATATTACAAAATGAATTAATAAAACATTGATTACAATTACATGTTGAAAGGAGATTTTTACATATGTCTGAACATGTATGCTAATAGGATCTAATCACAATAGGTACCACCCGTACAACTACTCACTCATATCTTTTAGCCCATGCTAGCTTTGAGCCTAAAACATACGTGAAACAGTGAATCAACACAATGTGTTGTGTACGTGGGTGAAAGATACATATATATTGTGCCTACATACTTGAAAATTTTGAGAAAGAAGAAAAGATAAAAATATATTATTTAAAGTGATAATCAGGTAAACACATAGTTTTGGGCATATCTTTAGATGCAGTTGTACTACTATTTCTATCAGCACTTTATCATACATCTTATCATACATCTAGCATGAGCAATTCATTATACATCCAAACTAGGCAATATGTCGTACGTCCGTACTGGGCTATTTCCCATACATGCTTACTTTAATAGTTACAACTCATCAGAATTTATTTTATTTTCCTTTAAGTTTGGAGAAGCATATATTACCAATATGCGCCCAAGAATTTATATACAAATAAAAACACCCAAAGTACATCATGTCATTATGTATTCGTAAAAACTAATATTACACTTAATAAGACCCACATACATGAATTCAGAGATTTCTTATACATCCATGATCGTGTAAAACTTTGGCAGTCACCTAATTAATAACAAATATTCATCATTGATACAAGAGTCACTATATTATTGATATTTTAGGTCCAAAATTAGGGTTTTGACCAAACCTCAGTTTTACTGACTTGGAACATGTTTATATATATTTTTATATTGATCATGAAATCATAATTAAGGTCTAGTTTAATTTTCATATTTTTTGATGATTTATCTATTTTCTAAAAACAATATGATGCTGAAAGTGTCTAATTAGTCATTAATAGAAAAAGACCTAATACTTTGGCACAATAATCAAACCAGAGTCCATATTTATCTTCCACATGATATTAGGGTTCAGGAGTATTTTTTTTCATATTGAATATCCATCATATTATAATTATACCATTGAAAAGACTCCTAAAGTAAGTATTATCTTGTAAATTAGATATCACCAATAATAAAGGATAAAAATTTGATCTAAGTGTCGTATAATAAAGCCTGCAATTTTATGAATCCATGGATATTTTTAGGTCATTTATTGGGTAAAGGAGCTATTTTTAATGTATTTTATGAGATGAGATCTATTTATGGATATAAAAGAAATTTTTACCTGATCGGCTCCATTAGACGGCCCACATGAGACCATGCCTCTTTGACAATCTGAAAACCCAGCCAATTCCCAGTCATTCTCTTTCTCTCTTCACGATCTCACATCGCATTCTCGTCCTCGGCTCTGTGCGCCGTCACGAGCGGCTTGCTCGGAGGGCTTTGCTGCGAAGTGTATCACCGTTGATACCTTCATGGCGGCCGTAGGCGCAGGTTGATGGGAAAAGGGGCACTTCCCGCCGACGCTTGGCTCTTTGGACAGAGCCTAGGATCCCAATCCCGTTAGTTGGTCGGCTTCCCCAATCGTGAAGTGCTCTGTTTGCTCTGCAAAAGAGAGGTTTGCTCACCATGCTGCTTCAGAGGCATCGTGGTTAGGGATGGCGAATGGGCGGGTTTGAAGAACCCATATCCATATCTGTTATACCCATTTAGATTTTTACTTGACCCATACCCACCCCATTTGAAGAAAATACAAAATAATACATACCCATACCCAACCCGATAGGTAATGGGTACTTATTAAAACCCATTTTGACCAACTTCCAACATTTAAGCATGAAAAATGAATTATTATTTTTAACCCTACACTTGTGTATGTTATATTTGCATTCAAGTCCACAATTTTAATATTTGCATCCTGACCCCTGCATATGTAATAATTGCAATCATGTCCATAGTTTTAATGAAAACTACAAATAAGGAATTATACAGAAAGTTACGTGTGGGCACAATTTCCAACAATTTGCAGCCTGACCGCTGTGTATCTAAAATTTGCAATCAGGTCCACAATATTAATCAAATATGCGAAGTAAAGAATTCTATAGAAAATTATGTCGATACAATTTGCAATATAATCTCAGTATATGTAATATTTGCAAACAGCGTCCATGATTTACATGAAATATGCATATGTAATAGTACTTATACAGATTACCATGTCGACACACTTTGTACTATGATCTCTGCAGATGTAATATCTGCATATGTTTCTTTTTCTCCACGCTGCAGATCCATACAATACTTTTTAGGACATATACACAATTTTAGTTGTCCAAAACACAACTAATTCTAAACATCCAGAACACAACTAATTCAATAATCATAGCTCGACATTTACATCCTAGTTCAATGGAGATATTACAAACTGTACATGGTTCTTAATAGGTTGCTGAAAGCTTTTCTGCTCGATTGAGAAGATAAGCCACCAACTGCTAATCATGGTGGTAGCTGGTGAAAGCGGTGCAGGAGTGATGATCTTGACAGCCCTGACCTCACTTGTACAAGTAGTACTACAACATTGATCTTGGCTTACGATTCACATATCCAATCGATTATCCCAGCCTTTACTAGCAAATCCACAACACATCAGCTCAGCGGCCGCCGCCCTTTCCCGTTCGGCAATCACCACCGCCGCTCTCCTCTGCATGCTAGTGATCACGTTCCTGCAAGGATTGGCTCGAGAGTGGACCCTCACCGGCAGTCCCACTACATCGACCCCATTGAGATCTTCCGCTCCAACTCTGCTTAAGACCTCCTCGGGCCGAGCCCCGTCCAGTGTGGCGACCAAGCACGCGTGGGTTCCGCGCGCGATATCGGAGTTGTTGTCGGCCCAGTACCGCATGCAGCCAGAGGAGGTTTCCCATGCGAAAGAGACCCACACATGGGCGGCGCTCCAGGGACGCGGTTCCCCGGGACACGGCCGAGTGCGGCGGGAGAAGCGCGGCGTACCTGAGGAGGAAAAGAGAAGGCTAGCGAGGAAGAAAAGGAGGCGAAGGATGGTGGGGAAGGAGGACAATGAGGAGGCGATGAAACCTTACTCCGTTGCTTGGCGTCTCGGCGATCGACAATGGTAACACCTCCATGCATCGGTGTGGTGTGACTGGCGTCTCCGATCCTAGAGAGCAGCCTCGAGGTTTGGGGTACGGCGAGAGTTGCGAAAACAGAAGAGCCACCGCCTTAGGGAGTGAGGAGGGGGGGAGCCGGGAGGTGAGATTCAGAGTCGGGACTCGCAAGATGAGGGGCGCGTGTCGAGTCTTGACCTAACTAATGGGGGAAATGTGGGGACTTATGGGGGAAGGCGTGTCACCAAACCCAAATCAGCCCTCCCCATTTTGACCCAACATGCAAGTCGGGACCCATCATACCCACTCTAAATTGGGTCTAGATGCATCGGGTCTGATGGGTTACGGGTTTATGGGGATTATTGCCATCCCTACCTCCCGGCTCCCCCCCTCCTGACTCCCTAAGGTGGCGGCTCTTCTGTTTTCGCAACTCTCACCGTACCCCAAACCTCGAGGCTGCTCTCTAGGATCGGAGACGCCAGTCACACCACACCGACGCATGGAGGTGTTGCCATTGCCGATCACCAAGACGCCAAGCAATGAAGTAAGGTTTCGTCACCTCCTCATTGTCCTCCTTCCCCACCATCCTTCGTCTCCTTTTCTTCCTTGCTAGCCTACTCTTTTCCTCCTCCGGTACGCTGCGCTTCTCCCGCCGCACTCGGCCGTGTCCCGGGGAACGCGTCCCTAGAGCGTCGCCCATGTGTGGGTCTCTTTCGCACGGGAAACCTCCTCCGGCTGCATGCGGTACTAGGCCGACAACAACTCCGAGATCGCGCTCGGAACCCGCACGTGCTTGGTCGCCGCACTAGACGGGGCTCGGCCCGAGGAGGTCTTAAGCAGAGTTGGAGCGGAAGATCTCGATGGGGTCGATGTAGTGGGACTGCCGGCGAGGGTCCACTCTCGAGCCAATCCTTGCAGGAACGTGATCGCTAGCATGCAGAGGAGAGCGGCGGCGGTGATTGTCGAACGGGAAAGGGCGGCGGCCGCTGAGCTGATGCGTTGTGGCTTTGCTAGTAAAGGCTGGGATAATCGATTGGATATGTGAATCGTAAGCCAAGATCAATGTTGTAGTACTACTTGTACAAGTGAGGTCAGGGCTGTCAAGATCATCACTCCCGCACCACTTTCACCAGCTACCACCATGATTAGCAGTTGGTGGCTTATCTGCTCAATCGAGCAGAAAAGCTTTCAGCAACCTATTAAGAACCATGTACAGTTTGTAATATCTCCATTGAACTAGGATGTAAATGTCGAGCTATGATTATTGAATTAGTTGTGTTCTGGATGTTTAGAATTAGTTGTGTTTTGGACAACTAAAATTGTGTATATGTCCTAAAAAGTATTGTATGGATTTGTAGCGTGGAGAAAAAGAAACATATGCAGATATTACATCTGCAGAGATCATAGTACAAAGTGTGTCGACATGGTGTTCTGTATAATTACTATTGCATATGCAGATTTCATGTAAATCATGGACGCTGTTTGCAAATATTACATATACTGAGATTATATTACAAATTGTATCGACAAACGTTTCTATAGAATTCTTTACTTCGCAGATTTGATTAATATTGTGGACCTGATTGCAAATTTTAGATACGCAGCGGTCAGGCTGCAAATTGTTGGAAATTGTGCCCACACGTAACTTTCTGTATAATTCCTTATTTGCGGTTTTCATTAAAACTATGGACATGATTGCAATTATTACATATGCAGGGGTCAGGATGCAAATATTAAAATTGTGGACTTGATTGCAAATATAACATACACAAGTGTAGGGTTAAAAATAATAATTCATTTTTCGTGCCTAAATGTTGGAAGTTGGTCAAAATGGGTTTTAATAAGTATCCATTACCTATTGGGTTGGGTATGGGTATGTATTATTTTATATTTTCTTCAAATGGGGTGGGTATGGGTCAAGTAAAAATCTAAATGGGTATAACAGGTATGGGTATGGGTTCTTCAAACCCGCCCATTTGCCATCCCTACCGAGAGGTGAGATTCAGAGTTGGGACTCGCGAGATGAGGGGTGCGTGTCGAGTCTTGACCTAACTAATGGGGGAAATGTGGGGACTTATGGGGGAAGGCGTGTCACCAAACCCAAATCAGCCCTCCCCATTTTGACCCAACATGCGAGTCGGGACCCATCATACCCACTCTAAATTGGGTCTAGATGCATCGGGTCTGATGGGTTACGAGTTTATGGGGATTATTGCCATCCCTAATCGTGGTGGCTCTCTAGCCAATCTAATTGATACACGCCGGGTTCACACCAACGGGGGGGACCATCACTGCGCCTCCGCCAGCGAGCGCAACACCTAAGCAGAAGAGACCATAGCAGTCGGTAGGTAATGGGGAATCTGTCAGTAGGTGTAGTGGCCACATGCCTGTAAGCACGATATGTGCATAATTCCATGTCACCCGTTTAATGGGGCACATTATTAAATAGACATCCGATAGCAATGAATGAAGGAATCGATTATTAGCCTGTCTTTTGCGTTCTTTCCCTTCCTTGCCTCGCGCAAGACCCGGTACAACCGGGAGACTTTCTCCCAACGGGTCGCCGACACCACCCCACCCGCCCTTCTCCGCCTCTCTGCTCGCCGGGTGGTATCACTAATCTCGGGGAAGGAAGGTATCTAGGTGCAGGAACCTCTCCTCATTGCAAGCACCTCTGATCCAATCTCCTTGAGCCCTTCCATGCTACCCAACCATGGCGGCTCCGCCGCATCTGCCGTTGTGGTGGGCGAGGGAAGGGGGAAGTAGGTTTTTGTGCACCCAATCTTTACGTCTTGGGCATCGGGAGCAACTAGGAACCTCCACAAATCATTCCTATCCCTGATATGAGGTGTAAAGGCCTGGGGCGACCTCCTCAACCCTCACACAACCTCCGGCAGTGATGGAGCACACCGACCTGGTTACCTCCTAAACAACACAAACTGATCCCCTCCCTCAACTCCATTTTATCACTAGCATCAAACCTTGCACCTTCTTCATCTCCTTTGGGGTCTATCCTCCCTTCCTATGTCTTCGACCCTCATCTGGGACAAGCAGTGGAGACGAGAGATGAGAAGGGGAGTTAAAAATTGGAGACATAGGTCGTTCCACACCCTATTTGAGGGGTCGTTGGGCAGCCCATCAGTTTTGGATCAGCTCCAGTGCTGGACCTGCTTTGGATCACGATCCTAACTTGTATTGGTGGCGATGATGCTAAGCCAAGTCAAGGTTGGTGTTCCGCCGCTTTCAGAGCTGGAAGATGAACCAGGCTGATCTAAGGGCTAGGCTGCCACGTCATTGATCGCTGATGCCCTCTAGCACTAGGCAGTGTAACACATGAAAGGCAAGTTAAGTCTAAATTAATTAAGAATAATGCTAGACAGACCCCATTTCCAACCTCAAAACCAAACCCGAAGTGATTTGGACCACATGTTGCCATAGCATAACAAATAAAATAATATGCTATGGTAACATGTGGTCCAAATCACTTCGGGTTTGGTTTCGGGTCTGCATAACAAACCTCATTATTAATTAATCAATAATCATGTGATCAAAAATTCATAAATCCATATCTCTCACATGGCTAGTGCAAACGACATAAATTTTTTTCCATTAGTTCATCAGCGTGCAATCTATCATTCAGCCGAGTTTTATACCAAAAGGCTAACATTCATTCATTAATTTGATTCTTCAAATAACCTCACAAATAAGTGTGTAAACCTTAAATTCAATTCAAATAATTTTCAAATCTTGATCTTAAGTGTCCAAAACACTTGTTATGATACTAGCATACCTCAAGGCTCATCCATTGGCCACTTGAGTTTACTGTGTCTACTAACTAAAACATTTGGCCTCATAAGTATGCAAAATTTAATAATAAAAAGTTATTTATCATTATTTAACTCAATTGGGTGTCATAATCATCACAACATCTAGAATCATACCTTTAGGTGAATTTAATTCACAATTGACCAACCACTTCCTACATTGGAGTTCAACCATGTATAAAATATTTGTAGATTTTCAATCACTATATTGAATGCGAACTCTAAAAGTTAGGGTCATCACAACGTACCACCCTTGGGGTGCCCACACTTAGTCGATCAAGATTTTCATGTGTGTTGCTAAAGAAAAGCATCTTATACTTAATATGTTATTGAGAGAGTTTGTATTTAAAAATACATATAAAGTCCAATCACCACTTATATATAGTAGTATCATATGCATGCTATATCCCACAATGAAAATATGCAATAAATATAAGCGATGGTTATGAACATTCTGTTGTAGTTCCTTGGAGCCATAAGGAATTACCACCACCTAGGTCCACATATCATGCAAAAACCTATTGTTGATGAAGATTTCTGCTTGTTAGTTTGGGTTGATCCGTTCAACCCTTGAACCGCTCGGCTCGCCTCCTGGTCGGTCGGTTGGTCATCACACCGGTCGTATGGTGTGCAGTCCACAATCTTCTGGGCCCTCCAGTCGATCGGTCGGGTCCACTAGCTGATCAATTCACCTTCAAGATGGCCAGGTTCGTCTAGTATGAGTGTCTTCTTCTTCGTCGAAACAAGAAAAAAAAATATCCTAATTCTATTACATAGTGTAAGAGAAACCTCAAGTTACATTGGAGAGGAGCATAGGTAGGAGAGAATAATACTTTTATAGTTAAAAAATAAGGTAGAAACTCGATATGCAGACCAACATAAAATCAACCACTCAAACATTCATAGATATATAGGATTATTGGTGATAACCATGCTTCACATCTACCATCAAAACTCACATTCAGGGCGACACATGTATATTATATATATATATATATATATATATATATATAGAGAGAGAGAGAGAGAGAGAGAGAGAGAGAGAGAGGCTAGAATACACTTCGAGTGTATTCGGAGTAGAATACACTCAAGTAATTTTTCATGATGTGACTTTTTTTTTCAAAAATCTAATCCATTGATCTTCTTAAACATCTTGTGAATAGCTCATAGACAAAATCTGAGCACATTTAGACATTTATAGGTAATGTTATAAAGACCACAAAAATATGCATTTCAAATTAGTTTCGCATGTCGATTTTGTTGCCCATGGATGAGTGACTTATACTCATCCAAATGGACTCAAAATTTGTATGTAGCCTAGTTATAATATGACGGTGAAGATCAGATGTTTACATTTTGCAAAAAATAGTATTGATATGCAAACACACTTGAGTGTATTCGTGCAATCTGTACATTCAAGTGTATTCTAGCCTGACTCTCTCTCTCTCTCTATATATATACATATATATATATATACATATATATACATATATATATATATATATATATATATATATAAGTTTGAGATGTTGTGTTTAATCATATATGCACATTAATCATATTTATATTCACATTGCATGCAATAATCAAATGATGAAAACAAAAAAAATCTGATCATATCTATTATCCCAAAACATAATAGATCAACGTGACTCTGATACCACTATAGGGGAAATATGACACTAGAATATGCAACGAAAAATAAAATAAAATTAACTGCCATATTCCCCGTAAACCAATCGAACGTGTCAATAATTATGCAAGAGGTTGCATTTCTGTGGGTTGGTAGTAATAAAACAGTTCCATTATCTAAAATGAAGAACATTTCCCACCAAAGGATCACTCCAATAATACCACTCACTAGTAAATAGCACAAGACTTCTTCGTGAATCTCCTCCCTTTGAATATTGAACATCATAATCATGAATCTTTTTCCCGCCGCTTTCCCACTAGAAATTTTGACGACACGAGATTCCATTATGCAATGTGATGGTAGGACCACAAGGGGATTGGCTCTGGGTGTAGGTAGAGTCAAATCTACATGGGTCATGCAGATACATAGGCCCCTTCCCTTCTACCGAGTTGTTTAGAAGGTGCATTCCGTTGGAGTTGTGTTGTTTGCTGCCTCGACGCCGGAATCGTCCCACACAAAAAGAGGGAAGGATGGTTTAGAGAATATACATGGTCCTGGAGAAACTCTACTGACAATATCTTCATCATGGTGTGCACCCTTTATCCAAGTCACACTCGAAATATGTCTACCTCAGCCTCGTAGTTGATCACCACAGACAATGGGTTGGCATTGTCCTCCGAGTGGCAGGCAGCGACATTCTCACCTCTGTAGTTGTCCACATGGACCACCAAATAAGAAGGAGGTATACCTTCACTTGGTGAGCACCGACATGCTCTCTCACAATTGTTCTCCCTTGATATCCCTCCCTATATAGGATAGGACTTGCTCGAATTCTCTCAGTTACCACAACCAGAGAAGACAAACAATTTTCAAAAGCAATTGAGCTGTATCTCAACAAAGCCCCCAATACCCCTCTATTTATAGGAGGGCCAGGGTTCCCAATCTGTGCGAGAGTGGAAGGGACCGAAATTTCATGAATTTTCACAACCTGTGAGCGGCGAAATGATCGGTTCACTGGTGAACCGATCAGTTGTCATGCGAGCCGATCAGTTCACCTAGTGAACTGGTCCTTTCATTATTTTTCCCAATCATAGTTGTATTGGCAATTCTAATCCAATTAATGCACGACATACGTCAACACTAATCCTTGATGCAATCAAATTACTCTTGTGCATGGTGCGGTTCATCTCATGAATTGGACGTCTCATGACCCTGAATTGATCAGTTCACTTAGTGAAATGGTTTGTTCATATCCTGGTTCATCCAAAATCCAACCAATACAATATCCAATCAACCTAACACTCCAATTGGCTGATGTAACACTTGAACTGGTCAGTTCAGAGTTCAATCAATAACTTGTTATTTAAATTGAGTATCTAAACACTTTAGTAGTCAATTTAATTATAATTCATGATCAAACTCCTATTCTAAGTGAATTCATGTGTGTGTGGCCCTATAGGTTCCATATTGCTTTGGCAGTGAATGCCCATAACCAATTATGACATCACAAGTAAAGAGTGGTGCCTAGTCATACATCATTGATACCCAAGTAAATGGGAAGTTGGAGAACAACTTAAACCTACAATATGTAAATGGTGTTATAATGTTTGTATAGTTCCTTTATCATTGATATCTGGTATTGAACTTGAGGCATGAAATTGTCATCCTCTTCAATCATTCAATTCATGTTCCTTAAACTAGAGAAGATTGTTTGAGATATATGTAAGCTCGGTATCACATATTGACTCACATGTGCATGGCCATGCATTCTCAATCTCACTTACCAAATGGCCAGGATATCATACTCTTATAGGAAGGACAAATCCCATCAACATCACTCACAGTCATCACCATGTGTCACACTGCACCAAATCATCACCTTTATGGCAACCCTTATTTAGGATCACGATGTATGATGTCAAAGTATACTCAATGACATGTGATTAATGTAGTGACTTCCGGTCTAAGAACCACATTCGCCACCAACACTATAAGAGATGATTCTGACTATCAATTATGATTTCCATGTATCACTCTTATGTGGGTCTGTCCTATGCATTGTTCTGTAACAAGTATCTATGTGCTTGGTTTGATATCACATATCATGACTGATGAGATTCTATCATCAACCAACACACACCCTAGTCTTTTGTGTTATTGATGTCTATTAGCCTTCCATGATAACATCCGACTAGGGACATAATAAGAATGTATATACTCTTAGCATTTGTGATCTCATTATTCAGGTCACACACATGAAGACATGCATCATTGAGTAATATCATTCTCTAGACATTTATTATGTTATTGCATTATCTCATAATTGAATAAAATGGAATAAATTGGAAGCTTGCCTTTATTATTAATCAAATCATTTACAAGTTATGCCATTACAATCATCACATGATTGGTTCTTTGGGCATACATACCAAAAATATGCTCATGTTTAGCCTTTGAGAATCATGCACAACGAAGGAGGTTACTAAGACAATACCTAAGAAGGAAGAGAAGTCCCACAACAAGGCCATATTGAAGGAAGGTTCACGAGGAGGGAGGCTTTGTCAAAGCTGCACTATCAATCCACCCTTGCAAAGCCAATATGAAGAACTCATTAATGGGCTTATGAGGGGAGTTGCGAGCCACAAAGGAAGGTCTTGGGGCCTTGGTTAAGTTCTTGCAGGCTCAAAGTCCCTCTGTACATGCTTTTCCAAGTTTGATAGGATGACATGGAAGATATCATGACATTGCAATACACTTCTTCTACGACATCTAAGCCCACAACCAAAATGATCATAAAAAGGGTCATTTCCATGAGCCATGGTTGTCGACCTCCCTGCATCGTTTTTGAATCCAGAAACAACTTTGTTTCACCATGTGATTGTAGGGAACTGGTGAAAGAGTGGGCAACATACACAAAAAATTTGTATCCATTTTTACTAACTAGTAGATATCATCAACAATTATATACCTAGGAAAGTGGGTGCAAGGTATACCTTTTCATACAACAAGTCCAATGACTATTCTTGCAGAGATGGATATGATATGCACACCTAACTACACCATGAACATTTGTGCCTCTTTGTTAAAGATGAATTAGTTTTATAAAAGAAAATTTTGAATTCATGGGTCATCTATGTCATATCAGAGAGTTGATCAGTTAGTTTAGATTATGTCATGTCAAAGGAAAGGCCACAATAGTTGTAATATATAAAAGTCATGAGCATGTCTGTACCAACATCATCATGGTTTTTAAATGTACAATGCTCCCATTTTGTAAATTTATTGAGAATATAATTGAGGATTTCATTGATGATATCTATCTCAAACACTTGGTTTACACATGCTTGGATCTTACAAAGACGTGATGAGACTATCTTGATCCTCGGTTGAAAAATATTCCACATTATTCTATGTGAAGGAGTACTCCTCTTACATGTCATTTCTTATGAATGTATCTTCATGGTAACGAAGGCAACTTTCTACATCGTTTTCCTTTTCAAGCAACACATGAACGACAACCACAAGCATCCTTCTGGTGTAGTACACATGGAAAGTGGTTGACAACACCCTTCTAGTGTGGAAACAAAAGCCTCGACACCTCTACACGGTCCATGCAAACCACTGGGAACTCCATGTTGCGCTTCCAGAGCCAACAAAAAGGAGTTTCCCTTCCATTTGTTGAAGTTCTAGCGTCGACTTCCTGTCCCCTTGCTATCTCTTCCTTTTGGGTGAGACTCTTAGGTTCTCTCACACGTTACTAGACTTGTGAGAAGAGGAGTCTTGAGACAATCTCTTGACTTCCTATCTAGACTTTGTGTCTGTTGTGTATCTTGAGCCTTGGACACCCCCA
The DNA here is from genome assembly GCA_963693085.1 of Alisma plantago-aquatica. Classification (NCBI taxonomy): domain Eukaryota; kingdom Viridiplantae; phylum Streptophyta; class Magnoliopsida; order Alismatales; family Alismataceae; genus Alisma; species Alisma plantago-aquatica. Next base: position 1,050,744,052 of record OY856410.1, read on the forward strand.
TCCTTACATAGGAGTGGAAGGGCTAGGGTTTCCAAAAACACATGGGATACGAAAGGTCAGATATCATGGCTTGATAGCTCCGGTGTGTGGCCATTTAGTCGACTGGAACACTAGTTGATTGATTGGACTATCTAGTCAGTCAATTGGCTTGCAGTCAACGACACAATAGCATTGTCCTTTAATGTGATGATTAATGCACATTGTTACAACGTCATTAATTTTCCCATCCAAATAGGTCCATTGACATAGTCAAACTGGTCATTTTACATCCAGTCAATCGACTGGACATTCCAGTCGATTGACTCAATATTTTGACCATTCATTGGGAACATGGTTCAGTCAATTGGCTGGACACTCCAACTGATTAGATAGGGTCAGTAAGATCCAATTCGCCAACTGGACACTCCAATCAGTAGAGTGGCATAGACAATGTTGTCCAAGTTGATTACCTGAACACTTTTAGTAACCAAGTTAAATCATTATCCATGAGTAAACTCCTATTCCAAGTGCATCCTATGTGTGTGACCCTATAGGTTCCATATTACATTGGCAGTGAAGTCCATAACTATTATGACTACCAAAGAAATGAGTGGTATCTAGAAACACATCATTACTACCCAAGTAATCGAAAAGTTGGAGGACAACTTCAACCTACATTTGTAATTAGTGTCAATATGATCATATAGTTCCTTTGTCTCTGATATCTAGATTGAATATGAGTCAAGTAATTGTCATCCTCTTAATACTCAATCTATGTTTTCTTAAACATAGCAAATTGTTGAGATACAATGAGCTCACATGCCATATATTGACTCACACGAGCATGGTCATGTATTTTGTAATCTTTCTCACCAAGGCCCCAAGATATCAGACTTTCAATTGAGGGATAAATCCCATCTACATCACTCACAGTCAATCCCCATGTGTCACAATGTATCCAATCACTGCCTTTACGACAACCCTTATTCAAGATCACATTGGATGGTGTCAAAGTTCATCGAATGACATGTGATATGTGTAGTGACTTCAGGTCTAACAACCATAGTGACCACTATCACTTTGAGAGCATATTCTGACTACCATTTCATGATTTTCATGTATCACTCTCAAGTTGGGTCTATCTGGTACATTGTTCTCTAATATGTACTTTATATCTAGTATCATGACTTAATAAGACTCTATCATCAGTCAACACACATTCCAATTTTATGTATCATTGTCGTCACTTTTTCTTCCACAATAATATACGACCTGGGACACAACAAGAATGTATCTACTCTTATCTTACATATGATATCATTATTCAGGTCCATAACCTAAAGACATATGTCATCAAGTAACATCATTCTCTAGACATCTGTTGTGCTTATGTCTTTATATCATAAATGAGACAAGCTTAACAAATAAATTACCTTTGTTAATATTGTCAAATTAGGTACATGATGCCTCATATAATCATCAAATGATTGGCTTTATGGGCACACATACCGACAGACTCCCACTTGCACTTAGAGCCAATCACCCATGAATCTAATTCCAAGTGATGCACGGTGACCATCATGTTTTTGCTGCATAAGTGCATTTGCTAGTGAGTAAGCAACATTTGCTTCTAATTGGTGCAAATCTTCACATCTCCTTTTTGTATGATCTTTCGTATGATATGGAAGCGTCATAGTATATGATATGGGTTCCTTAGCCTATCCAATATCTCAATTATTGCTGCAACATATCTACTATGTCGTCAATGGTTGGAACAACCCCAAGTTCACCAATGAACTTCTTGATCCATACAATACCCTTATTTTATCCAAAACATCAATGTACTCATTGTTGGTTGTTACACTAACGAGTTTCAATCATATAAATGATCTTTTACTCAACCAGCCGATTCTCGCAAGTATACGGGAGTAGTTGTAGTCGAGATCAAACACAAGGAGATTTAGTAATTAATTAAATGCAATAGCTAAGTTTCAACAATGTAGACCTTTTTTCAAAGAGTGATTTGGTTGATTAAATTAAAATTCAGAATTAAACTAAATTAATAAATGGATTTCTTGAAGGGGTTTGATTTCAGATTTAAAATAATCTTGGACTTAGGATTTCACTAACACATCATAACATGAATAGGAACACGAATTTAAACATACCAAACACTTGCAAAGGAGAGTTGTACGTTATACTTCACCTCTCGGTGTAAATACAACGATCCTAACTCAATACATCACTCTCGTGTATGTATTTCATTTTGGATCACAAACCTACTCCTCAACTCCATAATTTCCACTCTCACGGTAAAGGAGGAGTTACCAATAGAGTAGCTCCTTACTCTCCTACCTATCTTCTCAGATCAAGCAAGAAAGCATAAAACATGCATACATAGTGGCCAGCCATACATGCAAGAAGTAAGAACCGAAACTCAAAAGGTAGAAATGCAAACATTTAGTATTTAGAATGAATTATCATGTTCCATACATGTCATGACATGAGAGTTACTCTCCCATGCCAAAGAATTCGGATCTACTCACTCATGGCTATGAAACACAAGTAATATAATAGAAATCTTTAATTTTTTATGATAGAAACTAAGGTACAACTAGAGAATTCAAAATGAAATAAGGAACAAGGAGAAACTCCAACAAGTAGATAGAGTTTCATCTCTGAATAGCTCCTCTCCAGCAACCTTCTCTCTTGAGTAGGTTGAAGTTGAACTGGGAAGCTCCAATTGCAACGATGAAGAAGAATGGAGAGGAAAGGAGGTTTTCTCTCAAATAACTTCCTTGTCTTCACCAAATTCTCTCTCCTTCACTCCTCTCTGATCCTTTATGCAAAAATGCTCCAAATGATCAGTGCTAACTGTCCCAAGGTAGGGAGAGTCGTATTTGTCCAAACGAAATGTTCAATTTCGAATTCAATAGAAAACTGAACCACTTACGATGTGTGGATTGGTCCACATGTTGTGTGGATAAGTGCATCTCAGCAACTGCTCGAGAGACCCAGACTTACGGCGCATAATTTGGCGACATGTCGTAATTCCAAGTCCTGAATGAAATTCTCCAAGAGTGCCTTACGTCGTGTTTCTGGGCAACACGACATGTGTCTACCTTTGAGAGTTTTATTTGATGAGGCCTTGCGGCATGTGTAACTGTGTTACACATCGTAAGTCATGTTGTTTCTTCAATATTCAGCTCCAACTGCATGACTCCAAGGGGAAATGCCCAATATAAGCATTTGGGGGCATTTTCTTGTCAAAATAGAATGAAATTGAGTACATGTGCATCAACAAATAGCTAAGAGTAGGTATACATCGAATGCATCAAAATCAACATGAATATGAATGAAAAGTGAGTCATAATGCATGAAAAATGCATGACAAACAAGATAAAAATATGATATGAAATGTGCACATCAAATCCCCCTAAGCTTGAACCATTACTTACCCTCAAGCAAAAAGAAACAGATGTAGGATGTCAATCCAAATCATGGGAATATTTCATATCTTCATTTAAGAACAAATAAAAGATCAATATCATGCTAATCTCTATTTCACATATGCAGCTAAAAAATGAACTGAATTTTATCTCTCAAAATATAAATTTAGTTCTGAGATTTCATTCTAATTATCTTCAATAAGTCAACTATCTAACAACCATGAGCGACAAGCATGATAGAGCCAATAAAATGATGATATGCCAAAAGTTTCATTGATGGTAATGATGTAATAAAAAGAAAGTCTCTTAACATACCTATCTGCTTGCATTGGCTTTATCATACAAATCAAAACATCTATTAGGATTCACGTGTGTGATACTTGGCAGTTAAGTACAGGCTTACACACATGTGGAGTACCGTTTGGGGATTAATTTTCCTATTTGTGTGTATCTCCAACCTTCATTGAGTTGGTAGACATGTGGGTGACTTAACCATCTATTGGGGCTCACTAAATTTTTAGAAACACCCCTTTTCGTATGATTCGGGCACCCAATGTTTGTTGATGTATTTGATTGCTACACTTTCCTTATTTTTGATTGGGTACCACACGACCCTTATTTTTCTACCCTTCCCTTTTTGTGGATATTGCCAAGCAAGCTTGTGATAGAAAAGAAGAAATTCAGTCACTTATAGAAATGTTCTCAATTGGAGCAATGAAATATTCATTATAATATTGAAAACATCACGCTAATAGCTAATCAAAGCTCTATAGTTGGATTGAGCAACAGAGACAAAAATTTTAGTTCACTTTTCAACATGATATGGGATGTGGAGATGTGAGCAATGATAGCTAAAATATTTCAGAATATATGAAATAAGTCACTTAGTTGTCTTAATATCCTTTATCTTCTTATGTAAATATGGTTCAAGCAAAGGGAGAAATGGTAAGACACAAAATCAATCATTTCAAACATGACATGTAATGCTAGAAATCAAAATACATAAGCAAATTTCTAAAAATAATTATAATAGAAGGAAACAAAATGTTGGAAATAAAAGATACAAGACTACTGGCCGATTGTTCCCCCCAAGCTTGAATATTGTAGTGTCCTCACTACTCAAATCAAACTTAGAAGTGACACAACTGGGTACCTCATGGTGCACAGAGAAACATCAGAGTGGGGTCAACACCCCCTTGAGCTCCAGGGAATATGTCATCAACAAAAGCATTAAGGGGATCCACTGAAGAAACATAATGCTCCTACTACTGTGAAGGGGGATGTGGTGGAGTATAATGACCCTGAGATAAATGGCAAACATCCATGTGAGACACCATGTTGTACATATCTGCCATCTGATGTGAGAAGCCACTTGACTGCTATTGTAAACCTCCATAGCTGTCATTGAGACCGATATACTACTGTTGTAGACTGGTGTAGGAGTCCTACAAACCACTATACTGATGCTGGATACATGTGTACTAAGTCTAAAGCTGTGTGTACTGATCCTGCAAGGCAGTCATTCTCGTGTCCTGGATGTCAAAACACTACTAGACATAGCCATAGAGCTGGAGCATGTCCGTATACCTTCATGAGAGCTCACTTTGTGTCCCAATAGAAGGAGGATGAGTTGCTATTGTCTTAGCTGCTATAGAAGAACCCAATGCATTGCTAGAGGAAGGCTGCCCTGCATCCTGAGTAGCTACAAAATACTTCTAGTTTTCCTTCTTCTTTGCAGTCACCAGCTCGAGATTTGGCAAAGTTATGGTCTTTTATTTCCCATGGACCGACAGGAAATAAGAACCTTTAGCCCTCTCCCCAATCAAAGTAGCTACTTTGAGAACCCCACAATCAATCTCAAACTTCTTCCCCAAGTGTTCAAAACCTGAAAGATCAATTTTTAGTGCCTTGGCCAGCTTGGTGATGATACCCCCAATCATTATATCACCTTCTTCTGCTTCCTAATATTCTCTACCTTCTTCAAAAAATGACACCCCGTGTTGACATCATACTCATGAACTGCAACCCATGATAAGAAACAATCCAATTTTCCCACAACCCCCATTATTTCCTTCTTGCTAAGAATACACAAAGAGAGGACTCTATGCAAGACTTTAAAAAGAAGGTTGTGAATTTTGGATGCACGGGCTGATGTGGGGTCAAAGGAGGCCTCCTTAGTAATTTGGCTCCAAAATTTATTTGCATCAAAGTCAGTAGGATACCCAATAGACCCAAGATAATTAAACTCGAGTAAACCACAAAACTGCTCAAATGTCATATGATAAAGTTAGTCTAGCAATCTAAAAGAAATAATGCCAAAGGATTCTCTAGTCTTCTTAGGTCTATGTCATAAGAAAAAGCGGTCAAGAATTCATAGACCAGCCTGAGGTAGGTGGGGACACCATCTATGCAACAATTTAGTCCTAAAAACTTAAGATATTCCTTTAGTTCAGCTACAATGCCCAACTCATCTATCTCATCCTCATCAAAGAAATGGGATCTTACCACCCTATGGAATGAAGAAAAGTGTAGACGCCCTCCTCCTCCTCATGTAGCTCGAAAAGACACTGGCTCTAGAATCGGTATGAGGAAGAAGATTCTCTGGTGCGTGGGTGCTTTGTCGTGAGCTTGGTGCGACCCATGTTGAAAATTGGTCTTTGACAGTGGAAAACATGGCGTGTTCTACATATTCACACACCGTAAAAAACTATGCTGGCCGAGGAAGCTTTGATGATGGTTACAATGTGTGACTAGAGTACACACGTCATGTAGAATGGTGGTTCTTGCGTCTGCTGTTGGTGGCCTCCTTGTGGTCACAACGTGCATCGAGGGGAGTTTACAGCGTGACAAGTAATGGTTTTCCCAACTACTGGTGCTGATATCACGACGTGAGGGCTAGGGGACACGTCGTGGGGTCCTTGCTAGAGGTGCGGTGGCAGTGAGAGGCTTGGAGTGTTAGCTTATCGATGACAGTAGCTCGTAGGTGCTACACACAAGTAGAGTAGCAGCACTCATAGAGAGGGGTGGCAGAGATAATGGTGGAGCTCTCAGTTGGAGTGGAGGTGCTCAATGGCAGAATTAGTCGAAGGAGAAGTAAGTGGTGGCGGTTGTCAGCTTGGATGAAGGTAGCGAGATCGCACACAGTGTGAGTGTGAGAGTAACCTTTTCAAACTAGGGTTTATAATCCTCTTCTCACAAAAACTTACATCGTGTAAAGTAAGACACAGCGTAAGGTCTAGTTCAGTTGCCTTCGTGAGGACCCCAAAATTCAAAAACCACGGCATGTGGAAAGGTCCAACACGATGTAACTTGCTCGAATCACCACACCGTAAGAATGGAAACCACGTCGTAAGTTGAAGTCCTGTGACATTCTATTGAATTTCTTCGATTAATTGAACACGCCGTGTTGATATGGTGTTACATAGTGCTGGTGATGACACACATCGTGTTTCTGACCTCCACGCTGTGATGCCAAGTTGTTTAGCTTGCAATACATCATCGCACGAAAGGAACGCTGCCGGATCTTTCTACAACACGCTTGACGAATGGGAGAGAAGTTTCGTATGTGTAGGCCAACAACATTGTACACCGTCGTGCAGCGAGACATCACCGGACTTGCTCTGCGATAAGGTATATACTACAAACACTCCTTCCAAATACGTTGTTGTTGACGAGATCCTATTTTGGGTTGAGTGGAATTTGTGTTGCTTCCACTGCACATGTTTTCTCCACAAAACCCAACAGTGGTATCAGAGCAGCGTCGATCTACGACGTATTTGGATTCGTTTCGATATGATCAAATCATTGTATACTGTTTTCTATGTTGCATATGATGCGAATTAAAACTGCAAATGTGCAAATCTAAACCTAATTCCACATACGTTGCAGGCTTCTATTTTTGACGTTTCAGACGGGTCGACTATGGAAAATATTGATTTTCCTAAGTGCACGGAAGTAAAATTCTGTCACAGGGCCGCTGCCCCTGTGTATCCCGCATAGTCTGCGTGGGAGTAAAAAATTTATTTAATGGGGAATGTCCCGCATTAAAAGTACTAAAATTTTAATATTTATATACGTATATATAAATATACCTATGATATCATACACGTCGCCATTAAAAATTTATTTTATGTGGTGAATGCATGCACAGTTATGGCCTAGTTCCCCTTTTGTGAATGAATGTGGATGTCAATCTTGTGGATATGTTTGTTTGTGAATGCTATGGATGTACAATGGTTGCATATGGATCCTTTGTATAGAGTATTTGGCTTGCATGCCGAGCCTCATCTCTTATTTCAAAGTGTAATTAATTCTTTTCCTTTATATTTGTACTCATATGACGTAATAGAGATAGGATTAGTTTTAGTCTTTATAAATTTGATGTAAGGAGGTCACTTGAGGATCTAACTCTGAGGAGCATCCATGGAGAAGCACCATGAAATCTAATTCCAAGAAGCAACCTGAAGATCAAAATCCAAGGAGCGTCCATGGAGAAGCAATAAGAAGATCCAATTCCAAGAAGCAACTTGAAGTTCCAACCTCATGAAGCATCCATGAAGTTGTTCATTGTAATGCTGATCCTTATAGGCTTACAGGTTGATTCACAGGTGTTGCATGAGATGCATAAGACCATAGGTGGACTGTAATCCTTTGTTGATCCAAAAGATTACAATAGTATGGCCATAACCAATGTATTTGTGTTTATGATTGCACGTCTATCGTTTGTGGTTATGGATATAGTAGTATATGATACGTACTATAAGTATGTGGTGTTTGGATATGTATATGTATTAATAAAACCCCTCAATTAATAGTATTAAGTTTTAGTTGCCTTCCATAAAGCAACACACATGAAAAGATTGATCGACTATGTGTGGGCACGCCACCGCGTGGTACACTATCTATCTTGTGGAAGTGTGATGGTGGGTGTGTGGGTCGGCCTCCACAGGGTGCACACTCATCGTGTTGGCTTATGGGTTGGACTTAACTAGGGAACCTTAATAGGATCAAGTACCTAGAGGCACACAGATGCATCATGGTAAGGAGTTGTGCATGATCATCTATCTAATAGTTGCATATGATGCAATTGGCAAAAGTTGCCTACCTTAGTATTTGGTCTTTGACGCCAGCGTTGACTGGGCATTGATCCAACTATTTTGGATCTTGGCTCACTAGAAGGTTGTACGTTGCAATCTTCCGAGTTGATAGTGAGGGCTATCAATTTGAATAAAATAGTGGGAGCGTAATTAATTAAAGGCCTAATTAATCTTGTTTATCAATCCTTACAAGTCAAAATGTTTTGGACTAAATGCAATTTTTTCTTCTGTAGCAATCAAATGGAAAACAACACTCACACTTTCTCATTGCGATCGGTCCTTGAGATGGACAAATTTATCAAAACCAACTTTCAAAATTGGTTTAGGATGTTGAGAATTGTTCTCGCACATGAGCGTAAGCTCTATGTCCTTGAAACACCAGAGCTAGTGGAACCCACTGCAAATGCACCCAAGGCTGAAAAGGATGCTTACAAGAAGCACCTTGATGATGCCGTGGATGTCAAGTTCCTGATGTTGTGCTCAATGAACTATGAGTTGCAAGAGCAACATGAGAACATGAATGTCATGGAGATGGTAACACATCTCAAGAACATGTATCAACATCAAGCAAGACAGGAGAGATATAATGTCTCCAAGGCTTTGTTCAGGAGCAAGATGAAAGAGGGAGACTTAGTTGGTACCCATATACTCACTTTGATTAGGTACGTGGAATGCCTATCCAAGTTGGGATTTCCCCTGGGTCAAGAGTTGGCCACTGATGTGATTCTACAATCGTTGCCTGAATCATATAATCATTTTGTCATGAACTACAACATGAACAATCTTGACAAGCCGTTGTCAGAATTGTTGGGCATGTTGAGGACAGTTGAAATACAGATGAAGAAAGACAAGCCCAAGTTTGTGATGATGATCAGCAAGATAAAGGGAAAGTCAAAAGGTGAAGGCAAGGTTAAGAAAGATTCTAAAGCCGGGAAGAAGCCAAAGTCATCCGCTCTCAAAGCTAAAGGTGGGATCTACAAAGAAGCCAGTTGTTACCATTGTCACCAGACTGGACATTGGAAAAGAAACTGTCCTCTCTACCTGGAGGAACTGAGGAAGAAGAAGTAGGGGATAGAGATCTCCACTTCATGTATATATGTTATTGAGATAAACTTAAATAATTCTTCATCATGGGTAATGGATACTGGATGTGGATCTCACATATGTTCTAATATGCAGGATAAGATAAGAAGTAAGCCTTTTCAAAAGGGCCAAGTCGAGCTGTGGGTTGCTAATGGAGCAAGAGTTGCTGCCACCACAGTTGGAGTTATTAGTTTATCTTTTCCTACTGGGCTTGTAATAGAATTAGAGAATTACTATTATGTACCTGCCATTAATAGAAATATTATTTCTGTATCTTGTATGGACAGGAGTGGATTTGAATTTCACATTAAGAATGGAATTATTTTAATTTCTAAAGATGAGATCTTTTATGGAAATGCCCCTATGTCTTATGGTATCTACTTGTTAGAACTTGAGACTAGCATATACAACGTAAATACTAAAAGGTTAAAACTTGACAACTCAAACAAAACATTCTTATGACATTGTCGTCTTAGGCACATAAACGAGAAGCGCATATCTAGACTCCATAAGGATGGTTATCTAGACTCTTTTGATTTTGAATCATTGGAGACATGTGAGGCATGTTTATTAGGGAAGATGACCAAGACTCCTTTCACTGGACATAGTGAGAAAGCCAGTGATCTGCTAGAGCTCATACATACTGATGTATGTGGAGCTTTTAGATCAAATGCTAGAGGAGGCTATCAATACTTCATTACCTTCACTGATGACCTTAGTAGGTATGGTTATGTATATCTTATGAAACACAAGTCAGAAACTCTTGAAATGTTCAAGACTTTCATGAATGAAGTAGAGAAGAAACTTGGTAAGAGTATTAAAGCACTCTGTTCAGATCGAGGTGGTGAATACTTAAGCCAAGAGTTTGAGGACCTTCTGAGAGACAGTGGTATTGTATCACAATGGACTCCACCTGGTACATCACAACATAATGGTGTGTTAGAAAGAAGGAATCATACATTATTAGACATGGTACGATCAATGATGAGTTCATCCGAACTTCCAATATCATTATGGGGATATGCTCTTGAAACTGCAACGTTTACACTTAACCGTGTACCTTCCAAATCAATTCAAAAGACACCATATGAGATATAGAATGGAAATCGTCCCAATTTGTCTATGTTAAAGATTTGGGAATGTGAAGCTTATGTTAGGAAACAATTTCCTAAAAAGCTTAGACCCAAATTGGAAAAATGATATTTTGTTGGATACCCCAAGGAAACTCAGGGATACTACTTCTACACACCAACTGACAACAAAGTGTTTGTTGCTAGGACTGCTGCATTTCTTGAAAAGGAATTTATTTCCAAAGAAATTAGTGGGAGGAATGTAGAGCTCGAAGAAGTTCGAGACCAACAAGAAAGTAGAGAACCTGAGGAGGTACATAAGGAACATGAAGACTCACAAATTGTTGTGGAATTTCAAGTTCCAAATGTAACACAAGAACCTCATAGGTCTAGTAGGACACGACTTGAGAATGAGAGATTTGGATTTCTCGTGACTCAAGACAGTGACAAATTGGGCATAGCAGATGAGCCAACTTCCTATCTAGAAGCTACTATGGGACCATAATCTAACAAATGGCTCTAAGCCATGAGATCTGAGATGGAATCCATGTACACCAACAAGGTATGGACCTTGGTGGATCCACCCAAAGGGGTAAAACCATAGGGTGCAAGTGGGTCTTCAAGAAGAAGACTGACATGGATGGAAATGTTCAAACCTATAAAGGTAGATTGGTTGCGAAAGGATTCCATCAAATTCAAGGTGTTGATTATGACGAGACATTCTCACTAGTTGCCATGGTTAAATCCATCAGGATCATGCTTACCATTGCAGCTTATCATGACTATGAGATTTGGCAGATGGATGTTAAAACAACATTCCTTAATGGGAATTTACTCAAGAATGTGTATATGACACAACCTGAGGGTTTTATTGATCCAAAGGAAGCTAATAAAGTCTGTAAGCTACAAATGTCAATCTATGGATTAAAGCAAGCATCTCAGAGATGGAATCTACGTTTTGATGAAGTAGTCAAAAAGTTTGGCTTTAGTCAAAATGAAGATGAACCTTGTGTTTGCAAAAGGGTTAGTGGGAGCACAATCATATTTCTCATATTGTATGTGGATGACATACTATTGATGGGAAATGACATCCCTACTCTTTAGACAGTAAAAGGTTGTCTAGGGAATACCTTGTCTATGAAGGATTTAGGCGAAGCATCCTATATACTAGGGATCAAGATCTATAGAGATAGATCTAGAAGGCTTCTAGGCCTAAGCCAGAGCACATACATTGACAAGGTGCTAAAGAGGTTTAGCATGGAGGGTTCTAAGAGAGGTAACTTGCCCATGTCCCATGGGGCTACGATCTCTAAAGCCTAATGTCCTAGTTCATGTGATGAATGGGCATGCATGAGTAAGATTCTACATGCATCAACAATTGGATCTATCATGTATGCGATGTTATGTACTCATCCTGATGTGTCATATGCTTTGAGCATGACGAACTGGTATCAGTAAGATCCAGGTGAATGCCACTGGACAGCCGTAAACAACATCCTAAAGTACTTGAGAAGGACTAAGGATCAATTCTTGGTATACGGTGGTGAGGAAGAGCTTGTGGTAAAGGGTTACACAGATGCTAGCTTCCAAACTGACAAAGATGACTACAGATCGCAATCTGGATTTGTTTTTGCCTGAACAACGAAGCTGTGAGCTAGAAGAGTTCTAAGTAAGAGACAGTTGTAGATTCTACAATAGAGGCTGAATATATTGCCGCATCTAATGCTGCAAAGGAAGTTGTGTGGATCAAGAAGTTCATTTCTGAACTTGGAGTGGTTCCAAGCACTGGTGATGCAATTGAGTTGTTTTACAAAAACAACAGAACAATTACACAGGCTAAAGAACCAAGATCGCACCAATGTTCCAAACATATTCTATGATGGTTCCATCTCATATGAGAGATCGTACAACAAGGAGATGTGAATATTTGCAGAGTACCTACAGAAAGCAATGTGGATGACCCGCTCACAAAAGCACTTTCACAGCAGAAACATGGGGGACATGTTTGATCACTTGGATTGAGATTCATGAGTGATTGGGTATAAGTGCAAGTGGGAATCTGTTGGTATGTATGCCCATAGAGACTATCATTCGATGATTTTAATGGATTACTATGTAAACAATTTGTAATACTACATTGATCATATCAATAAAGGCAAGTTTCCAATCTATTTGTTTGTGTTTTATATTGTGAGATGACCATAAAAATTATAGATGTCTATAGAATAATATACTCAATGGAATATGTCTTCAGGTTGACGACCTGAATAGTGAGATCATATGTATGCTAAGAGTATATATTCTTGTTTTATCCCTAATCGGTTGTTATTGTGGAAATATCCATAGACATCAATAACACATAACATTAGAATGTGTGTTGGTTGATGGAAGAATCTCATTATCCATGATATGGAGATATCAAACCAAATATATAGATACTTGTTAGAGAACAGTGTATCAGATAGACCCACCTTGAGAGTGACACATTGATACCATGATTGGTAGTTAGAGTCACATCTCATAATTATGGTGGTGATTGTAGTTCTTAAACCTGAAGTCACTACACTTATCACATGTCGTTCGGTGTACTTTGACATCATCCACTGTGGTCCTGAATAAGGATTGCCATAAAGATGGTACTTGGGTGCACTGTGACACATGGGGATGACTGTGAGTGATGTAGATGGAATTTGTCCTTCCTACGGGAGTTTGATATTCCAGCCACTTGATAAGCAAGACTGAGAAATGCATGACCATGTTGATGTGAGTTAATATGTGATATTGAGCTTACATATATCTCAGACAGTCTGCACTAGTTCAAGGAACATGGATTGAATGTTGAAGAGGATAACAATTCCATGACTCGAGTTCAATCCAGATATCAACGACAAAGGAACTATGCAATCACTGTAACACCAGTCATGAATGATAGGTCAAGTTGTTCTCCAACTTCTCCAATTACTTGGGTGGCAATGAAGTCTTTCTAGATACCAATCATTGCTTATGAAATCATAATATGATTATGGATATCACTGCCAACATAATTTGGAGCCTACCGGGTCACATGCATAGGATGTGTTGGAATAGGAGTATAATTGTGGATTTGATTGGAATTGCTCTGAATCACATTGATTACTAAAATGTTTATGTAATCGATTAGAATAATATTGGAGTGACTGGATCTAAGTGCAAGTGGGAGTCTGTTGGCATATATGCCCATAGAGCCATCCCAAGTGATTGTATGGAGTCATATATTAATTAATCAATTAATGTGATTATTTAGTTAATTAATGAATTTCAGAATATTCTAATTAATCCACGAGCATTTTAATTAATGCAGTGTTTCTGTTTACCAATGGGTTTAGGAAACCCTACTTCCCTCTGTCTCCTATTTAAAGGAGCTTGACGGTCTATATCTATATAAGATACTGAGAGAGGCTTTTCTATTTATGCTCACATACGTAAACCCTAGCCGTCACCGTCCTTAGGAGAGAAAGGAGAGCAACGCGCCGCTAGCACACTGCCACACAGACATGACTCCTTCCCGCCGACTTAGGATGCATGACGTGGAGTTTCGGTCCATCTGCGTAGACGAAGTAGAGGTGCAGATGTTGAGACACCTGCGTTCGGAGGAAATCAATGATCATCCGTGCACGTTACGAGCGGCGTAAATCATCGCACAAAAGGAACGCCATCGAATCTTCCTACGACGCACTTGACGAACGGGAGAGAAGTTTCGTCTGTGTAGGCCAGCAGCGTTGTACACTGTTGTGCAGTGGGACATCGCCGAACTTGCTCTGCGTTAAGGTATATCCTACAAACACTCCTTCCAAATATGCTTTTGTCGATGAGATCCTATTTCGAGTTGAGTGAAATTTTTTTTGCTTCCTTCGTGCATGTTTTCTCTACAAAACCCAATAATATCTTCATTATAAGAAACGGACCGAACCACTTAGATCTCAACTTTCCAGGGAATAACCTCAATCTGGAGTTGAAAAGCAAGACTTGGTCTCCTTCTTTGAAATCTTTTCTACGGATTCTCTTGTCATGCCAAGACTTTGTTCTTTCCTTGTAGAGCTTTGCATTCTCATATGCATCTAACCGAAGTTCCTCTAACTCTTGCAGCTGTAATAGATGTTTCTCACCGACTTTCTTCATATCAAAGTTTAGGAACTTGATAGCCCATTGAGCACGGTGTTCTAGCTCCAGTAGAAGGTGACAAGACTTAACATACACTAGCTTGAATGGAGTTGTCCCTATGGTAGTCTTATAGGCTATCCGGTATGCCCACAATGCATCGTCTATCTTCAAATCCAAATTCTTCCTTGAGCTCGACACAGTCTTCTCTATAATACTTTTCAGCTGCCAATTGGAGACTTCTATTTGCATGGATGTTTGAGGATGGTAAGGTGTATAGAAAATTGTTAAACTGCCTCTCAACAAAGTGTGTACCTCCATCAGAAATCACAACTCTAGGAACTCCAAATCGGGGGAAAATGATTTTTTGGAATAGCTTGATTACAAATTTTGCATTCGGTGCTTGGGTTGGAATGGCCTCAACCCATTTAGAAATGTAATCGCAAGCAACCAAGATGTATTGATAACCACATGAAGATGGGAAAGGTCTCATATAATCGATTCCCCACACATCGAATACATCAATCTCCAAGATGGAGTTAAGAGGCATTTCATCACGCTTTGATATTCCTCCAGCTCTTTGGCATTTATCACATGCTTTGACGAAGTGGTTGAAATCTTTGAACAAGGTTGGCCAATAGAAATTGGCCTGGAGAATCTTTGTTGCAGTCTTCTCTCCTCCAAAGTACCTCTGTAAGTAGAGGCATGGCATTAAAAAATGATTGTGGTAATTTCCTCTTCAGAAACACACCTCCAGATGAGCCCATCACTCCCATGTTTGAACAACAAGGGGTCGTCCCAGTAGTAAAACTTTACATCATGGAAAACCTTCTTCTTCTGTTGGTATGTCAAGTCTGGAGGCAGCTGTCCTGTAGCAAGAAAAATTGCAATATGCAAACCATGGTGCTTGCGTGGACAATAAGGCGTAGAGTTTCTCAATTGGCAATTGGTCCTCAATAGGCAATGAATTTCCAACATCTATGGTCAGCCTAGATAGGTGATCAACAACATTGTTCTCTGTCCCCTTCTTATCTTGGATCTCAAGGTCAACCTCTTGAATAAGTAATATACAATAGATGAGATGAGCTTTGGCATCATTCTTGTTGAGCAAATACTTTATTTCATCATGATCTCTATACACATTTGCTTTGGATCCTACCAAATACTATCTGAACTTGTCAAAAGAATAAACTATGGCAAGCATCTCTTTCTCGGTGGTTGTATAGTTGATTTGTGCCTCATATAAGGTCTTGCTTGCATAGTGTATGGCATGAAGCTTCTTATCCTTCTGCTATCCAAGAACTGCTCCTACTGCGTAGTCACTCGCATCACACATTAATTCAAAAGGAACACTCTAGTCTGGTGGTTGGATGATTGGAGCTGAGACAAGAGATTCTTTGAGCATGTTGAAGGTTGTATGGTAGTCATCATCGAATATGAACTCGACATCTTTTGCAAGGAAGGAACACAATGGTTTTGCAATCTTAGAGAAACCTCAAATGAAGCTCCTATAGAATTCTGCATGTCCATGGAAACTACGGATGTCCTTGACTGAAGGAGTAGACATTTTCTCAATAGCTTCCACTTTGGGCATGTCAACTTCAATACCCTTATTAGAAACAATATGGCCTAGTAATACACCAGATTGTACCATGAAATGACACTTCTCCTAGTTTAGTACTAGGTTAGCCTTTTTGCAACGAGCTAAGACTTTAGACAAATTGCACAAACAATGATCAAAGGAATCTCCATAAACACTATTTAAGGGAAAATGTAATTGTGGTTAGTACTAGGTTAACATTTTTGGTAGGTTAACCTTTTTGGTAGGAATCATCCATGAATATTTCCATTATGTTTTCAATCAAAATTAGAGAAAATAGCCATCATGCAAAGCTGAAATGTTGCTGGGGCGTTGCAAAGACCAAAAGGCATGCGACTGTAAGCATAGGTTCCATAGGTGCATGTAAATGTGGTTTTCTCTTGGTCGGGAGGGTAGATTGGAATCTAGGAAAATCCATAATACCCATCCAAGTAGCAAAATTAAGAATGGTTCGCAAGTCGAACAATCATCAAATCAATAAAAGACAAGGGAAAATGATCTTTGCGAGTTGCTTTATTCAAGCGTTGGTAATCAATACACATACGTCAACCTGTGACTATACGTGTTTGTATTAACTCGTCATTATCTCCCTTAATGATAGTTGCTCCCCCCTTTTTAGATACCACATGAATGGCACTAACCCAGGGGCTATCATTTATAGGATAAATGATCCCAACATCTTTCAACTTAAAAATTTCCTTTTAAACCACTTCAAGCATGTTTTGATTTAAGCGTCTTGGTGGTTCAACAATAGGTTTAGCATCATCCTCCATGTTTATTCTATGCAGGAAAATCGAAGGATGTATGCCCTTTAAATAATCAGTAGTGTAACCAATGACATCTTTACATAAACGTAATTCAGCAAGCAATTTTCTTGTTCATTAGTTAACTCGTCATTGATTATGACTGGAAAAGTAGAACCGGGTCAAGAAATGCATACCTTAGCCCTGGTGGAAGGGCTTTGAGTTATACCTTTCTCCCAACTGTGTTTTCTTTGGCTTTATCATGAACACGTGAAGTATCTTCATTAATAGCATTTAGTTGAGCAATAGAAAATCCTCCAGAATTTTAAGAGTCATCATTGGCAGCTTCATCATCATCACAATAGTGAATTATCAAATCAACATCATCATGGTCTTTCTCCACAATAGAGTCAATGGAATCAATAAAACATAGCTCTTCCACTTGTGAAGGCGCCTTCATGGCATTAAACAAGGAAAACTCCATGGCTTCTTCACCAACACGGAGTGTAAGCTTTCCTTCTCAGACATCAACAAGGCATCCGATAGTCCTCAAGAAGGGTCTCCCAAAGAGAATGGGATTGGAAGGAACTTCAAGCATGTCTAACATAACAAAATCACAAGGAATGTAAAATTTACCGATTTGCACTGGTACATCCTCTACAATACCTTTGGGATATTTGATTGAGTGATCGGCCAGCTGGATGTCCATCTTTGTAGGCTTCAAATCTCCAAGACCTAGTTCCTACCACAAAGTAGATGGAATGAGACTAATGCTAGCTCCAAGGTCAACAAGACCTTTGTCAAATGTGGTGTTGCTAATCTTGGAAGGTAGAGTGAAAGTCATCTAGCTTCACGGGAAGTCTGTTTTGAATGATTGAACTCATTCTCTCAGAAAGCATGATGGTTTCAACTTGGTATATCCTCCTCTTCTTGGTGAGGATGTCCTTTAGAAACTTGGCATATGACGACATCTCAACTATGACTTTAGCCAATGGAAGGTTGACATGGAGTTTGTTTAGTATATCCATGATTTTTTTGAACTTTAAATCCTCCTTCTTATTTGTAAGCCTTTGTGGAAATGGTGCACTTGCTTTGTAAGAAAGTGGTACCTCATATATACCTTTTCCTTTGTCGTCAATGGGGTGTCAATCTTCTCTTCATCACCAACCTCAACACTCTTCTCCTTGGGTGGAGAAGGTCTTTGGATTTCAACTCCACTCCTCAAGGTGATAGCATTTACTTACCCTCTTAGTGGTATATCACATATACTAGGACTAGATACCTTATTATCAACCACATGAGCTAGAAAAGCTTCACAGCCCTCCATCATCAACTTAACCTATGGAAATAGACACCAAAAATAAGGATCTTTCAATCTTCTTAGAATGTTCAAGAGACATCTTCCTCCCAAAACTCTACAACCTTGGACCTACAATCCAAGACCACCCTATACCCTCTAATATATACATACCAAGTATTATATCAAATACATGCATATCAAGTGGCATAATGTTTACTTGAATGATGCACTTAAAAAGGATGAGAACAAAAGATGGACACACCTTAAGCACAACTACACTATCGACAAGAGGGGTATCAAGGAAGAGAGATTTAGGTTGATGAATAATAGAAAAATTATATTGTACAATCATCTCTCAGGTGATAAATGAGTGTTTCGCACTTGTGTCAACTAGAACAGATTGATACATAGAAAATCTCCATATGACATGTATTGACTAGAGGACTAACAACACCCTTAGGCTGGGTCATCACACAAAATGGGTTGTGGATTGCGATATATCTTTTGCTGCATTTGAGTGGAGATGAATTGCTCCATCATAGTCTCCAAAGAAGATTTCTAGGGTCGTCGTTGTTGTTGACAACCCCTATTGTTGTTGAAGCCTGGCGGATTTCCATTTGCTTTCTGATTGAAGAGTCGTTGTTGCTGCGGTTGTTGTTGTCCTTGTTGATAGTTTTACACATTGCTTGTGTTCTAGTAAGAGAAATTAGGATGATCTCTCCATCCTGGATTGTATGTGTTGGAGTAGGGATTGTATTGCTATTTGTTCCCATGTATCCCAATGACATTGACTTGCTCTTGGTTCTCCTCATTCATATTAGGAGCAAAACAAGTAGAAGAAGTATGTCCAGCAAGTCCACAAGCTTCACAAATTACCTTGGCTGCTTGGATCTACGTTGTAGTCATCTTCTCAAACATTTGTATAAGGACATCAAGCTTAGCTGCAATTAGATCAACTACATCAAAACTATGCTTTCCTATTTGCTTCTCAGTTGAATAACTCAGTGTAGAAGATGGCTGTGCTTTCCTATTCGACCCCCATTGGCAATGGTTGAGTGCTATATCTTCAATGATATCATAAGCCTCACTATAAGACTTATTCATTAAGGCTCCATTAGCAACGACATCCACTGTCATGTGAGTGTTGTAGAACAATCCATTGTAGAATTTTTGAAGTAGCAGTCAATTAGTCAATCCATGGTGAGGGCAAAGGCGTTGCATGCCATGGAACCTCTCCCATGTGTCATACAAAGTTTCTCCATCTAACTGAGAAAAGTTTGTGAGCTGGCTTCTCAGTTGAGCTGTCTTGCTTGGCGGAAAATACTTTGTAAGGAAAGCATTTAATAGTTGGTCCCAGCTCTTGATGGACTTCTTGGGAAGATATAAGAGCCACACATTGGCTCTATCTCTCAAGGTGAAGGGAAACAATAGTAGCTTTATTCCATCAGCAGATACACCATTGATCTTGAAGGTGTTCATGTACTCCAGGAATTCAACTACATGAAGATTTGGATCTTCGGTGGCGGTACCCGCAAAATGGGTTTTCTGGATCATCTACATCATAGAAGGACTAATAGAGAAGTTGTTTGCCTCTATTGTAGGTAGATCAATGGCTCCATAAATGTTTGTGGTAGTTGGCATGGCAAAATCCTTCAAAGGACGATTGTCCTCCATGGTTGGATCTTCTTGTGTGGCTTCTTCAAAGGATGAAGAAAATTATAGTAGTGATGATGGTGGAATACCCTCTAGTAGTGGTTGCTCTTCTCTTATTGCTCTCCTCAAGCTTGCAAGAGTGTGCACAATATCAAGATCTAAAAACACGAATGGTTTATGACCCCTCTTCAAACGACGCATACAACCTAAAAAGAAGTAAGAGATATTGAGAATACAAGTAATAAGTATATGAAAATTCAAAAATGGAAATGATGATCTAGTCTCGAATACTAGTTAGCACTTTTTACTCTAATTAGATTAACCATAGCTCCCCGAAAATGATGTCAAAAACTTGTTGGTTGTTACACTAACAAATTTCAATCATATAAATGATCTTTTACTCAACCAGCCAATTCCCACAAGTATATGGCGGTAGTTGTAGTCGAGATCGAACACAAGGAGCTTTAGTAACTAATTAAATGTAATAGCTAAGTTTCAACAATCTAGACCTTTTTCAAAGAGTGATTTGGTTGATTAAACTAAAATTTAGAATTAAACTAAAACATAAATGGATTTATTGAAGGGGTTTGATTTTAGATTTAAAACAATCTTAGACTTAGGATTTCACGAACACATCACAACACGAATAAGAAACATGAATTTAAACATACCAAACACTTGCAAAGGAGAGTTGTACATTATACTTCACCTCTCGGTGTAAATACAATGATCCTAACTCAATACATCACTCTCGTGTATGTATTTCATTTTGGATCACAAAACTACTCCTCAAATCCATAATTTCCACTCCTGTGATAAAGGAGGAGTTGCCAAGAGAGTAACTCCTTACTCTCCTACCTATCTTCTTAGGTTAAGAAAGAAAGCATAAAACATGCATACATAGTGGCCAACCATACATGCAAGAAGTAAGAACCAAAAATCAAAAGGTAGAAATGCAAGCACTTAGTATTTAGAACAAATTACAATGTTCCATACATGTCATGACATGAGAGTTACTCTCCCATGCCCAAGAATTCAGATCTACTCACTCATGGCTATGAAACAAAAGTAATAAAATGGAAATTCGCAGTTTTTCATGATAGAAACTGAGGTACAACTAGAGAATTCAAAATGAAAGAAGGAACAAGGAGAAACTCTATCAAGTAGATAGAGTTTAGTCTTTGAATAGCTCCTCTCTTGCAACCTTCTCTCTTGAGTAGGTTGAAGTGAAATGGTGAATCTCCAGCTGCAACGATGAAGAAGAATGGAGAGGAAAGGAGGTCTTTTCTCAAATAACTGCCTTGTCTTCCCCAAATTTGCCCTCCTTAGCTCCTCTATGTTCTTTTGTGCAAAAATTCTCCAAATGATCTGTGATAATTGTACCAAGGGAGGGAGAGTCGTATTTGTCCAAACGTAATGTTCAATTTCAAATTCTATCAAAAAGTGATCCACTTACGACGTATGGATTGGTTCATACGTTGTGTGGATAAGTGCATCTCGGCAACGGCTCGAGAGACCCAGGCTTATGACATATAATTTGGCGACACACCGTAATTCCAAACCCTGACCAAAATTCTCCAAGAGTGCCTTACATCGTGTTTCTGGGCAACATTATGTGTTTCTGCCTTTGTGAGTTTTATCTGATGAGGCCTTACGGTTTGTGTAACCGTGTTACACGTCGTAAGTCCTGATGTTTCTTCAATATTCAGCTCCAACTACATGACTCCAAAGGGAAATGCCCAATATACGCATTTGGGGGTATTTTCTTATCAAAATAGAATGAAATTGAGTACATGTGCATCAACAAACAGCCAAGAGTAAGTATACCTCAAATGCATGAAAATCAACATGAATATGAATGAAAAATGAGTCCAAATGCATGAAAAATGCATGACAAACAAGATAGAAATATGATATGAAATATGCACATCACTCATCTTCTATTGTAACCAACATCAACCGTCTCTTACTCAAAACCTTTCCAGATTAATATTTTGTTGTTAAGGTGAAACACAAATTTGCGATCGAGATCTTTGTCAGTTTAAAAGCTTGCATTAGTGCAACCCTTTACACCTAACTCTTCCTTATCATCCTAATAATTGAACAAATCCTTAGTTCTACTTAAGGATGCTCTTTATGGAAGTCCAGTGACCTTCAGTAGGATATGATTAACACTTGCTCGTCATGCCCAAGCTTATGAGACACCGAGATGAGTGTGTAACATAGCATACATGATAGATCCAACACTTGTATAGATATCACCTTTAGCGTCGGTTAAATATGAATTTAGCAGTCGATTTCCAAGCGACACCCAAGTGGGTGACACTAAATATAGACACCTTCAGCGCCAATTTCATAACCGACGCGACAAAGTTGTCCCCCGATTGCAAACCCAAAAAAATGCGCCAGTAGGGGGCTTTATGCATCAGTTATCAAGTAATAACCGACGCCACATCCATCCTAAAAAAAATTTGGCCCCATGTTAGACCATAGGTGTCGGTTAGCAACATAAAACTGATTCCGTTGACCTAAAATTATTGACAGTACCAAATAGTAACTGACACCATTAGGGGATAAAGACGTCGGTTAATGATTAATCATCGATGACTTAAGTTTTTATTGTCGGTTTCTTTTTTAACCGACGACTATGTTTTGATTTTTTTTCTTATCAGCTTATAGACTTGCTGTCCGGCAGGTCAGCAGGATGTAGAACCTGCAGTTTAGTTCTGAACTGTAGGTTTACAACATCCCTTGATTTCAGCCAACAACAGTCCACAAACCTACAAAATTAACAAGGATGGACAATTAATATGGAATAATTCACACACATGTATAAGCACATTTCATATGATTTCATCACACACATTTGAATAAGCACATTTCATATGATTTCATCACACACATGTAGAAGCTTGTAGTTCCAATTCATTCCTCCATTTCATATTCACACATATGTAGCAACCTACAGTTCCATTCATTTCATCTCTTTTTACATTCATACACATATAGAAACATTCATGTATTCATCTTCACACACATATGTATATAGATAAGACAATTCAATAAATTCATTCAAACATGTATATATAAATGTCTTTTAAAGTTTAGCATGTCATCAAATACATAAATAATTATGACAATAAAGTTTAGAAATATCATTCTTTATCATTACCATCGTCATCATCGCCATCAATATTCCAATGATAATAAAAAATTCCCACTACTTGTAAGGCTTTTGCCCATTGTTCTCTTACATCGTTTAATTCTTCCATCACATAGGGAGTATGCACATCTAATAGCTTTTCACATGTAGTGAAGTGACTAGTTTTAAACACCTACAAAGAGAATGACGTATATATAAAATTAATAATATATAATAAGATTGATATATTTCATATTATCTAGTGAGACTATATACAATACATGTTGTGTGATATCGATTTCCATTGTAGCATGTTTGATAATTAGATCTATATATCACATCACATAATATGCACATGCCCAACTATTGTTTTGTGTAGTACACTATAAATTGAAACATACAAAATGTTAACAAATACAAACAAGCATAGTTCACATAAATAATATATACATTGGAGTCATAAAATTACTTTCACATTCTCCCAAAGTAACAGTTTCTTTGTCTTGGCCATGTTTCCTCCAGCTTTTTTGAACTCTTTTAAAGCCCTACATGTTAATGTAACACATAAAATTGCATTATTAAATAGTAATGTAATAATAGATGTTAATGGATATAAAATATGAAAGATTTCTCACGTGAATAATAGCCTTTTCATTGAGTGTCCATATAATGAGACTAGTTCCTTCCCTGAAGGATCTAGATAATAAATAGTCCATGTCTTGGGGACAATAACCAATAACTACCAATGCGTATCACTAGGGGTAAGAAAGTTAAAAATTAATAACTCAAAATCCACAATAAAAATGTAATTTTCTTAAGTCCAAATTATAAGCAAAGTAAAATTACTCAACATTGAATGGAGCTATTATCACCGACTTCTTTTTTTGCCAAAATATTTAAAAGCGACAGAGAAGTATACGATAACTGATGAAGGCTCTTTATCTACGCGACTGATCAAAGATGGAACTAGAAATCCCATATGAGAAAATAAAAAATCTTTATAGATTGTGTGTAAGTGGCTGTAAAACATGTATTATGTATGCATTAATATATAAAAAACTAGATCATCGTATATAAAACAAGGTATATGGATATATAAACAAGATCTCACCATATCTATAGCTCTATCATAGATGTATTCATCCAATCATAATGAAACAACTCCAAAATATATTGTATAAATATTTTCTTATCGTATGATTTACCTACAACATCCACTGGAATAGAAACATCTATAGGAGAATTTCAGTCATTTTTGCCTATCCATACTTCCATACCTTTACAATTAGGACCTAATGAATCGTATAGGTCTCTTGGAAACCAACTAGGTACTTCAAGAGGAGGTGGAGGTGGAGGCTGAGCTGTAGTGGGTTTCTTCCTTTCGACCTATATATATAATTTCAGATCAATTGACTAGCTCATATATATACACTAACAAATTAACGTAATGTAAATTTATCATACAATATAAGTATAGAAGACATCTTCTTCGGGCCACAATATCACTCCGCCTTCTGCTTCACCAAGCATTTCAGAATCTGGGTGGGCATATGGCAATGGAAGATGCATCCACTGGTGGAGTACAAGTCTCTAGTTCACATGAACCGCACCATCTGGTACTGGAGTGCCATGAAACCTGTCCCCTGGATGGGGTGGGTAAGCCTCAGCCTCTGCAACAATAAATTCTTTACTTTTTAGATGATATGGATTCAACCCCTAGAAATTTACGTAAAGTATGTTATATACATATATACATAAACATATTATCTTGAAAAGACTAGCTACTATGTCATAAAAATACTTACAACGGACGTGCTAGGTGGTGGGTCTATAGGATTACTTCCAACCACCTCTAAAGTAGGAGAAGAGCGGGACACCATAGGTATTGTTTGAGTGGCGGTGAGAGAGCCCTGCCACTTGCTCATTACTTCATGGACTCTCCTATTAATTAACTCATCTACCTATACATGGACAAAAGAAATGCAAGCTTTTGATTATTGAATTCCCTTTTGCAATAACATTCTAAAAAAAGAATAGGGTACCTCACCTTTTGAAAATCCTGCTTTTGGGACATGTTTGCGTTGTGATGCCCCAAAGAACGCTTTTATGCCCACACCAGCGCCTGCACCCCTAACATGTCCAAAATGCTCTGGGTTACCAAGAGCAACTGTCAATTCATCTCTTGTGCCCTCAGGGATGAACTTGCCTTGCTTCCTCTACTTGTGAAGCTCCCGCTAATCGCCGTCAATAGAAATTGGTAAGTAAACATTATAATCAATATCGATTGCTCTGAGAGTTGAATTTTACCATTTTTGCAGCTGCCTCTACAGTTACGGGTTTGGTTATATCTCTTTTCTTGTTCTGCCTCCCAGCTATCCACACAGTATGGCGAGGCAAAGGTGCGGGAGTAATAGTAGAGGATTCCCCATTCTCCTGAGTAGCAGCACACTCAGCAAAAGCAACAACCTGTAGTATTTGGCAAACGTCTGCATAGCCTCATGGACCCATCGTGTGGCATGCATATTTAGTGCACGCCTTACTCTTTGAGCATTGCTGATAGCCTAGTTAGTAAGCACATTGATTTGGTTAGTAACACTAAAGATCAATCTTGAATAGGTTAATACATAAGAATGTATATTAATTAAATTGGGAGTGGCGCTTAATACCTTGAATAAATCAGTTTTTCTTTTGGCAACAAACTCCTCCCAATCATTAGGGTCCAAGTAGTTCCATTGCTCAATGGCTGACTTCTTCCTCTTCTCAGCATCTCGTATGTAATCTTGGGTGAGATTTGTCCTATAGTTCCTCAGGACCCTCCCACAACACTACATCACGCATTTACGATGCAGGCTTTCATTCAGTTTAAATATACTCTGCAAAATTTCATATATTTAACTAGTATCCTAAAAATTAATAATCTGTAAAATAGAATTACAAATAATAATAACTCACACATAGTTCCTTCCATACTAAGTCTTTCTCCCCCTTAGTAACTTTATGCCAAGATTCTACATTAGGTCTACAATGGCTACGAGTAAGAACCCCAAGATATGAAATAAATGAGTTGCGGTTCACTCCAAGTGGATTTCCCGTATGATCAAAATCCACAACCAGTTTGGGTCCATTGCCCCTTTGTTGTAGTAAATTGTTCATCATAGTGATGCCCCTCACTTTTTCAAAAAAAAATTGCTACTCAACAAGTGCCCCAAGTTCTTCAGGGGGTACATCATCAACCTAAAATTTAACAACAAAAAACACACTTATAGGATATAACTTATAAATGGACATATAGATAGAAATATAGGATATATTTTAAAAACTTACATTGTGAGGCACTACATTGATATCCTCACCCTCATGGTAATCATCGTCATGGTCATCATACTCATGCTCAGCCATATGAAATTGTCATTAAAAAATCAAACATTTAACATTTAACATAACTAGAAGATAATAAAACATAATAAAGTTCACATTTAGAAAAATAAAACATATAAAAAAAATAAAAACATGCCTCTAATACTGCGATCTTTTATCAATTAGCATTCCCTCAATGTGATCTCCACGCACATACAAGTCATTGTTAGCTTCAATATTTGGTGGTGTTGGAAACCCAACTGAGAATGGACTCGAGTCATCATACTTATCATAATACTCTTCTTCATCTATAGGATCTTCAATGAACTGTCTTTTACCATGAAGAATAATCGACCATTTATCATTTGCAAGATCATCAATATAAAATACTTGTTTCGCTTGTTATGCCAATATGAATGGTTCACCCTTCTTGCCAATCTTTTCAAAGTTCACTAATGTGAAACCCAATTCATCCACTATAACTCCTTTGGTGTTATCAACCCAATTACAATTAAAGAGCAAAATTCTAAAATCTACGTAGTCAAACTCCCATATATCTTCAATGACACTGTAATATGACATTTTAGCTTCACGTGGACTCTTATCCTTTGCACTTGCAAAAAATAATGAAGACGCTTGAAGGGTGACCCCACTATTTTGGACGACGCTATTATCATCTTGACGCTTTGTGTAATATGAGAACCCATTTATGTCAAGCCCTTTATAAGACATAACATTCAATTTTAGTTTAAAGGTGATACATTTGATATTTCAACAAGATTATTTGACGTTTGAGATAGTTGATGTAAGACTTTATCTTCAAACCCCTTAATAAATGTCTTATTATGCTCTCTAGAAAGCCACATTGAATTGGCTCGAGGATATTGTTTCTTGATGAAATCGGTATGTTCCTTGATATAAACACTCACTTCGTCGATGTTGTGTAAAATATACAAGTGAGCTTATTCCAAGTATTTACGGCTGATTACTTTCATCCGTGATCCCAAAATTCCTTTGTCAGAATACGCCTCAATATTCTTGTCATTAACATGAGCGTCATTACCACTCAAAAAGTCATTGTAAAAATCCAAAACCTGTCTCACCACATAGCCCTCAATAATACTCCCTTTAGGCCGATAACGGTTTCGAACATCACCTTTAAAAACCCTCATGTATCATTCAAAGGGATACATCCAATGCAAGAAAACTAGTCCCAACATTTTCACTTCCCTAGTCAAGTGGACAACAAGATGTACCATGATATCAAAGAATGAAGGAGGAAAACACATCTCAAGCTGACATAGGGTAAGAACCACTTCTCTTTGCAACTTATCGAGATTATTAGGATCAATAACTTTGCTACACAGACTATTGAAAAAGAAACAAAGTCTGGTGATTGCAAACCTTACATGCTTCCACAGTATAGATCGAATTGCCACAGGCAATATTTTTGCATTAGAGCATGACAATCATGAGATTTAAGACCTGTCAACTTCAGATCATTCATTGATACCAATCTACAGATGTTGGATGAGTAACCCTGTGGCACCTTAACATTTACCTAGCAATCACAAAAAGCTTTCTTCTCCTTTCTAGACAATGTGTAACAAGCACGAGGTAAGTATGTTCTCCGATCGCTACTAACTACTTCTGTTAATTTTGTCCTTATTCCCATTTCACGTAGGTCCATTCTAGATTTTATCCCATTTTTAGTCTTACCTGGTATATTCAACAGAGTACCAATGACGTTATCACATACATTTTTCTCAACGTGCATGACATCAATACAATGCCTGACTGTCAAAGAACTCCAATAAGGAAGATCCCAAAATATTGACTTCTTCTTGAATAAAGATTTATCACTCCGTATGGTCATGGTACATTGTGATCTCTTACCAAATTCATTGACAAAGTCTTTTATTCTTTCATAAACAACCTCCCCTGGTATAGGTTTACTCCGTTCCTCATTTCGTCCATTGAATGCTTTACACAACCTACAGTACGGATGGAATTTTGGAAGAAACCTTCAATGACCAAGATATACAGTCTTGCCACCATGTTTTAGTCGTATTGAATCAGTGTTATCTTCATATATAGGACACACTTTAGATCCTTTGACACTATATCTAGACAAATTCACATATGCTGGAAAGCCATTAACAGTGCAAAACAACATAGCGTGCAAACAAATGTCTCTCTTTGTGAAGCATCATAGGTCATCACACCTTCACCCCAAAGTTTCTTTAAGTCATCAATTAGAGGTTCTAGATAAATGTCGATATCATTTCTTAGTTGTTTAGGGCCCGATATCAACAATGAAAACATAATGTACTTATTTTTCATACACAACCAGGGAGGAAGATTGTATATAACAAGCATAACTAGCCAAGTGCTATGTTGGCTGCTAAATGTCCAGTATGGATTCATCCCATATGTACAAACCCCAAGACTTAGATTCCTGACTTCTTCACAAAATTTAGGGTACAATAAATCAATCTTCTTCCACTGTGGGGAATTAGACACATGTCATAGGATCCCATCATTATTTTTCTTAACATTTGCATGCCACCTCAAATTCTTCACATCTATCAGATGGGCAAACAAGTGTTGAAACCATGATATTATAGGTAGATACCACATCACCTTGGCAGGAGAACCAGTTTTGGACTCCCCCAAAGTCATCATTTTATGCCTTGACGCACCACATTTTGGACAATATTTCAAATCCACATAGTTCTTTTGAAATAATACACAATCATTCGGGCATGTGTGCATCTTTTTGGCCACCATTCCCATTGGGCGCAACAATTTCTTTAACTGGTATGTTGAGATTGGCAGCTCGTTTCCTTCAGGAAGAATTTCTTTAAACAGAGACAACAATGACGTGAAGCTTTTGTCGCTCCATCTATTGTTAGCTTTCAGCTTATACAATCTCAAATCAGTGCTAAGCTTTGTAAACTTAGTACAACCTGTATATAACGGTCTCTCAACATCATGCACAATGTTTCTAAACATGGGAGGTGGATTGGTGTGCTCTACCCCACAACTATCCAACATCGCATCAACGATGTTTACTGGAACTGCTTCGTTCACATCTATGTCATCAGAGGCAATTTCTTCTTCCACACAAGCACTGCTATTGACATCCACAAATTTTAGGTTTGAAATCTCTCCATGCCAGTACTATTCGGTATAGCCTTGTACAATCTCGTTGCACATGACATGACTTTTGATTTCGTCACCATTGCTGACTTTCAAGTTGTTACCGTAATGCCTACATGTATAGTAGAACCTATCTCCAGGTTGTTTCCTATATTTTTCAACAAATCTAATAAACTGATCAAGACCAGAAATAAACTCTGGGGCACAAAAATTTGGAATGGACATCCATGATCTATCTATTCTATGATCAAAGAGAAAACAAGTATATATTAGGGTTTTGGGTTAAAAGATTAGGGTTTAGGGTTAAAAGATTAGGGTTTATGGTTAAAATCTTGGGTTGAGGGTGTTATTTATAATAAATGTGTACCACCTATCCCATTCTTGATCACCTAATCTCACTAGTAAGTGTATAATGTGTATTCAATTTTCAAGAAATTTTGGCAGCATTTCCCCACAGTTCTCCAAGTACACCGATGTACATGGGCAAATGCCCACTGGCATATGTACTCAGAGAACAAACGGGAAAGTGCTGACGAAACATCATGAAATCTGAATACACATTATACACTTACATCCTAAGTGAGATTAAGTGTTCAAGAACAGTCCCAAACTGGGGGCTATCCAAGATTTACTCCTAATGAGTAAATCTCAAACGGGTTTCCAGGCCAACAAAATACATGTATATATGTTGCCATTCATATACCTATAATCATAGTATCATCGTTCGTATCCTAGGTTTTGTGTAACATCATTTAATTCAATCATTCTTCCATTTGGATAAGTTCATTCATTCATCATTAACCCAAACCAATCATTAATAATCAACTACACAAATTTGAAGAACAATTATGTATTGAAATAAGTAAATCAATCACTAATAAGAGAGAAAGAAAGCAATTACAATTTATTAAATTCATTCATTCATCATTAACCCTAGTTAATCATTATTAATCAACTATACAATTTTGGATAACAACTATATATTGAACCAAGTTCATTCATTCATCATTTAACCCTTATTAGTCAATATTAATCTACCATAATTAATCAACAATAATCTTATAGAAAACTCACCGCACTGGTGGAGCAGGATGTGGTGGCAGTGACCGGAAGTGGAGGTGGTCACAACTGTGGCTGTGGAGGAGGTTGGAGGTGGAGGCAGAGATGATTGAATATGCGGTAAAGTAGGTGGCAAGGGGTGGTAGGATGGCAGGCTGTGGCTGTGGTCGTTGATGGAGATGACTGAGCAAGCGAGCGACGTGGCGACGACTGAACTACTGGAGTAGTAGCGGTGGGGACTGCACTGGAGTGGTGGAAGTGAGCTCCTCAGCGGTGGTTCCTCTCCACAGCGGAGGTGGCGAGTTCCTGTCCACAGAGGAGACAGTGAGCTCCTCTCCACAACAGCAGTAGTGGCGGCGGCAAGCAGCAAACCTCAATCGTGAGACCTAGCTTGAGCGGCAACAGAGAATCGAGAATGAAATAGAGAAGGGGAAGAGTTTGGCTCGTGCAGGTTCTATTCAGTTAATTATCGGCGTCAATTATTGTGTAAAACCGGTGCTTAACACCATCTACAACTTCAAACAACTACCGGGTTGGGGTGCTCATTGTCAGTTTCAACGTATAATAACCGACGTCTATCCACATACACTGACAAAAAAAATTTGTTCTTGAGTTACAATCATAGTTGTCGGTTTCTCCCCTAACATCAAAGCTGATTAGGAAAATTGGGGGGGGGATTTTTCGCGGGGACAACACATGAACAAACATCCTCGTCTGCTCCTGAGTAACAACTGATGCCAAATAAGGTATGAATTTTTACCTTGCGAGAGATATTTAGGCATCAGTTGTATTTTAAACAACCGACGACATATGGGGAAAATTTTTTACAGGGGTTGGCACGGAACATGAGTGATCGATGTTTATATAATCGACGTTGAATTGAAAATTTTGGAGGCAAATTTTTTTCCCCTGGAAAATTGTATTTCGCTGGTGATTTTGGATGTCAATTTTTATTTCGACCAGCTGACGTTAAATAAAAAGCGATACCCGTGTCTTTTATAAAGCGGCCAATCTTCAGATATAGGTGTCGGTTGTCTTGTTAAACTGACATCATAGTTTATTAGTGTCAGTATTTTATTTATAACCGACGCCAACAAATGTGACGTTATACGTCATTTTTGTACTAGTGATGCAATTGCTGACAGATACGACATCTTACTCATGCGCTCCTATTCTTCACAAGAATCGAGACACTGGGCTCTAGAGAGACTAATTCCATGGAACATGGGAAAGTTTCCTCTCTTTGAATCATGCATGTTGAATCCCTTTTGTATTTTGTCAATATATGTACCCTTACTTAGAGCAAGAAGCCTTCTAGATCTATCTATATAGATCTTGATTCCTATCCCATAGGGTGTCTGCCTAAATCCTTTATATAGAAAGTAATTTCCAGCCAGTTCTTTACCATTTATAGGGTGGGGATGTCATTCCTACATACAATATGAGGAATACAATTATGCTCCCAATAACCTTCTTGTAAACACATGTTTCATCTTCACTTTGACTCAATACAAACTCTTTGAATGACTTGTCAAATCAAAGATCCCAATTCTGAGATGATTGCTTCAATCCAAAGATTGACCTTTGTAGCTAAGCTATAATGGCAAGCACGATCCAGATGAATGTCATCCATGTCGATCTTCAAGGCCCACTTAAACCCTATGGGTCTTTCCCCTTCAGATGAATCCACCTTGTTGGTGGATAGAGTCCATCTTAGATCTCATGGCTTCAAGCCATTTCTTGGATTCTAGTCCCTCAATAACATCTAGGTAGGTTGTCGGCTCATCATCTATGACCAACTCATTTCCTTATCATGTTATGAGATATCCTAATCTTTCAGGCTCAAGGCTGTCCTACTCAATCTATGAGGTTCATGCGTTACATGAGGAACTTGAGATTCTACAACAATTTGTACTCTCCTTTTTCATTTTGTACCCATACATGTTCAATGTTTTCTTGTTGGTCTCAAACTTCTCCAGTTATAGTTTTCTCCCATTGTTTCCTTTGGAATCAAAATCCTTTGGGGGAACACATAAGTCATGGCAATAATCATTTTGTTTCCATATGAAGTGTAAAAGTAGTATCCCTTGGAATATCCAATGAATAACATTTATTTGATTTGGTACCAAGATTTTAAGAAATGATTTTCTTGCATAAGATTCACATCCCCAAATCTTTATAAAAGACATATCGGGACATTTCCCATGCCATATCTCATATGGTGTCTTCTGAACCGATTTAGATGGTACACAGTTTAGTGTAAGCATTGTGGTTTCTAAAGCATATTCCCTAGAGGGAAGATGGAAGATCAGCTGGACTCATTATTAACCATGCCTTGTCTAATATGATATGATTCCTTATTGATACATCATTATGTTCCAATTTGAGCCCATTATGATACAATACATTGGTCTCGTAGAAGGTCCCCAAACTCTACGTAATCTTCATATCGATTGAATCAAAGTGTTTTAATACTAGTAACCACCTTTAACATTTGTTCTAAAAGGTCCACATACATTAGTATGTACAAGTTCCAATACACCACTCACGCTCCAAATGTTTCCAGTGAAATATGTTTTTTTCTTTTGCCCAATAAATAAGGCCCATATGTCTCTATTGGTTCAAAACTAAGAGTCTAGATAGCCATCTTTATGGAGTCTAAAGATGTGTTTCTCATTTATGTTCTTTAGACATCAATGCCATAGGTATGTTCTCTTTGAGTTATCAAGTTTTAGCCTTTAGGTATTTACATTGTATACACCTATCTCTAGAACCAACCAATATAAAATATAAGACATTCGGGCACTGTCATGAAAGATCTTATCTCTAAAATGAAACATGGATCATTTGTTATGTGAAATGTGAATCCACTCTTTTTTGGTGCAAATAGGTTGAGGTGCCTCTTTACCAAAACTTGAAAGGAGTAGTTACAAGATATAACCACCAAAAGTGAGAAAGGAAAAGAATTATACATACTATTAGACTATCTGTACATTAGTTAACTATAAAGAAGAGCAAAATCATTGTTGTATATCCTCTAAAACTCTTTAGACTCCATGCTAAGACCAATAAAGGTTCTTTTATTCCTCTCCCTCCATAGCAAAAAAATGATCCATATAGTTCTTCTCACTTCTCAAATAGAGAAAATCATCAAAGCTTCTTGGTAGCTCATGATATCTTCTGAAGAGCAACTCTCAAATGTGAACAACAAAGCAACTTTTAAATAAAACATGGTTTGAATTTTCCTCATTCTCCTCACACATAAAAAACCTAGATGCCAACTGATAATCAATCTTTTAAATCTAAACAGTCGTAAGAATTTTTCCAAGGAAGCCCTTCAAAGAATAAGGGAGCATCTTCTCTGAATATTCTGCCCATATCCATTTTCCCCATGGCACAAATGGCCATTTCTTTGTAGACATATTCCAACCATCCTTCATATTAAAGGATGAGTTCTCTTTGAAGAGTATAGAATCATCATCTTTAGAAGGCCTCATATGTTTGTCCAAAATTTTGGTAAATTTCTCATAACCTATGAATTAGGGATATTGTAGGGTTTTAGGGGAGACAGAGAAGGCAGCGGAAACAAAAAATTTTCTCCCCCAACCCATACCGAGGAAACGCGTCAACGTCTATATAATAGGAAAGGATGGTTTGTGGAATCATGCCTTGTCCCGAGGCTTGCTCGGCGACAATACCTCGCGCAATGCGCGGTCTTCAACTCCGGTCTTGGACGGTGTCTGTGCAACTCCTGGTCGCACCGGGACTGACGACTCCTCCTCCTACCGGACTGTCAGATGACAGTTGTCCTCCTGAGCGGCAGTGTCCTCCCGCCTCTGTAGTAGTCCACACAGACCACCTGGAACTCCACTCTCCTTGTCCCACAAGGAAGTGGAAGGAGTCACACCCTCCTGTTGACGTACTAGTCGCCAACATGCTCTCCTGCCTCCTGTTGCAACTGCAGTTGTCCTTCCCTTGCTGCACCTCCCTTTTGCGGGAAGCACTTGCTCGGGCTCTCTCTCGGTTACCAAAACCAGAGAGAACGACAACTTGCAGAGCAACAGGTTGCACTGAGCTATTTCTCGAGAAGCCCCCAATACCCCTATATATATAGGAGGGTCATGGGACATGGTTCTCTATCCCGGGCAATGCGGGATTAAAGCAGGAGTAGAAGGGTTCGAGATTTTTCACAAAAAGCAACCCAGTCGCAACCTGAACTGATCGTTTCAACACTTGAAACGGTCGGTTGGGGACCTGAACCGGTCGGTTGACACTCAACCGATCGGTTGGGACCCATGAGCCGATCGGTTCACTTTCTGAACTGGTCGGTTTGTGGTCCTGGTCAGTTCCCAATTGACTTTCCTTCTTTTGTTTCTAATTGGTATCGAATACCAATCCTATTCCCAATCAAATTGGGCAAGTGAAACGCAAGGAAAATTCTCACCGACCTGACTTTCCCAACTTGCTCGGTTGCACCAGTTGAACCGATCGGTTCAACACTTGAACCGCTCGTTTCACCCTGGGCTTGAGCTGATCGGCTCAATACTTGAGCCGACCGGTTCAGCAACCTCAGCTGACCGGTTCATCACATGAACCGATCAGTTGGGAGTGCAGGTTGTGCAGAATCAGTCAAATGCGATTTCAATCAATCCGATACTCCAATCAATGCGTCCAACACCTTGAACCATATGATATTGAGCTATCGACTGATTGAGTGTTTAATTGAACTACTAAACTCCTTTAGTAATCAATCTAAACATTGGTTTGTGGACAAAACTCCTCTTCCAGGTTAAATCCTATGTGTGTGACCCTGCAGGTCCATTTCACGTTGGCAGTGAAAGTCCATAACACTTATGACTTCACAAGCAAAGAGCGGTGCCTAGTCACACATCATTGCTACCCAAGTGAAAGTAGAAAGTTGGAGAACAACTTTCATCCTACAATCCGTGAATGGTGTTACAGTGAATGTATAATTCCTTTGTCACTGATATCCCGAATGAACTCAAGGCATGGAACAGTCATCCTGTCAACGTTCATTCACTTTCTTGATCTTAGAGTAGATTGAAGGAGATATGTATGACATCAATATCACATACTGATTCACACATGCGTGCACACGCCTATCTCAATCCTACTCATCAAGTGGCCTTGGATATCAAACTCCCTTAGGAGGGACAAATCCCATATCTATCACTCACCCCTCAAAAGCCCCATGTGTCAAAGCCACCCAATCATCACCTTTATAACAACCCATGTTTCAGGACTGCGTTTGATGATGTCAAAGTGTGCCCAACGACATGTGTTGAGTGCAGTGATTTCAGGTCTAAGAATCACACTCACCACCATCACTATGAGTACTGACTATGACTACCATCTCATGGTTCCATGTGTCAAACTCACGGTGGGTCTGTCCGGTACCTTGTTCTCTAACAAGTACCTATGTGTTTGGTTTGATATCTCTATATCATGACTAATGAGATTCTGTCATCAACCAACACCACAATCTAGTCTTGTGTGTCATTGCTGTCTATCTACCTTCCACAATGACATCTGACTAGGGACATAACAAGAATGTACAAACTCTTAGCATCCGTATGATCTCATCGTTCAGGTCCTCAACCTGAAAGCATACGTCATTGAGTACTGTCATTCTCTAGACATTCAATCTGTTCTATCACTATCTCATATGA
Source organism: Alisma plantago-aquatica (assembly GCA_963693085.1). Classification (NCBI taxonomy): domain Eukaryota; kingdom Viridiplantae; phylum Streptophyta; class Magnoliopsida; order Alismatales; family Alismataceae; genus Alisma; species Alisma plantago-aquatica. The sequence continues at coordinate 1,050,780,572 of OY856410.1, forward strand.
CTGAACCAGAAAGAATTGGAAGCTTGCCTTTGAGGTTTATCAAATCAATCTTAATGTATCCCAACAATCATCCCATGATTGGCTCTTAGGGCATACATACCAATAGACTCCCACTTGCACTGCGAGCCAATCACCCTTGAATCATATTCATAGTGATTTTCAAACATGTCCCACATGTTATTGTGCTCTAGTGCCAACATAGTGAGTAATGGGAACACCTTGCCAAAGTCTGTATAAATTGCATGTCTCTCATCTCTTCGCTGTACGTCGCACATATGAGATGGAGTTGCCGTAATATGCGATCTAGTATTCCTTTGCTAACCTTTAGCCACATTGCATGATCAAGGATTCCAGACTTGTCATCAATGAGTGGAATATAAGTTCATCTCATGAACTTTTAGATCCATATAGTATCCACTGATGTTCTCTAACACACAGATACTCGGCATTTCCCTTTTAAATGGTTTTATTGGAACACTTCCAATTATCAACAAACTTTCACTTTTATACATCTTATGTATATCTTGCGATTAATTCTCTGTCTTTTCGGAAGTTCGCATCAATGTAACTCTTTACATCGAACTCTTCCTTATCTCCATAGAACTAGTACTTCCCAAGTACTTATCAAGTTCTTATGGTATTCCAGTAACCCTTACTGGAAGCAGACAGACATCCACTCGTCATGTCCCACATACGAGTTATCAGGATGAGCACATCATATTGCCATGTCCTACATACAAGATGATGAATGCATTTTATTCTTGCCATGTCATACATGCAAGATAATGGGATGATTACATACATGATAGATCCATATCTATTCTTAGTGTTCCCATTCTTCATAAGAATTGGACACTTGGCCTCGGGATACTAACTCCATGTAGCATGGACAAGTTTTCTCCCACTGAATCTATGCATACTAAACCCTTCAGTACAGATTGCCAATGTATGTTCTCTCTTTCCAGGTCAAGAGATTTGTCGAGAACTATCTCTATAGATCTCTATTCCTATCATATAGGAAACATCTCTATCTTCCTTAAAGATAATTTCCACTTTTGGATTTCCAATTTAGAACATTTCCATTTCACATCAACATGTGAAATGTGAATACGCTCCCACTAAATCATAGATCCCTTCTTTATCTTTGACATGTCAGTCAAACCCTTTGACTATATCATCAAAGTAAAGATCCAACTCTGAGTTGCTTGTACTCAATCAATCACATTGATTAGTCCATTGTAACTTATAGACTTCATTTGCATTAGTGGATTCATAAACCTTATAGGTTGTGTCGCGTACACATCCTTGTTTTATTCCTCATAGGAATGTGGTTTTAATATCCATATGCCAAATGTCTCAGTCATTAAGTTGCAACCAACAAGCATCATCCTTCTCAAAATGTTATCCATGTGTCTTAACACTTAAGACTCATTTGCACTTATGGATTTCATCCAATGAGTGCTACCATCAAGGTCATACCTTATGGTTCACATGGAAATCATTTAGGATGTAATGATCATAAATCATAACTCAAAATTTGGTTCCTCATATTCATCTAGATAGTTGACTCATCACATGAACAACTCATCACATAGATAATTGAGGTGTATCTGTTAAGGATATAAGAACTCACAACCCTTGTGATTCTTAATTTCCTTTATTAGTGTGGTGTATTCTTTTATTAAGAAGAATTCAGTTATTTGATAATCATTCTCTAACTCCTTAGAGTGTGATTCCTTCTTGATTTAGACATCACCATGCCTTAATCATGAGTTCACTATGATACACTATCATAATTACTCATAAGGATCTCAAACATTTGGTCCAAGTATTCCATTCATTGATCTCATCAAGAATTAATACTTTACCAAATTCGTACTTCATTTATGATATTCTTGAACACTTCAAGATATACATATTGGTATTTTTCTAAACACCATTTGAAGTATTAGCATTCGCTCCAATAGGTATGTAAATACATCACATGTATTATACCTAATAGGACAATCATTCTCCCACTACCATTAGTGAAGATTGATTAATCATGTACAAGAGATTCATGTCTCTTACTGGTTCTCTAACCAAAAGAGTCTAGATTTATCCATCATATGGAAACTAGAAATGAATTTATCATGATTGATGCTAATTTGATTGTTTGAGTTATCAACAACTTTAGGTATCATTTTATCTTATGCATACCATGTATCACAACATAAACAAGGCATTGCCACAAAGATCATATCTTTGAGATTGAAACATCAACTTTATTAATTGCCATCATTGTCATACAATATGCAATAATAAAGTGTTTCTATCTATTGGAAATATATGAAATAGCAGTTCTCAACTCTATTTCGTGCCCTTTAGGCTGAAATAAACTGAAAGATACTCCTATCTATGGACGCAACACTTGCTCCAATGATGGGTACTTCTTTCTTGGTCCTTTCACAAAGGCCATCACTTCTTTGCGGATATTGCATATCATATATGACATATCCATATCTTGGTATCATATACCTCAGATAAAGAAGCGGTTCATTTCATGATACCTTAGGTGGAGATCTCCATCCCCTCCTTCATCTTCTTTTGTTCTTCCAGATATAGAGGGCAGTTCCCTCATACACCCTTTCCCCATGTGCCTTGAGGCTGAAGACGGCTTGGATTTCTGGCTAGCATCAGAACACTTCTCAGCTTTGCCCTTATCCTTGCCCTTAAGAATTACCTTTCTCTTTGATCACATCAAAGATTATGGTTTGTCTTTCTTCATCTTTGCCTCTACTATCCTCAACATGTCCAACAACTCTGTCAACACTTGTCAAAGTTGTTCATGTTGTGGCTTGTCATGAATTGTATGATTCTCACAACATTTGCAGTATCATACCAATAGCCAACTCTTGGCTCAGAGGAAATCCTTCTCAATCAGGTTTTCCACATACCCAATCACATTGAGTGTGTGAATACCTTACTGGATCTCCTTCTGTCATGACATACTAGGACAGTGTCTTGGAGACATCATATGTCTCATGTTGTCTCTGCAACTCATAGTTCACAGAACACAACATTAAGCACTCCTCATCAATGTCATCCTCAGTATGCTTCCATAAGCATACTTTCAACCATTGATGTGGTGGGATCGAGTTCATCTGGTTCTGGTATAACTAGGACTTAGAGCTTACGCTCTTTGATTGAGAACACTTCTCATCATCATCCTAACCAGTCGTGGAATTATTCCCATTTAATTTGTTGGTCTCAAAGACCCATCACAAATAAAGTGATTTGTTGATTAACCATTAATTTTAACAAAAGGGAAATATATGCAATTTTAGTCCAAAAACTCATTTTTGACTTGTTTGATTGATTTGAAAAGTTGACGATAAAATTAGGCCTTTAATTAATTATCGCTCCCACTATTTTAGTTCAAATTGATAGCCCTCACCATCAATTCGGAAGATTGCAGCGTACAACCTTCTAGTGGGCAAGATCCTGAAATCCTCTAAGCCATGGACCAGCTAGGGCTGTCACCCACAACATAGATCTCTCAGGTAGGCAACTTTTGCCAATTGCATCATATGCAACTCTTGATAAGATGTCATATACAACTCCTTGCAATGATCATCTCCATGCCTCAAGGCGCTAGATCCTATCTAGGTCACCTTGTTAAGTCTGACCCAAAGCAAACACGATGAATATGCACCCTGCTAGGGCAGACCCACACATTCATCCTTCACGCTTCCACGAGGTAGACGGTGCACCACGCTAGGGCGTGCCCACACTTGGTCGAACAAGCTTTTCACATGTGTCACATTTGGAAGGCATCTAAAACTTAATATTTTAATGAGGGATTTGGTTTTTTTATACATATACATATCCAATCACCACAATACATAGTACGTATCATATACATGCTATATCCCACAGAAAACATGCACAAACGATAAAAAGCGATGATTATGGCCATCCTATTGTGATTCCTCGAGCCAAGAGGAATCACGGTCATCTAGGTCTACATCATATGTAACCTGTACAAGATAACACTGTGCCTTGCCATCCGAGTCGATCAAATCATCACATGAATGATCTGCTCTCTCTGGTCGGTCGTCTAGGTGCCACCAGCCGATCGGTTGGCTCCTCCAACCGATCGGTTCGCCTGGTCGTCGTGCATCTCGTCATGTCCACCACCCAGTCGTCTCGCTCCTCGAATCGGTCATCAACCGATCGGTTCACTCCTTGAACTGATCGTCTGGAACGTCAACCGATCAGTTCACTCCTTGAACCGATCGTTTCAGCTGTCGTCTTGATGTCCGTCGGTCTTCGACATAACAAGAAAAAAAATCTATCCTATTAATTACATTGCTTTAAAAAGGGAAACCCCGAGTTACATTCGGGGGGAGCAAAGGTAGGAAAGAATCTCGAATTATTTTGAGTTACATCAGGAATAAGAGAGGGAAGATCGGTGCGCAGACCGAGATGCAAGCAACCACAAACAACCACACACAGATAGGGGTTTATAGGCCATAATCACGCTACACACATCCACCACAAAACTCGTTTAAGGGCGACGCGTATCGAGTGCATTAATAATACATATCATATATGTAATTAGGGATTTGTGGATTTAGGATTGGACATGCATAAAGCCAATATTATTCACATCGCATGCAATAAATAAAGGCGACAAACCAAAATCGATCATATCGATATTCCTAAAATATAGAGCAGTTGACGTGGCTTTGATACCACTGTAGGGTTTTAGGGGAGACAGAGAAGGCAGCGGAAACAAAAAAGTTTCTCCCCCAACCCATACCGAGGAAACGCGTCAACGTCTATATAATAGGAAAGGATGGTTTGTGGAATCATACCTTGTCCCGAGGCTTGCTCGGCGACAATACCTCACGCAATGCGCGGTCTTCAACTCTGGTCTTGGACGGTGTCTGTGCAGCTCCTGGTCGCACCGGGACTGACGACTCCTCCTCCTACCAGACTGTCGGATGACAGTTGTCCTCCTGAGCGGCAGTGTCCTCCCGCCTCTGTAGTAGTCCACACGGACCACCTGGAACTCCACTCTCCTTGTCCCACAAGGAAGTGGAAGGAGTCGCACCCTCCTGTTGACGTACTAGTCGCCAACATGCTCTCCTGCCTCCTGTTGCAACTGCAGTTGTCCTTCCCTTGCTGCACCTCCCTCTTGTGGGAAGCACTTGCTCGGGCTCTCTCTCGGTTACCAAAACCAGAGAGAACGACAACTTGTAGAGCAACAAGTTGCACTGAGCTGTTTCTCGAGAAGCCCCCAATACCCCTATATATATAGGAGGGTCATGGGACAGGGTTCTCTATCCCGGGCAATGCGGGATTAAAGCAGGAGTAGAAGGGTTCGAGATTTTTCACAAAAAGCAACCCAATCGCAACTTGAACCGATCGTTTTAACACTTGAAATGGTCGGTTGGGGACCTGAACCGGTCGGTTGACACTCAACCGATCGGTTGGGACCCATGAGCCGATCGGTTCACTTTCTGAACCGGTCGGTTCGTGGTCCTGGTCAGTTCCCAATTGACTTTCCTTCTTTTGTTTCTAATTGGTATCGAATACCAATCCTATTCCCAATCAAATTGGGCAAGTGAAACGCAAGGAAAATTCTCACCGACCTGACTTTCCCAACTTGCTCGGTTGCACCAGTTGAACCGATCAGTTTAACACTTGAACCGCTCGTTTCACCCTGGGCTTGAGCCGACCGGCTCAATACTTGAGCCGACCGGTTCAGCAACCTCAACCGACCGGTTCATCACATGAACCGATCGGTTGGGAGTGCAGGTTGTGCAGAATCAGTCAAATGCGATTTCAATCAATCCGATACTCCAATCAATGCGTCCAACACCTTGAACCATATGATATTGAGCTATCGACTGATTGCGTGTTTAATTGAACTACTAAACTCCTTTAGTAATCAATCTAAACATTGCTTTGTGGACAAAACTCCTCTTCCAGGTTAAATCCTATGTGTGTGACCCTACAGGTCCATTTCACGTTGGCAGTGAAAGTCCATAACACTTATGACTTCACAAGCAAAGAGCGGTGCCTAGTCACACATCATTGCTACCCAAGTGAAAGTAGAAAGTTGGAGAACAACTTTCATCCTACAATCTGTGAATGGTGTTATAGTGAATGTATAATTCCTTTGTCACTGATATCCCGAATGAACTCAAGGCATGGAACAGTCATCCTGTCAACGTTCATTCACTTTCTTGATCTCAGAGTAGATTGAAGGAGATATGTATGACATCAATATCACATACTGATTCACACATGCGTGCGCACGCCTATCTCAATCCTACTCATCAAGTGGCCTTGGATATCAAACTCCCTTAGGAGGGACAAATCCCATATCTATCACTCACCCCTCAAAAGCCCCATGTGTCAAAGCCACCCAATCATCACCTTTATAACAACCCATGTTTTAGGACTGCGTTTGATGATGTCAAAGTGTGCCCAACGACATGTGTTGAGTGCAGTGATTTCAGGTCTAAGAATCACACTCACCACCATCACTGTGAATACTGATTGTGACTACCATCTCATGGTTCCATGTGTCAAACTCATGGTGGGTATGTCCGGTACCTTGTTCTCTAACAAGTACCTATGTGTTTGGTTTGATATCTCTATATCATGACTAATGAGATTCTATCATCAACCAACACCACAATCTAGTCTTGTGTGTCATTGCTGTCTATCTACCTTCCACAATGACATCCAACTAGGGACATAACAAGAATGTACAAACTCTTAGCATCCGTATGATCTCATCGTTCAGGTCCTCAACCTGAAAGCATACGTCATTGAGTACTGTCATTCTCTAGACATTCAATCTGTTCTATCACTATCTCATATGACTGAACCAGAAAGAATTGGAAGCTTGCCTTTGAGGTTTATCAAATCAATCTTAATGTATCCCAACAATCATCCCATGATTGGCTCTCAGGGCATACATACCAACAGATATGTCATTCACCATCTTCGACACAACTGCACACTTTGCAATTGATACCTTTACCTAATCTGAACACAAAATGTGGGTCAATGGGGTCTAGTAATCTCCCCCCTTCTTTCATATAAGGGTCTAATCAGAACAAAAGTTTGTTACAATTACCCAAACAAATATCAACATGCTTCAATAACAAACTTCTCTACTCAAGTAATCCATTCCAAATCCAAGAGGAATTGACTTTGGCTTTGATAGACCATATAGAATCTTCTTTAAGATATCTCTCATGAACCCACTTTATCCCTAGACCATCCTTTTTGGTAGTAAGGCACCAAAGATTATTCAGCCACCCTCCTGTAGACCAATCAATGACAAACCTAACACCAAGACCACCTTCTTCTTTTAGTCTACATATGGGTTCCCAAGAAACCACATGAAGATGTTTTTTATCAGCTGAATCATTCCACAAAAAATCTCTCATCAATTTCTCAACAATTTTCGTCACAAATTTTGGCAAAGGAAAGGCATAAATCCAAAAATTTCTATAAGCTCACAAAGTTGATATAACAAATTCAATTCTCCCAACTTGAGACAGTAATCGATCCTTCCAAGAATCCAATCCGTCTCTGATTTTATCCACAATAGGTGCACAAAGGTCTTTAGTCAGCCTTCCTATGAAAAGAGGCATACCTAAATACCTTACCGGAAGAGAGCACACCTTAATGTTCAAGATTTCCACAATATTACCCTCCACAACCATTCTACTCAATAAAATTTGTTTTTTCTCATCATCGAGTCTAAGACCCAAAACTCTGCCAAAGGTATCAAGATATAACTTAGACTTTTTGCATCACTATCATAAGCTTTGGAGAACAAAAGTAAGTCATATGCAAACACAATGTGAGAGACTAAAGCTTTATCCTAGACTCCGACAAGATTGAAGTTTCCCTTACAAACCCTACATTAATAATTGATGTCAAACCTTGCATAGCAATGACAAACAAAAAAGGATCCAAAGGGTCTCCTTGTATGTCCCCATTAGTAGCATAGAACTTCTTAGTAGGTGATCCATTGACTAAAACCTTATAGGAGGCTAAATACAATGTTTCATTTACCCAACCAATCCAACAATCAGGAAATCCCATTTTCCACATTAGTAATAAAATATAATCTCTTCTGATCGTGTCATAGGCTTTAGCTAGAATAGCTGTAACACACATGATCTTATGTGAGATCATAAAGGTACTCAAAACTTCATTTGTCAATAAGATCACATCACCAATTCTCCTCCCATGAATAAAAGCAATTTGGTTTCTATCTATAATTGAAGGTAAAACAAACTTAAATCTGTTATCCATGATCTCTGTAATGATCTTATATATAGAATTAGACAAAGATATAGGTATGAAGTCCTTCAAGTTCTAAGCACCAGGCACTTTGAGGATGAGAGCAATTATACTGTTACATTCCCTTGACATCTTCCCTGATATAAAGAAGCTCTAAACTACATAAATAATACCATAACTTATCATATCTTTAAAGAAAATAGAATTGAAACCGTCAGGCCCAGGAGCCTTGTCATCCTTCAAATTCTTCACAACTTCTTTAATCTCAGCTCTAGTAACAACCATCCTCAGTTTATCAAACTATTCAATAGAGATTCTTGGAATTTCCCATTCCTCATTCCAAGTAATAGAATAATTTGAGGAACTATGAAACATATCTTCATAGAAGTTCCTAATGTTACCTCTAGTGACATCCATTCCATAAACAATATTACCTTCCTGGCCAACCAGAACATCAATATTATTTATCAACCTTCTTGACTTGATGGAAGCATAGAATAAAGTTGAGTTATTGTCACTCAGTTTGAGCCATTATATTATACTCTTTTTCTTTAAAAAACTTTCCTCATCCTTCATATCTTGTAAATCATCTAGTCTTAACCTTATTAAAAGTTCTTGTTTACCTGTGTCCTCTAGATCATCATAACCCCCTACATCCTCATGGCTTCTACTTCAAGTTCTTTGGCCCTAGATAAGTAATTTCCAACACTTTCTGTATTCCACATCCTCAGAGCTTTAGTCACAACATGGAGCTTCTGGTAGACTATGTACACAGGTGTACCACTACAATTAGTCCCATTCCATGCACCATCAACAATAGCCTTAAGATGGATTACTGGACCAAGAGTTAATAAATCAAAAAGGTTTCGCTCCCCTCTTGCCTCTATCAAATCTAAGGGAAATGATCCTACGATCAATTACAATGAAGCTATAACTTCACCCCAACAGTAAGGAAAACTAGAGGAAAAGTCCACATTGCAAAACATACAATAAATTCTAGATAAAGTGTTCACTCCTTTCTTGTTGTGGCTATCCGATGTGAAAAATTATCCTTTATAGATATTTCCATCAAATCCATACTATAGATAACTTTATTAAAATCACTCATACTGCCATTTGAAGAAGGGTTCTTTCCCATTCTTTCTCTAACCAATCTTACAATGTTAAAATCTCCCAACACACACCAATTAACATGTTTCAAATTTGAGACATACACAATAGAGTCCCGTAACAACATTCTATCTGCATCGCCATTAGCACCATATACATCAGATAATTCAAAAGGCATAGCCCCTTTTCTAGTAACACAATGCACGGTCTGTTCATTGACAACAATTCTTTCAACATGAAGACTGGGATTCATCCATAGCACCATAATTCTCACATAAGAATAAGAATCAAAATTATCCACATAGAAATATCCATGCCATAAAGAATTTACAAACCCCGGGAACATCTTTTTTCTTAACTCTAGACTCCAAAATAATATAGATATATGCCTTATTTCTACTCATCTCCTTCTAAATGTAAGGAATCTTATTTGCACCTCCCATCACATTCCAAGATATAACCATGAAGGGGCTACCCATTTGGAAAGAGATTCACATCCTGATCCTTCTCTTCAAAATTAGACATAAGAGAATACTTGTTCAGAGATTAAGGAATAGATTTGTTCACTAATACCTTCAGAATAACTCCAGGAGGGGATTTTGACTTCCTCCCCCTAGTTTCCCAACTAACCTTAGGAGAAGGTGTAGGAAAGACATTATCGATCAACATCGCTTTACCTTTTCTAGAACTTGAAGCAGATATAGTATTACCTATTCCACTAGTGTCATTGTCCTTTGAACCAGAAACAACCAAACCAGAATTAACTGTATTGAGCAACACTTCTTTATCTTTATTTTTATCAAATCTGAACCCAACAGTGTTAATAGATTCAACATTAACTTCGACCACATCAATGACTACATTAGATGCACTTTACAAATAATTCTCTGGAATACATTCCTCCGCATCAACAAATACTTCAACAACCTCATCCATTGCAACTTTCTTAGGTACCCAGTTCTTAGTGACTCTCTATAACGTCCTCGATTCAACCACCTGATTTTCTTCCTTTGAAAATCAAGTAGCTGAAACTGAGTCATTAATATGGCACCAATAATCAAAACATAAGAGTGAGATAAGCAATATTTCAATTCAAAATATTACACCCTTACAAAAGGTATTTTTATATTATCTCCTACATCAATCATAAATGATACATGAGTTTAAAAATTAAGTTTGATCAGTCTTTGGTTCTTGAAACCCTTCAGGATCTTTTCAAGATGAGTCTTCCACAAGGAAAAGTCCTACAAATAATAATCTACAATGTGGAATAATATGTCACAACCCACGTGGGGGAGTATGGGTTAGACAAATGTCTAAGTATGGAATATAGAGATAAGAAACAAGACACTATTAACATAACTACATTCTTAATATATTACTCGAATATTAAAAGTTCAGACCAATATTACAGGCCATCTACTAGTATGATGCATAAGGAATGTGCATGTACGTATGTTCATAAAAAGTTATCGGATGACAACTTTATCAAAATGTTAGACCGATGGAGTGGAGCATAATCAGAATTATTGGTATTTCCCAAATAAAGATAACAAAATGAGAGACCTTATTCCATAAATGAGTTTAACAACAACTCTCAGAGAAGGTGTCAATTGACCTTGGGAAACTGACTTGCAACCACAAAAAATTGCTTAGCGAAGACTTTAGGCCATTAGGATTACCAAACCATCTATACGTACCCTGGCACACCCTGAGCCACTCGTGCACACCACATTCTATACACAATAAATTAGATTACCACATGCAGCCACCGATCACCTTTCCAAGACCGGAAAAGGGTGCTCCTTGCACAAAATTCCACTTAGAGTATCATTAGTTAGCATGCTTAATATTTATAGGAGATTATTCCCCATTACTAACATGATCATGCCTGACTCTACATGACCAACCCAAGTGTGGGCCTGAGTATGGTAGAGCATTATACTCATCCATCCCTGACTCCAAAGGACTTAGATCTGGATCCCAAATGTATCAATCCCCAGCCAAGACATGCCGACTCTATTACCAACACATCTCCCAATATAAGGTTTACAATTAAAGGGACATCATCAAAGATATACAACTAAATATGATGGCTAGTCAAAGTGAATGAGGTTAAAAGGTAGCCATGAATAAATGAATTATTAGTTGAGTATTTCACTATGACACCTAAAATGTAAACATGTGAGATTGTGGACTTGAATCAGACAAATCTATGGCCAGGAGCGTGTAAGATGTTAGGGAGTCCCCCCGTGTGAATACAAAACCAATTAAATAACCTTTCCTCTTTAATGGCTATAGGCATCAGTGAAACATCCTTCTAGTCACCTTAGAAATGTCTGATGAAATTCCACTTTCCAACAATATCACATGACTCAAATAATAGGGAGAAATAAGGGAAATCAAATGAGAACAGAGCTAGAATGCATAAAGGCATGCTTAACTATCATCTAAGATCCTAACTTGATGTAAAATCTTAGGGTATGGAAAGGAATTCCATTGATATATCTAACTTATTAATAAAATGGTTTTAAATAGTATATCATTTATCTATTCTAGAAAGCACATGTCAAACCATGTAAGTCATGATTTTCATTGATGTTGATACTATTGATCATGATAATAATTGAATACCATACTAAACAATCTTAAACCATACTTTTCATGGATGTTTATATCAGGAATTATGATAAGGAGTGAAGATTATACTTAACTATGCCAAATCATAATAAACCCTATTGTTCATTAGTGGTGATATAAGAGATTATGTTAAGAAGTGAAGACCATATGAAATCATACTTTCCATTGATTCTTAGATAAGAGAATATTGAGTGAGGACCATAATAAATTATGATACTAAACCATACTTTTCATTAATGGTGACCTAAACGATTATGTCAAGAGGTGAAAACATCTGAAACCATACCTCTATATGTACTTGATACATAATTCTACAAGAAGTCCATGTCATCATTAAATATATCCAATCTTAATATATTTGGGCAGCATTCTGTCGCATTTGTCATCACCTCGATCATGGTTCCTAGCTAAAACAATTTTGAAGGTTTCTCTCACTAGAGTAGAAGAGTGATGGGTTAAAGCTTCATGATATTTTTGGAATATATAGTATTGGGCTTCTCTTACTATGCTGGAGGAGGGAGGTAGTTAGTTTATATGGAAAGAGGGTTTGTTGGGAGGTGGTTCCATTCCAACATAGAGAAAGAGAGAGTTCTTTGCTAATCTAGAGAGATTGGTGGTTTATGGTGAAGGAGATGGGCAAGGAGAAGAAGGACGTCCATCTTTGCTTTGGGATAAAGAGGAGAGAATTTGTGATGATGGTGGGGTGGATGAGGGATCCTTTTATAGGAATGGTGGAAGGTAGCATGGTCCTAATTGCAAAAATTATATGGATGAACATGGGTACATGTGTGTCATCAAAAGAGAGATGATTTGTAGTTAAGTTACACGTGGATGTGTATGTGTCATCTTAAAAGAGATAAATTCATGGCTATATGACACATGGATGCATATGTTTCATCTTAAGATATCTATCAAGGATTAGTTGAAACATGGTAGGATATGTGTCAAACATTAGGATGTGCTAGGTGTTTGAAAGTGGAGCATGACACTTAGCTTCTTAATTTACCAAGTAGTGTGTTTGCTCATGCTACCTACTTGCTACCCAGCTACATACCTGCCTCCTTAAGCAACTTGCATTCCACCCAGCTACCTACTTGTGTGTTTACCACCAAATTAAAATTTGGTAAAAAGTACCACAATTATATTTTCAATATATAAAAGCCTTTAAATCAATCGAAATGGATTATTTTAATATCAAAATTGATTTTACAAAAAAATAATCCTCAAAGAAGCTTGTTTTTATGACTAGCTCTAAATAAGGAGTTTTAACGTGGGCAGGAGATCAGGATGTTACACTCTCTTCTTTGGGATCTACCTTCCTGCCTTATTGGGCCATCACACAGAGAAGACTCATGGCTATAGAGACCACATATTGAGGTTTTGGCCAGCTCCCATTCATATTTGAATTTGATAGTATTCAACTGCCTATCATCGCTAACAATCAAAAGTTCTTATGGATAGGAGAAGTCAGAAGGGATCACCACCTATATTCAAGAATACTCCAACCTTTGAAACTTTGTTGTTAGTCTGTCAGGACGGAGAGGGCTTCCTAAGACAGAGCTGATGTTGTTGAACTTTGCTACATCCCACAATTCAAGAGGCAGATCATAGATCTTCTACCAAACTAGAATTTTTGTCAGCTTCATCTTTTCTAGAGGCTCCCCACGCTCCCATTTCTTGATAATGAGTGGTTTTTCAACCAGGAACTAGGGCCCTCCATCAACTTCCATTTCTAGATCTTCATCAGTTGCAAACATTACAATGAAGAAGCCCCTTCCTCAAGATCTGACTTTAATAGAGCCTTTCACCTTCCATAATAGAGCAAGATGACAGACAAGAGTTGTCCAGTGTGGTTTGAGCCCCACTACATATCCATTCGTTGTCCTATTCCACCTAACAAGGTTGTGTTTAGCAATGAACTTCAGATACAGCATCTTCCCTTTAACCATCTGAACCTTCACCTTAGTCAGATTGATCGAGCCACCAACATTCTTCTCCTTGAACAACCTTGACCAGTCCATGGATTCCTCCACCATAGATACAACATTTGAGGATCCTTTCATTGTCCTCGATGCCAAGGCCTAGATCTTGAGGGTCAGACGCTATTGTTGTCTTGGTTGTTGCCCCCTCACTCGCCACAGCCTCCGTCATATGTAGGATGGTCATCATTAGAGTACTTGAGTGATCAAGATTGATTTAGTGTCATACATATCAATGAGTTCCTTATTTGAATCATAATTTAGCATGTGTGACCATTAGGGTGACATTTGTACAAGATTCGATCTCAAATATAGCAACATGCACATTAGGCCACATTTCAATGTCATGTTTAGGTCACTTAGTCATAAAAGTGAATAAGAGTGATCCATAAGTCATTTAGGTGATAAAAGCATGTAAAGTTACTGATGTATATCAAATATGACAATTTGGAGATCATATAATCAATCTTAGGAATCAAATTAATGATCATAGCATCAAAGTCCATATGATACATATTTCATGGTCCATTTCATGAATTAGAATAATTAATAGAGTATGGCATGATAAAGTTCTATATATATAGTACAAGATATCATAGGTTAGTGATAATGATCATAAAAGTCAGATAGGGCCAAGATACGATCATGATTGAGCACATAACATGAGATACAAAAGGAATTATCTTCTGAAACAAGGTTCAACGGATAGATCTCATTGAGTAGATCAATTTTTACATATAATATGTCTCATTTGGACTTAGAAATCATTTTATACAAATTTTGTAAGATTTAAGGCATTTCAAATAAAAGAGAGGGATGGGGGTCATATACCATAAAGGGGCGAGAGGCAACGTGGCACACCTTCATTGGGCACTCAACATCAGGTCCCTGTAAGACATGGGTGTGGATCCATGCCTTTCTCTACTGATCAATAGAAAGTGAGAGAGAGAGAGGTGTTGAGAGGCTCTGGGTTGTCTGCTAGCGGCCGCCACCGGCTCCATGCTGCTCCAAGACGCCGCCAACCGCCCGTGAATATGGCATCGTGCAAAGATACTATTCACAGTTGGAGTCACTAACGACAACCACTATTGGGAGAACGAGGGCTCTAAGGTCCTTACACATGAGTCACCTTGCCTCAGCTCAGTCACGCGACCCTGATGGGAGTTTTAGATTCCATCCCCACAACCTGGAGGTGGGAGGCCAGGAAGGGCACCACGACGGCTTTTCCATGGTGGTCACCAGAGCTAGAGATTGAAGAAGGAGCCATGAGGGGTGATATGGTGCAAGAATGAAGGGTAAAAGATGGAAAAAAGGCAAACAAGTTGGGAATTTGAATGGTTTAAAAAGAGGTTATGAGGGCATGTCTAAAGCCCCATCCACCATGGTTGCGGCCATCATTGTATGGGTGTTCCATGCCTCTATTATGGACCATATCACTAGGAAATAATTGGGGGGGAGGTCGCAGGACCATGAGGGAGACTTTTGTAATGATTTTGGGCAAAAACAAGGTCAAAAATCCCAAGAATCCCAGGGCAGTGGACATGGCTAGAGCTCTAGCTGCTTGACTTTTGGCTCAAGACCGGGGATGACTCCCCAATCGTTCGATTCGACATAGTTGATTTGAGACCCTTGGATCAGTGAGTCCCAGGTGCACCATGAAGAGGGGCTAGCTAGGCTCTCACAAGATGACACAAATGGGCCGAGGCCCAACAAGGTAAGAAAAAGGAGAAAAACGGGTGAAAAAAAGACCATAAAAGAAGAAAAATTGCAATGATCATATCTTTCTCCATAAAACTACGATTTGGGTGAAATTTTGACTCTTGGATCCAAAATTTCATCCTATATATGATTAAAAAGTTTTGAAACCAATATTAAGATGTTGATATGTCTCAAAAATTCAAAACTTCATCAAAGGCTATTGAGCCACTCAACATTATACAAACAATTTCGAAATTGCAATTTAGCCATCTACACCCACCAATTGAACAACATATCATTTCAAAATATAAAATGATTATGAGGAATTTCATTGAGTTAAAATGAGTACATTGTGACTCATTATGTGCATAGTCATAGGAGAGAGGAAAACCATGATGTTACACATTCTTACTCAAGGGGGTGTAGCAATATGCTGATCTTAGCGATTTTAATAAATGAAACACTTTGCATTGGATGAAATCTGATTTCTACATAGTTCTTGGGTAAAGTTAAACTACAAACGGTTCATCTTATGAAATCTAATCTACTTGGGTAACATTACTAAGCATATATAAAAGGTATCTTAAAAGTCTAGATTGACTTGGTAAATGGCACCTCACCAGGCTAAGCTTGAAATCCTTCTAGTCTTTGATTGTCCTTAATACTCTTCACTTGCTCCAAGTCTTGCGGACATTGCGTCCCCATCCATGAAAAACAAACATCACATCAGTAAGTGATATTTGGCTCTTTATAAGACTAAAAATAATAATAACTTGACATGAAGTAACTTGACATAAAATTTAATTGACATGAACTTGAACATGGATTATCTCAAGCATTCATGAGTCATTAACAACATAAAGAATTGAATAGTAAATATATGCATCTCTCTATGACGCCCTATTAAGAGCACTTGATTGCTTGGAAAACCCTTGACGACCTCTTGAGGTCCATGATTCAAGAAGCATATAAAAAATCATTCCATTCAAATTATCTTAATCATTAGCCTTACCATGATCTTTGAGCTTTTACATGATGGGATTTCTTCCTCTTAATGCCATGATGGGAAGTCTCCTCTAAATCCCATGATGATTTTTCTCCCTTTTAAATCATAACAGGGTTTCCCCTTCTTGAGTATGATTCACCAATCATAATCATAATTGTAATTAGGGTTTATGACAAAGTATAAATAATCAACCAACTGAACGATGATGAATATACATGATGTATTCTTTAAGAAAGCATTGATAATTCATGAAATCAACTAATGTGCATAATCGTAAGTAAACATGTATTACAATAAAATTACTTGTGCCAAATGTGCATTGCATTCTTACCTAGAGTAGACCTCCTTGGGGTCAGTTCCTCCAACTTGAATGAGTCCTCTAATCACCTATAATTTGATTAAAATCATAATATGTACATTAGTTCATAATCCTTAACCCTAATCTTGGTCTTTGAATTATTGAAGTGACTGAATGTGCAAAACAACAATTGAAAAAAATGCTAGATCAATAAAGAATGAAAAGAACTTTCCAAGGAATATTTTCCCATAATTTTCTAAGGTCATACACCAAAGCTATGAATTTTCCATTATCAACTAATTAGAATTGAAACTATAGCGTGACATCATTAAAATCAAGAAAATCAACTGATATAAATAAAACACAGAATGTCAAAATAAACATGGTCATGTGTGACACATAAATCAATATGCAAGGTCAAACCCATCATTAAGCATAAAGCATGGTTTGCAACTGATAAATCAAATGTGTGTGTAAAAGTCCCAAAATGCCCTTATAGCATCAATATTGTGATTGATCTTGCAAGGGCACCAAGGTCATTAGACAACCTGGTTTGTTCCTCCTCAGGAAATGACACTCGATGAGTAGTCTGGAGGTCTAGACCCAGTCCTCCAGAGCTAGAGAAGGGGGGTTGTCCATGAAAAATTGGGATTGCTAAAGGCTCCCTTGCTCCATCCCAATAACAACGAGCTAAATCTCAAGATCAGGCGAGTACCAAACCTCAAGACCTACTCTAGCAGGGACATGGAGCATGAAGAAGAAACTAGCTAGAGATATGCAATAAAAAGAGAGTCCAAACTACAAAAGCAAGTTCAAAGAAACCCAACAAAGTTGTGTAAGCAATAGCGAATGGGAAAGACCCGTAGTGGCCTTAATGTTCACCAACAAAGGCGAGAAACAAAGGAAATGATTGAAGTTCAGTCCCGACGATTCAGGGCACAAAAACATCAAATGATGTTAGGGAAAGGTTTGTCAGGGTTAGAATGACTCACCCAAGTCCTCTAAGGGCCAAAGTACCAAAGGGGCACCATGAGGTGGAATCACCGATGAGCACCTTGAACCAGTCTCTAGGGTGCGACGAATCGGGCAACATCACAAAAAACCAGTGGTTGAAAAATGATTAAAGTGGACCAAGGATGGTTACATGTTGCTCGATTGAGACAAGGGAGGTGGAGGATGCTAGGGTGAGGTCAAGGTCTCTGGTGGCAAAAATCAAGCAATTTTTGGGTTGTAGGGCAAGAGAGATGAAATTGGAAGAAGAGGAGAAAG
Source organism: Alisma plantago-aquatica (assembly GCA_963693085.1). NCBI lineage: Eukaryota > Viridiplantae > Streptophyta > Magnoliopsida > Alismatales > Alismataceae > Alisma > Alisma plantago-aquatica. Next base: position 1,050,798,891 of record OY856410.1, read on the forward strand.
TAGTGGGGGTCGATGGTGCTTCTGAGATTCTTGGAAAGGGAAAGGAAAGGTTGAGGAGGCGTCTATGAATTAAGGTGGTGAGGATCCAAAATCCCTAATTGGGAATTTATTATATGGAGGGAGAGAGGGGATGGGTGAGGACTCTTTTGGTTCAGGATAGGAAGACAAAGTCAACGCTGAAGAAATTTCACAGAACGGAGCAGTAATTGGAGAGGGAGAGATTGAAGAAGGAATTGCCTTGAACTAGTTTCAGACCAGTGGAAAAAATGAAGGAAGAGCATGAGTGTAGAGTCGTTGAATCATGAATGGCTTAAACATCGATCTTCTGATGGAGTGTATAAGAGGGAAATAAATAAATGTAACTTGTGACCATGAATGAATCTAAGACTTTGGTCTAATGAGTGGATTGAATGTAATGACATTAAATCCTTAGTCAAACTATATACAAACTTGTTTAATTTATTTGAGGGTTCAAACTAAGACAAAATGATACCACTTTTGGGTCACATGACCTATAAAGAGTCTTAATATTATATTTTCATTTTGACCATTGTATGCCCATTAATACATTAAAGTCATTATCTTGAGCTATGTATTAAAAGATGAGATAATTTGTAAGATCTTTTCATAATTGTTTCTTTGACCCTGAAGATGATATGAATGATGAATACAATTTGAAGATTTAAGTTGTATACCTCTTTATTCCTTTATGGAAAACCTTCTTGGAGGAAAGAGAAGTGAAGTTAATGATACTTTCTTCTTATGTAACAATTTTATAAAATAAAAGGATAGCTTCTTGCTTAACTTATCCAATGTATATTTTTTAATTTCAAATAATTTATGTTGCCCTTTTATGTCTCTTTAGCATCATGAATGGTAGGAGAGAGAAAAAGGAAAGGGGGAACTAATGTTCATCAATTTGAGTTAATTGCAACACATAATGAACATATGAAAGAGCAAATATATTTTTGAGCCTTGTTTTAATTTCCTTACTTCACTATCACCTACATAATTTCATTTCATGATATTTTTACATTAAGACCCTAAAATATTTTTATTTATATAAAACCACATTCTAAGGCTTAAATTATCATTGAAAATTTAGGAATTCTAAATAGATTCCATCCTTAAAATTTCTGTAGACTACTACCCACCTTAGATTTTTTCTCACCTCTTCATTCATGGTCCATTTATGTTCAAAATTTTGCATGAAGATAGGTATGTAACATGTGGCATTTAAGTTTCATAAAATATCTATGTGAGCATGAATTAACTATTACCTTACTTATCATCTTCTCAACTTAGGTTTTATGCAACTAACCTTATCTTTACACTTAGAGCACCTACCTTAAAACTTATCAAGATATTCTACCACTAGGTGTAGGTGACTATCTAATGTTAGGTCCTCTAGGTAACTCCTACATTCCTAGATATGTGGTGATCTGGAACATATCCAGAGATGTGGGATCTTTTCATGCTACCTCTCAGTAACCTACTCATACACACGTGTCCCATACCACATGCACTAGTGAGAAAGGAGAAATGTATTAAAAGGTCTCATGCTTATGATGTCCCTCTCCAACTCTCAATTGGTTGTCCATGACCATTGAGAATGTAGATGCTATATCATTAGCTTGGGTTAGGACAATATTTCAAATATAACTGATAACCCTCTATCCCTGTCATGTCTTATCATTTCTTTGAACATATACTATAGCCATTCTAGGGCATGGTATCTTTTATTGGGAGTCATTCCAATATCTAATCCTATATATTAATTCTAAGGTGACTATGGGAATCTTATTTTGTCAAGTGGCCATTTACCAAACATCTATGGTACGAAAATGTAACACCACTCTTTTCATAACATATGAACATCACTGAGCGGAAGCATTCTTACTGAAGGTGGCATCACAATAGGCTGATCTTAGCAACTTAAATAAATGAAACACTTTGCATTGAATGAATTCTGATTCATACATAGTTCTTGGGTAAAAGAAAACTACAACTAGTTCATCTTATGAAATCTAATCCACTTGGTTAACATGACTAAGCATATCGCAAAGGTAGCTTAAAGTCTATATCAACTTGGTTAATGGCACCACACCAAGCTAAGCTTGGGATCCTTATAGTCTTTGATTGTACTTGATACTCTTCACTTGCTCCAAGTCCTACAAACATCGCATCCCCAACCATGAAAAACAAACATCACATCAGTAAGCGGTATTTGACACTTTGTAAGATTCAAAATAATAATAACTTAACATGAAGTAATTTGAAATAAAATTTAATTGACATGAATTTGAACATGAATTATCTTAAGCATTCATGAGTCATTAATAACATGAAGAATTGAATGGTAAATATATGCATCTCTCTATGATGCCTACTTAAGAGCACATGATTGCTAGGAAAGCCCTTGACAACCTCTCGACGTCCATGATTTGAGAAGCATATAAAACTAATTCAATTCCAATTATCTTAATCATTAAATTTACCATCAATTTTTGAACTTTATCATGATGGGATTTGTCCCTATTAATGTCATGATGGGATTTCTCCCTCTTAAATCATAATAGGGTTTCCCCTTCTTGAGCATGATTCATTAATCATAATCATATTCGTAACTAGGGTTTTACCATAGACTATGAATAATAAACCAACCAAATAGTGATAGATATACGTGATATATTATTTAAGAAAGTAGTCATAGTTCATGAAATCAACTAATGTGCATAATCATAAATAAACATGCATTAAACCAAAATTACTTATGCCAAATATGCATGGCCCTCTTACCTAGTAGACCTCCTTTGGGTCAAGTCCTCTAACTTGATTGAGTCCTCTAGTAACATGTAATTTGATTAAAATAATAAGATGTGCATTAGTTTATAATCCTTAACCCTAATCTTGGTCTTTGAATTATTGAAGTAATTGAAAATAGGCTAAGATCAACAGAGAATCAAATGAGCTTTACAACAAATATTTTCCATAATTTTATGAGGTTATGTGCAAAAGTTATGAAGTTTGCATTATTAATCAATCAGAAATTTAGAAACTATAGCGTGACATCATTAAAATCAAGAAAATCAACTGATATAAATAAAACATGAAATGTCAGAGAAACTATGGTCGCATGTGACACATAAATCAATATATATGGTCAAACTTGTCATTTAGTCACAAAGCATGGTTTGCGGCCGATAAATCAAACGCTAGTGTTAAAGTCCCAAAATGCCATTGTAACATCAATATTGCGATTGATCTTGCAAGGGCACCAAGGTCATAGACCTGGTTTGTTCCTCCTCAAGCATGGTGCTCGATGAGCAGCCTAGAGGTCCAGATCCTGACCAGAGTTGGAGAAGGGCGATCATGCATGGAAAATTAGAATCGCCTGAGGCTCCTTTGCTCCATCCAGATGCCAAAGAGCTAAATTTCAAGGTCATGTGAGCACAAAGCTCAAAACATGCTCTGATAGGGTAACAGAGCATGAAGAAGAAACCAACAAGAGATATGCCTGAAAAGAGACTCCAAACTACGCGAGCAATTTCATTGAAACCCAATGAAGTGGTATGATCAATCTTGAAAGGGAAAGACTTGCTGTGGCCTCAACATTCACCAGCAAAGATGAGAAATAGAAGAAACAATCGTAGTCCGGTTGTGATGATTCAGGGTGTAAGAACATCAACTGATGTTAGGGAAAGATATGTTAGGGTCAGAATGACTCACCCAAGGCCTCTCCCAGGCAAAGTACCAAAGGGGCACCATGGGATTGAATCACCAATGAGTACCTTGAACCAGTCTATAGAGAACGAAAACTCAGGAAACCTCACAAAAAATAGTAGTTGAAAATGACTAAGGTGGACCAAGGATGGTTACCTAATTTCAATTGATCCAAGGGAGGTGAAGGATGCTAGGGTGAGGTCGAGGTCTCTGGTGGAAAAAATTGAGCATGTCATGGAGTTGCGGGGAACAAGAGGTGAAATTGGAAGAAGAGGAGAAACTAGTGGGAGCTAGTGGTGCTTCTGAGATTCTTGAAAAGGGAATGGGAGGGTTTAGGAAACATTTATGAATCAGAGGTGGCCCGAAGATGGAAGCCCTAATTGGGAACTTCTTATATGAAGAGAGAGAGGGGATGGGTGAGTACTCGTCCAGTTTGGGAGAGGAAGATGAAGTAAACATTGAAGAAATCTCATGGAACAGAGTAGTATTTGGAGAGGGAAAGATCAAGGAAGTAATTGCCTTGAACTGGTTTCTGGCCAACAGAAGAAATGGAGGAACATGATGAATGTAGAGCCTTCATATTGTGAATGACTTAAGCACTAATCATTGGATGGCATGCATAAGAGGCAAATAAATAAATGTAATGTGTGACAATGACTAAATCTAGGACTTTAGTCTAATTAGTGCATTGAATGTAATTGACATTAAATCCTTAGTCAAACTATATACAAACTTGCTTAGTTAATTTTAGGGTTCAAACTAAGCCAAACGCTACCAAATTTTAAGCACATGACCAAAAAGGAATATAAATTCTCCCCAAACACTTAGATTTCTATTTTGACCATTGTATGTCCATTAATACATTAAAAGTCATTATCTTGAATCATGTACATAAAAAATGAGATAATGTGTAATGACTTTTCATAATTGTTTCTTTGACCCCAAAAATGAGATGAGCACTGAATACACTTTGAATATTTAAGTTATATGCCTCTTTATGGATTTATGGAAACCTTCTTGGAGGAAAGATAAATGAAGTTAGTGATACTTTCTTCTTATGTAACAATTTTATAAAGAAAAGCATAGCTTTTTGCTTAACTTATCCAATGTATATTTTTGAATTTCAAATATTTTATCTTGCCCTTTTATGTTCCTTAAGCACCACGAATGGTAGGAGGGAGAAAAAGGAAAGGGAGAACTAATGTTCACAATTTGAGTTAATTACAATAGATAATGCACATATAAAAGAGAAAATATATTTTTGGGCCTCATTTTAATTTCCTTACTTCATTATCCCTTAGGAAATTTCATTTCATGGTATTTTTGCATTAAGACCCTCAACTATTTTTATTTAAATGAAACCACATTCTAAGGCTCAAATTATTTTTGAATTTGGATGTTACAATTATATATGACAAAGAACCCGAAGTTCACATCTAGGTTCTGAAATCATCTACACTGTGCCTTTGGAAACATTTTGAAGTTTAGCACAACATTTCATCCACAAAAAAATGGATAGTCTGGGAGAATAATTGAGACCCTAGAGGATATGCTAAGAGCATGTCTATTGCAATTTGTGCCAGTTGGGATGATCACCTTAGTCGCATGGAGTTTGCATATAACAATAGTTATCATTCCAGTTTAGGCATGGCCCCTTATAAGCTCTTTAGGGAAGGAAGTGTAGATCTCCTATTTGTTGATATGAATTTGGATAAAGACATATTCTAGATCTAGAGTTGGTGGAAGAGACAACAAAATAGATATCTATGATTAGATAATAGTTAAAAGTTGCAGATGCCAGAGAGAAAAGTTGTGCAGAGAAGGGGTAGATCACTTCAATTTGAAGTTGGGCATGAATTTTACACCCTGGAAAGGTGTACTAGGGTTTGGGAAGTGAGTCAAACTAATTCCTAGTACATGAGTCCCTATCCAATCATTTAGAGGATTAGAGAAATAGCATACAAGATTGAGTTGCCTCCTGAGCTAGCCAATCTACATGATGTATTTCATGTATCCATGTTGAATAAGTGTCATCCAAGAATAGATAAGATCATAAACCTAGACCGTTTTAGTGAAGTGAGGATATTTCCTATGTGGAAGGTCCTATACAAATTTTAGAAGAGATAGTTCAAAAAATTAGAAAGAGGGGAGTACCCCTAGTAAAATTCCTTTAGAGGAATCATGGTGTAGAATAAGGTACATGGGAGTCTAAGTCAAAGATGTTTAACAAATATCCTTTCCTCTTATAGAAAGTTTGACTAGAGGGGGATATTGTTAAAACCCGTACCATGCTTAGCTGGTAAACAAAGAGTTAATGATAACCCTAGTACTAAAGATGCTTGTTAATATTAAATTTTCTTAAGAATCAAAGTAGCTTTAATATTTTTAATCATGTATCTGTCTAAAATTAAAGAGAATTCAACTGTGAATCCATGGAAAAAAGAATGAATAAAATCAAACTTGAAATGAGTGAGATACAACCTTTTAAGTTCTCCTATAGAGTTTCCATCAATTGGCAGCCGATGGGTGTATATCAATGGATGGTCAAGTTTGATAATCGATGGTGGAGAAACAAAATTTTGTCATGAGTTGTTAAGCCGATGGTTCAAGATTGAAGGTTTACATACATCTATATTGAAGGTTTTCCCTTAGTTGATAAAACAATGGTTTTGCATTGATGGCCGATAGTGCAGTCACCTAGCGATGACTTTCTACTAAGTGTCAGTCAAAGGTTCTATCTACTGAAGCTTTGTTGGAGTTCATATTCCAATGGTTTAGCAGGATGTGCCTTCTGAAGATTTTGGTTGGGTACCACCAACTGAAGGCTAGCCTGGAGAGCGTCTACTGATGGTTTGACTAAAGAACATCAACGAAAGAAAGATAAGAATCAATGGCTGTGTTGATAGCCAACAACTGATGTCTTGATGATCAAAAGTGACAACTAATGGCTATCCAGACCGGATGATTTGCCTTTTAATGGTTGGACTGTGACGCCACCCAGCTCGACAAATCTTAGAAGACTTAGATATTTTTAAATACTAGATGAAAACTGATGGATGGGAGTTCATTGGCTGTGTTAGCTTCTTCTCTTTCCTAAAAAACCCTAGAGTGGCGATAGAAGGTGATTGCTGAGGCAATTCTTAGGACGATGTCCAGGAAGAAATAGAGTAGTGATGGAAATGTATTGCTTTGAATTAGTTTTGTTTGATAAGTAATATGAGTTGTTAAGCCGATGGTTCAAAATTGAAGGTTTACATACATCTATATTGAAGGTTTTCCCTTAGTTGATAAAACAATGGTTTTGCATTGATGGCTGATAGTGTAGTCACCTAGCGATGACTTTCTACTAAGCGATGACTTTCTACTAAGTGTCAATCAAAGGTTCTATCTACTGAAGCTTTGTTGGAGTTCATATTCCAATGGTTTAACAGGATGTGCCTTCTGAAGGTTTTGGTTGGGTACCACCAACTGAAGGCTAGCCTGGAGAGCGTCTATTGATGGTTTGACTAAAGAACATCAACCAAAGAAAGATAAGAATCGATGACTGTGTTGATAGCCAACAAATGATGTCTTGACGATCAAAAGTGACAACTAATGGGTATCCAGACCGAATGATTTGCCTTTTAATGGTTGGACTGTGACGCCACCCAGCTCGACAAATCTTAGAAGACTTAGATATTTTTAAATACTAGATGAAAACTGATGGATGAGAGTTCATTGGTTGTGTTAGCTTCTTCTCTTTCCTGAAAAACCCTAGAGTGGCGATAGAAGGTGATTGTTGAGGCAATTCTTAGGACGATGTCCAGGAAGAAATAGAGTAGTGATGGAAATTGATTGCTTTGAATTAGATTTGTTTGATAAGTAATATTTAACTGTAGATTCTTCTTCTTTCCATGTTTTCTTTTGTCGACATCTCAGTTTCAGTAATAGAAGGTTTTGTTTGACTTTCGTTCTTCATCTTCTACCTCCAACAAACTTCTTTTGAGTTTGTCCACCTTCTGACAAGTTGATTAGAGTTGGTTTTTGAGGTTTCGAGTTTAGATTGAGATTTTAGAGTAAGGTCCACAACATGTCAAGTTTACACACCATATCAGTAAGCTAAAGCGTATATAAGTCAGTGGAAAATTACCTTTAAACATTGATTTAACAGAAATCAAGTTTTAAATTATCAATTTTAGGTGTTGATTTGTCTATTTGAGAATGATTTGTAGTTGATAAGTTTCTATGGGACTTTATTTAAGTAATTAACTGTTCAACATGCTTATGATGCTTAAGAAGTTTCAAGGAACAACTCAGATTGTGATTATTAGTATGCACATATAATATTAGAACACATTCTTTATGAAGTCTAGTGAATTATTCCTTGTCAAAAATTTAGCAAGATAAAGGAGAAATCCTAAATACAAAGATAAGATAAGATTAATAAGATGATATATCTAGTTTATGGAAATTAAAGATTCATTACACATTAGATGCCCGAAACACTGTAGATTTCCTATGGAGGTATGCACCGCAGTAGAGAAAATGTGCATACTAACTGGCATAGTCCAGGATGTGGTAGTAGGAGTGTACCAGAGGGGTACGAGGGTCTAAGGACAGTGAGGATGGACTCCTTAAAAACAGTAAGGGTGTCTAAAATTAACTAGATATTCTGGTAGTACCCATTATAGTTCAGTTACTTCAGTTAATACTTAGTGAGTCAGTCCTTGGGGAACCACTGGACTAGGCAATTTTAACCATAGTGGTTTTGACTCTCTGCATGAGTAACAAGGTTTAGAAGAGGAGTCCAAAAATTTGAGCACTCCCACTACCAGTTGAGGTCAGACGTTTAGAGGCCCATTGCACACCAGGTAGCTAGTTAGTAGACTTAAGAGTCTTGAGTCTACTCTCAGTCTTGTATAATGAGATTGCAACTTATTGAAATAGTTCCACATGTTGTGGTACACTTCATGTGGGTTCATGTCATAATTAAAGGCACACATAATAAATGGATTAAAAGATTTGCACTGCAACATGTGGAAGTATCGCAGCAAGCTATGATCTCACCATATAAGACTTAGAGTAGACTCAGGACTCTAAGTCTACTAACTAGCTACCTGGTCTACAACGGACCTCGACAAATAGCTTGCTGCAATACTTCCACGTATTGGGGGCTTAATTTTTTTATGTTCTTAGATATTGATCGAAGTATCAGTGGTGTGCATATTTTATATATACTTTTCACCCACTTCTACACACACTTTCAATCCAAATTGTATATCTTTTTGCCTCTAATCATACTTGATTTCCAATCTTTTTAGTAGTTTTACTCATCTCATGTTTGTGATCATATTTACATGAATATGATGGGAAAATGGGGCCAATCCAACTAAAATCCGAGCCGAGTTGGAGTCCCCAAGAGTTTGCATACTTGACGGAGTTCTTATTGAAGATTTTGAAGAGAACACGTCGTGTGTTAAATATCACATGTCGTCTGAGTTTATAGATGATCATGCTCCCCCCTGAAGAGCAGTGATACAGAGTGTCTCCATAATGACACCACAAAGCCGCACTGTTTAAAAGCTATCTCCAAAAGTTTTGTTAAGATACATGTCGTGTATTTATTACTACACGCGGTGTCTGACCCCACCTGATATGCCCAAAAATCAACTGACTTCCAGATACATGACCTGTACTCAACTTTAAACACTGTATACACCTAGAGAAGGGCGGTTTTAACATTAGTTACACATGGCAACATGTTGTATCTCCCTTAGTACACATCATGTCCCCGCAAATTTTCATAGATTTTGAAAACAATTGTCCCTCATTTTAAAATGAGGACACATTGTTACGACCCCCTCTCCTGTTAACCCCCTAAAAAGGAAGACCTAAAGGGAAACAACCATAACCGTAATTCTGAGATCAATATTAGCAAGTAACCCAATAATAATCAACAAATTTCATTATATGGGAAAGAATTTGATACAAAGATAATCTATTCTCAAGGGAGTTACATGGAATGTAAACATAGAGTTTACAACTAAAATAAATTCTAACGAGCTATAATCCTCCCTATTTGAATTTAAGTTTCCTTTCTTCTTGGTGCCATCTTCTTGCAAGTCCTTCATTTGTGTTATCAGTAGTTTAACCTAAAATGCCATGAAACAAAATGATGATTAGTATATTTCTATATCAGTATGTCAAGGAAAAACAATATGCACATGTATGTGTAACAACATAATAAACCATATTTGCAATCAACAAAATAAACAAAACACCATTTGATTTCTTAACTTCTCAACCCTTAAGCTCTGTGGCATACCCACTCATTGGGAGCACTCAATTTTACCATACTCACTCTTTGGGAGTATTACTTTGATCTACCTACTCACTGGCGGTGATTTTTATCTATACCCGCTCACTGGGGGTATTCATGATCTTATACTCACTCTCTGGAAGTATTTATTAGTCAACCCACTCTTTGGGAGTGCTTTCCATAGTTGTCATGCATGCATTTTAAGCAAAGACATTATTTTGGGATTGAGAAGGTTATTTATATATACAATAATAGTCATATATGCTTTATAGATTGCAAGAACCAAATAAACAAACAAGTAGTTAATTTGTAATCCATTCTAAAAATCCTCGAGAAAACCACAAAAGTCAGTTAAGTCGAGGAGTCATAGGTGTAACGACATACCTTTCTTAGATAACTTGATGTCCAAGCAAAAGGCAACAAAAGCAACCAATCAAGCAACTATCTTGCAAATAAGGCATAATACCCATGTATTATTATTTTATCCAAAATCTATCATTAAGACTGACTTGGGGTACAAGTTAGGGTTTTGGGGTCAAATTAGGGTTTCATTAGGGATTTTGCTTTACAACTTGTTACTTTTAATGCCCTTTTGGTTTTCAAACCCTAATTTTATCATCATATGCATTTTAATTCAAGAAAACCCTAATTTGACAATTTATGAATTATTATCTCAAATTAGATCCAAGATACCCTTTTATCCAAAAAGATCAATCTATGAGTATTAAGATCAATTGAACATATTAGGACCATCAAAACCTAGCAATTAGGGGTTTTACACATTAAACACATCAAAGTTGGTAACCTTCGACACTTTTTGAATTATAGAAATAACTAGGTCTTGGAACTATTTTTATTGCATTCCTTCCATTTTTATGATAAAAAAGCACTACTTTTTTATATTTATCGGCCAAAGGATGGATTGTTAGTGAATTATACAAGATTCAGTAATTTCTTTGATTTTTTTGACCAAAGGGGTGAGTAGTAACATAAATTGGAAATTTGTTGGCTATTGGATTGCATGTCTTCATTGACCAGAGTGGAGGTCACACAATCGAGGTTTGGTGTGCCCACTCACCTTGATTTGAGTCACAATGAAGCTAGGCTGTTGATTTCTCTTGCCGATCCACGGTGGAACTTGATCCTATGGTCCTCCGTTCTCCCCCTTCTTCATTCTAAAGTTTTGCACACAACAACACCACAATGGAAGAACTCAATGGAGGAAAGTAAATTGATACAAGGAGAGAGGTTTGTGAGTCAGAGAGTGGTCACTGACAACCCCGAACTTTAGGCAAACCATCTTTGTATAGGGGAGGGACGTGAGATTTAGGGTTTTTGATTCCTAGTTGAGAGTGAACTGATGACGATGATTCCTTTTTGGTATATAGGTCATATCCTCACTTGAAGTTAATGCATTTACAGTTCAATTTCTCGAGATGAATGTAAGAATCCACTTATTTTGCAAAGATGTGGATCACAGAGCAATACATGAGTCTCCAAATCTTCATGTGTACAAGTCACTTTCCCAATCTGACGTGAGGTAGGTGACGAGGCATGAAGTGTCAGATCTTGATTTGAAGTCATAGTTGCACATGAGGATCAAAGGGGTCGGACCCTTAATTCCCATTTCAATTATATTTGTGACATTTAACATATATTCCTATTAACTCACACACTTTATGATTTCTAAAAAAATGCATATCTCTCCCTCTCATAATCCTTTTAATCTCAAATTTTGGAGGAAAGTTTTTAATGAATTTATTCAATTGTGGGCAAGCTTTGAGATCAAAACTCAAAAATAAAAGATACTTTTCTTAATCTCCGATTTTATCTTTTATCTCATTATTTAAAGTATTAAAGAAATGCTTTTCTCTTTCTATTTTTTCTGTATTCTTTATTTTGATTACTTTTCTCATTAGGAACCATGCAAAAATGAAACCAACCATTAGTGGCTTTTCACACCATTTTTCTAGAAAATTTCACACAATTCCACATGTAAAACATCAATTATCTATTTTTCTTTGGAAACACATTCATTATTGATTTCCCCCCCATATTGAACATTGAATTATTGGAAGGCAGTAGAACCACAAAAATCCTTGCAGTGGTGATTTTGCAAATCAAACCCATACTTATACAAACAAGGCATAGAAATCACTTATTATTTCACCATTTCAAGTCAAACAAGTGTAAAACTATATGAAAAACTAGGTTATAACATCCTATCCATCTAATAGGAATTTTGTCCTCAAAGTTCAACTAATCATACAAGAATTGTAGGATGAGTCTTCTCCATGTCTATCTTTAGCTCCCATGTTTCTTCATCCTCTCCATGGTGCTTCCAAAGAACCTTTACCATCTCAATCATTTTATTTTTGAGTTCTTTCACCTTATCCAATACCTTCATAGATGACTCAAGATATGTCAATCTCCCTTAAGTTCAATAGGTTCAATATTCAGCATGTGGGCAAGATCCTTCACATAGCGCTTCAGATTGGACACATGGAACACATCATGCATCATACTATATTTTGGCAGGAAGGCCAAATGATAAGAAACTTTGCCAATCCATTCTAGAATCTCAAATAGACCCACATATCAATGACTCAGTTTTCCTCTGTTCTTAGCTATAGCTCAGAGGGGTCAGATTTTCAGAAACACATGTTTACCTGTAGTGAAGTACAAATCAGTCCACTTCGCACCAGCATACAACTTTTGTTGATCCTGAGCTCTCTTTAACCTTTGTTTGGTCAAAGCAAATTTATCAACATACAACTATAATTCTTCTAACCAGAGCAAGGTACTCTCACCAACATCATCCCAGTGAAGCAGTGGCCAACACAGACTCTCATATAGAGCTTCATACGAAGGCATCCCGATATTGGCTTTGTAGCTATTATTATAGACAAACTCAGCTAAGGGTAGGTATTGCTCCCATGATCCACCCCAATCGAGGACACATGCTCTCAATAGATCTTCTAATGTCTGAATCATCCTTTTTGACTAGCCATCAATTTGGGGGTGATATGTTGTACTGAACTTTAGTCTCGTACCGAGTTCCTCTTGAACTTGTTTCCACAATTTTGATGTGAATTTAGGGTCACAATCAGAAATAATTGAACATGGAACACCATGTAAACAAACTATTTCTTTGATATACAACTTCTCTAGGTATGACACCTTGGCAATAACCTTTAAGGCTAGTAAGTGTGTTGAGTTGGTTAGGTAGACTACCACGACCCATATATCATCATGTCTTTTTCTTATCTTAGGAAGACCCACTCTAAAATCCATAGTGATTTGATCCCATTTCCACTCAGGTATCTCAATCGATTACAATAATTCATCGGGTTGTTGGTGTTTGACCTTCACCATTTGGCATCTAATACAATTAGACACATATGTTGTTATGTTTCTCTTCATTCCAGGCCACCATAAGTATCATTGTAGATCTTTAAAAATCTTGGTTGCACCGTGGTGCACTGTGTACTTCGATCCATGTTCCTCTTAAAAGATGTGAGCCTTTAAAGTTGAATCCTCAAGAACCCAAATTCAACTTTTGTATCAGATTCTACCATCAACACCTACTGAGAGGAGCGTTTGAGGTTTCTCTATCAAACTTTTCGTCTTTTCTACCTCTAGGCTGGCTAGCTAGGCAGCTAACAACTCGATCCGCAATTTCAATTTTATCTGAATATTAGCCAAATGGATTCAGTCTTCTAATGGATATAGAGTACATATATAGAACTCCTCCAACTCTCTCCACTGAGTGGATAATGTAATTGCACTTCCGAGTTCTTTCCGACTAAGGGCATCTACTACCACATTACCTTTTCCTGGGTGGTAGGTGATGGTGAAATCATAGTCTTTCATGTACTCCATCCATCGTCTTTGTCTTAAGTTTAGGTCCTTCTAAGTTAGGAGATACTTCAATCATGTATGGTTGGTGAGAATTTCAAAGGTATCTTCATATAGATAATGTCACTAGATCTTTAGGGCATGAATAATTGCCACTAACTCTAAATCATGTGTTGGACAGTTTACTTTGTTTGGCTTGAGCTGTCTTGAGTCATAGGCAACAACATGTTTATTATGATCTAGCACACATCCAAGTCCCATCTTTGAGGCGTCTGTGAAGATTATGAATCCTTAATTGCCCGAAGGTAGAGACAACATAGGTGTTGAGGTTAGATTTTCAACCCCTGGAATCGTGCTTCACACAAGTCAGACCATACAAACTTCTCATCCTTTTAGGTAAGCTTAGTGAGGGGCAAAGTAGTCTTTGAGAAATCCTTGATGAATCGTCGGTAGTACCTAACCAATCTCAGGAAGCTGGGAATCTCAGAAGGGTTCTTTGGTGCTGGCCAATCACGTACAACTGACACCTTGGAATGATCCAATGAGATGGTCCCTCTGAATATAATGTGTCCAAGGAACATGGCACAGTCTATCCAAAATTTGCATTTCAAGATTTTTCCATAGAACTTTTGCTTTCTCAGGATATCAAGGAATCTAGCAAGGTGGTCATGGTGTTGTTCAAGGTCATCTGACTAAACCAAGATGTCATCAATGAACTCTATGACAAAGGATTCAAGGAAAGGTTGGAACACATTGTTCATAAGGTTAATAAACACACTCAGGGCATTAGACAACCTAAAAGGTGTGACTAAAAACTCATAATGGCCATAGTGGGTTCGAAAGGTGATTTTTGGAATATCCTCTTTCTTAACCCTCAAGTGGTGGTATCTTGATATCAAATCAATTTTTGAGAAAACATGAGCTGACTTGAGCTGGTCAAATAAGTCATCTATATAGGGTAGAGGATACTTATTCTTAATAGTATCTTGATTTATCATTGTATAGTCTATGCACATACAAAGTGATTTGTCCTTCTTTTTCACAAAGAGGACCGATGCTCCCATGGAGAAGTGCTAGGCCGGATGAATCCTTTGTCTAGTGTTCCTGTAGTTGCTTTTTCATCTCAAGTAACTCAGTGGGGGCCATCCTATAAGGTGCTCTAGAAATGGGGTTGGTCACAGGAGCTAATTCTATTTAGAAGTCCACTTCTCTCTCTGGAGGTATGCTAGGCAAATCATCTAGGAACATGTCTGTATAATCTCTGACTACCTCTATTTCCTCTAAAGGCCGCACCTTAGGTTCCGACTTGGTAACCACTACTAGGAATGCATGACAACCCTTGGCTATCATCTGCTTTGCCTTCATGGCTGACACATACATGCTCATGGTTGCATCCTTCCTACCCCTAATGGGAAAGGGTCGGTGACCTAGTCTCTCTATTCTTATTTTATTTTCCTTACAATCTATTTTTGCATTATAAGTATGAATCCAATCCATGCCAATTATTACATCAAAGTCATTCATATAGAGGAGGATAAAATCTGTAAAGAGTTCATTATTCGTATATTTAAGAGGTATGACCAATGTCCTCAAGAGAGATGAAAAGATTTGACCACTAAGAGTATTGACTTCTAAAACATATCCTAAATCCATGAAATCTAGACAAAGCATAGTTGCGATATTTCTTAAAATAAAAGTATTGGTAGAGAATCAAACTCAAACAAAGTTTTTACATTTTGTCCCATTTCATCAACTAGGTCAACATTGGATTCATGACAATCAAACTACTATGCATTTCATATTAAACTATAGGAGAAGAGCTCTAGGTGAGGTTACCCTCTATCATACAACCGACATTCACTTAAGCCTCTTGATTTTCAATAGCAAAGACTCATGCTTGTCAATGCTCTTCTACAACTGAAGCCATTCTTGGTGGGATGGTAGCTACCGGCTGTACTGCTGCTACTGCTTGTGCCACTACTGGTTCCCAACCTGGTGGAGGAGGGAGGGGGCAGTTGACCATGAAGTGTCCCTCCCGATGATATCAAAATCACACTCGCTTCTCATAGCGAGACTTTCCAGGGTGCCTCTTCTTATAGTTTCAAAACTCAGGATGATAATTCTCGTCACAGGGCTTTCCCTTTCCTCCATTCCTTCCTTTACTATTGTTCCATCCCTACCGTTTTCTGTGATCATTCCTTGGGGCGGAGACACCTTCAGTGAACCCTAGGTATCCTTTAGGTGGGTTACATGTAGGTATGACTATCTTATCCATGTCTAGGGAAAAGTTGAGGGCCTCAATGAAGCCTAAAGGTTTACTTGCCATTACATGAGGCTTGACCAGAGGGTGCATGTGCTCCACAAAATGTTCCACTTGGCAGTCTTTAGTCTTCAGTCATCTTGTATCTGAAATGCTCCAGGAGGTGAAACTTACGAGTGAAATTTGTAAGTTGCATGTTGCCTTGGTAAAGGAACATGAACTACTTTTCCTTCTCATTCTTGTCAAGGGTAGGTCGGAACCTCGTATAGAAGATAGTATAAAAGTCTGTCCATGCAAATGGCTCCTCGTTTAGATCTTGGACCATGATATGATTCTCCCATCATAATTTTATTGCTCCTTCAAGTAGGTGAGTGGAAAAGAGAACCTTTTGTTTGACCGCATCTCCAAAATATGGAAGCCATTCTCTACTACCAAGAGCTTGGCATATGCTTTTTCAACCACCTCGGTCTTATCTTCACAAAGAACTTTTTCTATATTTAGCTTCTCAAAATCCATAATGGTGGGTCCAAGATGAGGGCGAACAGGTAGTGGTGCACCATTCTCATCTCTGGGGATATCCTTAAGGGCAAAGACACTAATGGCCTCAGTGACCTTCTTTTGTTGCTCCATCCAGACTGCATTAGGGGTGTGAACAACCACTTTCCCAATTGCGGGTCCAGGAGCAGCATCGTGGTCCTCCTTGGGCTTGTCCTTGTCTTCTGGCATGGTTTCACCTTTGTGGTCAGCTTCAGGTTTCGGGATGTGAAGAGGACAGGCTTAGGCTTGGGGCCTTTTTCCTCAGAGGCCTCTTCTGACATCTTATGCTTCTTGGAGGACATAGCCTTCCTCTTCTTTTCTAAGGACCTCCTCTTCCTACGGGAGGACCTACTCATGGGGCTATCCTGGGGAGTGCCAAATGTGGATGGCAGTATTCTTGGTACGGGCCATGATGGTCCACATAAACAAATAATTAACCATAGTTTTAGCTTTAGGGCATTAAAGCATTATAAATTATATCCATGACATCTTGGTTACATGCATTTTATGATTTGTCAGAGGATGACTTAACCCTAACACCCATAACCCTAATGTTTCAGAGGTGGTAGAGGAAACAACTTCCAGGCCCCTAGGGTTTTGTGAGTGAAGTAAGCGGGGTAGAGAAGGTTTGAAAATTAGATGAGAAGAAATCCTAGAGATATTTATTTCAAGTAAAATTCTTTGACTTAGGCCAGACAGGATGCACAGGTCTGGGATTCCTCATAAACTAGCGATGCGAATGAAATTTTTTCCAGCCTATAGATCATGGTCCCTTCTAGATATTATCATCTTTAGAAAGTACTCTTAATAATTCCCTTGGGCTCTACAAAGTTTTTATGAAATCAGTTAACTATTAAAGATTAAATGGTAATCCTGGGGTCTAATTCCAAATGCCACAACCTCCTCCCCCTTTTATCCCCTTAAAAAGGAAGACCGAAAAGGCAAGGGACATAATCATAATTCTAAGATCAAGATTATCAACTAACAAATAATAATCAAGAAATTTCATTATATGGAAAAGAGTTTGATACAAAGATAACCTCTCCTCAAGGGAATTACATGGAATGTAAATCTAAAGTTTGCAACAGAAACAAATTCTAACATACTATAACCCTCCATATATGAATTTAAGTTTCCTTTCTTCTTGGTTCCATCTTCTTACAAGTACATCTTTCGAGTTATTAGTAGTTTAAGCTAAAATGACGTGAAACAAAATGACAATCAGTATATTTCTATGCTGGTATGTGGGGGAAACACAATATGCACATACTTGTGTAACAAAATAGTCATCCATATTTGGAATTAATAAAATAATCAAAACACTTTTTGATTTCTTAACTTCTCAATCCTTAATCTCTATGGCATACCCACTCACTAGGGCACCCAATTTTACCATACTCACTCTTTGGGAGCATTACTTTGATCTACCCACTCATCGAGGGTGATTTCCATCTATACCCACTCACTAGGAGTATGCATGATCTTATACTCACTCTCTAGGAGTATTTATTAGTCAACCCACTCTTTGGGGTTGCTTTCCATAATTATTATGCATGCATTTAAAGCAAAGATATTATTGTGGGATTGATCAAGTTATTTCTATATAATGTGATACTCAAATGGGCTTTATAGATTGCAGGAAGTAAATAAATAAGCAAGCAGTTAATTTGCAATCCATTCAAAAAATCCTCTAGAAAATCAAGGAAGTCGTCAAGTAGTCATAGGTGCAACCACATACCTTTCTCATAAGTAACTTGATTTCAAAGAAAAAGGCAACAAAAGCAACCAATCAATCAACTATCCCAAAAATAAGGCATAATACCCATGTTTTGTTATTTTATTTTAAATCTACAATTAATACTGACTTGGGGTCAAAGTTAGGGTTTTGGGGTCAAATTAGGGTTTTTGCTTTCCAAATCTTAATTTTTACTTTTAATGCCCCTCTAGTTTGCAAACCCTAATGTTATAATTGTATGCATTTTTAACTCAAGAGAACCCTAATTTGCCAATTTATGAATTACTAATCTCAAATTAGATCCAAGATACCCTTTTATCCAAAAAGATCAATCGTTGACTATTAAGATTGATTGAACATATTAAGACCATCAAAACTTAGAAATTAATATTTTTAAACATTAAATGCATTAAAGTTGGTAACCTTAGACACCTTTTGAATAAAAGGCAAAATTAGATTTTGGAACTATTTTTATTACATTGCTTGCATTTTTTGATCAAAAATCACTACTTGATTGTATTTTTCGAGTAAAGGATGGATTCCTAGTGAATTATTCTAGATTATTACCTTAAATTGAAAATTTGTCAATTTTTAGATCGTGGGTCTTCGCTGGACAGAGTGGCAATCACACAGTTGGGTTTAAGACTCACCCCGATATGAGTCATAATGAAGCTAGGCCGTTGATTTCTCTTGTCAGCCCACAGTGGAACTTGGTCCTACGGTCCTCTGCTCTCTCGCTTCTATGTTCTCAAGTCTTGCACATGGCAGTGCTGTGCAAAAATAACTCACTGGAGAAAAGTAAATCAAAAGAGGGAGAGAGGTTTACGAGTTAGAGAGTGGCCACTAGCAATACAGGGCCTTAGGAGAACCCAATAGGGGTTCTTTATATAGGGGAGGGACGTGAGATTTAGGGTTTTTGATTCTTAGTTGAAAGCAGACCAATAGTGATGATTCACTTTCATTCTATAAGTATATCCTTGCTTGAAGTTAATGTATTTCCAATTCAGTTTCCTAAGACAAATCTAATGGTCTGCTTATTTTGTGAAGATGTGGATCATATAGCAAGATATGATTCGCCAAATCTTCATGTGTACATGCTACTTTCACAATCTGAAGCGGGATAGGCAACAATGCATGAAGTGTTGGATCTTGATCTCATGGTCATTACCTCAAGAGAGTATCAAATGGGTCAGCCCCTTGATTCCCAATTCAATTATATGCATGACATTTAATATATATTCCTATTATTTTACACACTTTATGGTTTCTAAAAAATTATATCTCTCACTATATTAATCCTTCTAATCTCATGTTTTGGATGAAAGTTTTTAATGACTTTATCCAAGTGTGGGTGAGGTTTCAGACCAAAACTTGAAAATAAAAGACATTTGTCTTAATCTCCAAGTTTTCTCTTTTATCTCATATTTTAAATTATCAAATAAATCCTTTTCTTTTTCTATTTTTTCATATTCTTTATTTTTATTACTTTTCTCATTAGGAACCATGTGAAAGTGACACCAAACCATTAGTGGCCTTTAACACCACTTTTCTAGAAAATTCCACATAATTGCACATGTAAACATCAATTATTTTTTTTGAAAACATATTTATTATTTGATTTTCTTTCTTTTCCCTAGATTGATCATTGGATTATTAGAAGACCATAGAACCATGAAAATCCTTGCAATGGTGATTTTGCAAATCAAACCCATACATTTACAAATAAGGCATAGAAATCACTTATTGTTTCATCATTTAAAATCAAACAAGTGTAAAACTATATGAAAAACACATTATAACACACATATATGAGACAGTTATCTCTCATCATTTTGAAACATATTCAATCAGAGAACAATCTAGAGTTGAGGAAGGGCGATTTTGGAGTGGAAGAAGAAGTTACTTGAGAGAGAACCCCCATTCTTCTCCATTTTTCTTCAACGATTGTACCAGGAGTTTCTCCTCCTCATTCAGACCTCTTGGGAGAGAAGTTTGCTGAAGAATAAGCACCAGTGTGGGAGGAATTTTGTCTCCAAGTCAAAGTTCTACCTAGTTCTTTCTCATTCCTTGGATTTCTTTTATTTTTCTCTTCTCTAGTCATGTTTAACTCTGAAATATGTAGCATTTGCTTGTGTTTCACCGCCATGGATGAGTAATTTTCCTTTTATTCAGTGTGGGAGATTAGCTCGCATGTCATTTGTTGTTCCAAGATATTCCATGGTGTTTTCATGCTTGTATGCACTACTGGCCATCTTGCTTACATGCTTTATCATTCTTTATGTGATCTGGGAGGATATGTAGAGAAGTAGGGAGTAAATATCTTGGCAATGTATCCTTGACCACGGGAGTGGCTTGGATTATATTGAGGATCTAAGGTTGTATTTCAAGTCTTTGCATAAATATGAGAGTACTATGTGGAGATTAGAATTGTCTCATATCAATCGGGAGGTGTGTGATGAAAACAACCTACTTGCATGTTAATTAGTATGCTAATTTTCATGGTTATGTGTGGGTAATGACACAGAGGTGAAATACCATAACCAAGATCCTTTAAATCTGATCTATATCTCAATTTAAGAAATTAATGTTTCATGTTTCTTAGAATTGCAAAATAGTTTAGCTATAATTCAAACCAATCTTAGTAAGATGTTATAGATTGTTGAAAGATTAACATGCTTTTGACTAGTTGTGCCGTGCTCCTTGGACGATCTCGAACATAGTACAAACACCCATACACTTGTAGAGTAGTGCTTGAGTTAAAAATATTAAAACTTGTGCACATGTCTAACAAGTTTTTGACACCATTGCCGGGGAGCATTGGTATTTTTCTATTAGAGTAAGAAGTGTTAATTAGTAAATGAGACTAGATCACTCACTCTCCTATTTTGTCATTCCATCATCATTCATATCATCTATCATATCTTTAATTGTTTGTTAAGTGTTCTCAGTACTTGTGAATTTGTGTGACTGTATTTGGCGTTTGAAACGTGGTGTTCAACCATCTTCATTCTTAGACCTAGAGATTGATTACACCTTAAGCATCCATAGACAATCAAGGAGGAGTAAAGACTATTCAATCTTGGGAGACTCACAACCATCATCACTTCATTCTCCACTGCCATCTTCACCCGAAAGCTAAGAACCAATCATGGAAGATGACCATCCTCTCGAGGACTTCATTGTTCTCGCAACCACAAACATACATGGGGCTATCAACAGCCCGCAGATTGAGGCAAAAAACTTCTCAATCAGCCTGATAATAATGCAAACGATTCAACATTATCTTTTTTGAGGGAATCCTATGGAAGATACCAATCTTCATGTAGATAAATTTGTGCAATATATGAGCTTTCAAGATTAATGGCATTGATCATGATGGTATACACCTACTTTTGTTCCCATTTTATCTTAGGGATAGAGCCAAGGCATGGCTCTCTTCTTTGCCAAGGAACTCCATCAGTAGTTGGAATGAAGTCCTTAAAGCTTTCATAGCTAAGTAGTTTCCACCAAGAAAGACGACTCAGTTGAGAAGCCAACTGACCAACTTCGCAAAGGGATGCAGAAACCTTATATGAAATGCGGGAAATGTTCAAGGACCTCCAACATCTTTGTCCTCACCATGGTCCCTACAACTGGTTGCTTCCTCAGACTTTCTATAACGGGCTTTATTATAATGTAAGGATGTCTATAGGCACAACAACCAATGGGGCTTTAATAAATAAGTCCTATAGAAAAGCCTATGATATAATAGAAGAATGGAAACTAACCATTTCCAATGAATTTCTGAGAGGAATAATCAACCTTCCTCATCATGTAATGCTTTAGGGAAGCAAGCCGACATCCATGTTTGTGTTGACTTGATTTCTTCCAAGTTATATTCCCTCACACAAAAGTTTGAGAGGTTGAGTGCTCAACTGATTCGACCACTACACGTGATATATGATGCAAATGAAGCCATGGGACTAAATTCTTCAAGCTACCCTTCTTTTATCACATATGAGAAGACTGTAGAGCAATGCAATGTAGCATGAAGTTTTGGAAACAAACATCCCAACAATTCATATTCCAATACATATAATCCAGGTTGGCGTGATCATCCAAACTTCTCCTACCTCAACAACAATTCTCAAAATCCTCAACAATCTCAAGGACAACAAAAATTGCACTTGGGGAGTAGGCCACCAATGGCAAACAATCCACCAATATTCAACAACAATGTCATTAGAGACTTCAACCAACAACAACAACTAAAGTCCAACTTGGAATCTCTTCTTCAAGGTTTCATTTCAGATCAAATGAAACAAAATGAGGAATTCTGCTAACATGGTCAGCTTATGAAAGATTCCATCCAACAACTTTTTTCAAAGTGTATGACATTAATGCTCATACAAATATGTTGGAAAACCAGATTCCACAACAAGCTCTTGCTAATCAAAGAACATCTGAGTGATTAGAGGATCATCACCACTTCAAAGAGGAAATCTGAAGAAGTTATCGACATAATTATAGAGGAGACAACTGAGAACCAAAGGAAGAAGATTGTTGGAAATTCACAACAAGGTGATTCTTTTTGCAAGCCTAATGCTCATTTCCCTCACAGGGTTGCCAACACAAAACATGATCCTAAATTCAACAAGTTTATGCACATTTTGAACAAGTTGTATGTAAACCTTCCTTTAGTTGAAGTCACTGCTAAAATGTCTTCTTATGCCAAGTGCCTAAAGGATACTCTAACAAGGATAAGGAGGCCCGACCAAGCTAAAATAGTGATGCTATCTGGAAGAATAAGTTCTATCATTCAGAATCGTTTGTTGAAGAAACTTGATGATCTAAGTGCGTTAACTCTCCCATGCAAAATTGGAGAATCAACTTTTCACAAAGGCTTGGTTGATCATGGTGCTAGTATTATCTTGAACTTTTTCCCTATGGCAAAAGTTAGATTTGGGAGATTTAAAACCCAGCTCAATGACAATAAATTTATCTGATCTATTAATTAAATATCCTAGCGGGATTATTGAAGACAACCCTATGTTGATAGGGAAGTTCTAAATTCCTTGTGACTTTGTAGTCTTAGACATGCATGAAGATCTGGAAAATTCAATCCTTTTTGGGGGACCAACTCTCATGACTGCAGGATGTATTTTAGATGTGAGAGAAGGGAAACTGATTGTTAGAGTTGGATAGGGAGCTCTAATATTTTTTGTTTATGATGCTATGATGGCATCCAACACTAAAGAACGTCTCTATTTGATAGATAACATTTATACTTGCTAGAGGAAGACAAGAACATTGTTGAACAAGTTTTTTGTGATCATGAACATGAATAAGACAAAGAACACTTGATGATTGTTCCTAATGAAGAAAATTATTAAGCGGCTTCAACTCATCATACAATGAAGTATCAATTGAGGAGGAGGCAAGAGGCACCACTACACTAGAAAAATGGTATAACTTAAACCCCTTCAACCGGGGTTTAGGTATGCTTTCTTGGACCCAAATTTCTCTTCTTCTGCCATCATAAATGTTGATTTGACTCAAGAACAAGAGAATAAGTTGTTGAAAGAACTTATACTATACAAAATGTGATAGTATATTCTATTAATGATATGAAAGGAATTAATCCTTCCATTTATATGCACCGCATAGCCTTGGAATAAGATGCAAAGCCATGCATAGAACCACCAACAAGGCCAAATCAAAACATGATGAAAGTTGTTAAGAAAGAAATATTGAAGTTAAAAGATGTAGGAATAATTTATCATACCAGTAATATCCCATGGGTAAGTGCCATACATGTTGTACCTAAAAAGGGAGGAACCACTGTAACAAAAGGGGACAACAATGAACTAATTCAAACAAGGGTTGTAACTGGGTGGTGAATGTGCATTGATTATAGAAAACTAAATTAAACCCCAAGAAAGAACCATTTCCCTCTACCTTTTATTGACTTAATGTTGGAGATACATGCTAATAATTCTTATTTTTTCTATTTAGATGAGTATTATGAATTTTTCTAGATTCCTATTTATCTGTTGGATCAAGAAAAAACAACGTTCACATGCATTTAAGGGACACATGCTACAGGAGAATTCCTTTTGGGCTATGTAACACACCCATCACTTTCTAAAGATGCATGATGGCCATATTTTCTTATTTCATAGAAAAGATTATGGAAAATTTTATCCATGATTTCAGTGTTTATGGCAATTCCTTTTTTGGCTGCTTGTCAAACCTAACCAAAGTTTTGAAGCAATCTAAGCAGGTCAACCGCATGCTCAATTGGGAAAAGTGGCCTTTTATGGAGCAATAAGGGGTTGTACTTGGTCATATCATTTCAAGCAAAGGGATTGAAGTTGATAAAGAAATGTAGAAACCATTGAGAAGATGTCAACTCCAACCACAATGAAAGAAGTTTTAAGTTTTGGGACATGCAAGGTTCTATCTAATATTCATTAAAGATTTTTCAAATATTACAAAGCCTCTCCACTCCTTGTTAGAAAAAGATGTGGAATTCATATTCAGTGAAGATTGCAAAACAACCTTCCAAAGATTGAAAATGCCCTCATCTTAGCCCCTATCATTCAAGCACCAGACTGGAGTGCTCCATTTGAAATAATGTGTAATGCCAGTGACTACGCCATAGGGGAAGTTTTAGGAAAAAGATGAGATAACAAGCTTCATGCCATTCATTATGTAAGCAAAACCTTAGATGATGCTCAAATCAATTACGACACTACAGAAAAGGTGATGCTTCCCATAGTCTATACCTTTGACAAATTCCAACAATATCTTATGGGGTCCAAAGTCATTGCCTATATAGATTATTCTGCAATTAGATATCACATGAGAAAGAAGGATGCTAAAGCTCATATGATCTATTGGATATTGTTTCTACAAGAATTTGATTTGGAAATCAAAGAATAGAAGAGGACATAGAACAATGTAGCTGATCATCTTTCACATCTCTCCACAAGTGCCAAAGACAATATCCCTATTGATGAGAAGTTGTATGACGTGAACTAAAATATAACACCATGATTTTCACTTTGCAAATTATCTAGCCACTGGATGCTTTCCTCCAAAAATTACTTATCAACAAAAAAAGAAGTTCCTTCATGATTTGAAATTTTACTATTGGAATGATCCACTTATATATAAACAATGTGCAAATGGTCTGATTTGTGGAGATGCATTCCGAATGACATGATCTCGAGTGTGATTTTAGAATGTTATTCCTCTGCCAATGGAGGACATTTTGGAGACAAGACTTCAACCAAAATTTTATAGACAAGTTTTTATTGGCCAACTCAATTTCTGGATGTGCATGTATTTGTTAAAGCACATGATAGGTGTTAAAGATCAGAAGTAATTTCAAAGAAGTATGAGATGCCACTAAATTGAATCCTAGAGATCGAACTATTTGATGTATGGGGCATACACTATGAGCCCATTTGACTCTTCATGCAGCTACAAGTTCATCCTAGTGGTGTGCGATGTGTATCAAAGTGGGTAGAGGCTATTCCCACACAAGCTCCTGATGCAAAATCAATGATGTAGTTATTCTAAAAGATCATTTTTTTAGATTTGGTGTTCCAAGGGAAGTCATATCAGATGTAGGTAGCCATTTTAATGAGAGAAACTTCAACAACTTACTGAGCAAGTATGGCATCAAGCATAAATATCTACATCGTACCATCCAAAAACTTTAAGGCAAGTTGAGATCTCAAATAAGCAATCAAAAGTAATATTAGAGAAGACAGTCTTTACCTCAAGAACACATTGGGCATTGAAATTAGACGACAAATTGTGAGCTTATAGTACAACTTACAAAACACCTATTGGCACGACTTCATTCAAGCTATTCTATGAAAAGTCTTCCCATCTACCTATAGAACTTGAGAATAGAGCACTATGGGAAATCAAATTTCTCAACTATGATACGAATAAAGTAGGAGAAAGAAGACTTCTACAACTCCAGGAATTGGAAGAGATCATATTAGATGCATATGAAAATGCCAAGATGTATAAGGAGAAAACAAAGAGATGGCATGATAAGAGGATCCATAGCAAAGATTTCAAAGAAGGAGACCAAGTGTTGATGTTCAACTCTAAGCGTAAATTCTTTCTAGGGAAGTTGCATTCTAAATGGTGTGGACCGTTCCTAGTGTTGAAGGTTTACCCCTACAGAATGGTGGACTTTCAAGGAAAGAATCTTCATTTAAAGTTAACGGCTAACACAACAAATTATATAGTGAGAGAGAGAAGATAGACTAGGGAGCCTCCTACTCCCTCTCAGATGCTTGATGTTGCTGACTCAAGTCTCACTCTGGACTCTAAATGGAGGACCTTGTGGGCGTTGACCCCACAATTAAGATAGATTTGATTTCTCACATTCACTCATGAAACTTTTACTTTCTAAATAAATATTATGTGGATGAATGTAATAATATAGACCCTTATGTAGCATATATCATTGTCATTGTAGGTGCTAAAGAAATGCCACATAAAATAACTTATTTGTGTAGATCCTCAAGCAAACACGGTGTGTCCAACCCAGCACATGTTGTGTCACAACCTTTAGAAAGAAATTCAAGCAAAGTGCCCAGAATACATAACATGTTCAATTATCTACATGGTGTATGTAGTTCCCAAAAATTGCCAACAATGATCCTGAAATCTTACACATTTTGCACATATTTGCACACGACGTGTCTGTGTCTTCATTCATCAATGAAAAACTTGTTGGAAACTTACACAGTGTGGGTTAATTAACACACTATGTGCCTCCATCTACTTGGAGATATCAACAAGTCCACTAAAATCTTACACAGAGTGTGTAAATTAACACACGATGTGTCTCTCAAGAGGTTTAACAGTAAGTTTTCTAATGCATAGGCACACTGTGTGGGTTGCAATACATGATGTGTTCATTTGTTTGAACTGGGGTTCTAGCCTAAATTCAAAACAATTCTCTCCCCACCCATTCATTCACTCACGCCATGTTTGAGATAGAACCACCAATTGTTGTCATGTGTGCCCTAGCCCATGTGCTCCCTTGTGCATGTCTACTCCATCGCTACTGATGAGATCCAGCTCCAGCTCTTCAGTGACAACAGCTGTCACTACTCATGCTCACAACTGAAGCCACCACCTTCTTCATCGAGCAAGGAGCATCCCCATCCTTGTAATGAATCCAAATCACCAACCGGTGAGGGTAGACGCTGTCATCACCACCATAAGTCCTCTTCACTCCCTCACTCTGGGTCTTCCTTGAGTTGAAACTGTGGATGAGCCCAACAAATATGTTGTGATCTAGAGTGAACACGACATGATAGTTCATTTGTCTTTAACCTATGAACCACCTCATCTATAGAATACACGACATATGTTCTACAGAACACAGTGTGTCAGGCCATTCATCAATAACTTCTCCAAGTCCAGAAGACATGTTGTGTGTTCCACAGTACAAGCCATGTCCCAATGTTCTAAAACACCAACAAGATATCAATGACACCCATCAAGTAAGCGGTGAGGTGCCACAAAGGGGAGAGCTCTTATTACATCCCAGAATATGTCTCCTCCACTCAGTTCAAGGTCATACAGGAGGTGGACAAGACCTACCAAACCATGATTGCCTGCAGGGTCTTACCTACAAGATTTGTCTCTGAAGAGACTTTAGAGGCGCTTGGCTTCAAAGATGGAGGCCTAGGTCTGGTTGATGAGCTAGGACTCGGGTATGCATGTTGCACAGTAAGACACACCTACCCCATGCTTACTTATGAATTTTTGACTACCCCAGGGGCCGAGGATGATCCCAAAAAGCCACATGAATCCTTTACTATCATCACTTTCTGACTTCTGGGTCATGGTTACAATCTTACTTTTTAGCAATTTTGTGATGCTTTTTGGTGCCATTACTGAGGAGCAATATCATACCCACTTGCATTTAAAAGTGATGAATTTTGGATGGAGATCACCAAGGGCAACATTCATGAGTATGAAAAATCTTGGGCAACGTATATCCACAACCCCATTTTCCATTAGACACACGAGATTCTAAGCACTTGTGTTTGCAAGCAAAGAAACACAAGGCATTTGAGGGAAGAATGATGTATTTTTCATGTGGGATATGCTATACAACTTCAAAATTAATGACGGCTACTACATCCTCACCATTTCTTTGAGACCAAACGTAGAAAATTAGGCAACATTATGAGTGGAGGACCAATAACCCACATTTCCCACAAGGTTAATACTGAACTTATAGGATTAGAAGTTGATCTTGGGAGGAACTTAATTGATCTTAAGCCACTTATCTCTTCCAGATTGATTGTTAGGGACCCTTCTGATGATGACAAATTCAGAAAGTGTTTTGTTGATCATGAAGAGTTCATTAAACTCCCTAATTTTTCTACACTTACTCTAATAAACAAAGACAACTGGAAATTCATTTTTGATGATGGACCTGATTCTGAAGACAATCTTGAGGC
Source organism: Alisma plantago-aquatica (assembly GCA_963693085.1). Classification (NCBI taxonomy): domain Eukaryota; kingdom Viridiplantae; phylum Streptophyta; class Magnoliopsida; order Alismatales; family Alismataceae; genus Alisma; species Alisma plantago-aquatica. The sequence goes on from OY856410.1 coordinate 1,050,827,792, forward strand.
TTCAAATGTAGTTGTAGCCTAACATCCATGTCTCTACTGAAATGAGAAGCAAATATTTGATCAACAAGATGTTTGACTTGACATGATGAGACAACAGTACTCTAACATGCATAACATGCTTCAAAGGATGGACATGTGGCATATCTCTCAAGGCCACTATTCCATGCCTCGGCCTCTACCTCCACATCTGCATGATTCAAATCCTACAAATATTCTTGATGATGATATTCTATGCTAGCATTTTACAGATGGAAATGAGGGCACTGACCCTTCTTCTTGATTCATCATGGTAGGTACCCATTCGCTACCAACTTGAGTTTAATTGATGCAATGAGGACACTACAAATTTCAAGATTAGGTGGGAGCAATCGGTCGGTAATGTAGTTGTAGTTTCTTTTCATCATCACATTTCATGTTTTTGTTCTAGTTATTGCTCTTATTTGTGGAGAATCCAGTATGATATGAGGCTTATTCCTTGTGTTTGGATTGAATTCCCTTTTATGATTGAACTGTTTGTCTATCTTGTAGTGAGAAATATAAGTTAAGAAAGAAAGTCAAATCATGCATCACTTAAATGGAATCTTTTTTTGACAACCTCCATTTCATCTTGGTTTATTGCTTATAACCACATGTTCACCTTTCACACTCTTTCCTATATAATACATGTAATGGATAAAATCTTTAAGGACTAATCTACATTATAATCTTACTTAGCATTTTAGATGACTTTATCAAATTTGTAATGCATTTTCAACCAAACTCTCAATAAAAAGTTTAATAAACGACTGAAATCCTATTGACTAGATAATCCATCCAACCCTTTCATGCTTTGGGGGGGAGTTTTTAGTTTGAGGACCCGTGGTTATAAAGAGGAACCCTACTCATTTTTTATCATTACAAGCTTTTTCTTACATTCACCTATATAAAAGATGGCTAAGGCACCCACTTAACACACTAGCCTAGTGTAAGTCCAATCTAGATGGAATGGTTAGGTGTTACGTCTTAAAAGAGGGTAATAACCCCAACTAGCATTCCACATGTGCATAAGTCAACATTAGTTGTCGAGTGTTAGAACTTGTACTTCAACTCTTATCCAAAGGCAAGATGGTTGTTGTTAGACTATTTCATTAATTTGGATTATGGAGAGAATGCATATATACTACTCATTTAGTCTATTCATCTAAATTCTACCTAATGATGTTTTCTTGATTCTTCCATTTAGACTTTTGCACTTTTGCTGAACTAAACTTCAATGTTGAGCGTTTAAGGTGATCTCATGTCTACTTATAATAAACTTTGTCTATGTTTGCATTATCTTGATATAAATTTTCCATCCCATTTAATTGATACATGAGCTTGAAATTTCTTCATTTGTTCTCTTTTTTCTCGAGGACAAGCAATAGTTCAACTTTAGGGGGATATAATGTAACATTTTATATATACTTTTCACCCACTTTTTCTCACAATTTGAATCCAAATTGTATCTCTTTTTGCCTCTAATCATACTTAATTTCCCATCTTTTTAGTTGTTTTACGCATCTCAAGTTTGTGATCACATGTACATGATAATGATAAGAAAATGGCAACCAAAATCCATCCCTAGTTGGAGTTCCCAAGAGTTTGCATACTTGAAAGAGTTCTTCCTAAAGATTCTTAAGAGAACACATCATGTGTTAATTATCACACGTCGTGTGAGATTACAGATAATTGTGCTCCCCCTAAAGAGCTGCGACATGACGTGTCTCCACAACAACACATCTGTTGCACCAGTTTTGTCAAGATACACATCATGTATTTAATGCCACACACTATTTCCATCTCGACCTGATCTGGCCAGAAATTAGCTGAATTCCATATGCACAATGTGTACTCAGTTGTACATGGCGTGTACACCCAAAGTAGGGTAGTTTTAGCATCAGTTACAAATGATGACACACTGTGTCTCCCTTAGTACACATTGTGTCCCTACCGATTTCTATAGATTTTGAAAACGATTGTCCCTTATTTTAAATATGAGGACACACATATGGGATAGTTATCTCTAGTCATTTTGAAAAACTCTTTGACTAGAGAACATTCCAGAGTAGAGGAAGGGCAATTTTAGGCTGAAAGAATATTTTACTCGAGAGAGAACCTCTATTCTTTTTCATTCTTCTTCAAGGATTACATTAGGAGCTTCTCCACCTCGTTCAGACCTCTTAGGAGAGAAGTTTGTTGGAGAAGAAGCACCGGTGTGGGCATAATTTCTTCTCCAAGTTGAAGTTCTTCCTAGTTCTTTCTCATTCCTTTGATTTCCTTTGTTCTTCTCTTCTCTAGTCATGTTGAACTCTGAAATATATAGCATTTGTTTGTGTTTCACCATCATGGATGAGTAGTTTTCCTTTTCTTAGGTGTGGGAGAGTAGATACCACTTCATTTCTCATATGAACTCAGATTTCTTAAATAACGCTAGTTAATTTGATGTTTCAAGATATTTGATGGTGTTTTCATGCTTGTATGCACTATTGACCATATTGCTTACATGTTTTATACTTATTTATGTGATCTGAGAGGATATGTAGAGAAGTAGGGAGTAGATATCTTAGCAATGTATCCTTGACCATGGGGGTGTCTAGGATTGCATCAAGGATCTAAGGTTGCAGTTCAAATCATTACATAAGTAAGGGAGTACTATGTGGAGATTAGAACAGTCTCATATCATGTGTGGGTAATGACGTGGAGGTGAAATCCCATAACCAAGATCCTTTCAATTAGATTTAAATATCACTTTAAGCGATTATTGTTTCCCATTTATTAGAATTGCAAAATAGTTTAGCTATAATTCAAACCAATCTTAGTAAATTGACCTATGTTGTTGAAGATTAACACACATGTGACTAGTTGTACGTTGCTCCTTGGACAATGTCAAACATACTACACACACCCATATACTTGATGGGTAGTGCTTGAGTTACAAATATTAAAACTTGTGCACACTGCTAACAATTGGATTTTTCAGTAACACATGGTCACCTACCGTAAAGTGCAAATATGTTTGCTTTGCATCAGCATACAACTTCTTCCGATCCTGGGCTCTCTTCAGCCACTACTTGATCAAAGCGACCTTGTCAACATACAAATGTAGTTCTTCTAACCTAAGTAAGGTCCTCTCACTGACATCATCCCGATGAAGCGGCGACTGACATGGCCTCCTATAAAGAGCTTCATACATTGGCATTCTAATACTAGTTTGGTAATTGTTGTTATAGGAAAACTCAGCTAAGGGTTGGTATTGCTCCCATGATCCACCCCAATCTAGTACACAAGCTCTCAATAGATCCTCTATGATTTGGATCGTCATTTCTGACTATCCATCAGTCTGGGGGTGATAAGTTGTGCTGAATGTTAGCCTCATATTGAGTTCCTCTTCAACTTGTTTCCATAACTTTGAAGTGAAATTAGTGTCACGGTCAGAGATAATTGAACTCAGAACACCATGCAAACGATCTATCTATCTAATGTAAAGCTAAACTAAGTCTAACACCTTGGCAATGACCTTTAGGGCAAGAAAGTGTGCAAGCTTGGTTAGGCGGTCCACCACAACCCATATTGCATCACGGCCTTTCCTCATTTTGGGAAGACCCACCACAAAATCTATGGTGATCTGGTCCCATTTCCACTCAGGAATCTCAATCGATTGTAACAACCCACTAGGTCTCTAGTTCTCATCCTCCACCATCTAGCATGTGAGATAACTAGCCACATATGAAGAGATGTCTCTCTTCATTCCTAACCACACAAAGTACCACTGTAGATCCTTAAACATCTTAGTGGTGTCAGGTTGTATAGTGTACTTTGATCCATGAACCTCTTGTGTGATATGTGACTTCAAAGGGGAATCCTCAGGAACCCAAAAACAAATTTTATATCAGATTTCACAATCCACACCTATCGAGAGGTGTGTTTGAGGCTTCTCCATTAAACCCTTCATCTTGATGCGTCGGTGAATATGATGAAACCATTGTTACCTGAGGGTATGGTCAACACGGGGGTGGAGGTAAGATTTTCCCTCAATTCCTGGAATCATGCTTTACACATATCAGACCAAATGAACTTCTCATCCTTTTGAGTGATCTTAGTCAAGGGAAAAGCAATCTTTAAGAAATCCTTGACGAATCACTGGTAATACCCAACCAATCTCAAGAAGCTGCAAATCTTGGATGCCTTCTTTGGGGTTGGCCATTCTCGAACGACCACTACTTTGGTAGGGGTCCACCAAAATGATTCCTCTAGATATAATGTTCTCGATGAACATAACTTGGTCTATCCAAATTTCACACTTCAAGAATTTCACATAGAACTTATGCTTTCTAGGATATCAAGGACCTTAGCTAGGTGTTCACGATGTTATTCTAGGTCATTTGAGTAAACCATGATGTCATCTATGAACCCTATGACAAAGGTGTCAGGGAAGGGTTGGAACACACTATTCATGAGGTTCATGAACACACTTGGTGCATTAGATAACCAAAAACTCATAGCGGCCATAGTAGGCTTGGAAACCAATTTTTTAGATATCCTTACTCTTAACTTGCAATTGGTGGTATCTGAATTTTAGGTCAATCTTTGAGAAAACTCGAGTAGTTTTGAGCTATTCAAACATGTCTTCTATGCAGGGTAGAGGATACTTGTTCTTAATAGTAGCTTGATTTATCATTATGTAGTCTATGCACAGGCGAAGTGATCCATCCTTCCTATTTATAAAGAGGACCAATGCTTCTCATGCGGATGTGTTGGTTTGGATGAAGCCCTTGTCTAGTAGTTTCTTGTAGTTGCTTCTTCAACTCAAGAAACTCGGCGGGAGCCATCCTATAAGGTGCCCTAGAAATTGGGGTTGTCTCTGGAGCTAACTCTATTGAGAATCCCTCTTCTCACTCTGGAGGTAGTCCTGGAATATCTCCCATGAACACATCAACATACTCCCTAACCACCTCTACTTCCTGTAAGGGATGCACCTTTTGTCCAGGCTCAAGTCACAACATCTAAGAATGCTAGACAACCTTTTTCTACCATCTGTTCTGCTTTTATGGCTGACACATACAGGCTGGTAGTGGCATCTTTCCTACCTCTAATGGTAAAGGGTGCTTGACCTGGTCTCTCTATTCTTATTTTCTTTTCCCTACAATCTATCTTTGTATTATAGGTATAAAGCCAATCTATTCTTATAATGAATCCAAAATCATTCATATAAAGCAAGATATAATTAGTAGGGAGTTGATGTTCATATATTTCATAGGTATGACCAGTGACTTAATGGGGGATGAGAAGATACAACCACTAGGGACAGTGACTTTTAAGACATATCCTAAGTCCTTGAAGTCCAAACAAAGCATAGTTGTGAGATTTCACGAAATGAAAGTACTACTGGAACCAGAGATGAAGAAACCTTTAAAACTATGGTGCATAATATCACACAGTCCTATCTTGTATTTATGACAGTCAACCTATGCACTTCATGGTAAGGGATAGAAAATGGACATTTAGGGGTTGGCATTATCATGATCTTCTTCATTATCAATGGTGAAGACTCAGACTTGTTAGTGATCTCTCGTAGGTGGGGCTACATCCTAAGGTTCAACATGCACTGGTTGGGCCGCCACTGGGTCGGGACCTCAAGGGTCATGGAGAGGATAGTTGTATTGAAAGTGTCCCTCTTGTTAACAACAAAAGCACACTTCCCTATCAAAATGACACTTGCTAGGGTGTATTCTTGCATAATTGCAGCACCATGGGGTTGCCCCATGCTGACAATTAATATTATAGGGTTTTCCCTTTCCTCCATTTCTACCCTTGACATGGTGATGGCCTTGGGCCTTCCTGTTATCATTTATCAGCCTAGAAGTACCTTTGATGAACTCGAGATACCCCTTGGTAGGTTCTATGCATGTGTGGTTGTCCTTTCAATGTTTAGGGAGAAGTTGAGGGCCTCAATGAAGTTTGGGGGTTTACTTGTCATCACATGTGACTTCAACATGGTTTTTAGGCATTTAATGAAATGTTCCACTCGAATCTCCTTGGTTATATGTAGGGAAATACAACATCAGATAGGTAGAGGAAATAAAAAAAATTACTAACATATTTCCCATCAACCAACAGATCGTGTCAAGAACTATGCAATGGGAAGGATGGTTTCACAAAGACATACCTGGTCCTAGAGCAAGTCCAATGACAATCTTCATTGATGTAGATGCACACACTATCTTGGATGGTGGTTGTGCAGCTCCCAGATGCACTTGGATTTGTCTGACTACTCCTCCACAAACATCAGACACAAACAACTGCTGCAGTGGCTCCTAAGATGTCACCACAGACTGCAAGTTGACGTTGCTCTCTTAGCAGCAACCAAAAGACTCCTGCCTTTAAAGTAGTCTGCACAGACCAACTAGAACTCATGTCATCCTACATGAACAGACATGAAAGATTTGTCCCTCCCATTGGTGTACTAGTCACCAATATGCTCTCCCACAACAATGATCCTCAATTGTTTCTCTCCCTTGGCTATACCTCCCTAATCGGGTAAGATTTGCATGTGCTCTCGTGGTTACCACAACCAGAGCGAACAACAATTGTTAGATCAATTGATTCTCAATTGTCTATGTAGTAGTTGTGTTCTGGGAAGCCCTTAGTACCCCTCTATATATAGGAGGGGTTAGGGTCAGGGTTCCTAGTCCCCAACTAATGTGGGACTAAAGCGGAAGTGGAAAGGACCAAAAGATTTTAAATTTTCACAATTCCATAAGTTTCACATCATGTGTGCACTGAAACGATCATCTAGCCCAACAAGATGGTTGTTTCGATAAGCCAAACAATCATCTGGAATTCTAGATAGTCATTTCACACCTTTACAGTCAGATATGAACCGACAAATCATTTCCTAATAAATGTCATACATTAATTTACTTGCACCCTAGGTATGTGCAACTGAAATGATTTTAGGAAAACTCAAAAACCTTTGTTCATCCCAACCAGACTGTCTCACACAAGCAAGAAGCTCGTCTTAGTCACCCAAACAGACGTCTGGTGAGTTTGAGTCAAGTCGATCGGTTTAACAGCTTGGACCTATTGGTTCATAGGGTAGAACTAAGCCAATTCAGTTTCTGATCTACCTAACAACCCAAACGACCGTCTCAACACTTGAGATGCCTGTATGGATACCCAAACAACCGTATTATCCGATGAGATGGTCGTTTGGTAGTCCAGTCAGTCAATCTGTTGATTTGTTGCGTGAATTGAGTACCTAAATACTTTAGTACTTAATTCAATTATCATTCAAGATTTGAACTCCTCTTCTAGGTAAATTCCTATGTGTGTGACTCTATAGGTCCCATATAACGTTGGCAGTGAGTGTTCATAACAACTTATGACATCACAAGCAAAAAGTAGTGCCTAGTCACACATCAGTGCTACCCAAGTGAATGGAAAGTTGGGGAGCAACTTCAACCTACAATATGTGTATGGTATTATAGTGTTTGTATAGTTCCTTTATCACTGATATCTAGATTGAACTAAAGGCATGGAGTAGTCATCCTCATTATTATTCAATCTTGTTTCTTGAAGCAAAGAAGACTGCATGAGATATGTGTAAGCTAAATATCACATATTGACTCACATGCGTATGGCCATACTTTTCTCAGTCTCGCTAATCAAGAGGCCTTGGATATCATACTCCTGTAGGAGGGACAAATCCCATATCTATAACTCACAGTAAATCCCCATGTGTCGAAGTCACCCAATCATCACTGTTATAACAACCCATGTTTCAGGATTGCATTTGATGATGTCAAAGTGTACCCAATGACATGTGATGAGTGCATTGATTTTAGGTCTGAGAACCACAACCGTCACCATCACTGTGAGAGATGACTATGACTTCCAGATTATGGTTTTCATGTGTCAGTCTCATGGTGGATCTGTTAGATACATTGTTCTCTAGTATGTATCTATGTGCTTGGTTTGATATTGCCATATCATGACTAATGAGATTTAGTCATCAACCAACTCACACTCTGATCTTTTGTGTCATTGTTGTCTATCAACCTTCCACAATAACAACCAATCAGGGACATAATGAGAATATGTATATGTGCTCTTAACATCCCTATGATCTCATCCACAAGGTTAGTAATTGAACACATACATCATTAAGTAATATGGTTCTCTAGACATTTATAGTGTTCCATCATCATCTCATAACTAAATGGAACACAATAAATTGGAAGCTTGCCTTTTATTAATAGTCAAATCATGTATCTAATGCCATATCCCAATCATCTTATGATTGGATCTCTGGTCATACACACCAACAGACTCCCACTTGCACTTAGAGCCAATCACCCACCGATCTCATCCCGAGTGACCTAACATGACCATCATGCTTCTGTTGTGCAAGTGCTTTTATAACTAGTTTAGCAATGCTTGCTTTAACTTGGTATCTAGTAATTTTCACATCTTTTTGCTATATGACTACTCGTATGAGATGGAAGTGTTGTAGTATGCTATCTGAGATTCCCAGCCTAACTAGTAGCTCCATTGTTGTCATCAATATTTCTATTGTGTCATCAATGGTTGGAACCTCACATAAGTTCATATGCATGAACTTCTTGATCCATACAATATACTCTATTGTTCTAATAACACTTCTTTTGTATATTTGAACAACTGTCATTAGCTCATAACTCTTTCTAGCTTATAGTTCTCATTTATCGTCAAATATGAACTTAGATTGCGATTATTTTGTTAGTTTGGAAGCTTGTATGGGTGTAACCCTTTACATCCAACTCTTCCTTATTACCATAACCAAGGAACCAGTCCTTTAAGTGATTCAAAAGCACTAAGGATGTTCATTATGGTAGTTCAGTGACTCTCACTGGTATCTAACATATAGCCTCTCATCATGTCCAATACATACAAGATTGCTAAGTAGGTATATATATGTGTTCTTATCATGTCAAATACATATGGGATGACTTGATATCCTCTCAGCATGTCCAATACATATGATATTATTGGATATCTTCTCATCATGTTCAATACATATGAGATGACAGGATAAGTACAAGACATTGCATTCAAGGTAGATTTAATTGTGAATGCATATGGAATCTATCCATGTGTTCTTATTCTTCATAAGAACTGGGACACTAGGCTCTTAAAACACTAACTCCATGGAACATGGATAAGTTGTCTCTCACTGAGTCTAGTATGTTGAACCCTTCACCATATTGCCAATGTATGTGCTTTTACTTAGGTCAAGAAGCTTTCTATAGCTATCTCTATAGACCTTGATTCCTATCACATACGATGCTTCTCCTAAACCTTTCTTATAGAAGGTATTTTCCTTGCCAGGTTTTAACATATGTAGGATAAGGATGTCATTCCTCATCATTATGTGGAATATTAAAATATGCTCCCACAAAATCTTTTGCAATCATAAATTCCATCTTCATTCTGATTCAATTTAAACCCTTTGACTATCTTATCAAATAGAAGATTCCAGCTCTGAGTTGCTTATTTCAATCCACAGATTGACCTTTGTATCATATAGAATTCATTTGTATTAATGGATTTATAAAACCATTATGGTGTGTCACGTACACATCCTCTTAATTATTCCAATTAAGGAATGCACTTTTAACATCCATATGGAAAATCTCATAGTCATTCTAAGCTACAACATCAAGCATGATATAGATGGATTTAACCATTGTAACTAGTGAAAGACTTCATCATGTTCAACACTTTGAACTAGTTTGAAAGTGCAACCAATCTACCCTTCTATGTTGGTTTCCTTTCAAAGACCCACCCTATGGGTTTTACCCCTTTAGGTGGATCCACCAAGGTCATACCTTGTTGGTTTACATGGAGTTCATAATTGATCTTATAGCCTTAGGCCATATCTTAGATTTTGGTCCCTCAATAGTTTCCCAGTAGGACGTTGACTCATCACTGTGATCAACTCACCGCCTTCCTGAGTTATAAGATATCACAATATTTCAAACTCAAGGTGTGTTCTACTAGAACTAGGAGTTATGTGTTACATATGGAACTCAAGATTCCACAACAATAGTGATTCTCCATATTCCTACTGTACCTCTTTAGGTTCAATGTTTTCTCATTTGTCTTGAACATTTTTAGTTCTACTTTTACTCTCACTGGTTCCTTTGGAACTAATTTGTTATAAGTAGTATATAACAAGATAACATTCACGATAAATCCTTTTAAGAAACTATTTTCTTATACAAGCTTTCAATCCTAATTACTATAAAAGACATATCGGGACACTTCCCATGCCATATCTCATGTGGTGTCTTTTGAACCATTTTAGATGGTATATTGTTTTAGTGTAAATAATGTGCCCAATAGAAATTGTAAAATTAGCTAGATTTTATTGATAATCCCACCATGAATTAACAGGGCATAATACCTTCTTTCTGACACATCAATATGTTTCGGGTGGAGTTCATTATGATATACTATCATGATCTCCCAGAACATCCTCAAACTCTTAGTTTACGTATTCCAACTTCGATCATATCAAGGTATCTTAATACTTATATCAATTTAGTTACGTACTTCATTTATGATCTCCTTGAACACTTCAAGAGATCCAAACTTGTATTTCATTAAATACAAATTTCAAAATTTATTGATCGTATTAGTAAATATAATGAGGTATTTGTAACTACCTTTAGCATTCATCGAAAAATGTCTATGTACATCAGTATGTACTAGTCCTAATGGAATAGTCGATCTCCTACTACATATAGTGAAGATGCTCTTGTCGTATTGCACAACAAATAGGACATGCATGTCTCTATCGATTCAATAACCAAAAGAGTCTAGATAACCATCATATGGATTTTATAAATGCATTTCTCATTATGCATTCTAGATGACAATGCTATATGTATTCATTGTTCGAGTTATCAGGTCATTCAATATTTGTTTCATACACATTTATCTCTACAACTATCAATTATAGTTTGTGAGACATAGGGAATTGCCATAAAAGATCATAATGTTCTTGTCATACAAAACATATGATGTTTGGCAAGTAAACAATAGTAATTCTCTAATTCTATTATGTGCCCATGAATGACAATTCCCAACTATAAAGGCAACAACCCTTGCTCCACACAGTTCTAACTTACTTCTTCTCAGGTCCTAAAGTGGAGATCTCTATCTCTATCTTCTTCTTGAGATCCTCTATGAAGAGGATAATTCCTTTCCAATGTCCATACAAGTGACAATGGTGGCATTTTCTTTTCTTTATCCTATAAGTGAAAAGGACAGATTCCTTTTACACTTACCCTTCTCTGTATATTGAGTGCAGAAGACTTGGGATTCAACTTAGCCTATAAACACTTCTTAGCCTTGCTTTTACCCTAGGACTCACTTTCGTTGATCACCATCACGGATTTGTCCTTCTTCTTCCTTGATTTGGCATCAACATGCCAAACATGTGATAAACTGACTATATAATTCGTGTAACACTTACATAATCATATCTACAGTCAACCCTTAACCAAAGAGAAATCCTAATCACTCCACATGTCCAATCACATTGAGCACGTGGGGCCATACTGGACCTCCCTTTATTAGTTTACACTCAAATAACACCTTTTGGAGACATTATACCTTCTTTGCTTTACTTGATACTTAAGATGTGTTACAACCTCGAGAATGTCCATGTTTTATGTTGTTCATGCAACTCATAGTTCATCCAACAAAGCATTAGTTATTAAAATGTCTATGGCATCATTGGCATGCTTACAATAAGCATCCTTTTAGCCTTAGGCGCCTTTGGAGTGGGTTCCTCTGGCATTGGTCTATCAAGGACATTGAGCTTCCTCTCATTAATGAGAACATTTCTCAAAATCCTTAACCAATCGTGGAACTTTATCCCATTTTGTACTTCTTGAGTATTGGTCACAATTTGAATGTGTTTGCGTATGGAATTTGATTCTACAAAGAAATATTGCAACTAAAACATTTTTTATTTGGTATGATTTGATTTGACGATATTAATTAGGTCTTTACTTGACTATCGCTCCCACTATTTTATTCGAATTGATAGGCCTCAATATCAATTCAGAATATTGCATCGTACAATATTCTAGTGGGCCAAAATCCAAAATAATCCAACTATTACCCAGCCTACACCAACGTCCATAGTCAATTATCAAGGTAGGCAATCATGCCAATTGCATCATATGCAACTCTTAGATAGATGATATGTACAACTCCTTGCCATGATCATCTACATGACTCTAGTCTTAGACTCTCTAAGAATCACCAGTTTACCCTGGCCCAAAAGCTGACACGATAGAATATGCACCCTATTTTAGCAGAACCTACATATCTACCATCACACTTCCACAAGATAGACGGCGCACCATGCTTTAGCATAACCTATGCTTGGCCGGTCAAGCTTTTCATGTGTGCCACATTTGGAAAGCATCTAAGACTTACTGTTTTAGTTGAGATAGTTTGTATAAATACATATACTTTATCCAATCACCACATATATATAGTATTTATCATGTACATGTTATAACCACAAATGGGAACATGCAATAATTAAAACACACAAGCGATGGTTATGAGCATTCTAATGTAATTCCTTGGAGCCGTAACAAATTACTACCACCTATAGTCCACATCATATGTAACCTGTTGTTGGTGAAGATCTGTGCTCGAACCAATCTAGGTTGATCGGTTCAACTATTGAACCGGTCAGATCACCTCCTGATCAGTCGGTTGGGCTCTACTGAAGCGTTCGTTTGGTTCTCATGTCCAAGCAGTGTTTGGACACCTCCAACCGATCGGTTAGGCCACCAATCGACCGGTTCATCCTCCTATAGTTTGACCTCCAAGGTCCTCCAATTGATTGAGTCGTCTCACAAGTCTCTCGTTTCATCTTTGTACAAATTGTCTTCTCACATCAAAACATAAATTAAAACTATCATATTTCATATTACATTATAACTAGGGAAAAGCTTGAGTTATATTCAAGGGAAACAAGAAGAAGAGTATTAATTTATATTTGGATTGGAGAAGGGGGTTCGGTACATAGACCGATTAACAATAGGAATAAATAAATGCAACTATGCTTCTTTATGTGGTGATATAGACACACGTGCACATAAATTGGTAATTCACATCACATGCGTTAAATAAAAATGGTAAAATCGAAAATCTGATCATATCGATTATCCCAAAATATAATTAATTGACGTGGCTCTGACACCATTGTAGGGAAATACAAGATCAGATAGGCAGCGGAAACAAAAATTTTACTGGCATATTTTCCCTTAATCAACAGATCGTGTCAATACCTATGCAATGGGAAGGATGGTTTCACAAAGATATACACGATTCTTAAGCAAGTCCATCGACAATTCTCGTCGATGTAGATGCACACTCTGTCTTGGACGGTGGCTGTGCAGCTCCTGGATGCACTTGGACTCGTCTGACTGCTCCTCCATGAACATCAGACACATATAACTACTATAACAGCTCCTCAGATCTCACCATAGACTACAAGTTGACGTTGACCTCCTAGCAACAGCTAAAAGACTCCTACCTCTAGAGTAGTCCACACGGACCAACTGGAACTTCTGTTGTCCTATAAGAATGGATAAGAAGGAGTTGTCCCTCCCGTTGGTGTACTAGTCACCAACATGCTCTCCCACAATAATGATCCATAATTGTTTCTCTCCCTTAGCTATCCCTACCTAGTCAGGTAGGACTTGCATGGACTCTCATGGATACCACAACAAGAGAGGACAACAATTGTTAGAGAAAATAATTCTCAATTGTCTGTGTAGTATTCATATTCTAGGAAGCCCCTAGTACGCCCTCTATATATAGGAGGGGTTAGGGTTCCCAGTCCCCGGCCAATGTGGGACTAAAGCGGGAGTGGAAAGGACCAGAAGATCTTAAATTTTCACAATGATTCTACAAGTTTCACAACATGTGTGTGCCAAAACGGTCGTCTCGCATGCAAGACAGTCAATTCTCTAAGAAAAATGGTCATTTGGGGTACGAGATGGTCATTTTGCACCTTCCCATCAGATTTTAATTGGTAAATCATTTCCTAATTAATGTCATACATTACTTTACTTGCACCCAAGTGTGTGCAATTGAAATGAATTCGTGAAAACTCTAGAACCTTCATTCATCCCAACTAGACCATCTCACACAAGCAACTAGACCATCTCAAACAAGTGAGATGTCCATCTCACTCACCCAGATGACCATCTGGTGAGTTTGAGTCGAGCTGATCGGTTCAACAGTTTGAACCAGTTGGTTCATAGGGCAGAACTAAGTTGATTCAATTTCTGATCTACCTGACAACCCAAACGGTCGTCTTAACACTTGAGATGCCCGTTTGGCTGCCCAAACGACCGTCTCATCTAGTGAGATGGTTTTTTGGCAGTTCAATCAGCCAATACGTTGATTTGTTGTGTGAACTAAGCCTTTTGGTGTCAGTTTCAAAGCGACACCCAAGTGGGAACAGCTAAAAGTAGAAATCTTTAGCATCAGTTTCAACACCGACGCCATAACCCTTCCCACCATCAATAAAACACGCCAGTAAGGGCACAATAGGCGTCAGTTTTTTACCGATAACCGACACTATGTCTATCTAAAAGACATCGGCTTTGTACTAATAACCGATGCTAGAAAGAAAAAAAACCAGTCCCCAAAAAAGAGATTAAGACGTCGGTGTTATACTAATAACCGACGTAGTAAGGTTTTATTGTCGATTTTATACTAATAACCGACACCTATGTTTTGATTTATTTTTTCTTATCAATTTACAAGCCTGCATTTGGGCTGGTCAATAGGAAGCGAAACCTTATAGTACCCTTTGATTTTAACCAACAACAGGCCACAAACCTGCAAAATTAATAAGGATAGACAACAATTTATGATCATGTGATTCACACACATGTATAAGCACATTTAATTCATATTATTTTTCATCACACACATATAGAAACCAGTAGTTCTATTTCAAATTTCCTCTATTTTCACACACATTTAGAAACCTGCAGTTCCATTCATTTCATCTCTTTTCACATTCAGACACATGTAGAAACATTCATGTATTGATCATATTCACATTCACATATATGGCAATTCAAAAAAATTCATTCACAGTCATCAAATACAAAAATAATTATGAGAGAAAAGTTTAGAAATATCATTCTTTATTATTATCATAATCGTCATTATCGTCATCAGTATCCTAATCATAATAAAAAATTCCCACTACTTGTAAGGCTTTTGCCCATTGTTCTCTTACATCATCTAATTCTTCCATTATATAGGGAGTATGCACATCTAATAACTTTTCACCTATAGTGAAGTCACTGATTTTAAACACCTGTAAAGAGAATGACTTATATATATAACTAATAATATATAATAAGATTGATATATTTCATATTATCTAATGAGACTATATATAATACATGTTGTATGGTATCGATTTCCATTGCAACATGTTTGGTAATTAGGTCCATATATCACATCACATAGTATGCACATGCCTAGCTGTTGTCTTATTTAGCACACTATAAATTGAAACATTCAAAATGTTCAAAAATACAAATAAGCACATTTCACATGAATAATATATACATTGGAGTCGGGAAATTACTTTCACATTCTCCCAAATTAGTAACTATTTCTTTTTCTTGGAGATGTTTCCTCCAACTTTTTTGAACTCTCTTAAAGCCCTACATGTTAATGTAACACATTAAATTGCATAATTAAACATTAATGTAATAATATATATTAACGAATATAAAAATATGAAATATTTCTCACGTGAATAATGGCCTTTTCATCGGGTGCCCATATAATGTGTCCAATTCCTTCCCCGTAGGATGTAGATAATAAACAGTGAACGTCTTGGGGACAATAACCAACAACTCACAATGCCTACCACTAGAGGTAAGAAAGTTAAAAATTAATAACTCAAAATCCACAATAAAAATGTAATTTTCTTAAGTCCAAATTATAAGAAAAGTAAACTTACTCAACATTGAATGGAGCTATTATCACCATCTTCTTTTTTTTACCAATATATTTAAAAGCAGCAGAGTAGTATGAGGTAACTGATGAATGTTCTTTATCTACAAGAGTGATCAAAGATGGAACTAGAAATCCCACATGGGAAAATAAAAAAATCTTTACATATCGTGTGTAAGTGGCTGCAAAACATGTATTATGTATGCATTAATATATAAGAAACCAGACCACCGTATATAAAATAAGGTATGCGGATGTATAAATAAGATCTCACCATATCCATAGCTCTATCATAGATGTATTCAGCCAATCATAACGAAACAACTCCAAAATATCTTATATAAATATATTGTTATCGTATGATTCACCTACAACATCCTCCGGAATAGAAACATTTATAGGACAATTTGGGTTATGTTCGCCTATCCATACTGTCATACCCCTACAATTAGGACCTAGTGAGGAATATAGGTCTCTTAGAATCCAACTAGGTACTTTAGGAGGTGGAGGTGGAGGTCGAGATGTAGTAGGTGTCTTCCTTTTTACCTGTATATATAATTTCAGATCAATTGACTCATATATACACACTAACAAATTAACATAATGTAAATTTACCATACAATATTAGTACATACGACATCCGTTTTGGGCCACAATATCACTCCGTCTTCTGTTTCATGAAGTGTTTCAGAATCTGGGTGGGCATATGGCAATGGAATATCCCTCCAATTGGGGAGTATATGTATCGGGCTCACACGAAGTGCACCATATGTTACTGGAGTCCCATGAAACATGTCCCCTAGAAGGGGTGGGTAAGCCTCAGCCTCTGTAACGATAAATTCTTAACTTTTTAGATGGCATGGTTTCAATCCCATAAATTTACGTAAAGAATGTTATATACATATATACATAAACATATCATCTTGAAAAGACTAGCTACTATGTCATAAAAATACTTACAGCGGACGTGCTAGGTGGGTCTATATGATTACTCCCAACCTCTACAGTAGGAGAAGAGCTGCACACCACAAATAATATCTGAGTGGCAGCCTGAGACGCCCCCCACTTCACCATTGCTTCTTGGATTCTCTTATTAATTAAATCATATACATATACATCGACAAAAGAAATGCTAGATTTTGATTATTGAATTCCCTTTCGCAATAACATTCTAAAAAAAGAATAGGTTACTTCAATATTTTATAATCCCGTTTTGGGACAGGTTTGCACTGCGATGGCCCAAAGAACGCTTTTATGCCCACACTAGCACATGCACCCCTAACACGTCCAGGATGCTCTGGGTTACCAAGAGAAACTTCCAATTCATCCCTTGTGCCCTCAGGGATGAACTTGCCTTCCTTCCTCTTATCGTGAAGCTCCCACTAATTGCCATCAATAGAAATTAGTAAGTAAAAATAGCAATAATCAATATTGATTGCTCTGAGTTGAATTTTATCATTTTTGCAGCCGCCTCAGTAGTTGCGAGGTTGGTTATATCTCCTTTCTTATTTTTCCTCCCAGCTATCCACATAGCATGGCAAGGCAGAGGTGCGGGACTATAGTAGAGGACTCTACAGTCTATCGAGTAGCAGTAGACTGAGCAGTAGACTCAGCCTGTAGTCTTTGACGAATGCCTACATAGCCTTTTGGACCCATCGTGTGGTCATACACATTTAGTGCATGCCTTATTCTTTGAGCATTGATGATAGCCTTGTTAGTAAGCACATTAATTTGATTAGTAACACTAGAGGTTAATCTTGAATAGGTGAATACATAAGAACGTATATTAGTTAAATTGGGAGTGCCACTTAATATTTTAAATTCATTAGTTTTTCTTTTGGTAACAAACTCCTCCCAGTCATTGGGGTCCAGGTAGTTCCATTGCTCAGTGGCTGGCTTCTTCCTTTTCTCAGTATCTCGTATGTAATCTCGGGTGAGATTTGTCCTATAGTTCCTTAGGACCCTCCCACCGTGTTGCATCACGCATTTACGATGCAACTTTTCATCCAGTTCAAATATACTCTACAAAATAGAATTGCTATTAACTAGTATTCTAAAAATTAGAAATCTACAAAATAGAATTGCAAAAAATAATAACTCACACATAGTTCCTTCCATACTAAGTCTTTCTTCCCCTTAGGAGCTTTATGCCAAGATTCGACATTAGGACTACAATGGCTATGAGTAAGAACCCCAAGATATAAAATAAACGAGTTGCAGTTCACTCTAACTGGTTTCCTGCATGATCAAAATCCACAGCTGGTTTGGGTTCATTGCCCCTTTGTTGTAGTAACTTGTTCATCATAGTGATGCCCCTCACTTTTTCAATTTTTTTTGCTGCTCATCAACTGCCCCAAGTTCTTCAGGGGGTACATCATCAACTTAAAATTTGACAAAATAAACACAGTTACAGGATTTAACTATAAATGGACATATAGATAGAAATATAGGATATATTTTTAAAATTTACATTATGAGGCGGCAGATTGATATCCTCACCCTCACAGTATTCATCATCACGGACATCATGCTCATGCTCAACCATATGAAAGTGTCATTATAAAATCAAACATTTAGCATTTGACATAACTAGAAGATAATAAAACATTGTAAAGTTCACATTCAGAAAAATAAAACATATAAACAAATATAAACATGCATGCCTCTAATATTGTGATCTTTTATCAATTAAAAATCCTTCATTGTGATCTCCACGCACATACAAGTCATCATTAGCTTCAATATTTGGTGGTATTGGCAACCCAACTGAGAATGGACTGGAGTCATCATACTTATCATAGTACTCTTCTTCATCTTTAGGATCTTCAATGAACTGTCTTTTGTCATGAAGAACAACTGACCATTTATCATTTGCAAGATCATCGATATAAAATACTTGTTTCGCCTGTGATGCCAATATGAATTGTTCACCCTTCTCGCCAATCTTTTCAAAGTTCACTAATGTGAAACCCAATTCATCCACTATAACTCCTTTGGTGTTATCAACCCAATTACATTTAAAGAGCAGAATTTTGAAATCTACGTAGTCAAACTCCCATATGTCTTCAATGACACCGTAATATGATATTTTAGATTCACATGGACTCTTATCCTTTACACTTGCAAAAAAAATGAAGACTCTTGAAGGGTGACCCCAATATTTTGGACGACACTCTTATCATCTTGATGCTTTATGTAATATGAGAATCCATTTATGTTACGACCCCACCTCCCGATAACCCCCAATTAAGGGAGACCAAGAGTTCGAAGCCGCACCCATGACTTCCGGATCAAAGGTTCGGCAATTAACCAAGAATAATTATTAAATTTTAACATACTAAACTGAAAAGCTGTAAGAAAATAAACTTTGCATACCTTTTTGAAATTTTGGATTTCTAGCTTCTATCCACTTAATGATTCTACGCTATCTAATCCTCCTTGTATTTTACTTCATGTATTTCACAATGTGACGATTTACTGTTTGTCCTTTTGGCTGGTACCTAAAACGCCGCCAAACAAAATGTCGGTCAGCCGAAGCTGGTATGTGGGGAAAACAATAATCATGCAAATATGATAACAATGTAATCATTCAATTAATCATTTATCAACCAAGATTACGTTTTAAGCCAAACTACTCAATCCATACCTATCCACAACTCTGTGTTGTCCCTGTAAGGACTTATATGGTACCTCTATAAAGGTGACTTGATGGACCTACCCTCTAGGCAGCCAAAGTCTTTCATGACCTGATGGACCTACCCTCTAGGTATCCATGTACTAGGTCAGCCATTACGACACAGAGGGGACCGGGATCTGAGCTAGTAGGCACATATCTTATGTGATAATCGTAGTCACTTTATAGTTGCAAGAAATAAATAAACATTCAACATTTTAGTTGCATTCCATGTGATTAAACATCCAAGAATCCATCGGGAAACTAAAGCGGTTATTCATAATCGTAACCACATACCTGATTTGATGAGTCATGCAGATTATTGAACATATACTTCATATATATACAATCAAGCCAATCAACAGATCCAATCACATATTTCCTGAAAAGAATATGTACTCTTTTTATTACACATTTTCTCAAGAACCTACTTTATTAATTTGAATTTACTTTCTATGGTTTCTTGCATCCAATTTAGGGTTTCACTTCATCTTTTACTATTTTAAATCCTAATTTAACATAATTGGTCACAAACCCTAACCATCTCAACATCTAAACCTCAGCTTCGGATTAAAGGTATACATAACCATTAAATAAGTCCATTAAGCCTATTAAAGCTATCATTTTTATCCTTTTAATCCATGACAAGATCATTATACGCATTTATCATCAATTCATCGTTCATTATAGTCTAATACACAAATGAACTCTATTTGTCATCAATTTCATTTTTTTAACCATTAGAAAACCCTAGTTTCCATATTAAGGGTATTTATCCCCAATTATGAACTTTTATGCATGTAATAGCTTAGAATCATCTTATTTCAATTTGTAATCATGAAATTGATCAATTAAAGTCATTAATAGTCTCATTTACTAATATTAGGGTTTCAAGGCCCATTATATGCATATTTATGCACTTTAAAACTCTAAATTAATCAATTGTGTGCAAATGCATCCTTTTCGATCTTAACGCTCCTTTTTATCATTAACAGGTTAATACTAACTTTAATTATGCATTAAACCTGATTAATTACATTAATCATCTCCAAAAAGGATTTCTTAGTCATTAATGCACTAAAGTTGACAACTATATATACTTTTCGAATTATGATCAGATTCAGGCTCAAAACCATTTTTAATGGACTCCTTGCATTTTTATAATCAAAAATCATATATTATATGTTGGATTCTAACTTACCAATTGCTAGTTATGATTTTTGCAAAATTAATCATTCTGAACCAATGGCTGATTGACACATCATCACTTTTGAGCCAAATTGCTTGGCAATGTTCCTCACGGCCAGTGATTAAGTAAATGATTAAAAGATGCTAAAGTCCTTTACCTTGCTATGTTCCACTCAGGGGCAGATATGTAATCTCCCCGGGTCTCATCCCCTTCCTCCGTCCGGCGTCCAGCTTCTCCTCGTGAGGCCAACTGCCGCCAGTCAACCGTTGTGTTGACTTCAGCCTGTAGTGCATGAAACGCCACGATAGTGGCTCCCTTGTCTTCGTCGGACAGGGTCGAACTCGCCCACACTGGCATTACTACCCCCGGTGATCGGCTGACAGGAGAATGCAACAACCGGTCGGGGTGGTTTTGGTGCCGACTTGGTAGAAAAAGCCTACTGGCATAGCTTCTCAGAGGTTCACAAGGTGTGCACGGCCTTTACAGAAGGGGAGTCATCCCCTTTTATAGCCCGTGGCTATGGAGGGCGGCCTACCAGTAATAGAAAAAGGGGCTTTCCTGATTACCCCTCCCAAAGGTACTAGAACCTGGGATGAAACGGAGCAATATCTTCTCTCAGATTCACTGAAACAATTTCCAGTTTCGCTCATCAATCATACAAAAAGAAAATTGATTCAAAAATTCCCAAGAACCGTTCTTCTTTCCTATTCCTAATCGAGGTAGGTGATAATACAGACACCGTTGGATCTTAGATCCAACGGCTGTCATGCCATGCGCCCAAAAAGATATGGAAACAATTATGACATTTAATGTTACCCTCTACACTTTAGGAAAATTTATAAAATTCATATTTCCCAATCCGTTAATCCAATTGATCTCAAATTTTAGGGGAAAGTTAATAATAACTTTATCTACTTCTCTGCCAAAATTGGGATCATTATCTTAAAGGAAACGTGCCTTTTATTTAGGTATAAGTTATCTTTTAAATTAAGCCAATTTAATTTAGTATTTCCTCTTCCTTTGCCATTAAATTATTATTTTGAATTCCTTGAACCTCAAGGAACCTTAAGGCACGAAATCACATCTTGGGAAAATATATTCCTTTTATTATATAAGTTCTTTTTTTTTTCTTTTTTTTCTTTTTCTTATAATTGGGCTTAATAGCCAATAAAGCCCACAACACAATCATCAAGCTATTGTAAATGAAATCCATTTATTTGAAGCACATTATATCATCATTTGTTCAAGTATCTATTATATGAGAAATTACATTTCTCATCAAATGAACCCAAAATTTGGGGTTGTAACATCCTTCCCCTCTTATAAGAATTTTTTCCTCAAAATTCTATCACGCAAACAAACAATTCAGGATAAGACTTTTCCATGTCCATCATTGGCCCCTATGTGGCTTTACCGTACTCATGGCACATCCAAAGAACATTTATCATCTCATATTCTTTTATCTGAGTTCCTTCATCCTGGCGTCTATAAACTACACAGGTGACTCAGGCCATTTCAGCCTCCCTTGGGGCTCACTAGGTTCATTGCTCAGCACATGGTCGGGATACCTCACATAGTGCTCTAAATTGGACACCTGGAACACATATCACATTACTCTATCCTAAGGGGTAGGGTCGAAACCTAATCTCCACCCATCCATCTCTAATGGACCCATGTATCGGGGACTCAACTTTCTCAACTGCAGCTCATAAGGGTCGGATTCTCACATTATATTCTCCCACAGTGCACTGCATGTTAGTCTACTTGGCATATGCTCACGACTCTCATCATCTCTAGGCTCCTTTCAGCCATTGCATGATCAAGTGACTACATCTACACACTGTGGTCCTTTCTTTAACCATCACATGGTCCTTTTACCAACATCACCTTACTGAAGTGGTGACCGACACAACCTCCCTTATAGAACTTCTTTCAATCCCGATACTGGCTATGGTGGTCATCATCACACCTTTCATAGAACAAGAACTGTCTCTAGCTATCACCCTGAATGAGCACATATGCTCTCATCAGACCCTTTAGTCTGGATCATACTAACCATTAGTTAGGGATGATAAACTGTACTAACATCGAGTTCTTCATATACCTACTTCCATCTTTTGGAAGGGAACCTTTAGGTCAAACTCAAAAATCTTTGAACTCACTTCATAGTTGAACCATCTCTCTCTCTCATGGGTAGTAGTTCAACCAGATTTGTCCCTTAAAAGAACTCTTTCTTTCTCTTGTCATCTAGCTAAGGCGACCTACCATAATCCATATTGCATATCGACCTTTCTTGGTCAAGGGGAGACTTATCACAACATCCATAATGATGAACTTCCATTCCCTCTTAGGGACTCTTTTGTCCTCTATATTGATACACTGGGTTACTGGGGTTCGTCCTTTACCTCCTGGCTTGCATGGTCATAAACCACATGCAACTTCATCATGAGCATCCAAAGTGCTATTGCCATTTACCACAGTGTATGATGGTCTTAAAATCATGATCTCCTGTATGTCATTATTCTTCAAGATCAATTCCTCAAAAACCCGAAACCACTCTAGTCGGGGTTTCATCACCTTCTTTTCCAAAGAAGTGCACTTGAGGTTCTACCACCATCCTTTCATTGTATCAAGGACCAGACCAAACAACCATTAACTTTTCAATGTATCTTGTTACATCTGAGTGTTATCCAAACACCTCTCCGTTTCAAACTTAGGGTTAGCTAAACAACCTTTTCTAGCTTCTAGTCAAACAAGTCAGATGTATCTCACCAGAGCATCCATTACCACTTCACGTCTTTAGTTATTGAAGACATACACTTCCATGTATTTCACTTATCATCTCACCTCAAACTCTATATCCATCTTCATTAAGAATACTTCTCTGATTTCATCATCTTGGTGATCAAACTCAATCCGGGTATAACTTGTAAGTCTTACATAGCTCATGATAAAAACATCCTCATAAGGGGACTACCTCATCCCTCTTAGCGTTTACCAACCATCCATGTATCATTCACTTTACCAGGGTAGATTATCTTCTATGTCCCTATTTCTCATGGCAACGTTCCAACCTACATCATCTCTTATCCTTGGTGTATGGCATGCGTAATGTCCTATCTCTCACTCCCATAACAAGAGGAAATAAGCATTTGGCTGCAGTCCAAATACAAAGTTCTTCCTGTTCCAAGAGTAGAGATGGTACATCCGACCTTATTAATACACTGTGCCACCTATGTCTCTACATCATGGACATCATGATATCAAACTAGTCTTAAACCTACTAGGATTTATATCCTTGGTCATCCCCTCTAGGTCTATAGGATACCGACTCTTTTGGGGTCATACCTCTTCCCACATGCATCAAGAGAGTGCCCTACTCATCTGCCCTTTGGGTCCCATGAGTTTATGAAGGTGATCAATCTCCTAACCCATGGCCTTCAGACAATGATAGTTGTTACCTCCCGACCCTATGGTCATGTGCAACTGGGGAATTAGGCAACTCCTACTTTCATTGGTCTTATCCCTACCTGACCCTAGGATAGACTTAGGATTCTCCATCATAGTACATGTTCACTTAGAACCTTACCCAAGTCTTCATCATTTCTCTTTCTGCATTCATGGGCTGACTTTCATCCTTTCATCAGGATCATGGCAACCTACCTACCTTGGTCAAGCCCTATATCGGTTACCTCCATGGTAACACATCTGCATGCACTTAGAGATGGATATCTATGGGCCTACGGGTTCATTCTCATACTATGTACTTTTCACTTAGCTTCTCAAGATCCTAAGAGACCTCTTTAGGTTACCTTAAACTAACTAAAACTGATATACACCCTACCAAAGGTGTCTCTCTCCCAGGATGGGAGGAAACCTATCTCTTGACAGCAAGGTCACAAAAGCTCTTAGGTCTAGGGTTTACATCCCCATGAGCCTACTTAACCCTAGCAAGCTATTAAGGCATAAACAGATCACCTACTGAACCATGCTAGGTCATACTTTTACTCTTTCCTCAATTCTGGATCAAGATCATACCTTCCTTTATCATCACCCTAGCTATGAGAGGTTCATAACACATACCTTAAACTTAAGGGACTTTCCTTTATTCATGAGGCGTACCATGCTCGAAACTATAGAAACTTAATTCTCATCATGAGCATTAGGTATACCACTTCCCCTCTTAGGCCTAGGAACCCTAAGTTCACTTGTAGGTGTCCAACTGCATGCTCTGTCTCTTAGCTACGAACCAAGCATGCAAAAGGCATGACATGCACTTCTTGTCATCCTTCAACTCAAGCAACACTTAGGTTTGGGTCCTCCTTAAGGACAACTCACAAGGTACAATGCCTCATAACCTGCTACTAAACCTTTCTAGGTCTAAGGAACTCTTCTTCCTACCTCAGAAGGTAAACACATATACCATAGGCACATAGGCACCAGATGCTTCATCTTTTCTCAAGGGTTTGGTCCCTCTAAAGGCAACCAAGGTATCATCAACTTTTAGGGATTGATCATGAAGCAACCACTATCCTCCATTGTTCAGGGTTTTAGGCTTCCAACCTTCTTACTGGGTTTCCTTCTCTCTCTAGGGCTAACCCTACATCCAACCTCACCATTAGAGGTCCTCTCATCATGAAGGATCAACCTCAAAAGCATGCCCTACATGGGTGAAGCCTAGGTTCGAACTTATGTTGGCTCAAGATCATCCATAACCCTTTATGCTCCCTCATACTTCCTTATCTAGGGTTTCCCCCTACTGTCAACACTATGACGTGCCCTAGGTGCCAGCTATACCCTACTTGCACAAGCCCATAGGGTTTCTAAGGTCCTTCACTAACCTCATCATCTAAGGAGCTATCCTTTACCCTAACATACACGACTCTTCCCAGGGTTGGGTTGCCAAAGGTGTTAGGTTACCCATGGATCATATGGCATCCCAAAGGCATGTCCTTTCTAACACCTGGTCCAACTCATCTCTCTCTAACCTTCACTTAGGGTTAGGGTTAGCATCATCCTCAGAGGATGTGCCAGGTCTCTACTTGCAATGGAGATCTCTATCTCCAAGACTGACTTATCCTCCTGACAAGAAGGTCTACTCTCAAGTCTATACTGAGGACATGACAACTTATGTCATACGACCTAAGCACATATCTATTCTTTAATTTACGCTTAATCTATTAAGCTTATGTCCATGACATTTTATTTACATGCTTTTCATTAATTGGGTGGAGGATTCCTTAAACCTTATTAACCTTACCCATACCTCAAGAGGGTGAGGAGAAGAAAGAAAACCCTAATCCTTTAGGTCCTTATCAAGAATTTTGTGATGAGAAGGGATGAATAAGATGAGAAGTCCTAGAGGTATCTTATTTCGATTCATACCCTAAGACTTTGGCCAGGAAGTCACACAGATCCGAGAGTTCTCATATTCCGACTAGCGTTGCGGAGGAAAATATTGCCAGCCCCCGGTCGTGATCCTTTTCTAGACACCTCCTTCTTTCGGATAATCCTCTAATAACTCCCTTGGGGTCTATGGAGTTTGTAAAATTTAATAATTATTAATGGTTAATTGAGGAACCCAGGCTCTGATACCAAATGTTACGACCCCACCTCCTGATAACCCCCAATTAAGGGAGACCAAGAGGTCGAAGCCGCACCCATGACTTCCGGATCAAAGGTTCGGCAATTAACCAAGAATAATTATCAAATTTTAACATACTAAACTGAAAAGCTGTAAGAAAATAAACTTTGCATACCTTTTTGAAATTTTGGATTTCTAGCTTCTATCCACTTAATGATTCTATGCTATCTAATCCTCCTTGTATTTTACTTCATGTACTTCACAATGTGACGATTTACTGTTTGTCCTTTTGGCTGGTACCTAAAACGCCGACAAACAAAACGTCGGTCAGCCGAAGCTGGTATGTGGGGAAAACAATAATCATGCAAATATGATAACAATGTAATCATTCAATTAATCATTTATCAACCAAGATTACGTTTTAAGCCAAACTACTCAATCCATACCTATCCACAACTCTGTGTTGTCCCTGTAAGGACTTATATGGTACCTCTATAAAGGTGACTTGATGGACCTACCCTCTAGGCAGCCAAAGTCTTTCATGACCTGATGGACCTACCCTCTAGGTATCCATGTACTAGGTCAGCCATTACGACATAGAGGGGACCGAGATCTGAGCTAGTAGGCACATATCTTATGTGATAATCGTAGTCACTTTATAGTTGCAAGAAATAAATAAACATTCAACACTTTAGTTACATTCCATGCGATTAAACATCTGAGAATCCATCGGGAAACTAAAGTGGTTATTCATAATTGTAACCACATACCTGATTTGATGAGTCATGCAGATTATTGAACATATACTTCATATATATACAATCAGGCCAATCAACAGATCCAATCACATATTTCCTGAAAAGAATATGTACTCTTTTTATTACACATTTTCTCAAGAACCTACTTTATTAATTTGAATTTACTTTCTATGGTTTCTTGCATCCACTTCAGGGTTTCATTGCAATTAGGGTTTCACTTCATCTTTTACTATTTTAAACCCTAATTTAACATAATTGGTCACAAACCCTAATCATCTCAACATCTAAACCTCAGCTTCAGATTAAAGGTATACATAACCATCAAATAAGTCCATTAAGCCTATTAAAACTATCATTTTTATCCTTTTAATCCATGACAAGATCATTATACACATTTATCATCAATTCATCGTTCATTATAGTCTAATACACAAATGAACTCTATTTGTCATCAATTTCATTTTTTTAACCATTAGAAAACCCTAATTTCCATATTAAGGGTATTTATCCCCAATTATGAACTTTTATGCATGAAATAGCTTAGAATCATCTTATTTCAATTTTTAATCATGAAATTGATCAATTAAAGTCATTAATAGTCTCATTTACTAATATTAGGGTTTCAAGGCCCATTATATGTATATCTATGCACTTTAAAACTCTAAATTAATCAATTGTGTGCAAAATGCATCCTTTTCGATCTTAACACTCCTTTTTATCATTAACAGGATAATACTAACTTTAATTATCCATTAAACCTGATTAATTACATTAATCATCTCCAAAAAGGATTTCTTAGTCATTAATGCACTAAAGTTGACAACTATATATACTTTTTGAATTATGATCAGATTCAGGCTCAAAATCATTTTTAATGGACTCCTTGCATTTTTCTGATCAAAAATCATATATTATATGTTGGATTCTAACTTACCAATTGCTAATTACGATTTTTGCAAAATTAATCATTCTGAACCAATAGCCGATTGACACGTCATCACTTTTGAGCCAAATTGCTTGGCAATGTTCCTCGCGACCAGTGATTAAGTAAATGATTAAAAGATGCTAAAGTCCTTTACCTTGCTATGTTCCGCTCAGGGGCAGATATGTAATCTCCCCGGGTCTCATCCCCTTCCTCCATCCGGCGTCCAGCTTCTCCTCGCGAGTCCAACTGCCGCCAGTCAACCGTTCTGTTGACTTCAGC
Source organism: Alisma plantago-aquatica (assembly GCA_963693085.1). NCBI lineage: Eukaryota > Viridiplantae > Streptophyta > Magnoliopsida > Alismatales > Alismataceae > Alisma > Alisma plantago-aquatica. Next base: position 1,050,856,280 of record OY856410.1, read on the forward strand.
CTGTAGTGCAAGAAACGCCATGATAGTGGCTCCCTTATCTTCGTCGGCCAGGGCCGAACTCACCCACACTGGCATTACTACCCCTGGTGATCGGGATCTACACCTGCAAGCCGCCATCTCGCCAAAGCAGAGCATCGGCTGACAGGAGAACGCAACAACCGGTCGGGGTGGTTTTGGTGCCGATTTGGTAGAAAAAGCCTACTGGCATAGCTTCTCAGAGGTTCACAAGGTGTGCACGGCCTTTACAGAAGGGGAGTCATCCCCTTTTATAGCCCATGGCTATGGAGGGCGGCCTACTAGTAATAGAAAAAGGGGCTTTCCTGATTACCCCTCCCAAAGGTACTAGAACCTGGGATGAAACGGAGCAATATCTTCTCTCGGATTCACTGAAACAATTTCCAGTTTTGCTCATCAATCATACAAAAAGATAATCGATTCAGAAATTCCCAAGAACCGTTCTTCTTTCCTGTTCCTAATCGAGGTAGGTGATAATACAGCCACCGTTGGATCTTAGATCCAACGACTGTCATGCCATGCGCCCAAAAAGATATGGAAACAATTGTGACATTTAATGTTACCCTCTACACTTTAGGAAATTTATAAAATTCATATATCCCAATCCGTTTATCCAATTGATCTCAAATTTTAGGGGAAAGTTAATAATAACTTTATCTATTGGGATCATTATCTTAAAATAAACGTGCCTTTTCTTTAGGTGCAAGTTATCTTTAAAATTAAGCCAATTTAATTTAGTATTTCCTCTTCCTTTGCCATTAAATTATTATTTTTAATTCCTTGAACCTCAAGGAACCTTAAAGGCACGAAATCACATCTTGGGAAAATATATTCCTTTTATTATATAAGTTCTTTTTCTTTTATTTTTTTCTTTTTCTTATAATTGGGCTTAATAGCCAATAAAGCCCACAACACAATCATCAAGGCTATTGTAAAAGAAATCCATTTATTTGAAGCACATTATATCATCATTTGTTCAAGTATCTATCATATGAGAAACTATATTTCTCATCATATGAACCCAAAATTTGGGGTTGTAACAATTTATGTCAAACCCTTCAATAGACATAACATTCAATTTTGGTTTAGAGGTGAGGCATTTAATAGTTTCAACAAGATTATTTGGTGTTTGAGATAGTTGATATAAGACTTTATCTTCAAAGCACTTAATAAATGTCTTGTTCTGCTCTCTAGCAAGCCACATTGAATTGACTCGAGGATATTGTCTCTCAATGAAATTTGTATGTTCCTTGATATAAACACTCACTTCGTCAATGTTTTGTAAAATATACAAGTGACCTTGTTCCAACTGCTCATGGCTGTTTACTTTCATCTGTGATCCTAAAATTCCTTTGTCGGAATACTCTTCAATATTCTTTTCATTAATAAGAGTGTCATTACCACTCAGAAAGTCATTGCAAAAATCCATAAACTCTCTCACCACATAACCCTTAATAATACTCCCTTCAGGACGATAACGGTTTCGAACATGACCTTTAAAAATGCTCATGTAACGTTCAAATGGATACATCCAATGCAAGAAAACTAGTCCCAACATTTTCACTTCCCTAGTCAAGTGGATGACAAGATGTACCATGATATCAAAGAACGAAGGAGGAAAATACATCTCAAGCTGACATAGGGTAACAACCACTTTTATTTGTAATTTATCGAGAGTATCAGGGTCAATAACTTTGCTGCAAAGACTATTGAAAAAGAAACAAAGTCTGGCGATTGCAAACCTCACATGCTTCGGCAATATAGATCAAATTACCACGGGCAATATTTTTTGCATTAGAGTGTGACAATCATGAGATTTAAGACCTATCAACTTCAGATCTTTAGTTGATACAATCTACGGATGTTGGATGAGTAACCCTGTGACACCTTAACATTTACCAAGCATTCACAAAATGCTTTCTTCTCCTTTCTAGACAACATGTAACAAGCGGGAGGTAAGTATGTTCTCCAATCGCTACTAACTACTTCTGTTAATTTTGTCCTTATTCCCATTTCACGTAGGTCCATTCTGGATTTTATCCCATCTTTAGTCTTACCTAGTATATTCAACAGAGTACCAATGATGCTATCACAACCATTTTTCTCAACGTGCATGACATCGATACAATGCCTGACTGCCAAAGAACTCCAATAAGGAAGATCCAAAAATATTGACTTCTTCTTGAATAATGATTTGTCACTCCATGTGGCCATGGTACATTGTTATCTCTTACCAAATTCATTGGTAAAGTCTTCTACCCTTTCATAAACAACCTCCCCTGGTATAGGTTTAGGTGCACTCCGTTCCTCAATCTGTCTATTGAATGCTTTGCGCAACCTATGATATAGATGGAATTTTGGAAGAAACCTTCGATGACCAAGATATACAGTCTTGCCACCATGTTTTAGTCGTATTGAATCAGTGTTCTCTTCAAATATAGGACACGCTTTAGATCCTTTGACACTATATCCAGACAAATTCCCATATGTTGGAAAGTCATTAACAGTGCAAAACAACATAGAGTGTAAAAAAATGTCTCTCTTCGTGAATCATCATAGGTCATCACACCTTCACCCCATAGTTTCTTTAAGTCATCAATCAGAGGTTCAAGAGAAATGTCGATATCATTTCTAGGTTGTTTAGGGTCCGATATCAACAACGACAACATAACATACTTATTTTTCATACACAACCAAGGAGGAAGATTGTATATAACAAGCATAACTGGCCAAGTGCTATGTTGGTTGCTCAATGTCCCGTACAGATTCATCCCATCTGTACAAATCCCAAGTCTTAAATTCCTAACTTCTTCACCAAATTTAGGGTACAATAAATCAATCTTCTTCCACTATGGGGAATCAGACGCATGTCGTAGGATCCCATCATTATTTTTCTTAATATCTGCATGCCACCTCTAATTCTTTGCATCTATCGAATTGGAAAACAAGCGTTGAAACTGTGATATTATAGGTAGATACCCCATCACCTTGTAAGGAGAACCAGTTTTGAACTCCCTCGAAGTTGTCAATTTATACCTTGACACGCCACATTTTAGACAATCTTCAAATCCATATAGTCCTTTTGAAATAATACACAATCATTTGAGCATGCGTGTATCTTCTTGGCCTCCATTCCCATTGGGCACAACAATTTCTTTAACTAGTATGTTGAGATTGACAGCTCGTTTCCTTCAAGAAGAATTTCTTTCAACAAAGACAACAATGACATGAAGCTTTTGTCGCTCCATCTATTGTTAGCTTTCAGCTTATACAATCTCAACACAGTGCTAAGCTTCGTAAACTTAGTACAACCTGTGTATAATGGTATCTCAACATCATGCACAATGTTTCTAAACATGGGAGGTGGATCGGTGTGCTCTACCCCCACAACTATCCAGCATCTCATCAACGATGTCTACTGGAACTGGTTCGTTCACATCTACGTCATCAAAGGCAATTTCTTCTTCCACACAAGCATTTCTATCGACATCCACTGATTTCAAGTTTGAAATCTCTCCATGTTAGTGACATTCTGTATAGCCTTGTACAATCCCGTTGCACATGACATGACTTTTGATTTCATCACCAGTGCTGACTTTCAAGTTGTTACTGCAATGCCTATATGGACAGTAGAACCTATCTCCATGTTGTTTCATATGTTCCTTAGCAAATCTAATAAACTGATCAAGACCAGAAATAAACTCTGGGGTGTAGCGATTTGGAATGGACATCCATGATGTATCCATTCTATGATAAAAAAGAAAATAAGTATATATTAGGGTTTAGGGTTAAAAGATTAGGGTCTAGGGTTAAGAGATTAGGGTTTATAATAAAAATTTTGGGTTTAAGGTCTTATATATAATAAATTTGTACCACCTATCCCATTCTTGAACACCTAATCTCACTAGTAAGTGTATAATGTATATTGGGTTTTCAAGAAAATTTAGGCAGCATTTCCCCGTTGTTCTCCAAGTACATATGTACTTAGAGAACAAACGGGGAAATGCTGCCAAAATTTTATTGAAAACCCAATACACATTATACACTTACATCCTAAGTGAGATTAAGTATTCAAGAGTAGTCCCAAACCGGGGACTATCTAAGATTTACTCGTAATGGGTAAATCTTGGACTGGTTTCTAGGCCAACAAATACATCTGTTGTCATTCCTATACCAATGATCCAAGTTTCATCATTCATATCCTAGGTTGATTTACAATAGCATAATTGATTTCAACATCTCAAATATACATGCATATGTTGTCAACAAGATAATCATTAAACATAAAATGTAGGTATCCTATCATTTATAATTGATTTCAAAATTTCAAACTAGCTCATGAATTATCATCATCATTCTACATCATACAATATGGATTCATAATTAAACATAAATGTAGGTATCCTATCATTCATAATTGATTTCAAAATTTCAAACTAGCTCATGCATTATCATCATCATTCTACATCATACAATATGGATTCATGCTCCAAACATTTATTTGCACAAACATTTATTTCATTTCATATAGTATCAATAGAAGTGAAAAAATCATAAAAGCATCCATTCATTTCATATAATATATATTAATCATGCAAAATTCTTTATTGCCTACCTTCCAAGGCGAAGGAGGCAGAGCAGATGGAGGAGCAGCAGTCGCAGAACATATGGAGGAGCAACAGTCAGTAGAGTAGATGGAGAGTAGCAGTCGAGCTCAGGCGGGTCCGGCAAGGAAGAGGAGTAGTGGTAGCAACGGCTCCGAAAAGGAAGAGGGGAAGTGGCAACACAAAATCCATCGAGTTATGGCGGTGTTGAGATCCAAAGCTCTGGTGGCATTGAGCTCCAAAGCTTTAGCAGCGTTGAGCACATGCGGTGATCAAGCACAACAGTTGGTGAAATCGTGACGGCAGCAGGCGGCGGTGAATGGAGATCAGCGGCAGGATGAGTGACAACAGAATTGCCAGACCTAGCGTTGGTGAAATCGCAATGAAATAGAGAATGGGGAAGAGTCTGTTTAGTGGGTGCTATTAAGTTTACCATCATCGTCAGTTGTTTCCAAAACTGACACCTATGTTCAATTATAGTCATCAGTTTCAACTAGAAAAACCGATGTCTATCTACATATGTTGACAAAAAATGTTCTTGAATTTCGACCATAGTCGTCGGTTACTTGGTCAACAACATATGCCAATTGGGCAATTTGGGGGTAAAAATCTTCGCGGGGACAGCGCGCAAAAACACATCTATGCCAGTTATTGTAAGAAAAGTGATGACAAAATGGGTCCGATTTCTGTTTCGTGAAAAACCTTTAGTCGTCGGTTACTTGGTCAACAACCGACGCCGTATGTGAAATTTTGGAGGTAAATTTTTTGTACTGGAAAAATTGGATTTGGTGGGTGATTTTAGATGTCAGTCTGTTATTGCGCAATCGACGCTAAATAAAAAGTGATACATGTGTCTTATGAAAATCGGCCGGTCTTCACATATAGATGTCAATTTGTGTTTTCAGCCGACGTTGTAGGGTTTAGGCGTCAGTTTTTAGAATACATCCAACACCTTTAAATGTGACGTTATACATCATTTTTGTAGTAGTACTTAATTCAATTATCCTTCAAGATCTAAAATCATGTTCTAGGTGAGTTCCTATGTGTGTGACCCTATATAGTCCCATATCATGTTGGCAGTGAATGTCCATAACAACTTATGACATCACAAGAAAATAGTGGTGCCTAGTCGCACATCAATGCAACCCAAGTGAATGGAAAGTTGGGGAGAAACTTCAACCTATAATCTGTGTATGGTGTTATAGTGTTTGTATAGTTCCTTTGTCACTGATATCTAGATTGAACTAAAGGTATGGAGTAATCATCCTCATTATTATTCAATATTGTTCCTTGAAGCAGAGAAGATTGCATGAGATATATGTTAGCTCAATATCACATATTGACTCACATGCATATGGCCATACTTGTTCTCAGCCTCGCTAGTCAAGAGGCCTTGGATATCATACTCCTGTCGGAGGGACAAATCCCATATCTATAACTCACAATCAACTCCCATGTGTCAAAGTCACCCAATCATCATCGTTATAACAACCCTTGTTTCAAAATTGCTTTTCATGATGTCAAAGTGTACCCAACGACATGTGACGGGTGCAGTGTATTCAGGTCTAAGAACCACAACCACCACCATCACTGTGAGAGTTGACCATGACTATCATAAGGATGGCTTCCATGTGTCAGTCTCACGGTGGGTCTATCTCATACATTGTTCTCTAACATGTGTCTATGTGCTTGGTTTGATATTGCATCATGACTAATGAGATTTAGTCATCAACCAACTCACACTCTGATCTTATGTGTCATAGTTGTCTATCAATCTTTCACAATAACAACTGATCAGGGACATAATGAGAATATGTATATGTACTCTTAACATCTGTATGATCTCATCCACAAGGTTAGTAACTTGAACACATACGTCATTGAGTAATATGATTCTCTATACATTTATAGTGTTTGATCGTTATCTCATAACTGAATGGTAGATAATAAATTGGAAGCTTGCCTATTATTAATAATCAAATCATGTATCTAATGCCATATCCCAATCGTCATATGATTGGCTCTCTGGACATACATACCAACATTAGCATGTAGACAAATCCCTCCAGGAGATAGAACTTCTAAGCATAGTATGCCATGGTCATGTTGTTCTGATAGAGGAGCATGAACTACTTTTCCTTCTGTTTCTTGGTAGAGTTGGGAATGAACCTTGTAGTGAAGATGGTGCAGAAGTCTACCCAGGCTATAGGTTCAGTCAAGTCTCAGCCTATGATGTAATTTTCCCATCACAACTTTGCATCTCCTTCTAAAGGTGAGCAATGGAGAGAACTTTCTTATTGGCTTACACCTCCAATGTGCGGAAGCCATTCTCTACAACTAGGAGTCAGACATCCTCTTAATTGACAATTTCTGTCTTATCCTCACCCTAAAACTTTTCTATGTTCAACTTGATGAAGTCAAGGATGGTGGCTCCAAGATGAGGGTGGACGCGTAGAGTTTCACCATTCTCATATCTGGTGACATCCTTAAGGGCCAGGGCACTAATGGCCACAATGATCTTCTTTTGTTGCTCCATCCAGAGTGCATTGGGGGTGTGAACTACCACTTGCCTAACTATCGGTCCTGAGCCAACAACATGTCTAGGGTCTTCCTTGGGCTTGGTCTCATCCTTTGACATGGGTTCACCTTTATTGTCATCATTCGGGTTCGGGATGTCAAAGGGGGTGGGCCTAGGCTCGGTACTTCCCTTAGAAGAGGCCTTCTTGGCCTATTCTACTTCTTGGAGGTCTCCTCCTCCATAGCTATCCTCTTCTTCTCTGAGGACCTCCTCCTTTTTTGGGAGGGCCTTCCCTCTAGGTGTTCCTGGGGTGTCTTGTCAAGGATGACAGTGGTCTTGATGCGGGACATGTTGTTTTGCATAAATATATTATTAATCCTAGTTTCATATTTAGGACATTTAAAGCATCATAAAAATTATGTCATGACGTCTTGATTAGTTGTATTTTGTTATTTTATAGAGGATTCCTTAATCCCTAATATCCATAACATTAGTTCCTCATAACCCTAATACTTATAAGGGTTTAGGAGGTAGTTATCAAGTTCCTAGGGCTTTGTGAGTGAAGCATAGGTAGAGAAGGGATGGTTTTAGATGAGAAGAAATACTAGAGATATTTTATTTCAGCTAAAATCTTCTTACTTTGGTCAGACAGGATGCACAGGCTTGAGAGTCCTCATGAGTCGACTAGCGGTGCGGGGGAAAGTTTTGCCAACCCCGGGGTTGTTGTCCCTTATAGGCACCATCATCTTTAGAAAATATCCTAATAATTCCTTTTGGGCTCTACAAAATTCAAAATTTAATAATTATTAAGGGTTAAATGGTAAACCAAGATGTGATACCAAATGTAACAACCCCTTCCCCCTGTTATCCCCTATTTAAGTGGACTGAGAGGGCAAGGGCCATTATCATATTTACAAGATCGAGGTTTAGAAATTAACCAAAATAATTATAAATTTCACTATAAGGAAAAAGATTTGACAACATGATGAAGATTGAAACTCCACTAAGGAGTTAAATGAAAAAGGAAATATATTATTTTCAACTTGAAATAAAAGATATCTATTTAAATCCTCTAGGTTAGTTTTAAGCATTTTTCCTTTTGGTGTCTTCTTCTCTGGAAGTCCATATTGCAGATTAATAGCAGTTTAACCTAAAACATCACGAAACAAAATGTTGTCAATATATCAAGATTTACTAGTATGTGGGGGAACAAAATAATCACATTTATGTGTAACAACATCTTCAACCATAGAGGCAATTATTGTTACAAAATCAAAATTTACATTTTCACCATAGCTTCTCAACCCTTATTTACTCAGCCTCTGGGATACCCTCTCCTAGGGTTTAGTCCATGTAGTGGACTTAGGCCACCTTCCTTATATGGGGCTTGGTTCCATGTTGGTCTTCCCAATATGGGGCTTGACCTCATATGACCTTCCCATATCGGACTTGGTCCTAGTCATCTCAATGACTCTCTCTCATTCTTTCAATTTTCATAGTTCTTGAGTTGGTATGACAGATTCAACCAAGTTATTCATATATCATATGATACTCATATGGCCTTATAAATTGCAGGGAAGTAAATAAACATCCAATAATTTAATTTGCAATCCTTTTGGGAACATCAAAAAATAATTAAGTCGATAAGGTGAGCATTCATAGGCGTAATCACATACCTTTCTCAGAGATGGTCAAAAATCCAAAATATGAGCAGTTGTTATCAAGAAAGAAATCACCCTAAAATTAATGCAAAACACCCATGTAATATTATTTTGTTCATAGTCTAACATTATGACTGACTTGGGTTCAAAGTTATGATTTTAGGTTCAAATTAGGGTTTCATTTGGGTTTTGGCTTCCCAAACCCTAATGACCACATTTAAAGCCTTTTCAACTTGAAAACCCTAATTTTGATATCATATGGACCCTTCATCTCAAATTTAGTCCAATATGTCCTTTTTATCCAAAAAGATAAAACTTCATCCATCAAAGTCATTTAAGAAAATCATAATCATTAAAACTAAGAAATTAGGGGTTCCATGCTTTTAATACATTAAAGTTAGCAAATTTTGAAACTTTTAGAATTAGATATAGAGTTAGGTCTTGAAATTACTTTTATTGAAATCCTTGTATTTTTTATATCAGTTTTCATATATTACTTGTCATATTTGGATAATCCTATAATTTACTATGATTTTTAGAAGTTAATTCATTTTCTGACCAATCACATGCCACCACCTCATCGATCGACTTGATAATGGCAGTGTGGAGTGGTGCAACGGCCAAGACAATCGGCTCGCACCATGTCAGGTCCTGTGCTCGTGTGGCTCGGCTAAGAGGTGCATCAAAAAAGGATGAAAAAAGACAATGCCAACACTGACCTTAAAGAAGGAGTGTCGGGGCAGAGGGGTAATTTCCCCAAAGGCTATCTTCAACCTCAGTTTTTCTCCTCTCAGTGAGTAGGTGGTCAACTCAGTTTGTCTCCTCTTAGTGAGTAGGTGGTCAAAATCGTTACTTGACTTCAATATCCCAACCTTCTAAGCAACCAACGAGGGTACCGAGGCCTTCACCTCAACTAGCCAAAGTTGTGGATGCCTTCAATTGATTGGGAGGAGATCAGAGTAGCTAAGATGACAAGAAGGATCTCCTTAATAGTTCAGGAATAGGTTAGAGGTCAATAATAGGTCTAGGAAAGAACTGGAGGTAGGGATGAGATCGGGGAGCTAAGCAAAGTTTCCTGGATGTGCTGGTAATCCTGCAATGGGATCACATGCCCTTTTATAGCCTCAACTATGGTGGTAGCGTTACCTTTGAGTTTGTGAATTGGGAAAATTCATAATGTTCTACCAAAGTAGGTACAAACTAAGGTTGTCATATGCGCATTACTCTCACAAATACAATGGGATGGTTTCCAGATTTGTTCATGGGTCAGGGTGAGAAAATTTTGAAAAATAGAATCCTTCCATTTTAATTAAAATAAGATATTAGTTCATGCTTGTTATTACATGTTTCCACAAGTTTTCTTATAATAAAGAAATTAGAAAGTTAAGACAATTTAAATCATGTGGTAACAGAATGGTTAGTTATAATCCCTCCTTGGCAGGCCCTACCCCTAGTTAGTGGGTTCGGGTCACATCAACTCTTTGGAATGAGAGCATAAATTGAACCTATATTGAGTTTGGGTTTGGGACTTGGGCGATAAGAGACCAACAAGATTAGGATGTTTCCTCTTCAAGCTACAATTTTCTAATAGATGTATTTTATTATGGATATACATATGTTAGGAAGAGGACACGGACAAGGAGAGGAACAAACCTAGAGTCGATATGGCCCTGATGCTTGAGCCATTGCTCATGGTGTTGAATATAGGGATGAGGCAACAAGGATGTATTGTATTTTTCTAGAGACAAAAGAAAACTATAAGATGTATAGGAGATCTTACTCTTCTAGCAAGGATTTGTTGAGCTCCAATGAGCTGGTGAAGAAGATTGATGGAAATGAGTTATTTGGAGTAAAAGAACTAGATGTGTGGCTTCTACAATTAGAAAAGGTTTTTTGCTTAATGGAGTTATCAGAGGAGAAGTACACGAACCATGTTGTCATATACTTAAAGGATATGTTGAGTTGTGGTGGTGTGGAGTGAAAGATAAGAGGAGGAAATAGTGGTGACATGGAGAGATTTTTGATGAATGCATATTCATCCCTTTCCAAATTGCATCTTTTAAGTTTTTTTCTAGAATTTCATCTTACTTTTGCCAAAAATCTAGAAATAAATACAGTTTACTTGCTCTTTGCCTTTACTTCAAATTCTTATCATTTTTTACTCATATTTTGCATATTCAACCCTCATTTATAATTTCTCAACTTTAGAATATAAGAGTCTGCTTCATTACTTGGAAATGTAATGGGACTTCAATTATAAATTTTAGGTGAGCGATTCAGTCAATAATCGATCGACTCACCCGTACAAAACACTATTCCATAAATCTAAATTGCTATTTCACCCATCGACTCAACCATTCCATTCACCACCTGAATTGGCCAATTCAACAACTGAAATAGGCATCTCATACCCTGAACTGGTCGACTCAAAAGTCAAAACCAGATGATTCAAAGTTCCTTAGAATTGATTCTATTTCTTAGACACCAAGTCTTGGTCAAAGGATGCCAACACCTTGTCCTTATGATTTTGACCCACTTCCCTATGACCAATGCACACATAGATATAAATTGCATGACTCACACTATGAACCGATCAGTTTACAGTCTATGAAAAAACTTTTTCTAGACACAAGTCAGGATTTTCCTAGAGAGTCCCTAGGGTTTCCACCCCTCTTTCTCCCTATAAAAGAAGGGGGTACTCCACAAAGAAGGGGATCCAAATTTTTGTATCTTGCTCATAGTTTTAGCACTTGTTTACTTTCTTGCTTTGGAATTCTTACATCTTGTACTATTCTTTCTTCAATAAAATTTCTAATTTAATTCTTGTTCTTGGTCTTCTTGCTTGGGACAAAGAATTAAGAAAGATAACTATTTCATTTTCACTATGCCAAAGTCCTTTCCGGATCCTTTTCTTCTATATTAGTCTATGGATCCCCTTCTTCCTTCCTTTATATCTTCTTTAAATTCTATGGATCGGGGGTAGTTCCTCATATCAGGGCATGGGGAGAAGCCCCATACACATAGTAGTTTAGATCGATTTCTTAATGATAAAAACTTGTTAGATGGTCTGTGTTTGGATTATTGCATGACTTGATCTCGTATTCTCTGTCAAATGTTAGACATAGGTGATGAGATTTTAGACCCTAAGGCTCAAAACAACCAAACAAATGCATAAAGCTCTGGATGAGACATCAGAAGGAACTTTGTTGGGATGATAGAGCAAGGATCCACAAACACCAAGATCATGTTGGTATGTATGCCCTGAGAGTCAATCATGGGATGATTGGTGGGATACATTAAGATTGATTTGATGAATATCAAAGGCAAGCTTCCAATTCATTCTGGTTCAGTCATATGAGATAGTGATAGAACAGATTGAATGTCTAGAGAATGACAATACTCAATGACGTATGCTTTCAGGTTGAGGACCTGAACGATGAGATCATACGGATGCTAAGAGTTTGTACATTCTTGTCATGTCCCTAGTCGGATGTCATTGTGGAAGGTAGATAGACAGAAATGACACACAAGACTAGATTGTGGTGTTGGTTGATGACAGAATCTCATTAGTCATGATATAGAGATATCAAACCAAACACATAGGTACTTGTTAGAGAACAAGGTACCGGACAGACCCACCGTGAGTTTGACACATGGAACCATTAGATGGTAGTCACAGTCAGTACTCACAGTGATGGTGGTGAGTGTGATTCTTAGACCTGAAATCACTGCACTCAACACATGTCGTTGGGCACACTTTGACATCATCAAACGCAGTCCTGAAACATGGGTTGTTATAAAGGTGATGATTGGGTGGCTTTGACACATGGGGCTTTTGAGGGGTGAGTGATAGATATGGGATTTGTCCCTCCTAAGGGAGTTTGATATCCAAGGCTACTTGATGAGTAGGATTGAGATAGGCGTGCGCACGCATGTGTGAATCAGTATGTGATATTGATGTCATACATATCTCCTTCAATCTACTCTGAGATCAAGAAAGTGAATGAACGTTGACAGGATGACTGTTCCATGCCTTGAGTTCATTCGGGATATCAGTGACAAAGGAATTATACATTCACTGTAACACCATTCACGGATTGTAGGATGAAAGTTGTTCTCCAACTTTCTACTTTCACTTGGGTAGCACTGATGTGTGACTAGGCACCGCTCTTTGCTTGTGAAGTCATAAGTGTTATGGACTTTCACTGCCAACGTGAAATGGACCTGCAGGGTCACACACATAGGATTTAACCTGGAAGAGGAGTTTTGTCCACAATGTAATGTTTAGATTGATTACTAAAGGAGTTTAGTAGTTCAATTAAACACTCAATCAGTCGATATCTCAGTATCATATGGTTCAAGGTGTTGGACGCATTGATTGGAGTATCGGATTGATTGAAACCACAATTGACTGATTTTGCCCAACCTGTGCTGCCAACCGATCGGCTCATGTGATGAACCGGTCGGCTGGGGCAGCTGAACCGATCGGCTCAAATGTTGAACCGATCGGCTCATGCCCAGGTTGAACCGACCGGTTCAAGGGTTGAACCGATCGGCTCAACTGGCACAACCGATCGATTGGGAAAATCATGTCGGCAAGAATTTTCCTTTGGTTTTAAATTTCCAATTCGATTGGGAATAATATTGGTATTCGATACCAATTGGGAAAGAAACAAGGAAAGTCTTTTTGAGCCGGATCAGGACCGTGAACCGATCGGTTCAGGGCACCAACCGATCGGTTGGAGGCCCCAACCAATCGGCTCAGGCCCAGCCGATCGGCTCAAGGGCCGAACCGATCGGTTCAGCTGCTGAACCGATCGTTTCAGGTTGCGAGTTGGTTACTTTTTGTGGAAAATCCTCGAACCCTTCTACTCCTGCTTTAATCCCGCATTGCCCGGAATAGAGAACCCTGTCCCATGACCCTCCTATATATATAGGGGTATTGGGGGCTTCTCAAAGACAGCTCAGTGCAACATGTTGCTCTGCAAGTTGTCGTTCTCTCTGGTTTTGGTAACCGAGAGAGAGCCCGAGCAAGTGCTTCCCGCAAAAGGGAGGTGCAGCAAGGGAAGGACAACTGCAGTTGCAACAGGAGGTAGGAGAGCATGTTGGCGACTAGTACGTCAACAGGAGGGTGTGACTCCTTCCACTTCCTTGTGGGACAAGGAGAGTGGAGTTCCAGGTGGTCTGTGTGGACTACTACAGAGGTGGGAGGAAACTGTCGCTCAGGAGGACAACTGTCATCTGATAGTCCGGTAGGAGGAGGAGGAGTCAGTCCCAGTGCGACCAGGAGCTGCACAGACACCGTCCAAGATCGGAGTTGAAGACCGCGCATTGCGCGAGGTATTGTCGCCGAGCAAGCCTCAGGACAAGGTATGATTCCACAAACCATCCTTTCCTATTATATAGACGTTGACGCGTATCCTCGGTATGGGTTGGGGGAGAAATTTTTTTTGTTTCCGCTGCCTTCTCTGTCTCCTCTAAAACCCTACAGTGGTATCAGAGCCACGTCAACTGCTCTATATTTTAGGAATATCGATATGATCGATTTTGGTTTGTCGCCTTTATTTATTGCATACGATGCGAATAATATCGGCTTTATGCATGTCCAATCCTAAATCCACAAATCCCTAATTACATATATGATATGTATTATTAATGCACTCGATACGCGTCACCCTTAAACGAGTTTTGTGGTGGATGTGTGTAGCGTGATTATGGCCTATAAACCCCTATCTGTGTGTGGTTGCTTGTGGTTGCTTGCATCTCGGTCTGCGCACCGATCTTCCCTCTCTTATTCCTAATGTAACTTGAAATAATTCGAGATTCTTTCCTACCTTTGCTCCCCCCGAATGTAACTCAGGGTTTCCCTTTTTAAAGCAATGTAATAAATAGGATAGATTTTTATTTCCTGTTATGTCGAAGACCGGTGGACATCAAGACGACAGCTGAAACGATCGGTTCAAGGAGTGAACCGATCGGTTGACGTTCTAGACGGTCGGTTCAAGGAGTGAACCGATCGGTCGATGACCGGTTCGAGGAGAGAGACGACTAGGTGGCGGACATGACGAGATGTACGAAGACCAGGTGAACCGATCGGTTGGAGGAGCCAACCGATCGGCTGGTGGCACCCAGACTACCGGCTGGAGAGTACAGATCATTCATGAGATGAGTTGATCAACTCGGAAGGCAAGGCACAGAAGTTCATCTTGTACAGGTTGCATGTGATGTAGACCTAGATGACCGTGATTCCTCTTGGCTCAAGGAATCACATTAGGATGGCCATAATCATCGCTTTTTATCGTTTGTGCATGTTTTCTGTGGGATATAGCATGTATATGATACGTACTATGTATTGTGGTGATTGGATATGTATATGTATATAAAAACCAAATCCCTTATTAAAATATTAAGTCTTACATGCCTTCCATTAGCGGCACACATGAAAAGCTCGATCGACCAAGCGTAGGTTACGCCAAAGCGTGGTGCGCCGTCTATCTCGTGGAAGTGTGAAGGGTAGACATGTAGGTTCTGCCAAAGCAGGGTGCATGTTTACCGTGTCGGCTTTTGGGTTAGACTTAACTGGTGATTCTTAGAGCATCTATGCCCAGAGGCAAGGAATGTTCATGGCAAGGAGTTGTGCATGTTCATTCAACAAGAGTTCCATATGATGCAATTGGCAAAAGTTGCCTACCTGAGAGATCTAAGTTGTGGGCGATCAGCCAAAGCTGACTCATGACTTAGAGGATTTCAGGATCTTGCCCACTAGAAGGTTGTACGCTTCAATCTTCTGAATTGATGGAGAGGGCTATCAATTTGAACTAAAATAGTGGGAGCGATAATTAATTAAAGGCCTAATTATATCGTCAACTTTTCAAATCAATCAAACAAGTCAAAAAGAGTTTTGGACTAAAATTGCATATATTCCCTTTTGTTAAAATAAATGGTTAATCAACAAATCACTTTATTTGCGATCGGTCTTTGAGACCAACAAATTAAATGGGAATTATTCCACGACTGGTTAGGATGATGATGAGAAGTGTTCTCAATCAAAGAGCGAAAGCTCTAAGTCCTAGTTATACCAGAACCAGATGAACTCGATCCCACCACATCAATGGCTGAAAGTATGCTTATGGAAGCTTACTGAGGATGACATTGATGAGGAGTGCTTGATGATGTGTTCTCTGAACTATGAGTTGCAGAGACAACATGAGACATATGATGTCTCCAAGATACTGTCCTAGCATGTCATGACAGAAGGAGATCCAGTAAGGTATTCACACACTCAATGTGATTGGGTATGTGGAAAAACCTGATTAAGAAGGATTCCCTCTGAGCCAAGAGTTGGCTATTGGTATGATACTGCAAATGTTGTGAGAATCATACAATTCATGATAAGCTACAACATGAACAACTTTGACAAGCGTTGACAGAGTTGTTGGACATGTTGAGGATAGTAGAGGCAAAGATGAAGAAAGACAAACCATAATCTTTGATGTGATCAAAGAGAAAGGTAATTCTTAAGGGCAAAGATAAGGGCAAAGCTAAGAAGTGTTCTGATGCTAGCTAGAAATCCAAGCCGTCTTCAGCCTCAAGGCACATGGGGAAAGGGTGTATGAGGGAACTGCCCTCTATATCTGGAAGAACAAAAGAAGATGAAGGAGGGGATGGAGATCTCCACCTAAGGTATCATGAAATGAACCGCTTCTTTATCCGAGGTATATGATACCAAGATATGGATATGTCATATATGATATGCAATATCCGCAAAGAAGTGATGGCCTTTGTGAAAGGACCAAGAAAGAAGTACCCATCATTGGAGCAAGTGTTGCGTCCATAGATAGGAGTATCTTTCAGTTTATTTTAGCCTAAAGGGCACGAAATAGAGTTGAGAACTGCTATTTCATATATTGCCAATAGATAGAAACACTTTATTATTGCATATTGTATGACAATGATGGCAATTAATAAAGTTGATGTTTCAATCTCAAAGATATGATCTTTGTGGCAATGCCTTGTTTATCTTGTGATACATGGTATGCATAAGATAAAATGATACCTAAAGTTATTGATAACTCAAACAATCAAATTAGCATCAATCATGAGAAATTCATTTCTAGTTTCCATATGATGGATAAATCTAGACTCTTTTGGTTAGAGAACCATTAAGAGACATGAATATCTTGGACATGATTAATCAATCTTCACTAAAGGTAGTGGGAGAGTGATTATCCTATTAGGTATAATACATGTGATGTATTTACATACCAATTGGAACAAATGCTAATACTTCAAATGGTGTTTAGAGAAATACCAATATGAACATCTTGAAGTGTTCAAGATTGTCGTAGATGAAGTACAAATTTGGTAATGTATTAATTCTTGATGAGATCAATGAATGAAATACTTGGACCAAATGTTTGAGATCCTTATGAGTGATTATGATAGTGTATCATAGTGAACTCATGATTAAGGCATGGTGATGTCTGAATCAAGAAGGAATCATACTCTAAGGAGTTAGAGAATGATTATCAAATAACTGAATTCTTCTTAATAAAAGAATACACCACACTAATAAAGGAAATTAAGAATCACAAGGGTTGTGAGTTCTTATATCCTTAACAGATACACCTCAATTATCTATGTGATGAGTTGTTCATGTGATGAGTCAACTATCTAGATGAATATGAGGAACCGAATTTTGAGTTATGATATATGATCATTACATCCTAAATGATTTCCATGTGAACCATAAGGTATGACCTTGATGGTAGCACTCATTGGATGAAATCCATAAGTGCAAATGAGTCTTAAGTGTTAAGACACATGGATAACATTTTGAGAAGGATGATGCTTGTTGATTGCAACTTAATGACTGAGACATTTGGCATATGGATACTAAAACCACATTCCTATGAGGAATAAAACAAGGATGTGTACGTGACACAACCTATAAGGTTTATGAATCCACTAATGCAAATGAAGTCTATAAGTTACAATGGACTAATCAATGTGATTGATTGAGTACAAGCAACTCAGAGTTGGATCCTTTCTTTGATGATATAGTCAAAGGGTTTGGCTGATATATCAAAGATAAAGAAGGGATCTGTGATTTAGTGGGAGCGTATTCACATTTCACATGTTGATGTGAAATGGAAATGTTCTAAAATGGAAATCCAAAAGTGGAAATTATCTTTAGGGAAGATAGAGATGTTTCCTATGTGATAGGAATAGAGATCTATAGAGATAGTTCTCAAAAAATCTCTTGACCTGGAAAGAGAGAGCATACATTGGCAATCTGTACTGAAGGGTTCAGTATGCACAGATTCAGTGGGAGAAAACTGGTACATGTTACATGGAGTTAGTATCCCAAGGCCAAGTGTCCAATTCTTATGAAGAATATGAACACTAAGAATAGATATGGATCTATCATGTATGTAATCATCCCATTGTCTTGCATGTATGACATGGCAAGAATAAAATGCATTCATCATCTTGTATGTAGGACATGGCAATATGATGTGCTCATCCTGATAACTCGTATGTGAGACATGACGAGTGGATGTCTGTCTACTTCCAGTAAGGGTTACTGGAATACCATAAGAACTTGATTAGTACTTGGGAAGTACTAGTTCTATGGAGATAAGGAAGAGTTCGATGTAAAGAGTTACATTGATGTGAACTTTCGAAAAGACAGAGAATTAATCGCAAGATATACATAAGATGTATAAAAGTGAAAGTTTGTTGATAATTGGAAGTGTTCCAATAAAACCATTTAAAAGGGAAATGCCGAGTATCCGTTCAGTGGATACTATATGGATCTAGAAGTTCATGAGATGAACTTATAGATATTCTGGTCATTGATGACAAGTTTGGAATCCTTGATCATGCAATGTGGCTAAAGGTTAGCAAAGGAATACTAGATCGCATATTACAGCAGCTCCATCTCATACGTGTGACGTACTGCGAAGAGATGTGAGACATGCAGTTTATACTGACTTTGGCAAGGTGTTGCCATTACTCACTGTGTTGGCACAAGAGCATGGTAACATGTGGGACATGTTTGAAGATCACTATGAATATGATTCAAGGGTGATTGGCTCGCAGTGCAAGTGGGAGTCTGTTGGTATGTATGCCCTGAGAGTCAATCATGGGATGATTGGTGGGATACATTAAGATTGCTTTGATGAATATCAAAGGCAAGCTTCCAATTCATTCTAGTTCAGTCATATGAGATAGTGATAGAACAGATTGAATGTCTAGAGAATGACAGTACTCAATGACGTATGCTTTCAGGTTGAGGACCTGAACGATGAGATCATACGGATGCTAAGAGTTTGTACATTCTTGTCATGTCCCTAGTCGGATGTCATTGTGGAAGGTAGATAGACAGTAATGACACACAAGACTAGATTGTGGTGTTGGTTGATGACAGAATCTCATTAGTCATGATATAGAGATATCAAACCAAACACATAGGTACTTGTTAGAGAACAAGGTACCGGACAGACCCACCGTGAGTTTGACACATGGAACCATGAGATGGTAGTCACAGTCAGTACTCACAGTGATGGTGGTGAGTGTGATTCTTACACCTGAAATCACTGCACTCAACACATGTCGTTGGGCACACTTTGACATCATCAAACGTAGTCCTGAAACATGGGTTGTTATAAAGGTGATGATTGGGTGGCTTTGACACATGGGGCTTTTGAGGGGTGAGTGATAGATATGGGATTTGTCCCTCCTAAGGGAGTTTGATATCCAAGGCCACTTGATGAGTAGGATTGAGATAGGCGTGCGCACGCATGTGTGAATCAATATGTGATATTGATGTCATACATATCTCCTTCAATCTACTCTGAGATCAAGAAAGTGAATGAACGTTGACAGGATGACTGTTCCATGCCTTGAGTTCATTCGGGATATCAGTGACAAAGGAATTATACATTCACTGTAACACCATTCACGGATTGTAGGATGAAAGTTGTTCTCCAACTTTCTACTTTCACTTGGGTAGCACTGATGTGTGACTAGGCACCGCTCTTTGCTTGTGAAGTCATAAGTGTTATGGACTTTCACTGCCAACGTGAAATGGACCTGCAGGGTCACACACATAGGATTTAACCTGGAAGAGGAGTTTTGTCCACAAAGTAATGTTTAAATTGATTACTAAAGGAGTTTAGTAGTTCAATTAAACACTCAATCAGTCGATAGCTCAGTATCATATGGTTCAAGGTGTTGGACGCATTGATTTGAGTATCAGATTGATTGAAACCGCAATTGACTGATTTTGCCCAACCTGTGCTGCCAACCGATCGGCTCATGTGATGAACCGGTCGGCTGGGGCAGCTGAACCGATCGGCTCAAATGTTGAACCGATCGGCTCATGCCCAGGTTGAACCGACCGGTTCAAGGGTTGAATCGATCGGCTCAACTGGCGCAACCGATCGATTGGGAAAATCATGTCGGCAAGAATTTTCCTTTGGTTTCAAATTTCCAATTCGATTGGGAATAATATTGGTATTCGATACCAATTGGGAAAGAAACAAGGAAAGTCTTTTTGAGCCAGATTAGGACCGTGAACCGATCGGTTCAGGGCACCAACCGATCGGTTGGAGGCCCCAACCGATCAGCTCAGGCCCAGCCGATCGGCTCAAGGGCCGAACCGATCGGTTCAGCTACTGAACCGATCGTTTCAGGTTGCGAGTTGGTTGCTTTTTGTGGAAAATCCTCAAACCCTTCTACTCCTACTTTAATCCCGCATTGCCCGGGATAGAGAACCCTGTCCCATGACCCTCCTATATATAGGGGTATTGGGGGTTTCTCAAAGACAGCTCAGTGCAACCTGTTGCTCTGCAAGTTGTCGTTCTCTCTGGTTTTGGTAACCGAGAGAGAGCCCGAGCAAGTGCTTCCCGCAAAAGGGAGGTGCAGTAAGGGAAGGACAACTGCAGTTGCAACAGGAGGCAGGAGAGCATGTTGGTGACTAGTACATCAACAGGAGGGTGTGACTCCTTCCACTTCCTTGTGGGACAAGGAGAGTGGAGTTCTAGGTGGTCCGTGGGGACTACTACAGAGGCGGGAGGAAACTGCCGCTCAGGAGGACAACTGTCATCCGACAGTCTGGTAGGAGGAGGAGTCGTTAGTCCCGGTGTGACCAGGAGCTGCACAGACACCTTCCAAGACCGGAGTTGAAGACCGCGCATTGCGCGAGGTATTGTCGCCGAGCAAGCCTCGGGACAAGGTATGATTCCACAAACCATCCTTTCCTATTATATAGACGTTGACGCGTATCCTCGGTATGGGTTGGGGGAGAAAAATTTTTTGTTTCCGCTGCCTTCTCTGTCTCCCCTAAAACCCTACAGATCAATGGGTTTGTTGGAAGTTTGATGTTTGTAAATGCATTTGAGGATGTTTTCGCATACCTCCATCTAACTCATTTTCTCTTCATGAAATTCATCGATCTAGTTTTATGCAGGCTATGGTGGTAAAACCCCTAATCTCGATATCCTTTATCATTGAATCAATCTCAGCTTTTTGATTGCTTTCTTTCAACTTCTCTTTTCATTCTTGCAATTTAATTCTTCTCTTAGATAACTTTTTTACTTATTCTTGTCATAACTCTCTATTTGATTTGTTCTTAGCATAATTCTCTCTTTTTTCTTGTTCTTAACGTTATCTTTCCTTATTTGTTCTAGCATAATTAACCCTTCAACCAATGGATTTTCAATACATGTTCAAAATTTCTCAAAGTAATCCAGTTCAAAAATCAATCTTAAAAATGTTATCACATGGAATCGACCCACTCTATACTAATAAATCATAGTTAATTGATTGTTTTTCCATTAGCAAGAGGTTAAACTCTAGGAATCAACCCTTGGTGAATTGATGAGTGAACTATGCACATCGATTTTAGTGTCAGTGTCAGGAATAACATATTGTTTTCATTGAACCCCATTTACTTTGAAATAAAACTTTTTTGTGCTCTACCTATTGAATCCCATTACGGCAATACTACTCCTCTTCCTGCCAAGATGCCATTCTAGCAATACATTTTTTCCACAGTCACTCTTATCTTGTTAAAAATTTCTTGTTTAAATTTAGCGATATATGTCACACTCGCAAAATGCCAATTCTACGCCACTCGTTTTTTACCCCAAAATAGAAATTATTTTCCATCATTTCAATCAAAACAAGAAATTAAATTTAGGATCAAACAAGCCCTCGTCGCTCAAAGAAATGCCATGATGGTTGAGCGCACGGCTCAAGAATCCATTGTACTCACGACCCTTTTGGCTGAACAAAAGGCATGGGAGGTTGCACTACGTGAGGCCGAACGAAAAAATAGATTAAGGGCTTCTCAATCCCCAAGACAGCTTATGCACAACATCTCGTTGTGTAGTCTAATATCATTGTTCCCCAGTTTGAGAGCTGCACTCAATGGATCACGATGTTCTAAGCAAACTCGTTCACCGATAACAAAGGTGATGACTACCAGGACCACCTACACAGATTTTTTGATCTATTTTATTTGCATAAGATGTCAGACATTTCTAAGGACGCCAAAAAATTAAAATTGTTCAAATACTTCCTATTTGACCAAGCTAGTAGTTGGTACACTGCCATGCATGGGATCAAGTCATTGTTGACTTGAGAGTTATACATTGTCCATATTTTGATAATGACTCAACCATTCCATTCATATGTATCTAATATGTTTGTTTAAGATTGATTTCAGGATTTAGGTATATAAGAAGGATCAAATTACACAAGCCCTAGCTTGTCCAAGTTCAAGTTAAAAGCAATACAAATGTGCAATTTGGGAAATCACTCCAAACCACCTTAGAATAACTTTGTACTCATCTTATTGATGATATGACTTGTAACTAAGATGAGAAAAATCAGGGACACTTAATTCCAACGTTTGATCACTCAAAAATCATTATAAAAAATTTGTCACAGCAACTTTGTTAGTCAAGTTTGAATCTCAACCGATCAGTGACAGATTTTTGTAAATGGATCAATCGGTCAAGTTGTACATCACAGAACTCAACTGATAGACTCACTAACCAAAATGGATTTTGACTGAACGGTCGAGTTTCTCTAGGACAAACTCAATCGATAGTTTGAAAATTGGCTTTGTCAGTTAGTGGATCTGCCAAGTTATCTTTATTGAAACTTGACTAAATCTACTGTACAGAAAATGCAGAAAAAGTAATTCTAACATTGGAGAGTTGTTAGAAATGAAAATAAATCTATTACAAGTTGTAAAATAGATATATTTCATTCTTAAGTGAAATGAACACCCCCAGCTATAAATATGACCTCTTTGAGTTCATTCTAAAGTTTCTCATTTAAGCTATCTTTGGTTCTTGCTATAGTTGAGTGTGCTACAACCCTTTTAGCCCCTTTCTCTCTCTCATTTACAAAGAATTTTTTGATTATGAGTGAGTTAGGCATGATGTAAGAGAGCTACCTAAATGTTATATTGTAAAGCTCTCCATCCTTCCATCTTCCCAATCTCCTTTCTTAAAGAACAAAGGTTGAAGTGATCTTCTCTGAGTGAAGGAGGAGTTGATGTTCTTCTTCAAGGTTGAAGAAGGTGTGAAGATCTTCTCCAAGTGAAGGAGAAGGACAAGGCGGAAGATTCAAGAAGAGTACATAATTCCTGTGAGGACAAAGACTTGATGCAAGTGTGGGTAAGTCCTTGGTGAAGGTTGAAGACATTTTGATAAAGTGGGTAAGTCCTTGTGTATGTCAAAGGCTCTTGTCTTGAATAGGTAAGTCCTTGGATGTATGGTGGTCTTCTTGTATCTCTTATAATGGAATATGAGTATATATGGATTGCAAAGTCCTAGAGGTTGACCTCTCTAGGTAGTGGATTGACACTCTCCTAGTTTGGAGACTAGAACTACTCTAACCACCTTGTCTAAGTGTTTTTTTTCAATCTCTCTCATCCTTATTATGCTTGTTTAGATAGAACTTCAAATCGAGTTTTAACATTTGGTTTCAATTGATATAATTTGAAGGTCTAACTATTCTTGTGAGAATGTTTGAATCTCTATTCACCCCCCCCGCTAGAGCCCTAGATCCAACAAGTGGTATCAGAGAAGGATCTTCTCCCATAAATCTCCCACGAGATGAGAAGATGGGTGAGAATCTACTTGGTTCCCTCAACATAGAGGGAGGCTTCTCCATGAGTCCCTCAGTCTTCTATGACACTAACTTCCTATATTAGAAGTTGTGGATGCAATTTAACATTCAAGGGATGAATTTTTATATGTGGAAGGTGATGGTTAGACCCTACAAGTAGCCAACTAGAGTTGTATCAACATGGGACGAAGTAGCCATAAAGAATGCTCAGCTCAATGTCAAAGCAATTAGCATCCTCTATGCAACCATCACTCCATCTGAGTTCAACCTCATCTCCTGATGGGATAAAACGTATGAGATATGGGACAAGTTGTGCATCACTTATGAAGGCACAAAGCAAGTGAAGGAGGCAAAGATCTACATGTTGAACAACCTCTTATAAAACTTCAAGATCGGGAAGAAAGAAGGGGTTGTTGAGATGTACTCAAGGCTCAACATCATCATCAATGACCTAGCTACTCTGGGACACACTTTGGATAGAGTATCAATCAACTCAAATATCTTGAGGTATCTTCCAAAGAGATGGGAGTCAAAGGCGACCTCCATTGAAGAAGTGAGAAGTCTTAGTGACATTCTAATCAAAGAGCTTATTGGCAATCTAAAAGCTCATGAGCCAAGACTTGACAAGCAAGAGGAAAAAGAAGAAAGGAAGATCAAAGATAGTGCCTTCAAAGATGAAGTGGAGGCGCTCATCCTTCAACAAAAACTTGCTTACCAGACCTCTTCCTCCTCCTCTAGTGAAGATGATGGCCCTAGTGAGTATGAAGCCAACTTCTCCAAGGGAAAGCACTTCAAAGGAAAGCAGACTTCTTACTCTACTCTAAGGTGCTACAAGTGTGGTAAAAAAGGACACTACAAGAGTGAATGTCCTAAATCTAGAAAGTGTCACCACAAGTGCAGCTCCAATAAGGAGGAAGAGTACAAGAAAGATAGAAAATACAAGAGGAAGGACAAGAAGGAGAGGAAACACAAAGACGCAGCTCATGCAGCTGAGGAAGTACCATCCTCTAGTGGCTCAAGCTCTGATGAATATGGAGAGTGCCACCTTGCACTCATGGCCTCTACAAGTGAAGATATTGGTGAGGTAAGTGAGGTAATCTTGCATGAGTTAGATAAAAAAACTCTTATTGACATGCTTGTTACTACCCGTTATTCTTATTCCAAATGTAAATCTAAAAAGAAGAGGTTGGATAAAATCATTGATGACTTGTATGCTAAACTTGATATTCTTGAGAAAAATGAGAAAATTCATCTTGATAGCATTGATTCCTTGCAAGGCCAATTTCTTGATCTTGAGATCTAATAAAATGGATTTGAGGTAGAGAATGGTGTCTATCTTAAGAACATTGAATCTCTTAAGGAAGACAACCAAAAGTGCCTAGATCAGCTTGACTAACTTAAAACTAAAAATGCCAAAATTAAGTCTATTAGTGATGATCGTAGAGATGAGAGTGATGTTTATCTCAAAGAAATTCAATTGCTTAAGTCTAAAAATGTTAGGTTACTTGGTCAAGTAAATTATTTATCTTCTAGACCTACTTTGCCTAGTAATAATATTTCTTCTATCTCTCTTGAAAATGATTCTTATTTAACTAAAGCCCTCTGTTTAGAGGCCGACCTTGTTCATGATAGAGATGATATTGCTAGTTTTCCTTCTATATATCTCTTATTTATGATAATCATAGACTTAAAGCCTCTCTATAGAAATTCCTCTAAGAGAAAAACTCCCTAAATGAAATCCTTGACCATTCTACCAAACAAAGTGGTACTGGTGGTTTGGGATTTGTAGGGGGATCACCTAAGGACAAGAGTAAGGCCATAGGTAAGAAAAAGAGTACGAAAACTTCCTTTTTCATTGGAGATTTTTCTAGCTCTAAAAACCCTATGATTTGTTCTCATTACAAAAGTGATGATCATTATTCTACTTATTCTCCTTACAAGCCCAAGGGGACCAACCCAAAGATGAAATGGGTCCCCAACCTAACTCCGAATCCCAAAGTTTGAGTTGGGAACCGACACTCTCCTTTATTATAGGAAAAAGGAAAATGTATTGTTGATAGTGGCTGCACTAAGCACATGACAGGTGATATAAGTGATTTCTACAATTTCACAAAGAAAAAAGGAGGTTTGATTACTTTCGAGGACAACAAGAAAGGTAAGGTAAAAGGTGAGGGTGATGTAGGTGAATCCTTGTGTATCAAGGATGTTCTCCTTGTGGATGGAATACATCACAATTTAATAAGTTTTAGTCAATTATATGATAACGGTTAGCTTGTGCTATTTACTTCTTTTGAATGCTTGCTCCTAGATTCCCTCACTTACCATGTCATATATAAGGGAACTAGGAATGGTAATCTTTATGTAATTGTTCTTGACTATATTAAGACTACTGTTGGTAGATGCCTTGTAGTCCATTCAAATGATTATTTCTCTTTGGCATCACCAACTTGGTCATGTAAATATGCATCAATTGAAGAAGTTGAGAAAAAAGGACTTGGTCAAGGGACTTCCTTAATTGGATTTTGAAAAGGATGAGGAATTCCAACCTTATATCCAAGAAAAGCAAACCAAGTTCTCCATTAAATCCAAAGGAGTCCTTAGTACTAAGAGAGCTCTTGAACTTCTTCATATCGATCTATTTAGACATATGAGAACTCAATCGCTTTGTGGTTCCAAGTATTATCTTGTTATTGTCGATGATTTCTCTCGATATACTTGGACTTTGTTTCACATTCCTAAGAGTGATATGTTTGATGTTTTCTCTCAATTTTGCAAATGAGTTGAAAACAAAGCTCTTTGCTGGATTGTTTCCATCCATAGTGATCATGGGGGAGAATTTGAAAATAAATTTTTTGATTGTTTTTATGAAGAGTTGGGCTATGCATAAAACTTTTTCTTCACATTGAACACCTCAACAAAATGGGGTTGTATAGAGGAAGAACGTGTCACTACATGAAATTTCTAGGACCATGCTTTTAGAGTATGACGCTCCAAAAAGGTTTTAGGCCAAAGTCGTTAGTACCTCATGCTTTGTGCAAAACTAAGTTTTCACACACCCTTCTTTAAAGAAAACCCCTTATGAGCCATGGCGTGTTAGGAAGCTTTCTATCGAGTTCATGTTTTTGAGTGTCTGTGTTTTGTCTTGAACACAAAAGATTCTCTTGACAAGTTTGATCTGAAATCGTACAAGGCTTTCTTTCTTGGCTATAGCTCTAATAGCAATGCTTATAGAGTGTTTAATGTTGATCTATCTAAAGTAGAAGAATCTATTAATGTCAAATTTATTGAGACGGACCCCTCTATTCCCAAAGATATTGCTAATGATGATGTTGTAGAAGAAGTAATTCCTATCTTGAACGAACTCAACATCACCCAAAAAGGAAAAGAGGTGGCTACTCAAGAAGAAGATATAGATGAAGAAAAGATGGATCCAACTCCCCTCTTTGCAAAGAATCATCCTAAAGAGATCATCATAGGTGACCCCTTTGAAAGAGTAAAGATGTGGGCTTCCTGCAACAAGGAACAACAAAACAACACCTTCATCTCACAACTCAAGCCAGAGGACATCAAAGAAGCTCTTAGGGATGATGAATGGATCCCAACCATGCAAGAAGAATTGTAAAAATTTGAGAAGAACAAAGTGTGGACTCTAGTGCCAAGACCATGTGATAGAAAGATCATTAGCACTAAGTGGGTCTACCACAACATGCTAGATCAAAGAGGCAAGGTGGTATGGAACAAAGCAAGGTTAGTGGCTCAAGGCTACAATCAGTACCAAGATATAGATTTTGATGAAACATATGCACCTATAGCTAGATGTCATTCCATTCATATGTTGCTTGCTTTTTATAGTTATAAAAAAATTCTTCTTTATCAAATGGATGTTGAAAATGTCATTTTGAATGGTACAATTAAGGAGGAAGTGTATGTTGCACAACCTCCGGGCTTTGAACATGATAGTTTACCTCACCATGTTTATCTATTGCTAAAAGATCTCTAGGGCTCAAACAAGCACCTCGAGCTTGGTATGAGAAATTAAATAACTTTTTGTTAGATCATGGGAAATATCATGGGCAAACTAGATTCTACCTTGTTTCTCAAACATAGAGCTAAAAAATTTCTTATCATTCAAATCTATGTTGATGATATCATTTTTGGCGGAACTAATCTTGATCTTTGCAATGATTTTAGTGATATTATGCAAAGTGAGTTCGAGATGAGCATGATGGGTGAGCTTACATTCTTCCTCAGTTTCAAATTAAGCAAACTAAAGATGGGAACTTCATGAACCATGGTAAGTACACAAGTGAGCTACTCAAGTACTTTGGGATGGAGAACACCAAGCCGATGGACACCCCCATGTCAAACACCACCAAACTTGATAAAGATGAAGATGGTGAGAAAGTGTATGAGAAGCTCTATAGAATATGATTGGAAGTTTACTTTATTTAACTGCCTCTATACCTAACATAATGTTTAGTGTTGGCTTGTGAGCTCACTTTCAATCAAACCCCAAGAAATCACATCTATAGTTGTTAAGAGGATTTTAAGTTACTTAGTCAAAACCCAAAATTTTGGACTATGGTATCCTAAGTCAAGGGACTTTACTCTTACTACTTATAGTGATGCAAATTATGCAGGATGTTTGATTGATAGAAGGTGCACAAGTGGAACTTGCTTCCTCCTAGTGCCATGCTTGGTGTCTTGGTTTTATAAGAAATAGAGCACAGTGGCTCTATCAACTACCGAGGATGAATACATTACAACTGAGAGTTTTTGTGCCCAAGTTCTATGGATGGAGCAAATGCTCCAAGACTTTAACATTTATTTTGATGCTTCTCCTATCTATTTTGATAATACTAGTGCTATCAATTTATCTTACAATCCTATATTGCATATTCGAGCCAAGCATACAGAGGTTCGTCATCATTTTCTTCGTGATCACATTGCCAAGAAGGATATTTATATCACGTACGTAGACACAGAAAATCAATTGGCAGACATTTTTACTAAACTTTTTACTAGAGAGCCATTTAAATTTATTTGATATAAATTTCGCATAACTACTTTGGATGAATCTAATATTCCTTCTAGTTTTCTATCTATCCTATATGCTTTTTTCTTGTCATGATCACCCTTGCTTACTAATGTGCTAAAATTACATGTTCTTTTTACCTTTATTTGCTTATTTTGGGTCTTTTTTGCAAACGATTGTTTTATTGCTAAATAGTACACCAGTGATGAGTGATATGAGCCTAAGTATGTTTAAAATACAAAATGTACTAGAAAAAATAAATTTAATTAGCACTCAAATGGCTAGACACTAAGATTTCTAATTTTGGGACAACCGTTCTATCGGTCGAGTTACAAACTTGACCGATTGGTGGCCAAGAGCTTTTAAAAAAAGGCATTCGATACAGTTCCCATTTCTCAAAAATCGACTGATGGCCGGGCTAGAGCAACACTTAAGTAGGGTTTGGCCAATTTTTCTCCCTCTCAATTAGAGAAAAATCGACGGATTCCTCCTCTAGCTCCCTCAAGCTCTCAACCCTAGCCCCGACCTTCCCTCTCCTAGCCCTAGATTGCCCTTGTTTGACCCTACTAGCTCCCTTTCCTATCAACCTTAGGTGGTTATACGATCCTAGGTGGTGATCCTCTCCTATTTCGACTCTCATTCCTTCTTATCCCGCCTACATGGCTTCCAATAGGAGAAAGAGAGCCGGCACTGTAGGAGTTCCCTCATCCTCTTCCAACTCTCGCCTCATTCCCTATTATGATACCTTCTTTGTCTCTGACATAGCTCTATAGGTACAAGGAGATCCTTCCTAGGAACCCCTTCCCATTTTGGTCCTAGTTTAAGCCTCGTCTGCTTAGACAAAAGGTCATAGATGATGTAAAGAGTGGGACCTAGAAGGATATCCACTCAAATGGTGAAATACAAGAGCCATGTAAAAATAAAGAAGCGGAAACAAAACTATTACAAAGTTACAATGTGTATCATTATATAATTTTTCCTCACCTTAAAATGTGATTCTACAAAAACTTGAACTAAGTACAATTGAAGCCAACAACAAGGGTAACCTAACCATTCCAATTTATCCTTAAGTCCATGTCATGCAGATGATCTTTGTGAGTCGTTGTCCTGTAATGTACCAATACCTGGGTGGAAGTGAACATCACCCAGAACATAGGAAATAATATAGAGGTCAACAAAGAGATGATTATGTACGCATAATAAAAACTGTGGGCATTATATTAGGGTAAAAGTTCAAAAAGAGATGTTCCCACAAGAAGGGGGCTATTTGCAATTAGGTAAGTTCAAAAAATATAATAAGAGAAATGGCGCATATTAAATTTAGAGAATAAGCATGAAGAATAAAGTGTATTGCCATAACAATCATCCACATATTCATATTAAAACAATAAACATTTGCATGCATAGCAATGTAGACTAAATATACCTAAAACAGGGCCATAACACCATAGGATCATGGTCTAAAAGAAATAAGGGTGGAAACACACACCTCGGATGGAAACACGTCCTGTATAAGTATGGTTGTACATAAGTATCACTATTCTAGATATTCTAGTCAAACATGTAGCATACATAAAATAGAGATGCAAGACTAGCATTTCAATCAATTATTCATAATAAAAGAAAACATAGCAAGGGGGTCCAAGAACCCATATAAACAAGGTAGTCCAGAAACTACATGGATATAATGAGTCAACATCAAGAAATATAAACGTCCAAAAAATTAGATTTTCATTAGGAATAACAGTTCAAGAGCTGCCTCATTAAAATAAAAGTAGGTTTTTGTCAAATAATGCCCAAAATAAAATAGAGGATGTACATACCTTATGATCAGACCTAGATATTTCGTAACACCTTCTAGCCTAAGGGTCAGGGTTGTCTCAAGCTAGTCACAATATATGTGCATTCAATCAATATGATCTACATTGAATCCTTTACTTAATGAACGACCTTACTGTAACTTGGAAATCTAGTCATAAAACATATCCCATTAAATCAGTCACATTTTCCTAATTTCAAAATTGTATATATTTATATTTTTTTGACGAACCAATAATTAGTTATGATTTTTACAAGTTAAAATCATTTACTGATTAAAAGGGAAAACAAATTTTGAATTGACCAAAATACCCTTGAGTGAAATGCAAAACAGCAGGTGGAGTGTTACCCAATAATATATGAAATATACATTTACATTATTTGCAGTTAGAGATGAGCCAAAGGTTGGGAAAGGACATAAACACCCATGGTACGTGAGACAAAATAATCTCTCCCCCCATGGCCGAGATTGGGCTTTCATCTCAGGGATTGACTTCCCTATGTCTCGCGCCATGGGCAATGCAGTGGAGCTCAAAGCTCAGGAGAGGGCATTGGTGTTGGATTCCCAAGAACGGGGGAAACTTTCCTTACTTGCCTCACTAGACCGCGATGGATGCAAAATGCCTCAGTCTAGGCTGCATCATCGTTGGAAAAGTAGGAAGAACAACTCAGTTGAGGAGACAGAAAAGCAAGAATTCCAGGCACCAGACACCATTGCATAGGTGACATGTACTCTTCATAAGACCAGAACACGGCTGCATCCTCGCTCGGTCATGGCCAGTGCAACGCATCTCCCAAGGCCTTGTAGAGGCTAGCATAGTTTCCTCCTCACATAGGGGTGATCAGAAAAAGGAAAAGAACAGAGAGGGAAAACCAAAGCCCTGCATCTCTGGGTCGACGCAAGGGTCCGAAGACATCCCAGAAACAACCTGTAAGCATCATGATCAATTTTGAGGCTACAAACTAGGTCGAAGGCAGCAAAATCTCCTCCTCCCATAAAGCTGTCAAACTAAGGGTCTGGGGATGTTCGTCAACTGAGTAAACCAGTGCAAACCACAATGAGATTATAGAATAGAACGAGAGGGGGAAACCTATAGATGGTTACCTGGCATGAAATTGCTCAAAGGTGAACCAAAAGGTCGTTGCTTCAACCTTCTCACTGGAGAAGAAGATCAAAACCAACAGGAGCTTATGTGTGCCACAAGGAAAATTGATCGGGTGGAAAGATTAAATAAAGATCTCAAATCATGTTTATTTCTGTAACATATTTATTGGGAAATTACATCGAAACAGAAGACAAGTGGGCAACAAGCTGCGCCGCTAGTCCTTTCTGGATGGCAAAGCCAATCCTTTGAAACACTACATCCATACACTTAGGAGACATTACGTTACTATTCATAACTTTTTGGACCCTCTTCAGTAGCTTCACAGCTTCTGGTGCTAAGAATCCAAAAGTATCAAAAGCAAACGGGATAAAGGTGTGTTGATTCTCAATACATGCTTTCTCATGCTTGGCTACTTTGGCCGAAGCAGCTTTAAGAACAGCATGTCCTGCTGTAAAAGTCCCACTTCTCAATCCCACTAATGGAGAAACCCCTATCAGATCCACACATGCATGTTTTCTTCCTATCCATCCAAAAATCAAAACATCAGCAGGTCTAAGTGTCGACCTCCCCTCTAGTAGATCAGTTAGAAAGTTCACTGGTGCCTCTTTCTTAGAAGCAACACATGCACGTCTGAGAACATCAAAGAGAACATCTCTAACAAGATCATGTCTGTACTTAAAACCTGGAAGTTCCCTGCAATGAACCGCATGCTCCCCAAAAGATTCCAAACACGCCTTACGACAAACTAGACATATCTCATCGACTGGAAATAAGGGAATCATGAGACGATATTTGAGGATACTACGATACTCCACTGGGGACATGTGCAGACCAAGTCCATCAATAGGAATAGTAAGGAGAAAATCTTGAGCATGATCAGCTTGTAGACACTCAAAAACTGCCTTTTGTCAAATGGTCATAGCAAACTTAACTTCCATATCCTCAATTATTTTACTAAAAAGAGCACTCGCCAAAGCATTTTGTGCTTTTGGGGGGACGGTGTCTTTTTTAGAAAAACAACTAAGATCAAAGGAAGGAATTATGACACGAAGATGATCTAGGGCGATATCAAAGTCAGTGTCCATA
The DNA here is from genome assembly GCA_963693085.1 of Alisma plantago-aquatica. Classification (NCBI taxonomy): domain Eukaryota; kingdom Viridiplantae; phylum Streptophyta; class Magnoliopsida; order Alismatales; family Alismataceae; genus Alisma; species Alisma plantago-aquatica. The sequence continues at coordinate 1,050,889,273 of OY856410.1, forward strand.
CCGTGAATCCCACTACCTCGCAAGATGTGATCCTGAAGCACCCAAGATTGGGCCCTAGATGCCACAAAAGCATACGAAGAAGCTTCAACAGCTGAACTAAGTCCCAAGCCACCAAGACGGATTGGCAAAGATTAATGGGTGTGTGACGAAGGTTTTTGGATCACCTATGATGAAAAATGAGCACTGATGTGAAGAGATCCAGGGAGCTGAGAAAATGGTTGTGACTATCGTGACACAATAAGAGGCAAATTATATTTATACCACCACTCACGGTGAGTGAAGGATCGTCGAGTTCGATTTAGCGTGTGGAGTCCTCTGACGAAGAAAACATGGTGTTTTGGTGAGTGAAGTAGGTGAGAGACGGTCGACCCTTGCGGCGGGGACCTAGTCTCTCACTGACGCATAGGAGATGGAGGAAGGGGGTGATGGGTCCTCCTCCTGAATACCCGATCTGTGTTAGGACCGCGTGTCCATATGATCACGGCTAGTGTGGGTGACGCTGAATAAATCTGGACTTTACCCAGTACATCAGAATGACTAAGTCTATAATGAAATAAATCTCCTAGCTTATATCTTCACTCCTAAATCACCATTAAGGGTATATTTGACATATGATTAAGATCAAAATTGGAATTTTAGCTAATTTGGGTGCAAGGAACACGAATTTGGACTTATTTTACCATTTAAGATTGCTAGTGTTATATTTTTCCTAGTATATACTTAAGTCATTTAATTAGGGTTTAAGCTCATCCTAATGGTCAAACTGGGTAAATCCTTTTGAATTATCTCCATTCTCTAACTCTAAGGACCTAGTATTATCTTTGAGGATCTTATTAGGGCCAAGATCATAGATTTGTATTGATACTCATAAATTCCCATAATTCAATTATTAGGGTTATTACATCTTATGATTTATGTCCATGAGGTACACATTAGTTGATTAGGTTTAAAAAATCTTGACTAGGTCTAATCTTTCTTAAAATAGGGAATTATGCATTCTAAAAGGCATTTATATGAAAAAGGTTAGGAGGAGAAAAATAAGGAGTTGGATTAACAAACTAGTCAAGTAGGAGCCTAGAAGAATGGAGGATTACACTTATATGTCTAGAATTGAGTATGTTACATATGAGGTCACTGAGCTATTGTATGATCATCACCTATCAACCATGAGTGCCAAACGCCAGTGCTATAACAACTCCATCACAAGCACTAAGGCAATTCATGAACTCTATGCAATTTTGTCATGGAATTATGACACTCTTGTACCCCCGCCAAATACTCAAGTCATTCTTACTTCCATTACTGCCGGCAAGAAGTTTAAAATCTCAGCAGATACCATGAATATCTTTTTCTCTGGTACTGAGGTAATTGACACATGCAGGAAGGATTGCCTTGAGTATTTTGACCTCCTAGACCCTGAAGCCTTCTACAAGCAATATGATATCACTCTCCCTAACATACATCATTCTTAAAGAAGCCCTAGTTTCCCTATAGGAAGAAGTCCTCCCTACCTACCTCTTCCCTAGACCTAAAAACCACATTCTCACTCTGTAAGTCAACTGCAATATTCACCCCAAGAAAAATTAAATTAAAATTGTAAAGAATACTGCAATGAACATCAGGTTCCAGTGGTCTAGATATGTTCTCCACCACATGACCTACTTCAACTCTGGGAAGAACACCCGAGGTACCCTCCCTACCCAGCCCTGATTTTTGGTCTCTTTCAAGCCACTGGGAAGTCTCTTTTTCATGATCTTCATTACAAATCTATTACAAAAGGAGTTTGTATTAGTGGGACCACAATCAAGAAAAGTGTTCATATCCCTTCTTCTACCAAACCTGGAGCCTCTACCTCCACCTCCTCAATCATCCCAACCTACTTGTGCCTCATTTGATGTATCAAATGAATCCCTCATGGGTAACATGATGTATCAGCAAGCGTACAACCTATAGGTTCAAGAGAATCTCTATCAGGACCCCTGTTCTATCATGTCTACCATGAACCTATCAAAGGCCCACCCTTACCCTGCCTACTGGACCTACCTATGTGGTAATAATGCATCCTATGCATATAATTGCTTCTACCCTGCCCATCCACTTGTTGTTGCTGCTACAACTCTGATGTTGGTGGATCTATCCCTTGAGTACTATCTATCCCTGGTGTCCATGTAGCTATCTTGCTTGTAGGACTTGGCACCTCTGCTCCCACTTTTCCCCAAGCCCATGAGCTACATGACTTGGCATGTCTTGGGCTGAGCATAATACCATGTGGCTCAGTCGCTATTTCAATCCTTCTGTCAATGAGGAGATGCCCAACTAGGTTGACAAGGAAGTTGCTATTGTTGATGAGTGAACATCTTCCAATGATGGCGAGGATGGTTCAGATGGTTCTCACGATGTCTTTGTTGGTGCATCTGGTGATGAAGGTGAAGCTGTCTACTACACCTTCCGATGGAGATGATGACCATTAGCCTGAAGCGTTTGATGACGATGCCGATGATGATAACCCCTTGGACTTAGATAGCATAGAAATTTAAATGATTTAGTTTTTAGTCTTTTGATGTTGATCATATATATGTTTTTGGACTATTCTATATGTAAAACATATGGGCACATTATCTGAGGTGTAGTATTTCATTCATCATGTTGTTCTTCATCATTTTGGCTTGTAGTTGTTTTGAGGACATGCCTTCTGTGTTGTAATCTTAATCATATGTACCCTTACTCTCTAACTGATTATATCTCATGAGTTGGTGGTATTTTACTCATATTTTGATTATGACACAAGTTATGTGTTTCTCTCTCGTCTTCGTCTGATGTGTATTATGTGGTTGCATGTTTTATCTTGTGGTTGGATGTTTTAGTTGTGATTGGAGAAGACCCATTTTTGTGCTCTTCTACCTCCTTACTATTTTATAATGCCAAAAGGGGGAGAGAAGTTCAATGTTATGAAGCTCAACCATATTTCTTTTACTGCCTATGTGATCCTTTTCTTGTCAAATATATGTTTTATCATGTGACTTGCTAAAGGACCATATAGTATACATGTTATATAGCTTTGTGTAGAAAGACTAACTATGCAGGTAAGAGTGAGCATAGATTGAAGGGGAGCTATTCACATTGTTCAAATCATGAATCCCCTTGCAATTCACAAGGCTAGGGCATAACTTTACATGTTCTTTTCAATATGTTGTGGAATGGTTTGTCATTGTCAAAAAGGGGGAGAATGTTGACTCGAGAGTTATACACTGTCCATATTTTGATAATGACTCAACCATTCCATTTATATGTATCTAATAAGTTTGTTTAAGATTGATTTTAGGCTTTAGGTACATAAAAAGGATCAAATTACACAAGCCCTAGCTTGTCCAAGTTCAAGTCAAAAGCAATGCAAATGCGCAATTTGGGAAATCACTCGAAACCACCTTAGAATAACTTTGTAATCATTTTTATTGATGATATGACTTGTAACTAAGATGAGAAAAAATTAGGGACACTTAATTCCAATGTTTGATCACTCAAAAATCATTTTGAAAAATTTGTCACAGAAACTTTTTCAGTCGAGTTTGAATCTCGACCGATCAGTGATGGATTTTTAGAAATGGATCAATCGATCAAGTTGTACACTCACATAACTCGACTGACTGACTCACTGACCAAAACTAATTATGAGTGATCGATCGAGTTCCCCCAGGACAAACTTGACCAATAGTTTGAAATTTGACTTTGTTGGTTAGTGGATTGGTTGAGTTATCTTTATTGAAACTTGATCGAATGTACTACATAGAAAATGTAGAAAAAGTGATTCTAACAATTGGATAGTTATTAGAAATGGAAATAGATCTATTACAAGTTGTAAAATGGATATTTTTTGTTCTTAAGAGATCCACACTCAAAGGACCTTAGAGTTCATTCTAAGGTTGCTCGTTCAAGCTATCTTTGGTCCTTGCTATAGTTGAGTGTGATACAACCCTTTGAGCCCCTTTCTCTCTCTCTCTCTCTCATTTACAAAGCATTTTGTGATTATGCGTGAGTTAGGCATGTTAGCTACCTAAATGTTATCTTGTAAAGCTCTCCGTCCTTCCATCTTCCCAATACCCTTTTGCAAAGAACAAAGGTTGAAGTGATCTTCTCTGAGTGAAGGAGGAGTTGTTGTTATTCTCCATGGTTGAAGAAGGTGTGAGGATCTTCTCCAAGTGAAGGAGAAGGAAAAGGCAGAAGATTCAAGAAGAGTGGACAATTCATATGAGGCCAAAGACTTGATGCAAGTGTGGGTAAGTCCTTAGTGAAGGTGAAAGACATCTTGATCAAGTGGTTAAGTCCCTGTGTAGGTGAAAGCCTCTTGTCTTGAATATGTAAGTCCTTAGATGTATGGTGATCTCCTTGTGTCTCTTATAATGGAATATATGTATACATGGGTTACAAAGTCCTAGAGTTTGACCTCTCTAGGTAGTGGTTTGATGGTCTCCTAGTTTGGAGATTGGAACCACTCTAGCCACCTTGTCCAATTGTTTGTTTCAATATCTCTCATCCTTGCTATGCTTGTTTAGATAGAACTTCAAATTGAGTTTTAGCATTTGGTTTCAATTGATATAATTTGAAGGTATAACTATTATTGTGATAATTTTAAATCTCTATTCACCCACCTCTAGATCCCTAGATCTAATAGTCACCACTTAGGATGCACTCCAATCCAAGTTGTTAGAAAAATATTACCCCCATTCTCTCATTCATGAAATCAAGGGACATATTCGCTTAGTTTGCCATGGTCCCGAGTGAGACCTTATGTGAATATTAGGAGAGGCTCAAGGACCTTCTTCATCATTACCCACACCATGATATTCCCCAAGCCCAACTTATCAAAACATTTTACCATGGTGTTGATGACAACACCAAAGTTTTCCTTGATTCCTCAAACGGAGGTAATTTTGAGTTCTAGAGCCTGGATAGCGCATGGGGAAGTTGTTAAATGTAGTTTTGAGACTCAAACTCGACAAGGGTCTTGTGGGGTCCTCAAAGTAGCAAAGGATGAAGAAAACTCTGACATAATTTTTTTTTGCTAAGAGCCTTAAACTCCTTGTCCTAAAACAAAATTGTTTAGAATCTTCCTTCAATGCTTATAAGAGGAGAGGGCAACCACAACAAATCAAGGTTGCTGACTCTCTTTGCGATATCCACTGAGAGTATGACACATTACCTAACAATGTCAACTTCTTTATAACTTCCCATGTAACCAGAAGCTTGACAACAATGGAGGACCTAAAATCCATCCACAATATACCCGACCAAGCTTACTATCACTTGAATTAGGCTAGGAACCACCGTCGGTTACAATATGGAAATCCAACAAGTGATGAAAATGGTTCTCAACTAAGACCTCCCTAAGTCCCAAACTCAAACCATCCACCTCTAGGTTTCCAATATAATAAAAACCAGAGAAATTTTGGGAACCAAGGGAATTATTAAGGAAATTTTCAAAATTGTTGTGTTTACCAAGCGTTGTAGTTCCAAAACTTGTTGAACTAAGAGCCACAAATGCAACAAAATGCTCCCATACCCTATCCTAATTATAGGATCACTACTCCATAGTATATCATCCTTTAAAAGCAGGCCCATCAAAGGGCAACAGATGCTCAGTTGGCCCAACTCCTAGCCAACCAAAGACAAGTTTGCTTGGCAGCCTGAGAACAACTCGAATCACCCTGAACAACTTAAGGTCATACCCACTCATTTTGGAAATCAATATGCTCCTCCCCCTCCTATAGAGAAACCTCATGTTGAACCCATAAGTTTTAAAGATGATGGCATTATAGTTGTTGAAAAAGAACCCTTGCAAGACTCTACCACCCATGGTTCAAGTACATGAAAACTCTATTGCTAGGACCACCTCATATATCATTCTTAACAAGACGCCTAATTTAAAAAAAAACTCCTCTGGGGGTGGGTGTTATCTAGGTGACAATGCTTGTAATAAGGGCCTTGTAGACTTAGGCACCAATATTTTGATCATGCCTTATAGTCTTTGCAAAAGATTAGGCTTTGTTGACATGCTTCCCACTGCCATTACCATACGATTAGTGGATTCATCCATGACAAAGCCTATGGGTATCATTGAAGATATAATTTTTAAGGTTGGAAAGGACACCTGTGTTCCATGTGACTTTGTGATCATGGACATCAAAGAATACCTACACTACCCTCCTCATGTTTGGCCACTTCCCGATCTTTGATTGATGTTAAGGTCGGAACCATCCTTTTGTGTCTTGGTAGGGAAACTCTAGAGTTACATGTCTTCGAGAGCATGAGGGGACCAATATTTTATGAGGAAGTTTATCTCCTAGATTGTGTGGAAGAGCTTTCCCAACTAAGACAATAACAGAAACTGATTGAAGATCACTTTCACATTGCCTTTACAACCTCTCTTGATTGTGACCTTGATGATGAGGAATTAGATCAGTGCAGAGCTCATCTTGACAACTATGACAAAGTTCCACATGATGAATTTGAGGACATTAAGATGATCTCTCTTCTAGAAGAGAAGACCGAGCCTCCCAAGGCTCCAGAAATGAAACCCCTCACAAAAGGACTCAAATGTTTCATTCTTGATGAACAAAAAATTTGTCTGGTCATAGTTAATTCTTATCTTACTTCTGATTAGGAGGACAAGATCACGACTAAGTTGACAAAAAGGAGAGCTATCTCGGGGTCCAAAATGACTAAAGTAACACAAACTAACCAAGCCATTTGCATGCATAAAATCCACATGGTAGAAGAGTATAAGCCATCCCAGGACCCACCCTTAATGCAAATTAAATCCAAACATGGAAGAGGTTGGCCGTTTAGAGGTTATTAAGATTTTGACTACAAGAATCACTTACCCAATCCCCGACTCCCCATTGGTCAACTGTATCCAAGTGTTACCCAAGAAAGGGGGACCATTATTGTGAAGAACAACAATCATGAGCTCATCCCCACCTATACTATTATGGGGTGGAGGATGTGTATTGACTATGGAAAGTGAAATGAGGCCAATAGAAAATATCATTTCCCTCTTCCCTTCTTGGATCAAGTACTAGAGCATCTTGCCCATAAAAAGTATTTTTGTTACCTAGACAATTATTTATGTTTTTACCAGATTCCCATTCATCCTAAAGATCAGGAGAATACCACCTTCATTTTCCCCTTTAGTACATATGAATTTAGAAGGATACCCTTTGGTCTTTGTAATGCCCCCGCCACCTTTCAATGTTGCATGTCCACTATTTTTGTTGGGTTGACTAAAACTATTATGGAGGTTTTCATGGATGAATTCTCTATTTATGGAGATTGTTTTGACTCTTGCCTAAGACATTTGTCCCTTGTCTTAGAAAAATGTGAAGAGGCACACTTAGTTTTGAATTGGGAAAATTTTCAATTCATGGTGACAGAAAGAATTATCCTAGGATATAAAAATAGCAATTGAGGGATAGAAGTGGATAGATCTAATATTGAGGTTATCACCAAAATTCCCCCTCCTACTTCTATCAAGGGCATTCACACCTTCCTTGGGCACGTATGATTCTACCGACAGTTCATTCTCAATTTTCCAAAAATTGCCAATCCTCTTACTAACCTTTTCTAGAAGGATCTTCCCTTTGCTTTTGACCAGATTTGTATGACCAACTTCCTTAGCTTGAAGGATGCTCCCACTTCTACCCTATTATCCACACACCATATTGGCCTTTGCCTTTTTAAATCATGTGTGATGCCAATGATTATGTTTTCGGTGCCATTATTGGACAACGAGTTGACAAGAAACATCATGTCATATACTATGCATCTAAAACCTTAGATGATGCTCACTGGAGCTACACCTTGACTGAGAAGGAAATGTTAGCCATTGTCCATGCCTTTGACAAGTTCCAATCCCACCTAGTTGGGTCCAAGGTGATCATTTACACGGACCATGCTGCCACTCATTACTTAAAAACAAAAAAAGATGCTAAACCTTGCCTCATCCATTGATCCTTTTACTGCAAGATTTTGACTTAGAAATCCTTGATAAAAAGGTATTAAAAATGTTGTAGTTGACCATCTTAACTGCCTCAATTTGTCTGCCGATGATGGAATTCTGATTAATCATTCCCTACCAGATGATGAATTGCTTAAGGCTGAATCCCAATACCCATGGTTCACTGACTATGTCAATTATCTTGTTGCAGGTGTCCTACACCACGATTACAAAGGATTTTATAAACAAAATGTTTACATGATGTTAGGCACTTTTATTGGCATGACCCTTATGTTTTTAGACTATGTGCAGATAGACTTTATCGTAGATGTGTAAGTGAGGAGGAGGCACATGATATCCTCAAATAATGTCACTCTTGCCCCACTAGGGGGCACATGATCTCTCAAAAGACTACTAGAAAGGTCCTTCAGATTGGATTCTTTTAGCACACCTTGTTTGAAGATTCTTACGAATTTGTCTTAGCTTGTAAAAATGCCATAGGATTGGAAATATTTCTAAATGATATCAAATACCAATGACTTCCTAGCAAGAAAATGATATTTTTGATGTCTAGGGTGTGAATTATATGGGACCCTTTCCTTATTCTTATGGGTATTCCTATATCACGATGGATTTTGAATTATGTTTTGAAATGGGTAGAAGCCATCTCCACCAAAACCAGTGACTCCAAATTTGTTATGAAGCTTTTCAAGGATATCGTCTTCCCTAGGTTCTAGGTGCATCGCATCATGATTTCTGATGGGGGATCACATGAGCAAAACTTTGAATCCTTGCTTAGAAGATATGGTGTCAAGCCCAAGATCGCCTCGCCTTACCACCCTCAGAGTAGTGGCCAAGTTGAGGTTTCAAATTGTCAAACTAAATCCATTCTAGAAACTATCAATCACACAAGGAAAGAGTGGGCCTTGAAAATGATGCATTGTGGGCATATAGAACTGATTACACCCCCAAGGCACCACTTTCTTCTGGTTGATCTATGAAAAATTATTTCATCTCCCCATAGAATTGGAATACAAGGCCATCAGGGCTATCAAAACTCTTAATTTTAACCTTTCTGCAGTAGGTGAGAATCACTTTCTTCAACTGGAGGAGTTAGAGAAACTTAGGATGACGACCTATGAAAATGTCTGAATTTTCAAGGACTGAACTAAAATTATGGCATGATGGTGATATTAGGTGAAAGGACATTCAGGAAGTGGACAGGTCCTAGTCTATAATTCCAGGATAAGGCTTTTTCCTAGAAGACTTAATTTTGGACTACATGGACCTTACCTTGTAAAGTGTGCCTATCAACATGGCACTTTTTATTATAATATGTTTTTCAAATGTATTTATTCATATATTTGAATGCAAATATTGGATTGTTAAGGATATACTAGAAAAACTTGGTGTTTTCTATGTCTTATTTTAAAATATGGATTTAAATGTAATTTCTCCTTTGTAAAGAGATCATGGATTCAACTAGTTTCAATGAGCCATAAGTAGATATTAGATAAAGAAAGAGAGAAAAACCCAATAATAAAAGAATTATTAAAAAATAATGGACAATTGATATTTTAAATATGGAACTATGTGAAATTTCTAGAAAAGAGACGTTGAAGGCAACTAACATATTTGGATTTGGTTCAATATTGTACTTAATAATAAAACATATCAAAATAAGAAATCTTACCAAGTTCAAGTGAGAAAAGGAATTAATTGATGCCTTAAACAAATCAAATAAAAGGAAGACTTAGAGACCAAGAAATGTACTCTAAATTTTGTATCTTGATCTCAAATCCTACCCACACCAAGAAATTAGTGTAAAAACCCTTCATTTTCAATTTTAGGTCAATTGGATATAAGGAGAGAGAGATATGAACTATTTAATTTTCCCTATAATGTAAAGGATTTAGGAAATATATTAAATGTCACATTTTTAATCAGAAAAGGAAATAAAAACCTGACCCTTCAATATTTTGAGTGGAAGTTGGATTAAGATCTGATGATGCATGGCTGTTCTCTACCTCACACAGAAAAGGAAACAAGAAACATTTCAATTCCTTCTTCACTCTTGATTTTCTCTCTCTCAGATTCATGTGTACTCCTAGAAACCCTTCCACTAAGATTGGGAGATAATTCTGAACATGGTAATCCCTAGTTTGGTTTCTTTTGGAAAGCAATTAAGTGTTTCCCCAATTTCCAACTTTAACTGTGCCCAACCCCTTCAACCCATGACTATAAGAGGGGGGCAATCATCCCCTGTGAGATCACAATTCCACTGTAGGGCTCTATGCGACTCAAGGTTTGCCCCTCTACCCACAATTTTTTGTGGGCACCATCCTTCACCTCCTGCTTTCTCTCTAAATCTCATCAGAATCCTCCTTAATTACTTCTTCTGCCCCAGCCATCTCCACAGTCCACTGGCGACTCCCATAAGACAAGATAGAGTTGTTGGCACACTTTCCTAACACTTGGAGGCCCAGAAGCTTAGGGTCAATTCCTGAGTTGACTCATCCAACAAGTTGCTCGTGAGTTAGGGTTGAATATGACCATGGTGGAAAGGTCATATTGACCCCTGGACTACCTTTGTTAGGTAAGGGCTATAATCACTTCTTTTTTTTGCCTAAGCCAAGCGAACTTGGGTGCCAACATGGCATGAGCAGATTAAGTCAGCTGGGGTCACAATCCAGCACACCCTAGACCAGTCAGCTGCCTATATGGCAATTTGTGATCGGTCTAGAGGATTTTTATCATAATAAATCTAGAAAATCATATAATTTTTTATTATAATGAGGAACCCCTCTCGGGCAAGGTCACTATTGGACCTGACCCAGCCAAGGGTAAACCCCAAAACTAGCCACGTGCATGGGGGCACTACAGTACATTCAATAGTGTGGGGCCTTGTTGCACCATGAGGGTTGGCAATTAGAGTCAAACTTGGGTCCTATCATTGGGGATTTCCAAGCCCAACCACTAGGCTACCCCCTCTCCCGCTAAAAAATTGTAGCATTATCCAAATAGGGCATATAAATATAGGATTTTGATTAAAAAATCCAAGGAATCCAATGAAATTGGTTCCATGACCTAATTTTATCTCAGATTTCAAAAGTACGTAAATGTTCTAACTTTAATGTGATTGCATATATGAAAGCCCTAATTTCATAGGATTAATGAAATTGATGACCATAACTTGATTGATTGGATTCAATGAGTAAAGTCTAACCTTTTTGGATAAAAAGAGCATCTTAGATCTAATTTGAGATCAAAAATTAATATGATATCAAAATTGGGGTTTCCTAAATTAAAAGGCATTAAATTTGGTAATTAGGGTTTGGGAAGCCTAACCCTAATGAAACCCTAATATAGCCCCAAAACCCTAACTTGGAACTCAAGTTAATCTTAATGGTAGTTTGTGAACATAATACTAATGCTTGGGTGTTATGCATTAATTTTAGGATGATTGCTTCGTTGATTACAATTTCTCTTATGTACTTGGACTTTAAGTCATCTCCGAGAAAGGTACGTGGTTGCACCTCTGAATACTCGACTTATCGACTTCTGTGGTTTTCCAAAGTTTCTAAAGTGAATAGAAATTCAACGGTTGGTTGTTTATTTACTTCTCACAGTCTATAATTCTCATATGAGTGTCACTTTATATAAACATAACTTGCTCAAGACCAGGAAATATCTTTGAATAAATGCATGCATGGAAGTTATAGAAATTATCCCCCAGAGAGTGGGATAGCCATTAAATTACTCCCAGTGAGTGAGTATGACATTATGAATACCCCCAATGAGTGGGTATGGATAGAGAATACCTCCAGTGAGTAGGTATGGATAGAGAATATCTCCAACGAGTGGGTATCAATAGAGGTTACCCCGAGCGAGTGGATATATCATTATGATACTCCCAGCGGGTGAGTATGATAGTATGAATACCCACAGTAAGTGGGTATACATAGAGATTGAATAAGTGTGGGTTGAGAATTTATATCACAAAAATGCAAGTTTGATTATGAACAATATTTTTTTCTATGGTTGTTTATGTTGTTACACCTAGATGTGAATATTTTTTTCCCCATGTACTCATCATATTTTGATATGTTGAACACATTTTAGTTTCACGTCATTTGAGGTTAAACTACAATTAATCTGAAAAATGGACATCAAAAGAAGAAGACACCAAAATAAAAGATCTAAAGTTATTTTGGAGGATTTATATAGTTAGATTTATTTCCTATTGCAAACATTAGAATTCCACTTCATGTAACTCCTTAGTGGAGATTCTATCTTCATATTATTCCTAAAATCTTTTCCATTCAATGAAATTTATAATTATTATTAGTTATTTGCTAAACCTTGATCTTGTATATAGGATAATGGGCCTTGCCCTCTTAGTCCACCTTAGTTGGGGATAGCAAGGGGAGGGGGTTGTTACACCTTTCTTATTTGGGATAAATGGAAGGGTGAATTTTTGGTAAGCAGACATAGGCTCAAGCAGTACATTACCACTGAGGAATTCATGTCATCTACAGCACATTGTCTTCCCATTCTTGAAGATTTAGAATTAAGTGATCCCTCCCACATGAATACACACATCAGGTCTTCAACATAAAATTAGGTGCTTGTTGGGAGGCAACCCAACATCTCTTCTTATTCCAATGTTCTTTCTTTTGTTTTTGTTTTTGTTTACATTATTGCAATCTCTATCTTAACATTACTCTTATTTTAGGTAGTTAAGAAGAAGAAGAAAATTGAGTCAATGATTTGGTCAGTTTAGCATTTGATTCAAAATTCAAATCTCTCCAACTTCCCCCAAGACACATCAATCGGGTGATTTGCCTATGAACTGATCAGTTCACAACCTACAAAGGGGCAATTCAAACGAGCATCTAGATCAGAACTTGTGTCTACATTGAAACTTGAATCACTTTGCTCCTCCCCTCACAATGTGTGAACCAGGCAGTTCACATTGACAATCACTCTATTCACACCTCTCCAATAGTTTGTAAAATACACCAAACGAGGAAGGTCAACTCACACCACCAACAAACCCTCCCCCAAGTTTCTTGCTCCTAGTCATCCCTCATCACCAAATCATGACTCCATGTTAGTAGCCTCATCTTCACCTCCAGTGAGTCGATTGTTTCATGCCACCAACCGAGCATTTCACACAACCAACTGAGCAGTTCATCGCTAAGATGACCTAGAGGAGTTTCCCTCCGACCTCCTGGTGACTTCCAGCATCTTCCCCCTCTCTAATGACCATACATTTTGCATCTCGACCACCCAGCTCCATTACTTCTTAGCCATTCTACATCACCAACCAAGCGATTCACCATCAATTATCTTACATGTCATCCTCACATTTCACACCAGACCTCCACCTCCCACTTCTTCTTCATCTCTGACAAACATCATCTTCCCTCACACTAGGTGAGTTAGTTGTTTCAATTCATCAACCGGGCAATTTAGGACACAACACAACAATCTCTTATCAAATGAACTGAACGGTTCATTTGCTGAAATCAGCATTTCAAACATTTAAACTGAGCGATTCAACCTCTAAATTGAGCAATTCACGCACGCCAACAATACCATGTCACAAGAAGGTTCACGTGGAGGCTTCCTCAGTCGTCTCTGTAAGGGAAAGCATGTGCCAAGAAAACTATCTCCCGTGACCCCCTTGTCGTTCCAACTCCAAGGCCATCATCCACATCAGGGAACACACTAGAGAATCCTCATCTGATATTGCTGAGAAAATGTTTCCTAAACTCAAAGAACTAGAAGAGCTCCTCCATGCAGCAGAGCCTAGCCAAGCATACTACTATGATCTAGATTAATTATGTTATGCCCACCACGTATCACCCTCTCTCCAGAAGCTACACCCAATTTCTTGACGACGACCATCAAGATCGATTCGAGGCCATGTTCTCCATTAGTGTTATGCTTCCCCGATGGGCCTATGGAACCAACCATACCTCCCTTGGAATAAGGGACTATGTCGACAACATCATGTAGTGAAATCACATCCTCCTCTTTCTCTACTAAATCCGTTCTATGTCTAGTGATCTCACTTTATAGTTCATGACCACATTCCACTGACTTAACTTTACAAGAGGGAATTCTAATGTATAATTCAGATTTTTAGGAGGACATAGAAGTCTCAACCTGATAGATTACTTCCATTATCCTTGATGGTGGAGATGAGTATTGGCTCTCACGATCCATGGAGCGTTCCTACAATGCTTACCCTAGCAGATATAACCCAGACAAGTTCTGGGAAGACATCACTAGATTGCCTCCTTATCTGCCAAGGGGACCAAAATCCTCCAACATCCACAACCTGATAATTCATTATCTTCACCGGATCCTAGCCTACACTATCTACAACAGGGCAAACACTCAAGGCACCATCACCCGGACATACCTTTACACTCTATGGTGCCTTCTTAATAATGAGATGATCAACTGAGGGAATGCCATCCTTAAGCATATCGACACTCAGGCAAGTTGCAGTACTAGTTCAACCTTCAACATCAGCCATCTGGTCATTATCATAGTCATTTTCTTGGGTTACACTTCCTTCTTGGTGATCCATCTCAAGGCCTGTCAACACCTTATTGATATCCCATACTTGAAGCAAAGCTAATTGATGCAGCCCTATTTTAGGGCTCCATCCTGTGCCATTTTGTATTTAAATTGCATCTAAACATGTTAGATTACAAGTATTTCTCCCCAATATGAGTATCATTGCAAATACGCTTATGGATGTTCTTTGCACTATTTTTCAGGTACTTGGACCTTGCTTAGATGGACGAGGGGGAGAGAGGGACCCAAAGAAGGCCCCAAAGTCTCCCTTAACCCATCTCCAGAAGCCAAGACTCATTCCCGAGCAAAGACATCCGAAATTGACAAAGTTAGAAGAGAACTAAAGAAGTCAAGCCTCACCACGGTCGTGGCCCCAAGGCCACAGTCGTGGCTTTATTGCCAAAGTTCAACAGGTCGCAACAGGAGAATTTATAGTTCTCCCACGACCGTGGCCAATGAAGGCAACACGACCGTGGCCATCAGCACGGTCGTGGTCAAGAGAAGAGAAAACGGCCGTGGTACCATGCCACGGTCGTGGCTTTATTGCCTCGAGTTTACAGGTTGCTACCTCAGTCAGCCACGACCGTGGCCATCTCGCCACGACCGTGGCCGAAGACGAGCAAAATGCCCGTGGTCCCTCCCCACGGTCAGCCTGACTCCTCCAAAACGGCCGTTTTACCCAACACGGCCGTGATGCACCCTAACCCACCACGACCGTGGCACTCCGCCACGGCCGTGGCCACCACCCTACTTTGCTTTTTCACCACCGCCTTCACCCCACGACCGTGTTCACCACCCCACGGTCGTCCACCACTACCCTCACCACGGTCGTGGCTTACTCACCACGACCGTGGTGATCGCAAAACCTACACATTTTTCCACTGCTTTTCCCATTCTACCCCCACTTAACCCTAGCTCCTATATAAGCAATAGATGCTTCTAGGGCTCGAGGCTAGCACCTCTAGAGCACCCCTAGCCGCACCATAGAAGCTCCCTTGCCTCCATCACTTCCATATACCCATTTCCTTGCAATCTACCCCATTTTCATCCATTTTCCACTCACTTCCACCATAGAAACCTAGTTTCTCTAGGTTTCTATCCATAATCCCCGCCATTTTCATGCACCCCTGCATCATTGGAGGAGTGAGGACGGCCATAGCTGCTTGGAGGTGAAGAAGGAGTCAACTACATCGAGCTTCATGGCGTTTTCCCTTCTTCTACCCCTTTCTTTTGTTCCTAGTTTGATTATGTATAGCTAAGCCCCCCTTGGGTGGGCTGTTTGGGATTAAAATGTGACTTTGATACCATGTTGGGGGGAAATTTCTTGTAATGAACTTAATTCATATCTATGATGATTGTTTCTTGCTTTAATCTCATTTCCCATTTTATTGCATGTGGTTTGTGTTCTTTTACATGGATTGCTTGCTTTGAGATGTTTGTTAACACTTAGCTTCTAGGAGGAATTGGAGTGTATGTGGCAATCTTAGGATGGCTCCTAGGTCCAATTAGTGGATCTCTAGCTAGCCCCATTTGTTCCTACATATACATCCCACCCCCTACTAGTGAGTGTGAGATTTAAGTGGCTAGTGTAAGTGAGAGTGATACAATTGCCTAGGGCCTCCTAAAGGCTAGAGTGGTTAGTGGCATGAGGTTAAACACCCTCATCTCCACTCCTACATCTACCCTCAACCCTCAATTGTTCACTATTACTTACCCTAGAAACCTAGATTTGGCTAATCCCATTAAAATTACACCTAACCCTAGTCTTATACTAGTAGTATAGGGTATATTCTAATGGCATTGACCTTGTTGTTTGGTTTGGTGATCTAGGTATGAATTGAGGAACTTGCTTGTTTAATGAAATCCCCCAACTAATATCAAAGTTGCATCCCCCAAATGGCCCACCTACCTTAATCTCATTGTTTAAACCCTAATTGCTCTTTCGCTTGTTAATGCTAGCTTAGTTCATTTGCTTTAGTCAATTTAGTCTTTTGCCTAGTTTTGATAGCTAGTGTTAATCTAGGTCTTTGCTCTTGCTAGTGCTTAGTGTAATTTCTTAGTTGCTACTTGCTTGCTTAGTCTAGGGTAGTTCATTTTTGCTCTTGTTTAGATAACTTGTTAACTTAGATTGCTAATTTAGCTTTTTGGTAGCTTAGTTTCATTTTGCTTTTCCTGCTTGCTTGTTTAGCCTAATCAACCATCAACCAATCTTAAACCCTAAAAACCCTACCCTCCGCACTAGGAACATAGCTCACCCTCTCTAACTCTAGCGCCCCCTCTATCTCCGAGGTTCGACCCCGTACTTGCCGCCTTACCTGTACTACGACAAGACCCCGTGCGCTTGCGGGTATATTGTCTTAGTAGAAGTAGGTAGTTAGTCTGGGACCCTACAAATTTGAAAGCAAGATCCCATCACTCATCCCGTGCCTCCCGACCTCGTGGATTGCACTCGTTGCAAGCCTCTAGCGGGAGCGCACCAAGCTTTCTGGCGCCGTTTCCGGGGATAGAGGCGCTCGGCCTAGTTAGATAGTGTAGCTTAGCCTTTCCTTTTTGCCCTCACCATTGCTATTGTTTATTCTTTGTCTTATTTTTGCATATTGGTGTGCTAACTCGGTTCCTTGTTGTTTGTTTGTGCTTTGCGCAGGTGACAGCTGTGCATGCGCAGCACGCGTTCGACTTGCACCGACTTGGTGGTTTACGACCCCGAGATTGGGAGAAGGAGACGTCAAGCGCGCCGCAATCTACACCGAAGGACCGAGATGGCCGACAACGAACCACCACCGGATGTTCCACCCCTGCCACCGCACCGCCCGCTTCATGAGTATTTCACACCGGGGAACTACAATTCCCCCATCGCCACGCTAGTTGACCAGATGCCGGGTCAACAATTCTCCATCCCGCCAGCACTCTTGGGGCTTCTCCCCACGTACTACGGGTTGGAGAACGAAAATCCGTATCACCATATAGATGCATTCTTGGAGACATGCTCTACCTTCCGCACTCCTGCTGCCACCGACGACTCAATCCGGAGGACTCTCTTCCCTTTCTCCCTCAAGGAGAAAGCCAAGGAATGGTACGTCTCGAGGCCAGAGCTCGTCACTTGAAATGAGGTAAAGAACGAGTTTCTCAAGAAGTTCTTCCCCATAGCCAAGTTGTCCTACATGAGGAGGTGCATCACGTCGTTTGCCCAAAAAGAGAATGAACCCTTCCATGAGGCATGGGAGCGGTTCCAGAAGCTACTTCACGATTGCCCTCATCATGAGGTCCCTCTCTGGCAGCTAGTGCAGGCCTTTTACACTGGGCTCGAGGAGCAGAGTCAAAACAACGTCGATTCTTCCTGCGGGGGCACATTCATGGCGAAGCCGCCCGAGGAGTCATGGCCACTGTTCGAGCACCTCGCCGAGAACTCTCGCCATCGAGCTTCCACGAAAGGGGGGCATTGCGGGCGGAACTACATTCCTCCACCCTCCTCCATGGCTCCCGTACGCAATGCTGCCGACCCCGACATGATGCAAATGATGGCCGACATGATGAGAATGATGAAGAATCAAGTGGGTGGCTCTTCAAGCCAGCCCGCAATGGCAGTAGACACTGTAGACGAGGAAGTTAACGCCTTACATTCCTTTGGTGGCCGCAACAACCAGGGCCCAATGTCCCAATCCTACACTCCCGAGTGGAGGAACCATCTGAATTTCTCTTGGAAACAACCAAATGAGGATGGACAAGGATAGGGGCAGCATAAGCCATGTTACAGCTCCAAATTTGAGGATGAGGTACTTGGAAGGCTGAGAAGCCTTGATGAGGTGAAAAAAGACGTCAATGCACATGGACAATCTATTCACCGCCTTGAGCAAAGGTTGGACCAGATTTCTCTCTCCTTGGCTCGGAGAGAAGAAGGTAGGCTCCCCTCTCAACCAATACCGAATCCAAACAATGATGGAACCTTTCTGGGGAACACTTCGAATGCTTATCCTCCACCATCTTATCAAGCCCCACCAAATCCCTATGCTCCTCCACCTCCTCAAGCGCCACTCAACTATCAATATGCTCCACCCCCACCTCACACCTACCAACAACCACCTCCGCAATATCACCCCCCACCACAACAACAACCGCAACCCCAATTCATTCTTCAGAATCCCAACTCCCCTCACCAAAGGCCCCCACCACCTCAACAGCCACAACAACCTCCACAAGCTCCCCCTTCTACCACCCATGAGCATGTAAAGGCAGTGACTACATTGAGGAGTGGCAGGACTTTGGAGAGGCCCCATGGTACAGTTGCTGGCAGGAATGATACTGAGGGTGAGCAAGTTGATACTGAGGTGTAGATTGATGATACCGTGATAAGAGGCAGTGTTGATACTGTGACGCCGAGCAGTGATACCGTGATACCGAGCCGTGATACTGTGATTCCAGTGATACCAGTGGATGATGCTGTTGATTTGGACCGATTGGGGTCCCAGCTCCCTCCATATCCTGATGCACTTGAAGAACCTTCTGCTGAAAAGAGAAAAAAGAAGCATGGTGAAGATATTCTGGAGATCTTCAAGCAAGTGAAAATCAACATACCTCTTCTAGATGCAGTCAAGCAAATTCCGTCCTATGCAAAGTTCCTTAAAGAATTGTGCACCTTCAAAAGAAAGACAACAGGTAGGACGCCTAAGAAGATCAAGCTCACTGAGCAAGTGAGCTCCATTCTCCAACACACCATCCCCCGGAAAAGGAAAGACCCCGGTGCTCCCATCATCTCGTGTTACATCGGAGCCCACCGCATAGATCAAGCTCTTCTTGACTTGGGGTCTAGTGTAAATTTGATGCCGTATGACCTGTTTGCTGAGCTTCAGATGGGAGAATTGAGGCCGGCCCATTGCACCCTACAGTTGGCCGACCGATCTGTGAAGACGCCTAGAGGGCGTGTGGATGATGTGCTGGTCCGTCTTGATGAAGATACTTCTGCCTTCTTCCCAGTCAATTTTATCATTCTTGATATGGAGAAGGAAGCTAGGAAGGTGCCAATCATCTTGGGGAGACCTTTCTTAGCCACAGCTGATGCCGTGATCCATGTGAGAACTGGGACAATGTATGTTACTTTCATGCACATGAAGATCAGATTGAACATCTTCAAGTCTTCTACTACAGCTGAAGTGATAGGGGCCACCGAGGAAGATTGTTATTTGATAGAATGCCTAGATGAAATCGTTGAAGAGTTTCTACCCGCGTGGATCGAGACTGCCACCCAAGGTAGAGGTCTTGAGCCGATTGTTGAGTTCCCTGACGATGATGATGAAGAAATGGAGGTAGATGAGCTAGCCCTAGTGGCTGCAAGTGAGGACCTTCCTTCTATTTCTGCACCTTTGAAAAATTCCCTTGAAGCACCCCCAACCCTTGAGTTAAAGAAACTTCCTGAGGGATTGAAGTATGTCTTCCTTGGCTCAAATGACACACTCCCGGTGATCATTTCCTCCATTCTCTCTCCTGAACAAGAAGATGCTTTGATGGAAGTTTTGAGAAAGAACATCCAAGCTATCGGATGGTCTATTGCTGATTTGAGAGGGATCGACCCCTCCATTTGCGTGCATCGGATATACTTGGAAGAAGATGCAAGGCCGACCAGACAAATGCAAAGGAGATTGAATCCAAAGTTGAAAGACGTTGTCACTCAAGAGGTTGTTAAATTGCTTGATGCAGGGATCATCTATCCCATTTCTGACAGCACGTGGGTGAGTCCTATCCAGGTTGTACCCAAGAAGGGTGGGATTACAGTTGCAGAAAATGCCGACGGCGAGTTTATTCCGGTGAGAGAGCAGTCCAAGTGGAGAATGTGCGTAGACTACCGGAAGCTCAATGAGAAGACAAAGAAGGACCACTACCCACTTCCATTCCTTGATCAGATTCTAGAGAGACTGGTTGGACAGAGTTTCTATTGTTTCCTTGATGGATACTCGGGATATTTTCAGATTGATGTGCATCCAGCGGATCAAGAAAAGACGACATTCACGTGCCCGAGTGGTACTTTCGCCTATAGGAGAATGCCGTTTGGGCTGTGCAATGCCCCTTCCACATTCCAGAGATGTGTCACCTCGATCTTCGCCGATATGTTAGATTCGTCGCTTGAAGTGTTCATGGATGATTTCTCAGTTTTTGGGAAAACCTTTGATGAGTGCTTGCTACATCTTAATGCTGTTCTGGAAAGGTGCGTGAAAGTTCGCTTAGTTCTGTATTGGGAGAAGAGCCACTTCATGGTGCCCGAGGGCATAGTTCTTGGCCATAGAGTTTCTAAAGATGGCATTGAAGTCGATAAGGCCAAAGTGGGCCTCATCTCCACCCTTTCCGTTCCTTCCACCGTAAGACATGTCCGATCATTCTTGGGACATGCGGGTTTCTACCGACGTTTTATTAAAGACTTTAGCAAGATATCACGACCTCTCTGCCGATTGCTTGAAAAGGATGTTGAATTCCAATTTGATGATAAATGTGTTGAAGCCTTCAGTCAGTTGAAAGAGAGGCTCATTTCTGCTCCTATTATGCAGCCCCCGGATTTCTCTTTGCCATTCGAGATCATGACTGATGCATCCGATATGGTGGTGGGGGCTGTGCTGGGTCAACGCGTTGGCCGCATTCCTCATGCTATATACTACGCAAGCAAAACCTTAGATGATGCTCAAAGAAACTATACGACTACCGAGAAGGAGTTGCTTGCGGTGATCTTTGCTCTTGACAAGTTCCAGCCGTATCTCCTGCAAAACAAGGTGATAATCTATACGGACCATGCTGCGTTGAAGTATCCCATGTCCAAGAAAGACTCAAAACCAAGGTTGATCCGATGGATTTTGTTACTCCAAGAATTTGACATAGAAATTGTGGATAAGAAAGGAGTAGAAAATGGTGCAGCAGATCATCTCTCCCACATTGATGGACCTTTTGATTTGACAAGTCCAATCAAAGAGACAATGCCACATGAACAACTCCTCTCGATCTCATCCGCCCAAAAGCCATGGTACAAGCATATAGCAAATTTCCTAGCCAGTGGGAGGATACCGAGCATGTGGACAAGAGAGGAAAGTAAGAGATTGTTTGCTATGGTAAAGAACTACATTTGGGACGACCCTCACCTCTTCAAGTACTGCCCGGACCAACTCATTAGAAGGTGTATTCCGGAGATGGAGCAGCAAGAAGTCTTATCTATGTGCCATTCCGGAGTTTGTGGGGGTCATTTTGGAGGGAAATGCACAGCCGCCAAAATTCTACAATGTGGATTCTACTGGCCGACTTTGTTCAAAGATGCGCATAACTTCTGCAAGAGCTACATCAAGTGCCAAAAAGTGGGCACTATTTCCAAGAGGGACATGATGCCTTTATCACCTATTCTTGTGGTAGAGGTGTTTGATGTTTGGGGGATTGACTTTATGGGTCCTTTCCCTCCTTCTTTTGGATTTGTCTACATCTTGGTTGTCGTCGATTATGTGTCAAAATGGATTGAGGCTGTGGCAACGAGGACTAATGATCACAAGGTGGTGTGTGACTTCGTGAAGTCTAACATCTTCAGCCGCTTTGGTATTCCAAGGGCTATGATTAGTGATGGCGGGAGTCATTTCATCCACCGCACTTTTGAAGGGTTGCTAAAGAGACATGGAGTGAACCATCGTGTAGCTACTCCTTACCACCCTCAAACGAGTGGTCAAGTTGAGTTAGCAAATCGGGCGATAAAGCTCATTCTGGAGAAGACAGTGCGACCGGACCGCAAGGATTGGTCACTTCGCCTCAATGAAGCTTTATGGGCATATAGAACTGCTTACAAAGCCCCGATCGGCACTACACCGTTCAAGCTTGTCTATGGTAAGAGTTGCCATTTGCCAGTCGAGATACAACACAAGGCACTTTGGGCCTTGAAGAAGATGGACTTCGATGAAGAGAACGCCGGAATGAGAAGAAAGTTTCAATTGCATGAGCTTGATGAAATGAGGCATGAGGCATATGAAATGTCTAAAAGTTACAAGGAAAGAACCAAGTTCTTGCATGACAAGATCATAAGAAAGAAGAAGTTTGAGCCCGGTAACTGGGTATGGCTCCATGATTCTAGAATGAAATTCTTCCCCGGGAAACTCCGATCGAGATGGGAAGGACCTTACCTAGTCAAGAAGGTGTACCCATCCGGTGCAGTGGTCATTTGTGCAAAAGAAGGAGCTAAGGAATTTGCCGTCAATGGGCAAAGGTTGAAACCTGTCGTTGAGGTCGGCCCGGACAAGGCCAACCAAGATTTTGATATTGTCATGATGATAGAAGAAGAATTTGATGAAGATAAAGATGAGGATGAGAAAGGGATTTACTACAAAGATCTCTTGAAAGTCCCAAAGAAGTGAAAAGTCCAACAATCAATAAGCCCGGCTGAAGGTGTAAAATTTAGCGCTAGTGGGAGGCAACCCACGTGGTTTGAGATTCTCGAACCTTTTTCATTTTTTCTATACTTTCGTTTTGTTTTACACGAATACACACACGCACACTCGTGCTTTACAGTTTTTGTTTGAGTTTTGATGATGTGCAGGTGTTAGACAGTAGAGGGAGAGGTTTTGGAAGTAAGTCAAGGCCATTAATTCAAATTTGTGGCAATAAGAACAAATCAAGCCGAAAGATCAAGTTTCTGAGTTTGAAAATTGAAAAGACAATCCACCACGGCCGTGGTGAGTCGACCATGACCGTGGCGCATGCTGCTAACCACGACCGTGGGACACGGCCACGACCGTGGGAAATTTTTGCCAAATTAACCAAAGCTACAGGTTGACTCGAAGAATGGCCACAACCGTGGCAGCTAGACCACGACCGTGGTGAATGCGGCCGGCCACGACCGTGGTCTCACACCACGGCCGTGGGAATTAAAGCATAAATTTGGCCAAAGTTACAGGGTTTTTGCAAGATCGGCCATGACCGTGGCCATACGCCACGACTGTGGCGAGAGGACAAGGCCACGACCGTGGTGACAGACCACGACCGTGGCGAGGTCAGACCGGGGAGCTCTTCATCGACAACACGACCGTGGCGCCCGCCACGGCCGTGCTACCAAACCCTAGCCACGACCGTGGCCCTCTGCCACGGCCGTGGCCGAACCCGGTTCAAGAAAAAAATATATGTTTTAAACGTCCAAACACGACCCCCCTCTTCATTCTTTCATCTTCCACCCCCAGCAAACACCCGTGGCGGCGGAAAACGGCTTGGAGCTCCCCCGTGGGTCATCCCTAACCCCCAAATCCACCTCCATTTGATCCCCAATCAATCCCAAATCGTTCCCCAGCCTTCCCTCTCCCATTCCCATCGTCCAATAGCTCCCAATCACACCTCAATCTCCATTCCCATCTCCATTCCGCCCAGCAACCTCCCCACACAAAACCTCCACAAAAACCCCTCCAATCTCGCCCAAATCCACCACTAATCAGATAGCTATCATCCATGCATCAATACCCTCCCATTCCACCCATAAAACTACACCCATACCACCTCCTCCACCAAATCCGAAAATCCCTCTCCTAACATCGCTTCCACCTCCACCATCGCTATGAAGAAAATTGGGAAAGCTATCACAAAGGGGACCAATATCCTCACCGGAGGGAAACGACGTTCTAAAAATGCTTCCTCCGATGTATCCGTCCCATCCCACACCCCATCACCTACCACTTCCGCCCACCACTCCCTCCGCCGATCGCAATCGGTGAGCGGATCCCACACCCGCTCATCCGATAGTCATCATATCACAGACGCTACCTACGAGGGGGAGGACGAAGAAGAAGAAGAGTCCTTGGAGGTCGACCTGGACAACTTAATTGATGAACTCGAACCGGTGGCCGCGAAGACAAAACCAAGATCCAAGGCGGCGCCGTCATCATCAAGGCTGCCTCCAAAGCCCGCACCACCCCGCCACTCAACATCCAGTGCGGCGGTGAGACGTGAGGTGCAGCCGCAATGCTCACGGCAATTGCAGCATAACGAGGAGCAGTCGGCCCACTGGTACACTCTTGATACCAGTTCGGGGTCGCAATCTTATGCAATGGAGGAAGAGCACGATAGCGAGGAGGAAGAGATGGAACTCTTGTCTGAAGAGGATGATATTCTGGCACACTTGGAGGTAGACAGAGAGAAGACCCTGGGCAAAGCATCGGCGGGAGTGTCCTATGGAAGAGGACACAGGCAAAAGAAGGCTCATTTAATCTACCCCGAGTGCATGACAAGGCGAGTCGTCGCCTCCAGGTACGGCTGCGAGAAGACAATTGAGGAACTTGGAATCAAAGAGATAGTGGAATTGGGCTTGAAGAAGATTGGGTTGTGGAATATTCTTTTCACACCCCAACCTACATATCCCACTATGACCCGAGAATTCTTTGCCACTTTGGAGAAGACAAAGGTGAGGGGCTGCGATGCACTCCGATTTGCCATGATGGGAAACATGCACACCCTCACCTCCACTGAGCTGAATGCTATCTTCGCCTCTAGTCCTGAAGAAGCTATGAAAATGGACGACGGCCTGTTAGAAAGAGAGGCCACTCTGGACTATGCCTATTACTGGAAGAAATTCACAGGCAAAGAGGACTACTACGCGGGTAGGTCAAAAACTGCAGCTATATGTAACCCGCTGACGCGCTACGTGCAGAAGGTCTTGGCTAACACGATCGTGGGCAGATACGACAACCAAGGCAGCATTTCCCAAAAGGATATGTTTGTCTTGATCAGTATGCATTACGAGAGGTGCCTTGACCTTGGAGTTCTTTTGATTGATCATGTGAAGTCAATACCCTACAAGAGCACAACACCCTTTGTCATGGGTGGGTTTGTGACTTCTATTGCACTAGCGTTGGGATATGATCTCTCGGGGGCACAAGACGCAATTGAGGCAGTACATGTTGACCTCAACTATTTGACGCGCTCGCACACCATAAAAATGAAGGATAAAAGAATGATTTACTTAACTACAAGTGTGCAAGATTTTGAATTAGAGCTGCCATATCATACCGAGCCCCTACTTACCACGATGGGACCTAGCGACAGGTTGAGGGAGAGACTGAGGGCATGCCAGCTAGACCACCCGAGAGAGACTTATGTAAGGGGAGCCGCTGCCGTACAAGAAGATGTCGCTGAATTAAATGTACAAGGACAGGAACATGAAGCAGAAGAAGAACGGCCACCCCGAAGAACAAGAAGGAGGGATGAAGGAACATCCCAGCTGCAGCCACCCGCGGGGAACGCCTACGACATGGCCACCATCCAGGCACACCTCGACAACATCCAAAAGACTCAAGGTGACATGCAGCTTGTCCAGCAATACATGTGGCAAGATCAACAGCAGATGCACTACCAGATCAACCACTTGTACCAATACCAGCATGCCCAAGCAGCACGAAACCCCGAATGGGGTGCAGACTTTTGGGGTGGTATAGCTGGACATCCACAGGCATATCCTCCACCCCAGGACGACTACTGGGGGCATTACTATCAGCATCCTCCTTCCAGCTCGGCTCCAGACTCAGCCCCTCCACCAGATCCTCCTCAAATGCCGGACCAGCCACCACAGCCTTGATTCTTCCCCTATCTACCCTAAGCTGTAGTTTCATGCTGAGGACAGCATGATTCTAAAGTTTGGGGTGGGTAGGGCGGTATGCACCACCCTTTCCCTCATTCTGTCATTTTGTTTCACCTGACTATTTTGTTTTAGATTTCTGCTTTTGTTTTGTTCATTGCTTTGTTGCCTGTCATGTAGTTTAATTTCATGCATTTTTGAGTAATTTTTCAAAATTTTACTTGCCTTGCTTTCCCTTATCATGCATTACATCTCATGTAGATTTTTGCTAATTTTTGCATGTTTTAGTTAGAATTTACTTGCTTTTTTTCCCTAAAGTAGGTTTAGATGTGATTTAATGCAAATTGGCACCATTTTGACCAATTTTGCCCAGATTTAAATATTCTTGCTCTAAAAGGATGTTTCGACTTAATCTCCAATGTTTGAAATGAGAAGGGTTACTCTTGTGACAAATGCATGCTACATTCCTAGATCTTATTGATAGATGGTCTTGGTTGTGACTTTTTACATGTGAACCACATCTCTTAAGTCTGTGAACGCCTTGGTTGAATCATGAATTGAGCAAGCGACAAATGCTTAAAGCCAATGGAATCACTTGGTAGAAATATGAATTTTGTGTTAATTCTATCATGTGGTGTGATATTACTTGGTGAAGTGTTGAATTAGCTTTCATGCAGGGAATCGTATGTTGAAAACTACACTATTGACCCCTCTTTGATCCAACCACTTCTTCACCATCTTCATACCCCTCCGCCTCATAAAAAGATGACAAAGTGCACATATTAGCCGTGGCCACCTCCAAAAGTTTGGGGTGGCCACATCTTTACCTCCCCGCTTCACTCTATCCACCATATTCCCTATCTACACCAAGGGCAAAGAAAAAGAAAAGAAAAGCAAAAAGAAAATAAAAGGATGCTCCTGTTTAAGAGCATTCAAATAAAGAAAAGAAGAGTGTGTAAAAGCACTCCACATCTTACCGCAATCCTTTCTTCTCCTTTTACACCCATTGGGCTAGAAAACATCAAACCTAGCTCACCTTACCCTTTCTACAGCCAAGTGGATCATCTAGTGTGGTTTGAAGCGTAAGACCGAATGCATGAAAGCGAAACAACACTCCTGGTCACCTATGATTAACACCAACATGAAACGGTCTACCCAGAATAACATAAAAGACATATGGACAACTTGTGTTTCTATGCTTTATATTTGAAGTTTGTACGCTCAGTGCTCAGTTCATGATTGGATAGTGAAAGAAGGAGAGGAGAGATGTGAGATACATGCACTTAGTCATTTCCAAGACCATATATTCAATAATCTTCTGCTGCTTTGCATTTGTCGTTTGTTTTTGTTGAAAAGAACTGAGAAGGGAGATTAAGTTGGAGCATACTTGAGGACAAGTATGTTTTAAGTTTGGGGTGGTGATGCAGCCCTATTTTAGGGCTCCATCCTGTGCCATTTTGTATTTAAATTGCATCTAAACATGTTAGATTACAAGTATTTCTCCCCAATATGAGTATCATTGCAAATACGCTTATGGATGTTCTTTGCACTATTTTTCAGGTACTTGGACCTTGCTTAGATGGACGAGGGGGAGAGAGGGACCCAAAGAAGGCCCCAAAGTCTCCCTTAACCCATCTCCAGAAGCCAAGACTCATTCCCGAGCAAAGACATCCGAAATTGACAAAGTTAGAAGAGAACTAAAGAAGTCAAGCCTCACCACGGTCGTGGCCCCAAGGCCACGGTCGTGGCTTTATTGCCAAAGTTCAACAGGTCGCAACAGGAGAATTTATAGTTCACCTACGACCGTGGCCACCCAGCCACGACCGTGGCCAATGAAGGCAACACGATCGTGGCCATCAGCACGGTCGTGGTCAAGAGAAGAGAAAACGGTCGTGGTACCATGCCACAGTCGTGGCTTTATTGCCTCGAGTTTACAGGTTGCTACCTCAGTCAGCCACGACCGTGGCCATCTCGCCACGACCGTGGCTGAAGACGAGCAAAACGCCTGTGGTCCCTCCCCACGGTCAGCCTGACTCCTCCAAAACGGCTGTGTTACCCAACACGGCCGTGATGCACCCTAACCCACCACGACTGTGGCACTCCGCCACGGCCGTGGCCACCACCCTACTTTGCTTTTTCACCACCGCCTTCACCCCATGACCATGTTCACCACCCCACGGTCGTCCACCACTACCCTCACCACGACCGTGGTGATCGAAAAACCTACACATTTTTCCACTGCTTTTCCCATTCTACCCCCACTTAACCCTAGCTCCTATATAAGCAATAGATGCTTCTAGGGCTCGAGGCTAGCACCTCTAGAGCACCCCTAGCCGCACCATAGCAGCTCCCTTGCCTCCATCACTTCCATCTACCCATTTCCTTGCAATCTACCCCATTTTCATCCATTTTCCACTCACTTCCACCATAGAAACCTAGTTTCTCTAGGTTTCTATCCATAATCCCCGCCATTTTCATGCACCCCTGCATCATTGGAGGAGTGAGGACGGCCACAGCTGCTTGGAGGTGTAGAAGGAGTCAACTACATCGAGCTTCATGGCGTTTTCCCTTCTTCTACCCCTTTCTTTTGTTCCTAGTTTGATTATGTATAGCTAAGCCCCCCTTGGGTGGGCTGTTTGGGATTAAAATGTGACTTTGATACCATGTTGGGGGGGAATTTCTTGTAATGAACTTAATTCATATCTATGATGATTGTTTCTTGCTTTAATCTCATTTCCCATTTTATTGCATGTGGTTTGTGTTCTTTTACATGGATTGCTTGCTTTGAGATGTTTGTTAACACTTAGCTTCTAGGAGGAATTGGAGTGTATGTGGCAATCTTAGGATGGCTCCTAGGTCCAATTAGTGGATCCCTAGCTAGCCCCCTTTGTTCCTACATATACATCCCACCCCCTACTAGTGAGTGTGAGATTTAAGTGGCTAGTGTAAGTGAGAGTGATACAATTGCCTAGGGCCTCCTAAAGGCTAGAGTGGTTAGTGGCATGAGGTTAAACACCCTCATCTCCACTCCCACATCTACCCTCAACCCTCAATTGTTCACTATTACTTACCCTAGAAACCTAAATTTGGCTAATCCCATTAGAATTACACCTAACCCTAGTCTTATACTAGTAGTATAGGGTATATTCTAATGGCATTGACGTTGTTGTTTGGTTTGGTGATCTAGGTATGAATTGAGGAACTTGCTTGTTTAATGAAATCACCCAACTAATATCAAAGTTGCATCCCCCAAACGGCCCACCTACCTTAATCTCATTGTTTAAACCCTAATTGCTCTTTCGCTTGTTAATGCTAGCTTAGTTCATTTGCTTTAGTCAATTTAGTCTTTTGCCTAGTTTTGATAGCTAGTGTTAATCTAGGTCTTTGCTCTTGCTAGTGCTTAGTGTAATTTCTTAGTTGCTACTTGCTTGCTTAGTCTAGGGTAGTTCATTTTTGCTCTTGTTTAGATAACTTGTTAACTTAGATTGCTAATTTAGCTTTTTGGTAGCTTAGTTTCATTTTGCTTTTCCTGCTTGCTCGTTTAGCCTAATCAACCATCAACCAATCTTAAACCCTAAAAACCCTACCCTCCGCACTAGGAACATAGCTCACCCTCTCTAACTCTAGCGCCCCCTCTATCTCCGAGGTTCGACCCCGTACTTGCCGCCTTACCTGTACTACGACAAGACCCCATGCGCTTGCGGGTATATTGTCTTAGTAGAAGTAGGTAGTTAGTCTGGGACCCTACAAATTTGAAAACAAGATCCCATCACTCATCTCGTGCCTCCCGACCTCGTGGATTGCACTCGTTGCAAGCCTCTAGCGGGAGCACACCACTAATTCATTCACTACTGTGCCCAGCAAGGCATATATTATCTAATATTCAAGTATTAAAATATCCACCATGAGCTTCTTTGCCATGCATGGTTCACAGCAGCAAACCTTACTTATGATCTTCCCAACCTACTGATGCATATCCAACAGTTCAATCTTAAGAACTCCATTCCAGAGGATGCCATCCCTGAGCCCACACCCACAGATAGAGTGCCTCAATGGAGGCAGATGACGATGTGACGAGTCCTCCTCCTCCTTCTAGATGTCAGATCAGGAGTCGTACTACATATGATATAGGAGACGAGGAGCCTTATGGGTTTCATGACATCCAACAACAGTTGGACTAGATTCAGCGTGAGCAACTACGCCAGGGGCATCAACTTAAAATATTTACCTCATGCAACATTCACAAGAGTCCTGGCATGTTGAGTACAACCATTCATCTCCCAGTAGACCTTCCTACGAGGAGTATGAGGCCCATCAGGCTTACAATGACCCTAACTCCCTATACTGGAGGAACTACTACTACAAACCAACCTCCTAATTTGCTCCACCATACCCACCACCTCAGTGATTCTCTTCCCTCTGTCTTAGATTTGAATTTGGTTACGATGAGTAAAATTCTAAATCTGAGGTGGATGTGGGTGGTACGCACACATTCCAGCCCCCTATCTTCCCCTTTTCAGCATTTTTGCATGCAGTTTTACTTTACATTCTCTCAAGTTTTAATTACTCTTTGTTCCTTAATTATGCAATTCGACCATTATCTACTCGAGCAGATGAATAGACTTCATATCAATGTACCCCTTTGAATGTAGTGAACCTTATTTGTGTGACCTTTTACAAATTGCCATGATTAGAAAATGTCATGTCACCTAGGACCCCAAACTAGCATTACTCTTTGGTAATGTTGGCAAGCCTTATTGCATTGATAAGAATCAAACACAATTTGTTTATATTTTAAATTGTAGAGTAACTTGTCATATCTCTTGTATAATGTGATGACAAGAAGAGTTGAACCAACACAATGACACTCCCTCAAAAAAGAATGTTGTACAAAGTGTGAGAAGTACATGACCAACCTTCTTCCACCGTCTTCATTCCCTCGCCTCACAAAAAGAAAAATCAAAACCACTTTATGCCAAACCCCAAGTCCATGGTGGCATTATCATCCCCCTCTAACCAATTCTTCCATACCCCTCATAAATTTCATAAGGATTACCATCAAAAGAAGCCAAAGTGTGCACTGAAAAAATTTGGTCAATGTAACTACAATGCACAAATAAAAAGATCCAAGTTAGATATAGGAGTATTCATCTTCTTCCATACCTCATTCATCATGTTCCTGTGAAAAAATTACAATAAAGTATGGGAGTGTAAAAGTAAAATGGAGATAAAGCTTGTTTCATTACAAAGTCTTGAGATATAAATTAGCTACAAAACATGTTTTAATAGGGAATGTAGAATTTGTGTTTTGTGGTTCTAGTAGACTAGTTTGCTTGGCCATGAAAGGAGGTAAGGGAAAAAGTAATGATATTAGGGTGAGGAGAGACCCGTTGTTAGTACAAATTGGAATAATTTGTGATTCATTATTGCTATAGGACATGCAAACATTCAAGTCTGGGGTATTTTGATGAATGCATATTCATCCCTTTTCAAGTTGCATCTTTTAAGTTTTTTCAAGGATTTTATCTTACTTTTGCCAAGATTCTAGAAATAAATGCAATTTACTTTCTCTTTGCCCATTAATTATAATTCTTATCATTTTTTCACTCATAATTTGCAGATTGAATGCTCATTTATAATTTTTCAACTTCAGAAGACAAAAGTGCTTCATTACTTGGAAACCTAAAGACCAAGGACTTCAGTTACAAATTTTTAGAGATCTTAGTACTTGAGTCGAGCGATTAGCCAGTGAATCGATCGAATCATCTATGCATAATTCTCTATACTAAAAATCCAAATGGTTGTTTCTCCCTTCGACTCAACCATTACACTCACCACCTTAATAAGTCAATTCAACAGTTCAAATAGGCGTCTCATACACCAAACCAGTTGACTTAGAAGTCTAATTGGGTGATTAAAAGTTCCCAAGCACCAACTCAGCTCATTAGAGACCAAGTCTTGGTCAAACAATGTTGCCACCCTGTTCTTAGGGTTTTGACCCACTTCCCTGCACCCGCGCATGCACATATCAGAACCGGGGAACTCACACTATCAACCAATTGATTCATAGTCCATGTGCATACTTTTTCCATTCTCTAGTCAAGATTTTTCTACAGAGTCCCTAGGTTATCCACCCCTCCTCCCTATAAAAGTAAGGGGACTCTATAAAGAAGGGGATCCGAATTTTTGTATCTTAATTTTAGTTTATCGCTTGTTTACTTTCTTACTTTGGAATTCTTGCATCTTATTCTCTTCTTTCTTCAACAAAATTTCTAGTTTAATTCTTATTCTTGGTCTTCTTGCTTGGGATAAGGAATTAAGAAAGGCAACCATTTCATTATCACTAGGTCATAGTCCTTTCGGAATTCTTTTCATCTATACTAGTCTATGGATCCCCATCTTCCTTCCTTTATTTATTCTTTAAATTCTATGGATCACGAGTAGGTCCTCATATCAAGGGAGTAGCCCCATAGCAATAGTAGACTAGATCGGTTTTTTAATGACAAATTCTTATTAGATGGTGATTGTTTGGATTATTAAATGACTTAAACAACTTGATCTCTAGTTTTTTGTCGAATGTTAGTCTGGGGTGATGAGATCTCAGATCCCAAGGCTTGGAACAGCCAAAAAAATGCATAAAACTCCAGATGAGTTCTCAGAAGGAGCTTTGTTGAGATGATCAAGTAAGGATCCACAAATACTAGGATCCATGGGTTTGTGGGAAGTTCAATTTTTGTAAATGCATTTGAGTATATTTTCACATGCCTTTATTTAACGCATTTTCTCTTCATAGATTTCATAGGTCTAGTTTTATGCAGGCTATGGTGGTAAAACCCACAACCCCATTATCCTTTATCATTGAATCAATCTCAGTTTTCTGATCGCTTTCTACCAACCACCCCTTAACCTTCTTACAATTTAATTATGCTCGTAGATAACTTTAACTTGTTCTCAACATAACTATCTCTTTTATTTGTTCTTAGCATAATTCTCTCTTTTTCTTATTCTTAGTGTAACTTTTACTTCCTTGTTCTTAGTGTAATTTTTCTTTACTTGCTCTAGCATAATCAACCCTTCAACCAACGGATATTCAATTCTTGATCAATAATTGCCCAAAATAATCTAGTTAAAAAATCAATCTTAAAAACATTGTCATGTGGGACCGACCCTCTTTATACTAATAAATTAACCTTAATTGGTTGTTTTGTTGTTAACAAGAGATTAAACTCTAGAAATCAACCCTTGGTGAATTATGTGTACATGACACACATCAATTTTGTGGATAAATTTCCCCTTAAGTATTTTTCTCCCACCTTCCTGAGTGATAAAATAAAACAGTTAGAGAATGTTAGGCAGGGCATCATGTCAATTGGAGAATATGAGGCATATTTCACAATATTGGCTAACTTTTATCCTCAGCTTGTACCGAATGATGTAGAGAAATGTAGAAGATTCCAAGGAGGTTTAAGATCTGAGACTAGACATACCATGTCTACTATTGGGAGAAGAGATAGAGGAAATTTTGGAGAATTTGTAGAGGATACAAGATGTATAGAAGAATTAGTTAATGTTGATAAGTAGTTTGAAGGTAGAAAAGGATCTTGAGACCTCAGTAGAGGAAGATAGAGCAGTGGTGGATACATAAGAGGTGGTGGTTTCTTTTCCAAGATAGGATGGGGACTTGGTTGTTTTGGAAGATAAGGATCTAGTTCTTGACATAGTGGAGGAAGGTCCAGATCGGTAGATGGAATACACCACCTATGTGGGTTCCTTCATGAAGGTCCTCAGGATCATCAGTGTTAAACCAAGACTGCAAAGGCAAGATATAAATGTGGGTGACACTTGTAGTAGGGCACACTCTGGTCAGTGTTGAGGAACTAAATTTTAAGGATGTCACTACTGTGTACATATGGGACATTTTAAGAGAGATTGTCCTAAGCTTTAGGTTGCACCGACATGGAGTTCATAGTCTCAGTTTCAAACTTCACATAGAAGGGCTCTAGCTAGAGGATCAAGTTCTTTGATGGCTTCAAGATCTAGAGTGAGAGAACCTAGTAGCAGCAATGGGCAATGAGGATGTTGTGGTAGAGGAAGAGCTATTGGACATTTCTTTTTAATGACTCCATCTTAAGGAGTAGTCTCACCTAGAGTTGTTACATGTAAGATTCTTCTCTTTAACAACATTTTAATTACAATTTTGATAGATCTTGGTGCAACACATTCTTTTATACAAAGATCTTTAGTATGTGGCTTGAATCTTTTAACTCAAAATCTATTTTATGAATTGTTGTTAAGAGTAACATTAGGTGAAGCAATAGCTCTAAGAGAAGTATATCCCATATGTCTTTTGAGTTTTAGTGGGTATGTTGTTGCAGTTAATATCATACTCTTAGACATTAATTATTTTCAAAATATTTTGGGTATGGATTGCCTTGAGACATATCATGTCCACTTGGACTACTGGAAGAAATAAGTTATCTTTCAACAAGGTGGCTTTTCATGTGTCTTAAATGGAGGTAGTAAAGTCTTACCCATGTGTATAGTATTAGTTTTTATAGCTTATAAGATGATGAGAAAAGGGTACGAGGCCTTTTTAGCACATGTGATAGATGTTGGGGTAGAGAAAAGAACAGTCAATATAGAGGATGTTCTAATAGTATGTGAGGGTGGAAGAGGGTGGATGGGTTCCACCTACTTTCCTTTGTTAGTCCTAAAACCATTATCCCTAATATGCATTGTGGGTTTAGATAGGAGTTGTATGTTCAAATTTTGGGTATATGATTATTCACTTTTTGGGGATAGAGATTGAATTAGTGCCACCCTAACTATGGATAATGATTATAGTACATATTAGGAGTTAGGTGGTCTCTTTTAAGCTAAAACTCAATCAAACATATGTTTTGTAGTGTTTGTATTAGTCTCGGCCAAGATAATTTAACATTGATACTTAAAAAATTAGGACGGAGGTTGGTTCCTCACTAGTTGTTGGCACCATGTAGAATCGATAATTGTCGGGTTGTGTTGTCATGAGCACACACCTATTGGGAATAGGTGCTTAGAGTCTGAGCATGAGGGTGAGGTTATGGTGTGTAGATTGCACATGGATTGTCCTAATTTTAACCTCCTATTGAAATTCTAAGGATTATGGATGCATTGTCCCTATTAACACTATTGTGAAGGACATCAGTTGCAGTACCTTACCTTTCCTTCAAACCCATGGGATGGTGGATGAGGTGGAAGGTTGACATTGCTCGAATGAAAGCTAAATTTACTAATGAAGTGCTCATTTGTGGTAGTCTCTTAAGTGGAGTGGGCTCGTCATTGCCCTGTGAAGGGTATCAAAAAAATCACATTCTTTTTACATGTATATGTTTGGGAATATTTTCATCAAAATATTTATGATGTTATCATATTCAGTTACATGGATTAGGGTAAAATTGACTTGACAAATGATTTTTAATCAACCTTTTGTTTACAAAGTGATGAATCCTAGGATGTCAGTCATGGCATGTTTCGTCACAAGCCTGACATACTGATGAGTCGACAAATGTTTTCTATAGTGACATGTGATTATCACTGCCTCAACCATGAGTGGTTTATTGGTATGCACCTGATGCTACTACCCTATTGTCAATAGTATTATCTTTCAATTTGGTGGACATTGATTGGCAATAATTGTATATCATCGTCCATATCTTGAAGCCATATGGTTTCACTATTATAGACTTTGTGACCAATCCATGGCCCTTCCCACTTTGGGTTACCTTGAGTGTCTGGGTTGAGATGTATATGTAAAATAAGGTCTCTTTCCTATAAGTGATGAGTTTGTATCTTCTTGGAAAAGGATTCAGCCATCCAAGCTTGATAGCGTTGTGCATGTTGCAAGGTGTGAAGCCTTCATTCTTCTATTGCATTTAGGGTGTATATATGGTCATGAACCCAATCCGTCTCTCGATTGTATGCCTCTTAGGAGTATAAAGAGGGAAGGAGCTTTGATTTTTACTAGTAGGACAAACTTGGTCAGAAAAACGAGGGAATAAGGTGTCACACTAGTTGAAGTTTGGATGAAAGACATGTATGCTAAAAGAAGCATGCATAACTTCTCATGCCCCTCTCTAATGTATTTGATGGTCTTCTTGACTATCTTGATTAGACTCTTGTTTTCACTTCCATTTCCTCATTCATTTTAGGTCAATAAGGATGTGTCAAATGGTGCTCATTGCCAAAACAATAAAGATACTTTTGTACTAACTTTATGATGAAATTTGTACCATTGTCGCATACGATCTTAGTAGGAACATCATAACTTGAGGTGATGTTGTTGTGAAAAAATATGATGACTTGCAAAGCTAAGGCAATGGATATTGATATTGTTCCCACCCATTTGGTGAAGTGGTCGATGGTGACTAATATTAAGTAATTGTTGTTGTAGGCCTTCAGGTGAATTTTACCAATCATATCCACTCTCCATACAAGAGCTAGTCAAGGCATAGCCATGTTTTACAAGTGAGTTGGAGGTATTTTGATATGATCAACATGCATTTGGTAGATACATAACTTGCAGAGTACTATGTGCAATATGTTGATATATATGCACCTAGAGCAAATCATATGATAATAGTATGGGACATCATGTGCTTGATTTGATAATATCAATAAAGGTAATTCTATCAGTTATGCTTGTCTCAGTTATGCAATAATTGACACAAGCATATAGATGTCTAAAGAATGATGTTACTCAAATAAATATGTCTTCATGTTGACAACATGAACAATGAGATCATATGTATGATAAGAGTACATACATTCTTGGTATGTCCCTGGTCAGATATTATTGTGGAAGCAAAATAGACGACAATAATACCTAATATTGGAATGTGTGTTGATTGATGATGAAGTCTCACTTTAATTCAAGCACATATGTATGTGTTAGAGAACAACATACCCAACATACCCACCTTGAGAGTGATACAAGGAAACCTTGAAATGGTAGTTAGAATCATCTCTCAAAGTGATAGTGGTGATTATGGTTCTTAGACCTGAAGTCACTACACTCATCACATATCTTTCGGTTAACTTTGACACCATCCAATGTGATCCTGAATAAGGATTGTCATAAAGGTGGTGAGTGGGTATGTTGTGATACATGGGGATTGACTATGAGTGATGTAGATGGGATTTGTCCCTCTTGTTGAGAGTTTGATATCCCATGCCCTTGATAAGTAAGACTATGAAATGCATGGCCATGCTCATGTGAGTCACTATATGATATGTGAACTCAGTGTATCTCAACAATCTGCTCTAGTTCAAGAAACATAGATTGAGTATTAAGTGGATGACAATTACTTACCTCATATTCAATTTTGACATCAGAGATAAAAGAACTATATGATCATGTTAACATTGTTCATAGTTTATAGGTTGAAGTTGTTCTCCAACTTTCCAATTACTTGGGTAGCAATGACGTGTTGCTAGACACCGCTCATTGCTTGAGTAGTCATAGTTTGTGATGATCTCACTGGGAACATCATAATGTGATGATGTTGTTGTGAAAGAATCAGAAGACTTGCAAAGCTAAGGTGATGGATATTGTGATTGTTTCCACCCATTTGGTGAAGTAGTTGATGGTGACTAATATGAAGTAATTGTCATTGCAGGCCTTAGGGTGAATTTTACCAATCATATCCACTCTCCACACAAGAACTAGTCAAGATATCGCCATGTTGTAGAAGTGAGTTGGAGACATGTGGAAATGATCAACATGCAGTTGGCAGATCCATAACTTGCAAACGTACTATGTGCAATTTGTTGGTATATATACCCATGGAGCAAATCATTTACGATTCTATGAGGCATCATGTACTTAATGTGATAATATCAATAAAGGTAATTTTATCTTTTATGCTTGTCTTGGTTATGAGATAATGACACAAGCATATAGATATCTAAAGAATGATGTTACTCGATGAAATATGTCTTCAAGTTGATGACGTGAACAATGAGATCATATGTATCATAAGAGTACATACATTCTTGTTATGTCTTTGGTCATATATTATTGTGGAAGAAAACTAGATGACAATAATACCTAATACTAGAATGTGTGTTTATTGATGACAAATTCTCATTAGTCATGATATGGATATCAAGTCAAGCACATGTGTACGTGTTAGAGAACAGCGTATCAAACATAAACATCTTGAGAGTGATACATGAAAACCTTAAAATGGTGGTCAGAATCAGCTCTCAAAGTGACAGTGGTGATTGTAGTTCTTAGATATGAAGTCACGAAATTCATCACATGTCACTCGATTAACTTTGATGCCATCTAACATGATCCTGGATAAGGATTGCCATAAAGGTGGTGAATGGGTATGCTGTGACACATGGGGATTGACTGTGAGTGATGTAGATGGGATTTTTCCCTTCTGTTGAGAGTTTGACATCCCATGCCCTTGATAAGTGAGACTGAGAAATGCATGGCCATGCTCGTGCGAGTCAATATATGATATGTGAACTCATTGTATCTCAACAGTCTGCTCTAGTTCAAGAAACATAGATTGAAAACTGAGTAAATGGCAATTACATGCCTCAAATTCAATTTGGATATCATGGACAAAATAACTATATGATCATGTTACCATTTTTCACAGGTTATAGGTTGAAGTTGTTCTCCAACTTTCTAGTTGCTTGGGTAGCAATGATGTGTTGCTACATACCACTCATTGCTTGTATAGTCATAATGGTTATGGACTTCATTGCCAACGTAATATGGGACCTAAAGTGTCACACACATAGGATTCACTTGGATTAGGAGTTTACTAATGAATAGTATTTAACGTGGTTACTAAAAGTGTTTAAGTAATCAACATAGACAACATTGGTTGTCAGTTGACTGACTAGAGTATCATGTCAACTGGCTGACATGCTAGTCAATCGGCTAGGCTACTGGGTAATGGAACCATCTAATCGACCGGTTGAAGTGTCCAACAAACCATTTGGATGGACAATTAGATTTTTTCAAACAAAATATGCAAAACAACTAGCTTGATTGGGTCAAACTATAAATGATATGTGTAACAATGTGCATTGATCATCGCATTAAAAGACAATGTTATTGCACCACTTACCGCAAGCCAATCAACAACTATATAGTCTAGTCGATCGATGAGGTGTGCCATCCCCTGGGTTTTGGAAACCCTAGCCCATCCACTTCTATACAAGGAGAGGTGGCCAAGGCTCAAGAGACACACAATAGACAGATAGTCTATAGGAAGTCAAGATATTGTCTTAAGACTTATCACCTTACAGTTTTGTAACGTGTGAGAGAGCCTAGTAGTGTTAATTGAAAGGGAGAGATAGCAAGGGGAAAGGAAGTAGACACTTGTAGGATGGCAAACAAAAGGATTAATCCTTCATGTTGGCTTTGGAAGTGTAGCGTGGAGTTCCCAGTGGTCTCTGTGGACTACATGCAAGCCTATGGACTACGTAGGGGTGTGGAAATTTTTATTGTCACACTAGGATGACACTGTCAACCACTTCCTGTATGTGCTACACTAGAAGGACGCATGTAGTTTCCATCCATGTGTGGCTTTAGAAGGAAGCACATCTCTCTACAAGAATAGTTGTTGGACTTGATGTGGGATAAGGTATATCTTACACCCTCTTTCCTAGATGTATGATTGTTGACGTAATCTAATGGTTAGGAAATATAGACAAAACTTTCATTTCTAAAGCTTACTTTGTCCCCATATTTCTGTACAGTGGTATTAGATCCACATAAATTTACGATGTATCAGGATTTAAATAGATATGATTGGATTTTGTTTATCATTTATTTGATGCAAAAAGTTAAATGGCTAATGTGTATATCTAATTAAATGCACACACATATATATGTGCGTATGCATGTATGTATGTATATGATATGATATATATGCAATCCATACACGTCACCTTGAAATTCTTTTAGTGGTGGATGTATGTGTGGTTATCGCCAATACCCCTTGGATGCTTGTGCGATTAAATGGTTTATTTCTTGTCTTTTAAATTCTCTTTACATACTGAACCTTCCACTTTCCTCTCTAACTATAATTAAAACTTAACCCCCTATTCTCTCCTCAAATGTAACTCGTGATATTCTCATTACATTATAATATGTAGAAAGGATTAGCATTAGTTTCTGGTTTTACAAGAAGAAGGTGTTTTGACTAGGCAAGTCGACTGACTGGAAGTCAAGTCAATCGACCGAAGTACTATGGGAGCCAACCATTGACATGAGCTCTAAGAGATCGATTGAAAGAGTCCAACACCATCCACATGATCTAGGAGCCATTGACGGACTGACGGGGACCAGTCAACCAAAAAGAGGATAAACCGATCAACTGGATGGTCCAATTAATTGACCAGCTTGTTCCCAACAAAAGGTTTTTCAATACAAGTTTCATGCATATGATGTATGACCTTAGGTGGTTAGCAATTCTTTCTGGCTCTAAAGAATTGCTTTAGTGTGGCGATAACCATCTATAGTATATTGGTGATTGCATGGTTCATCTATGGATATAGTATGTATATGATACATATTATAAACATGTGGTGATTTGATATGTAAATGTATTTATACATGGGAATCCTCAATAAATATTAAATCTTATATGCTTTCCATAATCAGAACACATGAGAAATGATGTGCACAAATCATATCATATTTCCACGCCATTTGAGTCGCACACTTCACTCATTTTAACCACATTTCTACTCTGATTCATGATAAGATGTTTGTTTCTTGTTGATATCACTAATGTCATTATTTGAATTGTAGGTACATCAAATTCCATTCATAATAAAAGAAAAATGCCCAAAATCTGACCTTTTGGTATTTTTGGAGTTTCCCCAAGTCTTGGAACTCAAAATTCAATAGAAAATAGCAACACGGTGTGTACATCAACTCACACGACGTGTGACTCTCAGTCAGTCGACCTTGAATCAACTACAGTCACGGTGTGTGACCCGACGAAACACTCCGAACCAAGAAGACCAAAATTTGACAGAGAAGTGTCCTTATGTCATGTGATCCATTCACATAGTGTGTTACTTGCGATTGTGGCCTGACCTATTTGGAAAATTGGATCTGACACGGCGTATGACATGCAAAAATGAAGTGTCATCGTTATTTTCTGCAATTTTTAAACAAACAATTGCTCATATTTGTTAGATATAATGAGCCACTTCACTTGGGAAGTGTACCACATACCATTTGGAGCAGTTAGAGGCCAGAGATGAGTCTATAGCTTTGGAGGGCCATTTTTGGAGAGAAAGCTAGGGTTTCTCAGGAGAGAACCAATCCTTGGCTCATTTTTCTCCTATCCTTTCCTTTGCAAAGTTGTAGAGAGGGGGTTCTAGAAGCAAGGTTCATTTTTAGAAATGGATCTCCACCTCTTAGTCGGAAATCTTCATCTGTTCTTCACTCCCACAGATTAATTTGTTATTCCTCTCTCTCTCTATACTCACGTTTCTTTCAATGGCATATCATTTATGCATGTATTTTCTCACCATGAGTGAGTAAACTCTTTTTCTTGGGCATGGGAGAGTAGCTCCCATGTCATAACTCATGTGATCCAAATTTCATATTTAAATATTGGTTAATCTTCTGTTGCAAAATGACTTATGGTGTTTATCTTCTTGTATGCATGGTTGACCCTATATTTACACGTTTTATGCCTTTTATTATTTTTGGGAAGATATAATAGAAGGTAGGGAATAACTGTTTTGACAACATGTCCTTGATCATGAGAATGACTTGGATCATGTTGAGGGATCTAGTTGTAGTTTAAAATTGTGAATATGCATGGGAATGTGATACAAGGTTAGGACTATCTTCTATCAGTGGGAAATGCATTAGATGAAATTGACCTACCCTTGAAGATTGACTAATATTAGTGAGATTCGTGGTTCTTGTTTGAGTTATGATTTGGAAGTGAAATCCCATAACCAATAATCTCGTTATCTAATCTTTAATCATTCTCCAAGCGATTGGTTCTCTTGATTTTCTAGTTTAAAATTCAAAATTAATCTAATCCAAACCAACCTTTTAATTGAAACTAACTTAGATTTTTGAAAATTAGCAGTTTTGCACCTAACTAATTTTTTTGCCCAAGGGATCCATTAAGAGTTGGGATGAATTGATGAATGTTTTTCTTACCAAGTACTTTCCTCCTAGAAAGACAGCCCAATTAAGGAGCCAGCTCACCAATTTCAAGCAACAAGAAGGTCAAACACTTTATGATACATGGGAGAGATTTAAGAACCTACAACACCTTTGTCCCCATCAAGGTTTGACCAACTGGCTTCTACTACAAACCTTCTACAATGGGTTGTTCTATAACACTCATATGATTGTGGATGCTGCTGCAAACTAAGCACTTATGAACAAATCCTATAGAGAGACATATGACATCATAGGGGATATGACACACAATCATTGTCATTGGAGCTCAGAAAGAACCAACCAACCCTACTCATCAAGTGACACAACTGAGAAGTCAAGTGGGAAACACATCATTGATGCAGTTGACCTTATTGCAGCCAAACTCAATACTTTGTCACAGAAGTTTGAAAAGTTGAGTACACACTCCAGACAAACAGTTGAGCAAGTGTGTGAAGCATGTGGAGCACCCGTGCATGACTCTTCTTCTTATTTTGCCCCTCAAATGAATGTTGGGGAAGCGCCATAACAAGCTAATGCAGTAGGGTTTTTTTTCTAACAAGCAACTCTACAATCCCTACTCTAGGACCTATAATCGGGATGGAGAGATCACCCAAAATTTTCTTACAATAGCAACAATCCTCAGAACCAACAATAATCAAATTTACATCAGCAGAACCAGGGCCATAATAAGCAACAACAAGTGGTCAACCACCAACCCATGAATAATAACCAACCATCAGGATTCAATAACAACATAACTACAATCAGCCTCAACCTAAGTCAAAGCATGCTTAAACTTTGGTGTCAAGATAGATTCAACAAAATGACAAATTCCGTGCACATGGGTTACTCTTGAAAGATGCTATCACTCAACTTTCTTCCAAGGTAGACAACATTGCTACTCATGCAAAGATTATAGAAAATTAGATTGGCCTGCAAGCTCTAGCAAATCAAAGAGCCTCTTACAATCACTGCCAAGCCAACTGGAGATGAATCCATGTAAATGTAAGTCCATTTCTTTAAGGAAAATATTATTGAAATGCCCTCACCAGTAGATGAGAAGAAAGTTAAAGATGATAAAGAAGATGATAATGAGAAAAGGTAAAGGAAGAAGGATACAGCTGAAGAGCAACCATCTTACAAGGATACTTCCCCCTTTCCTCAAAGGTTGACACACTAGAAAGAAGATGGAAAATTTCATAGGTTCATATTCTCAACAAATTGTATGTTAACCTTCCCCCTAGAAGAATTCATTACTGAAATTGCTACGTACGCAAAGTTCCTGAAAGACCCCTTAACCAGGAGGAGGAGGACAAATCAAGTGGAAACCATAATGCATTATGAAAGGACGAGTTCCATCATTCAAAATAGATTCCCAAAGAAACTTGAGATCACAACATTAAGTATCCAAGAGGAATTGTTGAAGACATGTATGTCAAAGTGGTCAAGTTCTTTATCCCTTGTGATTTTATTGTGATGGATATGAATGAGGTTCCATCCAATACTGTCCTCTTTGGAAGACCCTTCCTCCACACAACTAATTGCATAGTTTATGTACGGGAAGGCAAGATCACTCTTAGAGTAGGAGGGGAAATAATGGGATTCTCTATCCTAGACGCGATGAAAGCCCCAAACAAGATGGATAATATCTGCCTGGTTGATTGTATTAACAAGTTTCT
Source organism: Alisma plantago-aquatica (assembly GCA_963693085.1). Lineage (NCBI taxonomy): Eukaryota > Viridiplantae > Streptophyta > Magnoliopsida > Alismatales > Alismataceae > Alisma > Alisma plantago-aquatica. Next base: position 1,050,933,306 of record OY856410.1, read on the forward strand.
AGAGGAGGACGAAGACTTTTCTGGTTTCTTTGTTGACTATTGTAAGGGAAGTGAATTGAACATTGTCATGGCTTCAAAAAATTTAGATGTTGTTGTTAGTTCTAGCCCACATTTGTCTCATGGAGATGTTTCATCATTGAAGGATAACTCTTGCAATCCCACTAAGGAGAACAAGGCAAAACTCAAACCCCTTCCACCGGGGCTATGGTATGATTTTCTTGACCCTAATTCTACATCTCTTATCATCATAAATGATGATTTAAACAATGGAAAAGAAATCGAATTGCTAAATGAATTGTGTTTGCATAAAAAAGTAATGAGTTATCTGACCAACAATTTGAAAGGCACCAACCCCTCCAATTGCATGCATAGAAATGATCTAGAGGAAGATGCTAAGCCTTGTGTAGAGCCTCTGAGGCCTTTAAATAAGAATATGCTTGAGGTTTTTAAAAAGGAAATTTTAAAGTTGAAAGATGCAAGGATATTTACCCCATAAGTGACATCCCCTGGGTGATTGTTATTCATGTAGTACCCAAAAAGGGGGGTGCAAGTGTTATCAAAGGGCATAATGATGAGTTGCTTCAAACTCGTGTATCCACAAGATGGTGCATCTGTATAGACTATAAGAGGTTGAACAAAGCAACCTATAAAGACCATTTTCCATTGCCATTCATTGATTTAATTCTTCAGAGATTAGCCACTCATTCTTATTTATGTTATCTTGATGGGTATTCTAGATTCTTTCAAATACCAACTATCTGTCAAATTAGGAAAAGATGACTTTCACATGCACCTATGGCACATATGCCTATAGATGCATGTCCTTTGGTCTTTTCAATGCACCAACAACTTTTCAGCATTGCATGATGGTTATCTTTAGCGATTTTATTAAACAAACAATGAAAGTTTTTATGGGTAATTTCAATGTCTATGAAAACTTTTTCAATGATTGTTTGACTAATCTATCTAAAGTCCTTGAGTGTTGTAAGAAGGTTAGCCTAGTACTAAATTTGGAAAAGTGTAATTTTATGGTACAATCTGGAGTAGTACCAGGCCATGTGATTTCTAACGAAGGTATTGAAGTTGACAGGGAAAAAATGGAAGCAATAGAGAAAATGTCTACCCCAAATGTCAAAGATGTTTGAAGCTTTCTTGGCCATGCAAGATTCTATAGAAGGTTCATTAAGGTTTTTTCCAAGATAGCCGCCCCTCTATTTTTATTTCTTGCTAAAGATTTTTGAATTTGTCTTTGATGATGAATGCCAAGCCGCCTTCAAAAAGTTGAAAGATGCACTTATTTCAGCTCCCATTATTCAGTCACTGGATCGGGATGCACCGTTCAAGTTGATGTGTGATGCAAGTGAGTACGTTGTCAACGTTGTACATGATCAATAGTAGGACAACAAGATGCATGCTATCTACTATGCTAGTAAAATGCTTGATGAAGCCCAAATAAACTATGCCACAATTAAGAAGGAGATTCTATCTATAGTATATGTCATCAACAAATTTCGTCAATATTTAGTGGGTTCAAAGGTTGTGGTTTATACTGATCATGTTGCCATCAAGTATTTGTTGAACAAGAAGGTTTCTAAATCACACTTGATTTGTTGGATTTTGCTACTTCAAAATTTTGATATCAAGATCAAAGACAAGAAAGGAATAAAAAATAATGGTATTGACCACCTTTCTAGAGTGACCATGGGTGCAAAGGATGTGTTGCCTATTGATGATTACCCCCACCCCTGAGAGATTGTATGTTGTTGATACGCTATAAGCACCATGGTTTTTGGACGTCCCTAACTTTCTTACCATAAGACATCTTCCACGTGATCTCACTTATCAACAAAAGAAGAAATGTATGCATGATATCAGGTTTTACTATTGGGACGACCCAATGTTGTTCAAACAAGGAGCTGACATACTGATTTGGAGGTGTGTAGCTGAAGAGGAGATACTGAGCATCATTTCTAGCTACCATTCTTCTTCCTACGGAGGTCACTTTAGGGGAGAAAAGACATCTACCAAGATCCTCCAAGCTGGATTCTAATGGCCAGCCTTATTTTGAGATGTTCATGATTATGTCAAAGCATGTGACAAATGCCAAAGGATAGGTGGGACATCAAAGCGAGGCAAAATGCCTCTCAACTCCAACTTGGATATTGAGGTGTTCGGTGTATGGGGTGCAAACTACATGGGCCCCTTCCCATCCTCTTACGGTTACAAATACATATTAGTCACCTATGATTGCGTCTCAAATGGGTATGAGCCATCCCTACCCAAGCTCCTAATGCTAAGTCTGTGCTAAAGTTGTTTTAGAAAATTATTTTTCCTCTCTTTGGAGTTCCAGGAGTTGTGATTTCAAATGGTGGGACACATTTTAGTGAGAAATAATTCAACAATCTTCTCACCAAGTATGAGGTGACACATAAAATCTCCACCCCATATCACCCCCAACAGATGGATAGGTTGAAGTGTCAAATAGATAGTTGAAGAACATTCTTGAGAAGATAGTTTCAAGATCAAGGAAGGATTGGGTACTCAAACTAGATGATGCTCTTTTGGCATTTGGAATGGCATACAAGACTGCCATCGAGACCACACCATTCTGACTCGTCTATGGCAAATCTTGTCACCTTCCTTTGTAGATAGAGCATAAAGCTTTATGGGCTATTAGATTTCCTAATTTTTAAATGACAAAAGAAGGTGAGAAACAGATGTTGCAACTCCAAGGAATGAGGAGATTAAGCTTGACGCATATGAACATGCAAAGATCTATAGGGAGCAGATGAAGGGATGGCACGACAAGAAGACCACGAGAAGAGACTTTGTTGAAGGAGATCGGATGTTGTTGTTTAATTTAAGACTAAAGATTTTTCTAATAAAACTTAGATCTAAATGGCCTGGACTTCCTGATCTTGAAAGCTTTTCCACGTGGAATAATAGAGTTGCAAGACAAGCAATCGACATTCAAGGTTTATAGACAACATTACAAGTTCTACACTGAAGGATGAAAGATAGAACCAGGAGTATCATGCTCCCTCATTGAACCTAGTTGAAGAAGAGTGAAGTCTGTTCCAATATCTAAACAGAAGGCCTTTGTGGAAGACGTCCCCACATTTAGATAGTTCCTTTTATTTCATTTCATTTAGTGTTGCTTAGTTTGTCATTTACTCTTAAATAAGACCTCACAGTGCTAGACTATTGAATTTGAGTGTAAACATCATGTAATCATTTGTATTTTTGCAAGTGGACAAGGAGACAAAGTCGTGCAAAAATCATGTAGCAACACGAAATGTGGGCTACTCAAAATAGCGTGTAGTAAATTTCTCAAATTCATCGAACTTCCCAGAGATTGTGTCTTACAATGCGTGGGAGGACAACACGACGTGTGAATTTTAGGAGAAAATCGACCAAATTTCTTAGAAAACTCATATTACGACGTGTGGTGTCATCCATGTTGTGTGCTTCTCAGAACCAAAAGTTGCAAGATTTCATAGATAACTGTCGTTACAGTGTGTATTCTCCTGTTACGCCGTGTTAAAGTCTTAGAAGAAAAGTTCACTTTTTGTTAGCAATAGGTCTTTACACCGTGTCGTGTACCATTACGACGTGTGGTTATGCGCAGAATTGGGAAAATTCAATCAAACCTTATGTCTTTTGGTTCGACCTTACGCCATGTTGTTGCGCGATTTAAGCGATTGAACCCTTAACTTTAGTTCATTCTATTTCTCTCCTCATGCCATGCAACCACCTCCTAACCCTAACCCCCTCTCCTGACCCTCACGCCGTGGTGTGCCCTTCGCCAACCCCATAACTTCAGTTCATTCTATTTCTCCCCTCACGTCATGCAACTGCCTCCTAACCCTAACCCCCTCTCCCGACCCTCACATTGTTGACGGAACCTCATGTCATGGTGTGCCCTTTGTCAACCACACCCGCGGACCACCATCACTGCAGCTCCAGTCGTAGCAGTAAGGATGTTGACAACCACATCCACTATCCATCCATCCTCATCATCTCATGAATGTAGACCACCGTCGTACGCCCTCCATCACTTGCCATATTGATATTGCAACCATCCACACTGAGATCAACCATTGGGGAACCAAGAGGAGAAGATGTTATCTCCGTCATCCACAATCCCAACTCAAATCTATAGATTTATCATCGCAACATGTCGTAGCATTCTCTACTACATTGTATCTGTCTCAAAGATCATTGACAGGTCTTATGTCGTGTGGATCACCGCTACACCATGTCACTCTCAGCAAAGCATGGAAGAAGAATGACAACAACATGTTGTGTGACCACCCTTTATGCCATGTTGATCCCTCCAGCAGCTGAATAATGCCTAGAATGAAGATTTTTGCAAAGAGATCCTACCCAGAACCCAAGGCATCTTCCTCTGGTGCTCCCTACATCTCCTTAGTGCACTTCACACTAAATGCAGAGGAAGACATCATCTACCATCACCTTGCCTCTCATCTGGTGGTCGCGACCATGTTTTCACATGATAGTGATATGGAAATGCTAGGCATTCTGAATGAGGTAAAGAGTATAATGTTTTTATGGGTTTATGTTGTTTTGAGTGTGTTGCCACTTAACCCCACCCGACTTATGACTTTCTCACAACTCTAAAAATAGCAAAGGACCCATCTGATGAACATGAACCCTTTGGTCTGTTTTCTTTATATTTGGTGAAAAAAACCTTTCTAACTAACTTTCAAATGGTTTTGCAACTTGTTGTAATTTGATTATGATGGTAGAATTTATCATGCCAAAACAATTTGAGCCTATCACCTTCTGGAGTCAAATCATTGAGGAGACCTCCTATGATCCTGCTAAAGCTAGTGTCGTATGATAACAACTTCATTTTTCGCTACATTCACTGCCTACTCAGCACATGCATTTTTGCAAGGAAGGAAACACATGATGTAGTTGGTAAACTTGATTTGTTTTCCTATGGGCCATGCTGCATAATTATGATGTGAACATCATGTACCATTTTATGTTGCGAGCTATAAAGATCCAGAAAGAAGCAAACAAAGATATTATGTTAGGGGGCATCATCACTAAATTTCTATTACTTTGCAAGTTGGTCTATCAACTATTGATCCCCTAGATGGCGGGAATATGTTTCTTGTGATTGTATCATCTCCACTGGCTTGTTGAGCAAACATAAGAATGGAAAACTCTTCCACAAGGTCCACCAAAAAGCATATGACACCCAATTTCCTAATCCTACCCTCACAACTCTCAAAGACAAAGCCAACTGGAAATATTTTTAGAATGATAGACCTTCTATAGGTGCATAGGTTGGGTCTTCCTCTACCAGGGCAGACATTCCACCACCTCCTTCCATAGGAACACAGACAATTTTCACTTGGAGGTACCCAGATATGAGGCAACTCTATGGATATGTTCAACACATATTTGATGATCAAGACATTTGCATCTCTCAACTCTCTCAGTAGTACTCTGGCCTTTACTAGAATGTCACAAACATCCACACCATGGTGACTAGAATGGATTCCTGGCACATCTCTCAAGGTCTTTATGGATATCCTCCACAATTATCTTTGCATGCAGGACCCTCCTACATGGACATCATCAACCCCAACTCGCTATTCTTAGAGCATCTGCAGCCTCCCCATGAGGGTTTAGACCCCTCCCCATGAGGCTTTAGACCCCTCATTCAGACACATCTGAGGTATCTGGTTGTACAAATCTTGAGTTTTTTATGAGCAGTGAGGACACTGCAAATTTCAAACTTAGGGGGTGCAATCAATCGATAGTTTTAGTTTAGTTTTCCTTTTCATGTCATTTGCTTTCAATCATTTTTTATGTCATTTAGTTGTTGTATGCATGTTTTGCATTTATTTCCACATCATTGCATGATTATTGAGTGATTTTTTTGACCAATCTGTCCTATTGCTTGAATCATCAATTAGTACAATGAACACGGCTATGTGATGACAAACTTTGGCAAAAATCATCCCAATTGATTTTTTTTTAATTGTTGGCTATTCATCTTCATATTTAGGTATTTGGCTAAACATGATTTTCAATTATCTCACTCATGGTCAAAAACCATGTAATCATTCAAATGTTTTGAATTTCTCAACTTTAGAGATTTCAGTGACAATAAAGATGATATTGCAAATCTTATAATGCATTTTTCACTACTCCACTTGAAAATTTTACAAAATAAGTATCTTCATGCGTGATCAAAATAATGAACGATGAATTAGCATAGGACTGTGTGGTTACAAAGAGGAGCCCAAATTACATAAAAAGTGGAAATTTTTTTCTTAAATAAAAACACCCAAAGCCCACAAAATATGGCAAAGCCGCCCACGTTTCCACCAACCCAATGAAGGTTGGGGAACAATTGAAAGAGGGAAACTAATCCCCAAATGGTATTCCATGTAAACATAAGCCTATATTAGTAGTCGAGTATTGTACACTAAAATCCAAATAACAACATCATTGCATGAAGATAGAATTTTTTTTATTTCAGTGACCTTTGTGGCAAACCATTATATTTTTGACTTTATGGTCTTATTTTTATTTATTGCTCTCTATTTGGTTCTTTCAAAGAAAATTGAAAATCTATTTGAACTTAACACCTTATCTTGAGAGTTAGAATTGTCTTCATGTTCAGTCGCATATCTAAATGATGAAAATTACCATTTCTAGATCTATCAATTCACATTCATATGGATCTAATTTTTGTCGTCTGTCTATTCTAGCCATTTATCAAGTTCTTTTTGCTTGAGGACAAGGAATAGTTCAAGTTCAGGGGGATTTGATGTGCACAAATCATATCATATTTTCATTTCATTTTAGTTGCACATTTCACTCAATCTAACCACATTTCTACTCTGATTCATGCTAAGATGTGTGTTTCTTGTTGATATCACTCATGTCACAGTTTGAACTGTAGGTACATCAAATTCCATTCATAATGAAATAAAAATGCCCAAAATTTGACATTTTGGTATTTCCATAGTTCCCCAAGTCTTAGAGATCAAAATTCAACAAAAAAGTAGTGACACAACGTGTGGATCAACTCACACGATGTGTGACATTCAGTCAGGAGACCCTTGGATCAACTGCAGTCATGACATGTGACCCGAAAACACAGTGTGAACCAAAGAAGCCTAGAATTTGACAGAGAAGTGTCCTTACACAGTGTGATCCATTCACATGGCATGTTACTTGAAATCATGGCCTGACCTATTCGAAAAACTAGATCTGACACAGCGTGTGACGTGCAAACACGGTGTGTCATGTTTATTTTCTATAATTTTTAAAAGAACAATTACTCATTTTTCTTAGGTCTAATGAGCCGCTTTCATCTGGAAGCACACCACATACCATGTGAAGTAGTTAGATGCCAGAGAAGAGTCCAGAGCTTTAGAGGGATGATTTTGGAAAGAAATCTAGGGTTTCTCGAGAGAGAACCAATCATTGGCTCATTTTCTCTTCTCCTTTCCTTTGGGGTTAAGAGAGACATTCTCTCCCCCTCTCCCATGCCTATGGCGGAGACCGAATGCCCAAAAGGGTGGTAAATCAAGGCATTATCTCCCCCTTTCCTTTCCAAAGTTGTAGAGAGGGGTTTGTTAAAGCAAGGAGCATTTTCAGAGACGGATCTCCACCTCTTGGCCAGAGATCTTCATCTATTATTCACTCCCACATATTTATTTAGTATCCCTTTCTCTCTCTAATCATGTTTCTTTCTCTGGCATGTCATTTATGCATGTAGTTTCTCACCATGAGTGAGTAAACTCCTTTTCTTAGACGGGGGAGTGGATCCCATGTCATAACTCATATTATCTAAATTTCATGTTTAAATATTGGTTAATCTTCTATTTCAAAATGATTTATGGTGTTTATATTTATGTATGTGTGGCTAGCCGCCGTATTTACATGTTTTATGCATTTTATTATTTCTGGGAAGATATATTTAAAGGTAGGGAATAACCATTTTGACAACATGTCCTTGATCATGGGAATGACTTGGATCATGTTCAGGGTTCTAGGTTGTAGTTCAAAATCATGTATATGAATGGGAATGTTATACACTATCTTTTATCATTGGTAAATGTATTAGATGAAATTAACCTACCCTTAAAGATTGACTAATATTAGAGAGATTCGTGATTCTTAATTGCTTTATGATTTGGAAGTGAAATCTCATATCCAATATGTAAAGAGTGGGATAAACCACCCTCTACTAATTATGATAATCAAAACCCATTGGAAAGCAGCGGAATAAAAAATTTTTGACTATATTCAATTTCATAAAAGATTGTACAAAATACATCAAAATCCCCCTTTTAGGGTTACATCATCATACACAACTGGGTCTAGATAGAGGGAAATCTAGACTACTCCACTTTTGTCTCCGAGAAATAACTCCATTGGCTAGGTCCAAGACCAAGCTAAGCCTTCATGTCATATCCATCACCTTTCTCAACTTCTGGGTGGTTGGGAAGGCACCCAACAAAAAGAGAAAGGGAAGAAAAGTATGTGTTACAAAAACTGTTCTAAGATGGCAAGATAAAAAAGCTTGTAAAAGCAGGCTAGGGTTCATCATAAGATGATGATACAAGAGAATGAGGCCATTTACATAAAAGAATATTTCAATAGATGCTTGCCATAAACAAAGTAAAACAACAACATTGCATGTATGATTAATATTGACTATCTTAACTAAGTAGGGTTGAGGCACCTACCAGACCTTCAACCAAAGGGTGAGGGGAGAGTAACACATTCCCAGTCACCTACACATATTTCATGTGTGGGGGAGAGTAACACGTTCCCCAGGGGAGAAATAACACATTTCTCAACTATGGGTGGTTGTACATACAAGTACCACCACTATAGCTAGTTAGTCTAATAGAATCAACATGCTAGAATCAATGGCAAGTAATAGCATCATTTAAATAGAACATGGCAAAGGGGTACCAAGACCCAAGAACAATATTCCAAACTGATTATGAGGTAAGTATAGCAAAAGAATAGAGTATAAGAAATAGGACTCAATGAAGCCTCATTATTGAAAAGTAGGTCAAGGCAAAAATATTCCCAACTAAAATGTATTAAGCACATACATAGCACATACATAAAGATGGTTTGCACATACATAAATATGGTTTGCACATACATAAAGATGGTTTGCACATACCTCTTACTTAGATTCCTATTAACCTCTTTTCCAAACCTTTAGTTGAAATCAAGGTCCACTTGTCCTATTTCCAATTTCATATTCAGGTATTAGAATAACATATATACATTAAAGAGTTGAAACCCTAATATATGAAATTTTTACACAAAACCTCGATTCAGACCTCAAAAATATCACCACTGACTTGGTTAGGTTTTTCTGATTAAGAAAACATATAATTTTGCATATATTAGCGTTATGAAGGTTAAAGTGTATTTTTGGTGATTTTTAGGTATTTAATTCATTTTCTAAAAACTCTTTTCGACAAAACTGAAAACCAATATTTGGAAATATTTTTATTAAAAGTAACATATTTTCTGAGTTCAAAAAATATTTTACTTTAATTTTTGGACAAATGATCAAAATTTATGAGTTATTGAAAATTGACCAAGTAGAAATCGACACATCGTCAATTTTTTACATAAGATCATGAGTTTTAAGCATGTAATAAGAAATATATGGGAAGGGGGTTGTGAATATCACACCTAGGGAAGATAATAAGGTCCAAACAGCAAAGATCCTGAGCTTATAAGGTCTGGTTGCTCCAAGCCTATCTCCTTTCTTGAACAAAGATCTCCTTCTCAACTTAGAGGTGATAAACCCTAGCAAAAGAGCATGGAGATGAGATGTTTTAGGGTTCTTAGTGGAATTTTATCAGGGAAGGTCATGGTTATGACCTGGAGGAAGGTGTGAGAAATACTATCAACATATAAATAGGGAAGAAAAGGAGGATTCTTACTAGTTTTGGTTAAAATCACCAAGGAGGAGCTTAAGAAACCCTAATAGAGCAATTTGGAAACCATATGGGTCTTTTTCACCAAGGTAGGCTCCCTCTATTACCTTGGGTCAGAAACTTCGTGGACAAAAACAAAAGGAACTATTCTCTAATCTAGGGGAAAGAAGAGGAGACCAAAATTTTGGAATTTGTGAGTTGGGAAAGGGGTATGTATGGCTATATATAGAAAAAGGTCAAGCATGAGGTGTTTTATGGGACTTTCCATGTGTCTTTAGCCTAGGGATTCATGGCCATGCAAGTGGACACCTCATGGAGGCTCTAAAATATATAAGGTCAGTTTATGGACCCTTATAGGCCATCCCAACCGACCTCCATCAAAGAAATAACCCCATTGGTCGATGGCTTTTAAAGATAAGCTCACTTATAAGGAGGAAAACCCTAAAATGCCCTTGGAAAGCAATACCATCAAACCAAGGTGAAACTAGGTGCTCCCATGGTTTATAATTCTAGAATGGTAAGGTGGTATCAAATTATCATAATTCATGTGATAATTTGCAAAGAAAACCTCTCAATTGGGTAAATTGCATAAAAGTCCAGAATGCACCTAAAATTACATAACTTGTACAAACAACATCCAAATTGGACCAAACTTTATCCACAAGTGATATTTGATGTGTAGAATATTAATTTGCCAATATTTATATATTTTTAAGTTATATAATCACATTATTTATTACTTATGCCTTTTACTCATTTTCTCTCTCCTAAATTTATCCTAATATTTTAAGGTTGTCCAAATTAGATGAAGTTTGACATGTAGGCTAATATTGATATGTAGATTTTTAATTTGAAGTTTGTTTTCTATTTTGAGACTTCTTTTTATGAGATGTGTCATATGGCTCATTAACGGCACATTATCTAAATTATTCATCCAATTAAGTTTCTTATCTTCATATTACCATCAAAATGAGTTATGTGACATATTTTATGTATCCATTATAAACCTAAGATTAATGTTAGAACATTAAGTTACATTAAGGTGATATGTACATGCATTAGCTCATTGGGATTATAGTAAACGTCAAACTTTCAATTGTGTTTGGCTAAGTCCAAAGCATCAACTTCCAGGGTAGGGTCCAAGATCTAGTATGTTACAGCACACCACCCCTTGAAGGGATTTCATCCTCAAAATCAAAAAATCCATATATAAGTGATTATTATTCACCGTCCCTTAAAGGATTCATCCTATTAAGCGAAAACTACTCTTTACCTAATAAAATGTCTACCCTATAAAGTCAAACTAATCTAGAGGTGAGCATGTTACTTAAAGGAAACTATGCAAGTCTGAGGTTCTAACTAGGAAGACAAAATTAAAATAGTCATATTCTGACTATCATGGGATCTGATACCATGTTGTAAAGAGTGGGATAAACCACCCTCTACTAATTATGATAATCAAAACTCATTGGAAAGTAGCGAAATAAAAAAAAATCTGACTATATTCAATTTCATAAAAGATTGTACAAAATACATCAAAATCCCCCTTTTAGGGTTACATCATCATACACAACTGGATCTAGATAGAGGGAAGTCTAGACTACTCCACTTTTGTCTCCGAGCAACAACTCCATTGGCTAGGTCCAAGCCAAAGCTAAGCTTTCATGTCATATCCATCACATTGACCAGCTCCTGGGTGGTTGGGAAGGCACCCAGCAAAAAGGGAAAGGGAAGAAAAGTATTTGTTACAAAAACTATTCTAAGATGGAAAGAAAAGAAAAGCATGTAAAAGCAGGCTAGGGTTCATCATAAGATGATGATACAAGAGAATGAGGCCATTTATATAAAATAATATTACAATAGATGCTTGCCATAAACAAAGTAAAACAACAACATTGCATGTATAATTAATATTGACTATCTTAACTAAGTAGGGTTGAGGCACCTACCGGACCTTCAACCAAAGGGTGAGGAGAGAGTAACATTGTAACAACGTCGATCGGACAAACATTATTAACTAAACGGAAGCAAATCACTAACAGCGGATTACCAAAAATCACTAAAAATTAAAACTTTTTGCAAAGAGATCCACACATAGGAATTCTTTTTCTTCAAAAACCAAAGTATAACATTTACATTTTGTTTCACAGTACATGTCTTGTTCTATCTCTTCTCGAGATTACAACATCAGCTGTCTCAAGACATAATATGTACACAACATATAACTTTGAGGCATCAAGCCAAAATCTCATATTGATTCGTTAAAACACTAACTATAAACTCTGAGGACCTGAGAGTACAGAGACAACACATAGGACTTCTATCTACATGACACGACAGACAGTACACTCAACCTGAGCTGTCATTGCTATCCTTGCTGTTGTTGATGTTCTTCCTCTGCAAGATGTTCTCACTCTTCTCTTTGCTTGTCCACCTAAAAACATTGGATCCCACGGGGGTGAGACAATTGTAAATTTCCCAAGCGGGAGATATAATTCTCCACCAAAACATTGTTATTGCAAATTAATTAATATAAAACTGAGGAGAGGATAAGCAGCGTAGATCAGTCTTATCTTTTAAAGCATTGCAACTGTCTATGAAAGAAAAATAAATCATCTATTCTTTTCATAAGGAAATAGGAAGAACATGTATATCACTTATTTATCACACCTTTTCAACATCTCAACCTTTGCCCATGTCACTCATCATTCTGATGGGTCACTCATGATTCATTCTTGCTTTCATCTATTGGCCTTAGCCAATCTGCTAAACAGATACTCAATTATGCCAAACATTTGATTATACATCATCATGTCTTACTTAGGTATTGGACTATGTCAATCCTTATTTATAGGCTCCATGCCTTTAGTAGGTATTGGATTTGTCCAATCCTACATAAACATCTCAGAGTAAGTCATTATCAATCTTATATAAACATTTCAGGTATTGAACTATGTCAATCTTGTGTAACCATTCCAGGTATTGATCTATGTCAATCTCGTACAACTATTTTAGGTATTGATCTATGTCAACCCTGTGCAACTATTCCAGGTATTGATCTATGTCAATCCTGTGCAACTATTCTAGGTATTGATCTATGTCAATCCTGTGCAACTATTCCAGGTATTGATCTATGTCAATCCTATGCAACTATTCCAGATATTGATCTATGTCAATCATGTGCAACTATTCCAGGTGTTGGGATTTAGCCAATCATGTGTATTCCAGGTATTGGGAGTTAGCCAATCCTGTGTTATTATTCTAGGTATTGATCTATGTCAATCCTGTGGTATTATTCCAGGTATTCGGTTATGACCAATCCTGTGCATTCCAGGTATTGGGAGTTAGCCAATCCTGTGTTATTATTCCAGGTATTGGGAGTTAGCCAATCATGGGCATTCCAGGTATTGAACTTTGTCAATCATGTGATATTATTCCAGGTATTGGGTTATGACCAATCCTGTGCATTCCAGGTATTGGGAGTTAGCCAATCCTGTGTTATTATTCCAGGTATTGAACTTTGTCAATCCTGTAATATTATTCCAGGTATTGGGATTTAACCAATCATGTGTTATTATTCTAGGTATTGGGAGTTAGCCAATCATGTGCATTCCATGTATTGAACTTTGTCAATCCTATGATATTATTCCAGGTATTGAGTTTTAACAAATCTTGTGTTATTATTCCAGGTATTGGGAGTTAGCCAATCATGTGTATTCCAAGTATTAGACTTATGATAATCCTGTGTATCTATTCCAAGTATTGAACTATATCAATCCTGTGTAACCTTTAAAAACAATTTGTTACCTCTCACTAGGAAACAACCATCCTCATAGTTCATAAGGCTCATAAAACACCTTGTCACCTCTCACTAGGAAACATCTAAACCATTTGGCTCACTAGGCCATTAAAAACATATTGTCACCTCTCACTAGGTAACAATTAACCTCATGGCTCTCTAAGCCATTAAAAACATCTTGTCACCTCTCAATAGGTAACAAATAACCTCATAACTCACAAGGCACGTTTATCATCTTGTCACCTCTCACTAGGTAACAACCAATCTCAGGGCTCATAAAGTCCATAAAGCATCTTGTCACCTTTCATTAGGCAACATCTAATCATATGGCTCACAGTGCCATTCAATATATTGTCACCTATCACTAGGTAGCAAAATCATTTCATCTCATGTAATATAATAGTAACACCACTTTTCCCTCAATAGGGTTAGGACTTATTGTTCACATCACATTAGGGTTTCTCAAGTCTCATTACCCAATTTAAGGTTAGGGTTTTCCCATCTCACATTAGGATTTCATAATTATCAAACTATATCAATTTTGACATGCTAACTGTGAAGTCTTTTATATCTTGATGTACTTTCCTCATTACTCCCAACTTTCTTAAGTTATCAGCTTATCTTGGATTAAGGTATTTCCCATCTTAATCCTTTCATCCACTATCCTATCACTCTTACCATGAAGTGCATAGGTTACACATAAGAATGGTCCAACTATCTTTAATGATATGGCCTCATCTTAAAGTTAGGGATTCACAAAAAGACCATGTTAGGTTCTTTTCAAAACAACTCTAAGTCAAGCATAGAGTACCACGGCCGTGCAGCCAAAAACGGCCGTGTGAGGGGAAGCCACCACGGCCGTGCTACCTTGCACGGTCGTGCAAAGTGAATCCACCACGGTCGTGCTACCCTGCACGGTCGTGTTGAGTAAGGTCGCCATAGTCGTGCTGCCTTGTACGGTCATGCTACAGAGGATCACCACATGAATCATATTTATATATGAATTCTATTATATGATCCTTTCAACTTGATTAGATCACATCAACCCTTCAATCAAGTACATACAACTATGATTAACATAGTGTATCAAGTCATTGATTCTATAAGCAATTAGGGATTCATCCCTTAATTGGCACTTAATCACTTAGGTACTATTAGGGTTTCAACCTTTGTAACTTCTTTGATTATCATTACTAATCATCATTGGATCAATGGATCATTCATCTTTTTAATTCTCAAGAGATTCAATCACATTGAACCTCCATTACTTAAGGAACCCAATTGAATTAGGGTTTCCAATGTTGATTCCTTCAATCATTGAATTCATGGAACCAATCATCAATTGGACCTATACTCATACTTCAATTGAGTTTAATAGGTCAACCTTCAACTTATTTGACCCTCAATTGATCACTAATTAGGGTTGGAATCAATTGAATTAGGGTTTGGAATCGATGATTCAATAACACTAATCAATGTAAGACTAGTTACTTTGAAACCATTGAACCATCATCCAAATTGGGTATGACATGACCCCAAATGGTCTTGAGGTCGTTTGGAAGACCTCCAAACGGTCTTGAGACTGTTTCCCAATGTCCACATCATAACCAAGTCAACCAATTAAAGTTTGGATCATTGGATTGATCACCAGATCAGCATTTGATTGCAAATCAACTTGGTACCTTTAGACCTTCAAACACCTAACCATACTCAACCCTAGACCTCCAAACGGTCTTGGGTGACCCCCAAACAGTTTTGAAACCGTTTGGATGAGCCCCAAATGGTTTTGAAACCGTTTGGCTCATCCATCCTTTGGATTCTAGTGAAAATCCATCAAGGTTTGGTTTATTGAGTTGATCAACAAATCAGCACTTAATTGCAATATGATTTGGTACCTTTGGACCTTCAATTGGTCAACTATACTTGACCCCAGACCTACAAACGGTCTTGGGTGATCCCCAAATGGTCTTGAAACCGTTTGGGTGATCCCAAAATGGTTTTGAAACCGTTTGGACTAATCAACCCAAAATCTCAAATCAACTTATTGGAATTTCAGCACTAATCCCAATTAGGGTTTTCCTAATTGATTAGCCTTCAACTCATGATTACTTGGGCATTAACCCCTAAAATTTGGTGAGTCATTAACCAACATCATTAGGAACAGTATTCCCAAACGGTCAACGCTTGGTCAACTCCACCAAACGGATTTGAAACCGTTTGCCCAAAAAGGTCAAGTTAATCAGATTGAAAATCAGCACTTAATCCAATTAGGTTTACCTAATTGATTAGCCTTCAACTCACGATTTCTTGGGAGTTAATCCCTAAAATTTGGTGAGTCATTAACCAACATCATTAGGAACAGGATTCCCAAATGGTCAACGCTTGGTCAACACACTCAAATGGTTTTGAAACCGTTTTCCCAAAGAGTCCAATTAAATCAGGTTGACAATCAGCACTTAATTCAATTAGGTTTACCTAATTAATTAGCCTTCAACTCACGATTACTTGGGAGTTAATCCCTCAAATTTGGTGAGTAATCAACCAACATCATTAGGAACAGTATTCCCAAACGTTCAATGCTTGGTCAACACACTCAAACGGTTTTGAAACCGTTTGCCCAAAGAGTCCAATTAAATCAGGTTGAAAATCAGCACTTAATTCAATTCGGTTTTCCTAATTGATTGACCTTCAACCTATGATTCCTTTGGATTTAACCCATAAAATTTGGAGGGTCATTAACCAACATCATTAGGAACAGTAATACCAAACGGTAAATGCTTGGTCAACTCCATAAAATGGTTTTGAAACCGTTTGCCCAAAAAGTCCAATTAAATCAGGTTGAAAATCAGCACTTAATTCAATTCGATTTTCCTGATTGATTGACCTTCAACCTATGATTACTTTGGAGTTAACCCCTCAAATTTGGTGGGTAATTAGCGTACATAATTAGGAACAATATTCCCAAACAGTCAATGCTTGATCAACTCCTCCAAATGGTTTTAAAACCGTTTTCCACCAAACGGTTTGCAAACCATTTGGTGGTGAAACCGTTTGGTCCCAACCTTTGACACCGTTGGCTCCCAAGATATTTGGTGAGGTGCTTGCTTATGATGATGTCATCATCATATTCCTTATTGCAACCAAGAACAGCAACCGTTCTTGATGGAAATTTCAGCAAAGAAACAAGAGTGTGTCAAATTGAAGAAATCAATCAACAAAGTATAGAGAATTGATGCAATAGCAATGTTTAAGGGTTTAAGTTATAAAACCCACCTCCAATTGAGCTCCAAAGCTCCAAGATCACGCCATTAATGATGTATTAAGCTATTGAAACTCCCCCTAGGCTCGTCCTTAAGCTTTTGGATGAAAATGTTGGCTAGGGTTGCAGAGGAGATCGAAATAAGAAGGAATCCATAATTTATTTTTGATTTCCACCATGAAATCAAGGAGAACTAAGATCAAGGGCTTACCAACAGGGAGGAAGTCATCCTCCTGCTCCTCTCTATCTCCTTGTTCGATTTTTCAAGCAAGGGAAAGAAAGAAATCCGAAAAGGCCTTTGTTTGGGCTTGGAAATGGCACTTTTATAAGGAAATTGATGAGAGAGAATATACTTTGTAAAAATCCAATTAATCCCAAAAATGTATCCGCCTCTTCCCCCTCATCTTCCTTGGGTACGAGGCATCCTCCTTTGCCTTTAATTCTCCTTCATTATCCTCAATTTAAAGAAAAGCAAATTAAGCACCTTAATCATATTATATTAATATCCATAGTTTGAGTGGATATTACTTTTCTTTATAATAAGGTGAGTGTAATTTCACCTACTTAGGATATTTTCGTTCCTTATCTTGGCAAAAGAACGTCCTTCCTTATTCAAAACCAACCAATAACATTTTGGTTGAATCCCCTTTAATTAATACATTCATTTTTGCCCTAAATTGATTAGGGTTTCACTTATGATTAAATCTTGATTATTTTAATATCAAGATTCTCTCTCCTCAACTTAATTCAAATGAGATGCCCCTCTCATTTCTTTTCTCTACATGATGCCAAGGAACATTAAGGACCTTATTGAAGTGGTAATTTGCATATTGAACCCTAGGTTTTGGGTAAATTGCACTTTACACCAAAATTAGGTTTTAATGCACAAAATTGTCCAACAAGCTCTATCTCCGTGTCCAAGCTTGTAGAAGCCTTACCACTCCATCATATTCATTCTTATGATGTCTCAATATCATAGGAACATCTTATCATGTGCAATTTTCAATTTGACCCCTCAACTTGGGTAATTTGCACTTTAGTCCAAAATAAGCAAACATTGCTTCAACATTGTTCAAACAGGACCAAAATTGAAACATAAAGTTTCTCATGAGCCCTAATTACTTTTCCCAAGATAAGATTGAGAATCTACTCAACCTTATTAGGCAAAACATCTAGGGTTAGTTCATAACTCAGGTTAGGGATGTTACAAATTATAAACCCCTAACAAGGATTTCGTCCTCGAAATCCCAGATAAAGGGAACAGATATCATTCATTCACCATATCAACATGTCTCTTCATAATACCTCATTGTTATGGAGACATCATAGAAATTTGATCAGCACAAAGTTCCTTCACACAAGATTCTCATAGAGTCAATTGAGAACTTATCTTAAAGACATGTTTAGTTGTTATGTTTATGCAAAGCATAAACCCCTAACATATGATGCTCATATCATTTTATATAATCAGACTGATTTCATAGTTGACCATTCCATGTAGTCAACCTAAACCATCTGATATTTCTCAGATACCAGAATTTCTTACCTTGGTATCAGTCACATGTGTTGAAAACACATCATATTCTCATCTTTCTTTTATCATATTTACAACTTTATTGAACAGGGATCACCTCCCTTGTTCTCTTTCTCATCATATGAGGGTCGTACTTTTACTTCCTCATATACACATACTGATCTGAAATCATATCAGATCCCTCTTTCTTGTACTTAAGGTGTGATACATTTATCCATACCATATTTCCAATTTCATGATACTCATTAGATTGTCTTAGAATGATTGCTTGATCAGGGCAATCAAAAAGATATCAATCTAAGAGTTTCCATACTCACTTTATCATCAATAGTTGTATACCTGGCCAGGGTTTACAAGTACTGAGATCAAGTAGTATGCACTTACATGCTATCATATTCCTTGCTTTTATCATATGCATAAAATTTAACATCCCTGGATTTTATCCAGGCATCTCTTTTATACCTCTTCCTCTTTCATAGAGGTAAGAACAATATAGAGCATTTAAAAGAATACTGAACAAAATTCAAATTCTAGTTCTCATCATTTCTTCCCTATATAGCAACCAATAGGGAAAACAAAATCAACAGTCCTCCTTTTTATAACAAAAAGGGTTTAGTGTACTCAACATGTACACATTTATAACATACCTTTTCCTCACATCATGGTCTTATTAGTCTTATTACTGAAGTAAAAACTAAGTCATGGAATCTTACATGTGAAAGGTTAAGACCTTTGCACTTAGTGGCTACTACCTTGGTACACTAGGCATTTATTGCACTATTAGTACCAAAAACTTGGCTTTTTTTGAAAAAACAAATAGGCAAATGTCTCTAGAATTATAGAGACCATTCCCTACTTCTCAGCTTATTGCCCCTTCTTGGGCACTGCCATCACAGATTTATTATATGTCTAAACTCATGGCAGAGTCTAATTTCTTGCCATAAGTTAATCTTTTCCACATTTTCCCTTGTTCCAACATGACTAAGTCATTCAGGAACTCTTTTAAAGCTCATGCTTTCTGTATTAAGGACTGATAACCGAGGTTGTAAGGCTAGTATCCAGTCCACCATATGCATTATTGTTGCCCTAATCTGCCCAACTAGAGCATGATTGTAGGATTCTCTATCATGTTCATGTCTTAATGGGGATTCTCAGACACTCATTCTATTCTTGCATGATCCCTCTCACCTCTTCTTGGTGCAACAACATTGCCCTTAGCAATGTGTTCCTTGTGCTCTCCAGTCATTTTAAAACTTTACCCTTTCTCTGCACAAGCAGAAATCATTATAGGGTATACTGGAGGACACTAACACAGACTCGATACCTTAGTCCTATGTCTCTGTAGACTCAGTGAACCTAGAGCTCTGATACCACAATTATAACAATGTCGATCGGACAAACGTTATTAACTAAACAGAAGCAAATCACTAACAGCGGATTAGCAAAAATCACTAAAAATTAAAACTTTTTGCAAATAGATCCACACATAGGAATTCTTTTTCTTCAAGAACCAAAGTATAACATTTACATTTTTTTTCACAGTACATGTCTTGTTCTATCTCTTCTCGAGATTACAACATCAGCTGTCTCAAGACATAATATGTACACATCATATAACTTTGAGGTATCAAGCCAAAATCTCATATTGATTCATTAAAACACTAACTATAAACTCCGAGGACCTGGGAGTACAGAGACGACACATAGGACTTCTATCTACATGACACGACAGACAGTACACTCAACCTGAGTTGTCACTACTGTCCTTGCTGTTGCTGATGTTCTTCCTCTGCAAGATGTTCTCACTCTTCTCCTTGCTTGTCCACCAAAAAATATTGGATCCCACGGGGGTGAGACAATTGTAAATTGCCCCAGCGGGAGATATAACTCTCTGCCAAAACATTGTTATTGCAAATTAATTAATATAAAACTAAGGAGAGGATAAGCAGTTTAGACTAGTCTTATCTTTTAAATCATTGCAATTGTCTATCAAAGAACATTAAATCATCTATTCTTTTCATAAGGAAATAGGAAGAACATGTATATCACTTATTTATCACACCTTTTCAACATCTCAACCTTTGCCCATGTCACTCATCATTATGATGGGTCACTCGTGATTCATTCTTGCTTTCATCTGTTGGCCTTAGCCAATCTGCTAAACAGATACTCAATTATGCCAAACATGTGATTATACATCATCATGTCCTACTTAGGTATTGGACTATGCCAATCCTTAATTATAGGCTCCATGCCTTTAGTAGGTATTGGATTTAACCAATCCTACATAAACATCTTAGACTAAGTCATTATCAATCTTATATAACCATTTCAGGTATTGAACTATGTCAATCCTGTGTAACCATTCCAGGTATTGATCTATGTCAATCCCGTACAACTATTTCAGGTATTGATCTATGTCAACCCTGTGCAACTATTCCAGGTATTGATCTATGTCAATCCTGTGCAACTATTCCAGGTATTGATCTATGTCAATCCTGTGCAACTATGCCAGGTATTGATCTATGTCAATCATGTGCAGCTATTCCAGGTATTGATCTATGTCAATCATGTGCAACTATTCTAGGTATTGGGATTTAGCCAATCCTGTGTATTCTAGGTATTGGGAGTTAGCCAATCCTGTGTTATTATTCCAGGTATGGATCTATGTCAATCATGTGATATAATTTCAGGTATTGGGTTATGACCAATCTTGTGCATTCTAGGTATTGGGAGTTAGCCAATCTTGTGTTATTATTCTAGGTATTGGGAGTTAGCCAATCTTGTGCATTCCAAGTATTGAACTTTGTCAATCCTGTGATATTATTCTAGGTATTGGGTTATGACCAATCCTGTGCATTCCAAGTATTGGGAGTTAGCCAATCCTGTGTTATTATTCCAGGTATTGAACTTTGTCAATCCTTTAATATTATTCCAGGTATTGGGATTTAATCAATCCTGTGTTATTATTCCAGGTATTGGGAGTTAGCCAATCCTGTGCATTCCAGGTATTGAACTTTGTCAATCCTATGATATTATTCCAGGTATTGGGTTTTAACCAATCATGTGTTATTATTCCAGGTATTGGGAGTTAGCCAATCTTGTGTATTCCAGGTATTAGACTTATGCCAATCATGTGCATCTATTCCAGGTATTGAACTGTATCAACCCTGTGTAACCTTTAAAAATAATTTGTTACCTCTCACTAGGCAAAAACCATCCTCATAGTTCATAAGGCTCATAAAACACCTTGTCACCTCTCACTAGGCAACATCTAAACCATTTGGCTCACTAGACCATTAAAAACATAGTGTCACCTCTCACTAGGTAACAATTAACCTCATGGCTCTCTAAGCCATTAAAAACATCTTGTCACCTCTCAATAGGTAACAAATAACCTCATAACTCACAAGGCACATTTATCATCTTGTCACCTCTCACTAGGTAACAACCAATCTCAGGGCTCATAAAGTCCATAAAGCATCTTGTCACCTTTCATTAGGCAACATCTAATCATATGGCTCACAGTTCCATTCAATATATGGTCACCTATCACTAGGCAACAAAATCATTTCATCTCATGTAATATAATAGTAACACCACTTTTCCCTCCATAGGGTTAGGACTTATTGTTCACATCACATTAGGGTTTCTCATGTCTCATTACCCAATTTAGGGTTAGGGTTTTCCCGTCTCACATTAGGATTTCATAATTATCAAAGCATATCAATTTTGACATGCTAACTGTGAAGTCTTTCATATCTTGATGTATTACTTTCCTCATTACTCCCAACTTTATTAAGTTATCAGCTTATCTTGGATTACGGTATTTCCCATCTTAATCCTTTCATCCACTATCCTGTCACTCTTACCATGAAGTGCATAAGTTACACATAAGAATGGTCCAACTATCTTTAATGATATGGACTCAATCTAAAGTTAGGGATTCACAAAAAGACCATGTTAGGTTCTTTTCAAAACAACTCTAAGTCAAGCATAGAGTACCACGGTCGTGCAGCCAAAAATGTCCGTGCGAAGGGAAGCCACCACAGCCGTGCTACCTTACACGGTCGTGCAAAGTGAACCCACCATGGTCGTGCTACCCTGCACGGTCGTGCTGAGTAAGGTCGCTACGGCCGTGCTGCCTTGCACGGTCATGCTACAGAGGATCACCACATGAATCATATTTATATATGAATTATATTATTTGATCCTTTCAACTTGATTAGATCACATCAACCCTTCAATCAAGTGCATACAACTATGATTAACATAGTGTATCAAGTCATTGATCCTATAAGCAATTAGGGATTCATCCCTTAGTTGGCACTTAATCACTTAGGTACTATTAGGGTTTCAACATTTGTACCTTATTTGATTATCATTGCTAATCATCATTGGATCAATGGATCATTCATCTTTTTAATTCTCAAGAGATTTAATCACATTGAACCTCCATTACTTAAGGAACCCAATTGAATTAGGGTTTCCAATGTTGATTCACTTAGGTACTATTAGGGTTTTGAAACCGTTTGGGCTAATCAACCCAAAATCTCAAATCAACTCATTGGAATTTCAGCACTAATCACAATTAGGGTTTGCCTAATTTATTAGCCTTCAACTCATGATTACTTGGGAATTAACCCCTAAAATTTGGTGAGTCATTAACCAACATCATTGGGAACAGGATTCCCAAACGGTCAACGCTTGGTCAACTCCACCAAACGGTTTTGAAACCGTTTTCCCAAAAAGGTCAAGTTAATCAGATTGAAAATCAGCACTTAATCCAATTAGGTTTACCTAATTGATTAGCCTTCAACTCACGATTCCTTGAGAGTTAACCCTCAAATTTGGTGATTCATTAACCAACATCATTAGGAACAGGATTCCCAACTGGTAAATGCTTGGTCAACACACTCAAACGGTTTTGAAATCGTTTTCCCAAAGAGTCCAATTAAATCAGGTTGAAGATCAGCACTTAATTCAATTAGGTTTACCTAATTGATTAGCCTTCAACTCACGATTCCTTGGGAGTTAATCCCTAAAATTTGGTGAGTCATTAACCAACATCATTACGAACAGTATTACCAAACGGTCAATGCTTTGTCAACACACTCAAACTGTTTTGAAACCGTTTTCCCAAAGAGTCCAATTAAATCAGGTTGAAAATCAGCACTTAATTCAATTCGATTTGCCAAATTGATTGACCTTCAACCAATGATTCCTTTGGAGTTAACCCATCAAATTTGTATGGTAATTAAAAAACATCATTAGGAACAGTAATCTCAAATGGTAAATGCTTGGTCAACTCCACAAAATGGTTTTGAAACCGTTTTCCCAAAAAGTAAAATTAAATCAGGTTGAAAATCAGCACTTAATTCAATTCAATTTGCATAATTGATTGACCTTCAGCCTATGATTCCTTTGGAGTTAACCCCTCAAATTTGGTGGGTCCTTATCATACATAATTAGGAACAATATTCCCAAACGGTCAATGCTTGGTCAACTCCTCCAAACGGTTTTGAAACCGTTTGCCACCAAACGGTTTGCAAACCGTTTGGTCCCAACCTTTGAAACGATTTGCTCCCAAGATATTTGGTGAGGTTCTTGATTATGATGATGTCATCATCATCTTCCTTCGTGCAACCAAGAACAGCAACCGTTCTTGATGGAAATTGTAGCAAAGAAACAAGAGTGTATCAAATTGAAGAAATCAATCAACAAAGTATAGAGAATTGATGCAATAGCAATGTTTAAGGGTTTAAGTTATAAAACCCGCCTCCAATTGAGCTCCAAAGCTCCAAGATCATGCCATTAATGGTGGATGAAGCTCTTGCAACTCCCCCTAGGCTCATCTTTAAGCTTTTGGTTAAAAAAGTTGGCTAGGGTTGAAGAGGAGATCGAAATAAGAAGGAATCCATAATTTATTTTTGATTTCCACCATGAAATCAAGGAGAACGAAGGTCAAGGGCTTACCAACAGGTAGGGAGTCGTCCTCCTGCTCCTCTATAGCTCCTTGGTCGATTTTTCAAACAAGGGAAAGAAAGAAATCCGAAAAGGCCTTTGTTTGGGCTTGAAAATGGCACTTTTATAAGGAAATTGATGAGAGAGAATATACTTTGTAAAAATCCAATCAATCCCAAAAATGTGGCCGCCTCTTCCCCCTCATCTTCCTTGGGTACGAGGCATCCTCCTTTGCCTTTAATTCCCCTTCATTATCCTCAATTTAAAGAAAAGCAAATTAAGCACCTTAATCATATTATATTAATATCCATAATTTGAGTGGATATTACTTTTCTTTATAATAAGGTGAGTGGAATTTCACCTACTTAGGATATTTTCGTTCCTAATCTTGGAAAAAGAACGTACATCCTTATTCAAAACCAACCAATAACATTTTGGTTGAATCCCCTTTAATTAATACATTCATTTTTGCCCTAAATTGAATTAGGGTTTCACTTATGATTAAATCTTGATTATTTTAATATCAAGATTCTCTCTCCTCAACTTAATTCAAATGAGATGCCCCTCTCATTTTCTTTGCTCTAAATGATGCCAAGGAACATTAAGGACCTTATTGAAGTGGTAATTTGCATATTGAACCCCAGGTTTTGGGTAAATTGCACTTTACACCAAAATTAGGTTTTAATGCACAACATTGTCCAACAAGATCTAGCTTGGTATCCAGGCTTGTAGAAGCCTTACCACTCCATCATATTCATTCTTATGATGTCTCAACATCAGAGGAACATCTTATCATGTGCAATTTGCAATTTGACCCCTCAACTTGGGTAATTTGCACTTTAGTCCAAAATAAGCAAACATTGCTTCAACATTGTTCAAACAGGACCAAAATTGAAACATAAGTTTCTCATGAGCCCTAATTACTTTTCCCAAGATAAGATTGAGAATATACTCAACCTTATTCGGCAAAAAATCTAGGGTTAATTCATAACCCAGGTCAGGGATGTTGCAAACACATTCCTAGTCACCTACACATATTTCATGTGTGGGGGGAGAGTAACACGCTCCCCAGGGGAGAAATAACACATTCCTCAACTATGGGTGGTTGTACATACAAGTACCACTACTATATCTAGTTAGTCTAATAGAATCAACATGCTAGAATCAATGGCAAGTAATAGCATCATTTAAATAGAACATGGCAAAGGGGTACCAAGACCCAAGAACAATATTCCAAACTGATTATGAGGCAAGTATAGCAAAATATTCAAGAGTATAAGAAATAGGACTCAATGAAGTCTCATTATTGAAAAGTAGGTCAAGGCAAAAATATTCCCAATTGAAGTGTATTAAGCACATACATAGCACATACATAAAGATGGTTTGCACATACATAAATATGGTTTGCATATACATAAATATGGTTTACACATACCTCTTATTTAGAGTCCTATTAACCTCTTTTCCAAACCTTTAGTTGAAATCAAGGTCCACTTGTCCTATTTCCAATTTCATATTCATGTATTAGAATAACGTATATACATTACAGATTTGAAACCCTAATATATGAAATTTTTACACAAAACCTAGATTCAGACCTCAAAAATATCATCACTGACTTAGTTAGGTTTTTCTAATTAAGAAAACATATAATTTTTGATATATTGGAGTTATGAAGGTTAAAGTGTATTTTTGGTGATTTTTAGGTATTTAATTCATATTTTAAAAACTCTTTTCGACAAAACTAAAAAACAATATTTGGAAATATTTTTATTAAAAAGAACATGTTTTTCTAAGTTCATAACATATTTTACTTTAATTTTTGGACAAATGAATCAAAAGTTATGAGTTATTGAAAATCGACCAATTAGAAATCGACACATCGTCAATTTTTAACATAAGATCATGAGTTTTAAGCATGTAATAAGAAATATATGGGAAGGGGGTTATGAAGCTCACACATAGGGAAGATAATAAGGTCCAAACAGCAAGGATCCCGATCTTATAAGGTTTGATTGCTCCAAGCCTAGCTCCTTTCTTGAACAAAGACCTCCTTCTCAACTTAGAGGTGATAAACCCTAGCAAAAGAGCGTGGAGATGAGATGTTTTAGGGTTCTTAGTGGAGTTTTATCATGGAAGGTCATGATTCCGACCTGTAGGAAGGTGTGAAAAATACTATCAACATGAAAATAGGGAAGGAAAGGAGGATTCTTACTACTTTTGGTTAATATCACGAAGGAGGAGCTTAAGAAACCCTAATAGAGCAATTTGGAAACCATATGGGCCTTTTTCACCAAGGTAGGCTCCCTCTATTACCTTGGGTCAGCAACTTCGTAGCCAAAAACAAAAGGAACTATTCTCTAAGCTATAGGAAAGAAGAGGAGACCAAGAGTTTCGAATTTGTGAGTTGGGAAAGGGGTATGTATGGCTATATATAGAAAAAGGTCAAGCATGAGGTGTTTTATGGGACTTTCCATGTGTCTTTAGCCTAGGGCTTCATGGCCATGCAAGTGGACACCTCATGGAGGCTCTAAAATATATAAGGACAGTTTATGGACCCTTCTAGGCCATCCCAACCGACCTCCATCAAAGAAATAACCCCATTGGTCGATAACTTTTAAAGATAAGCTCA
Organism: Alisma plantago-aquatica; assembly: GCA_963693085.1. Lineage (NCBI taxonomy): Eukaryota > Viridiplantae > Streptophyta > Magnoliopsida > Alismatales > Alismataceae > Alisma > Alisma plantago-aquatica. The sequence goes on from OY856410.1 coordinate 1,050,960,462, forward strand.
CTTATAAGGAGGAAAACCCTAAAATGCCCTTAGAAAGCAATACCATCAAACCAAGGTGAAACTAGGTGATCCCATGGTTTTAGAATTCGATAATGGTAAGGTGGTATCTAATTATTATAATTCATGTGATAATTTGCAAAGAAAACCTCCCAATTGGATAAATTGCATAAAAGTCCAAAATGTACCTAAAATTGCATAACTTGTACAAACAACATGCACATTGGACCGAACTTTATCCACAAGTGATATTTGATGTGTAGAATATTAATTTGCCATTATTTATATATTTTGAAGTTATATAATCACATTATTTATTACTTATGCCTTTTAATCATTTTCTCTCTCCTAAACTTATCCTAATATTTCAAGGTTGTCCAAGTTAGATGAAATTTGACATGTAGGCTAATTTTGATATGTAGATTTTTAATTTGAAGTTTGTTTCCTATTTCGAGACTTCTTTTTATGAGATATGTCATATGGCCCATTAACGGCCGATTATCTAAATTATTCATCCAATTAAGTTTCTTATCTTCATATTACCACCAAAATGAGCTATGTGACATATTTTATGTATCCATCATAAACCTAAGATTAATGTTAGAACATTAGGTTACATTAAGGTGATATGTACATGCATTATCTCATTGGGATTACACTAAATGTCTAACTTTCAATTGTGTTTGGCTAAGTCCAAAGCATCAACTTCCAGGGTAGGGTCCAATATCTAGTATGTTACACAATACCATCATGATATGATCTTTAATCATTCTTCAAGTGATTATTGTTCTTAAATTTCTTGTTTAAAACTCAAAATTAATTTAATCCAAACCAACGTTTTAATTGAAACCGAATTAAATTATTGAAAACTAGCAGTTTTTTGCCTAACTATCCTAGCTCCATGTGATTTGACATCGAATACAATTAATCTCATAACTAGTGGGTGATTGATGAGTCAAGACATGTAATTATTAAAAACTCACTTGCCTTTGGCAACCAACAAGTTTTTGGCACAGTTGCTGGGGAGCTACAATAATTTTTAGTTAGAGTAAAAATATTATTTAGTATTTGAGACTAAGTCGTAATTTTCCATTATTCATATTAGTCTCATGATTCTCACTTGACTATTGCTTTTATAGGTTACAGAGACAACATGAAGATAGGGAGTTATCAATATGGTAGAACATCTCAAGAATATGTTCTAGGATCAGGCAAGACAAGAGAGATATGATATCTCATAGGTGATATTTAAGTGCAATGTGGTAGAGGGAGATCACGTAGGGCTCCATGTGCCCAAGTTGATTGGGTACATGGAAAACCTAGAGAGACTGGGATTTCATTTTGGCCATGAGTTGGCCACATATGTGATTCTATAATTGTTGCCTGAAACTTGTAGCCAATTTGTCTTTAAATACAACATGAACTATTTTTCTAAGCTACTATATGAATTGCTTGGCATGTTGAGAACTTCCAAGACACAAATGAAGAAGGACAATCCTAGATCAATGATGAAAACTAATAGAGGAAAAGGGAAGTCTAAGGGAAAAGGCAAGGCCAAAAAGAGTTCTAAGGCTAGCCAGAAACCCAAGTCTTCTACACTTAAAGCTAAAGAAGGGATGACTGGAGAAGGGAATTTCCACCACCATCACTAGGATGGATACACGAAAAGGAGTTTCCCTCTTTACATATCATGGAGAAGAAGCATGTAAGACATCTCTACTTAAGGTAAATATGCTAATGAGATAAATATTACTACTTCATCATCGTAGGTATTGGATATTGAATGAGGATCTCTCATATGTTATAATGTGCATGATTTTAGAAGAAGTAAACCTTTGAATAAAGGATGAGATGGAATTTATGGAACAAAAGTGGATTCCACTGTAGTTAGAACCTATCATTTATCTCAACCAAATGGGCTTGTAATAGAATTAGAGAATCGTTCATATCTTCCATATATAGAAATATCATTTATCTTGTTTGGACAAGAGTGGACTCATAATTCATAGAATGAATAATGGATGTTCCGTTTTAAATATAAGATCTTTTATGATAGTACCCAAATGTCTCATCATTTATATTGACCAGTTCTAGAAATAAATGCATATAGCGTAAATACCAAAAGGCTAAAACTTGATAACTCGAATGAAACATACCTTTGGCATTATCGTCTATGGAACATAAATGAGAAATGTGATTCTAGATTTTGTAAATATGGTGATCTAGAATCTTTTGTTTTTGAACCAATAGAGACATGCATATCTTGTTTATTAGGCAAACGACAAAAGCACCTTTCCCTGGAAATAGTGGGAGAGTAAGTGATCTATTAGGACTCATGTATACTGATGTATGTGGGACTTTAGAACAAATTTTATAGGTGGTTCTCAACATTAGAGCACATTGATATGATATATATAGAGAATACTCAAACCAAAAGGGTTGAGGACCTTTTGTGAGACCATATATTGTACCATAATGGATCCAGAAAGAAGGTATCCTACCTTGTTGGGCATGGTGCAATTAATAAGGAGTCTAGATGATCTCCAACTTCCTTCTAGGGAATATGCTTTAGAAACCACAATGTTTACACTAAACTACATACCATCTAAATCAGTTCAAAAGACACCATATGAGATATGGCATGAGAAATGTCCTGTGGAGTCTTTTATGAACATTTGGGGATGTGAAGCTTATAAGAGAAAATAATTTATTGAAAATCTTGGTCCCAAATCAAATAAGTTTTATTTGTTGGATATCCTAAGGGGTACTAATTTTACACTCCATTTGACCACAAAGTGTTTGTTGGGAAGACAGTTGTGTTCCTCCAAAGGAAATAATGGGAGAGAAGTAGAACTAGAAGAAGTTTGAGACAAATAAGAAAATATTGAACCAATTGAGGTAGAGTAGGAACAAGGAGAGTCACAAATTTTTGTGGAATATCAGGTTCCTCATGTAACATATAAAACTCATAGATCTAGTAGGACACACCTTGTGCGTGAAAGATTTGGATATCTTATAACTCAAGAAGGCAATGAGGTGGTCATAGATAATGATCTAACAACCTACTTAGATGTTATTGAGGATTCAGCGTCTGAGAAATGGCTTGAGGCCATGAGATCTAAGATGGACCCCATGTATGCTAACTAGGTATGGACCTTGGTGGATCCACCTGAAGGGGTAAAACCCATAGGTTGCAAATGGGACTTCAACAAGAAGACCGACATGGATGACATCCATCAGGATCATACTTATCATTGCAACTTAGCTACAAAGGTCAATCTTTGGATTGAAGCAAGCATCTTGGAGTTGGGAAATTGATTTTGACAAGACAGTCAAAGATTTTGGCTTTAGTCAAAATGAAGATGAAACATTTTTCACACGAAGTTTAGTGGGAGAATATTGTATTACTCATATTTTATGTAGGAATGACATCCCTACCCTACAAATGGTAAAGAACTTAATGGGAAGTACCTTCTGGTAGGGGTTAGCATTTGGTTAATTCATTTGATTACGGTTAATTTGGTTTGGTAAAATGGTAAATTTGTGCTTTAAGATTTGAACTGTTAACCTAACCAAATTAGTGTCGGTTAATTCGGTTATGGTTAATCGGTTAATGGTTAATTCTGGCTATTAACTTGGTTAACCAAACAACACTCTTATAACAATATTTATATGAAAATAATTATAAAATTTTGAACAATTATTATATTATAGTAATATTACACATAAACATAGTGATATATAGTTTGTAAAAGCTTGATTAGTTTATAAATGGAATCATTTTCTGAAATAAAAGTAAAATTTATAGGTATATATATGAGTGAGTAAGATATTTTTTTTGAATAAATTGTGATTTTCAGTTAATTTGGTTAACCAAACACAAAATATTTTTAACCGATAAATTAACCATTTAACCAATCAACCAAAACAAAATAACCAAATTGTCTAAAAAAATAACCATTCAGTTAATCGATTATTAACCAAATTATGCTCACCCCTACCTTCTGTATAAAGGATTTAGGCAAAGCACCCTATGGGATAGGAATCAAGATCTGTAGAAATATATCTAGAAGGATTCTTGGCCTAAGTAAGAGCACACACATTGACAAAGTCTTAAACGGGTTCAACATGCATGACTCAAAGAGAGTAAGCTTGCCCATGTCTCATGGAATTAGTCTCTCTAGAGCTTAGGGTCACATTTTTTGTGAAGAATGGGAGCGTATGAGTCAGACGCCATCTACCTTTGCAACTGGATCTATCATGTATGCAATGTTTTGCACTCATCCCGATGTCTTGTATGCTTAGGTATGATGAATAGATGTCACTCAGATCCAAGTGAAGGTCACTAGATTGTCATAAAGAACATCCTTAAGTAGCACTAAGGACCAATTCCTTGATTATTGATGAGGAAGAGTTGGGTGTAAAGGGTTTACACCAATGAAAGCTTCCAAACTGACAAAAATGATTATGGGTGTTTTGACTTAACAATAAAGTTGCAAGCTAGAAAGGTTCCAATCAAGAGACACTTGTTGTTGATTACAATAGAAATCTAGTAGAGTACTATTTTGGAAACAACAATGATATTGTGTGGATCAAGAAAATCATTAGGGAACTTGGGGTGGTTCCAACTATTGACAATGTTTTAGAGACACTACAACAACAATGGATATATTGGATAGACTGAGGAACCCATATCGCATACTAGAATTCTTCCATCTCATATAAAAGATTGAACATTGAGGAGATGTGAAGATTTGCACCGACTAGAAGAAACTGTTGCTGACCTACTAACAAAGGCACTTACACAACAGAAACATTATGGTTATGGTGAGTCACTTGGAATTGGATTTGTGGGTGATTGGCTCCAAGTGAAAGTGGGAGTCTGTTGGTATATGTGCCCATAGAGTGAATCATATTATGATTGTATGGGGCATCATGTACTTTATTTGATAATATTAATAAAGGTAAACATATTTGTTATTCTTGTTCACTTATGAGATATGACATGATCATAATAGATGTCTAAATAATGATCTTACTCAATGACATACGTCTTCAAGTTGAGGACCTAAATAATGAGATCATACATAGGATAAGAGTAAATACATTCTTATTATGTCCCTGGTCGGATATTATTGTGGAAGCAAAATAGATCACAATAATACATAAGACCAGAATGTACCTTTACCGATGACAAAGTCTCATTAGTCATGATATTGGTTATCAGGTCAAGAACATGTTAGAGAGAAATGTACCAAACATACTCACCTGAGAGTGATACACAGAGACCATGAAATGCTAGTCATAATCAAATCTCAAATTGATAATGGTGACTGTGGTTCTTAAACCTAAAGTCACTACACTCATGACATGATGTTCGACAAACGTTGACACTATCCAATGTGATCTTGAATAAGTATAGCCATAAAGGTGGCGATTGGGTACATTATGACACATGGAGATTGACTGTGACTGATGTAGATGGGATTTGTCCCTCCTACTGAGAGTTTGATATATTGGGCCCTTGATAAGCGAGACTGAGAAATGCATGTGCATGCTCGTGTGAGTCAATATATGATACATGAACTCACTGCATCTCAACATTCCTCTCTAGTTAAAGAAACATACATTGAGTATTAAGAGGGTAAATATCCCATGCCTCAGATTCAATCTGCATATCAGAGATAAAGGAATGATAGGATCATGCTAACACTGATCATGAATTGTAGGTTGAAGTTGTTCTCTAACCTTCCAATTACTTGGGTAGCGATGATTTGTTGCTATTACCATTCATTGCTTGTGTAGTCATAATGGTTATGGACTTCAATGCCAATGCAATATGCGACCTATATGGTCACACACATAGGGATGCACTTAGAATAGGAGATTACTCATGGATAAGATTTAACTTGGTTACTAAAAGTGTTTTGGTAATCAACTTTGACAAGATTGGTTATCAATTGACTGATTGGCATGCCAGTTGATCGACTAGAGTGTCCAATCAACTGACTGGGCTACTGGCTAAGGGAACCAACCAGTCCACCAGTTGGAGTGTCAAGAGATCATCTAGATGACCAGTTTCACTGGGTCAAACAAAAAATGTGAATTGGCCATTTTGACTGAGTCACACAATTAATAAAATGTGTAATGACGTGCATTAATCATCACATTAAAAGATATAGTCTAGTCGATTCAATGGGTGTGCCAGTCAACTGATTGGATGGGCCAGTTGATTGAATGGTTGTGGGAAGCAATCGTCAAACCATGACATTTGACCTTGTATCCCCTAGGTTTTAGAAACCCCAACCCATTCACTCCTATATAAAGAGGGGGTGGCCAAGGTTCAAGATGCACACAATAGACACAAAGTCTAGAGAGGGAGTCAAAAATATTTTCTCAAGAGTCCTCATCTCATAGTTATGGTAACATATGAGAGAGTCTAATAGTCTTACCCAAAGGGGGAGATAGTAAGGAGAAACTAAGTTGATGAAATCACATTGAAAAATGAAAGGACAACTCTTTCCCATTGTCCCTGGAAATGCAACGTGGAGTTCTTGGTGGTCTGCATAGACTACGTAGAGGCATGGATGCTTTTATTGCCACACTACAAAGATGTCTTCAACCATCGTTTGTATGTGTTACTCTATAAATATGGCTACAGAGTAGGCAGCGGTAACAAAAAAATTATCTACCATATTCCCCCATAACCAACAAATCGCATCAATAACTATAATATGGAAAGGATGGTTTTGAGGATACACCTGATCCTACAGCAAGTCCAACGACAATCCTCATCATCGTAGATGTGCAACTTTGAATTCTGATTGCATTGGGACTCATCGAACTGTTGCACCTCCTGGTCTACACCATGAACTACAACCACAAACCTCGTCTTCTTCATCAGCTCCTCTTGTCAGGAACTGGTGGTTGACGTTGTCCTCCTAGCGGAAGACAACGACCTCCCGTTCCTATGATAGTCCACACGGACTGCCTAGAAATCATGTCATCCTGCTAGAATGATCAGGAAGGAGTCGTCCCTCCCGTTGATGTACTAGTCACCAACTAGCTCTCCAACAACAATGATCTCAGTTGCTCTCTCCCTTGGCTATCCCTCCCTAGTCGGGTAGGACTTGTCTGGGCTCTCATGGTTACCACAACCAAAGAGGACAATATTTTCTAGAGCAACTATTTCTCAATTGTCTATGTTGTGTTTTGGGAAGCCCCTAGTACCCCTCTATTTATAGGTGTGATTGGGGTCCAAGTTCTAAGTCGATGCAGGAGTGGAAGGGACCATAAGATCTCTAATTCTCACAACAATTCTGTATTTTTTGCAACCTGTGATAGCCCAGAGAGTCATCTGGCAACCCAGATAGTCGTCTGACATGCCAGACGATCGTTTGGCACATCCCATATGGTTGTTTGGTTGTTTTCCCGTTGTATACAAATTTGGAAATTCATTTCCAATTACTATCCCATATTAATTTCCTTGCACAACAAGTAATGTGCAACTCAAACGAATTAGTAAATATCTAGAACCTTCCTGGGACAGAGCTAGACCATCTTTCTCATGTGAGACGGTCGTCTCGGTCACCCAGATGGTCGTCTTGTGACCTGAGTCGAGCCAGTCAATTTGGTCAATTCACTTCCTAAGCCAATTTGAACTCATAATAGGCATGGCTCCCCAGACGCCCCATTTGGAACTTCCAGATGGTTGTCTCAACACTTGAGATGGGAATTTGGTAGTGCAGTCAGCCTATATGTTGCATGAATCAAATACCTAAACACTTTACTACTTAATTCAATTGTCATTTGAGATTAAACTCCTCTTCTAGGTCAAGACCTATGTGTGTGACCCTATAGGTCCCATATTACATTGGCACTGAATGTCCATATCAACTTATGACATCACAAGCAATGAGTGGTACCAAGAAGAACATCAATGCTACACAAGTAAATGGAATGTTGGGGAACAACTTCAACCTACAATTTGTGTATGGTGTTGCGGTATTTGTATAGTTCCTTTGTCACTGATGTCTAGATTGAACAAGAGGCATGGAGTAGTCACCGTCATTATTATTCAATCTTGTTTCTTGAACTGATAATATATTTGTCTGAGATATATGTAAGCTTAATATCACATATTGACTCATATGCGCATGGTCATGCATTTCTCAGTCTCACTATTAAAGAGGCCTAGGACATCACACTCTAGTAGGAGGGTCAAATCTCATATCTATCACTCACAGTCAATTCCCATGAGTCAATGTCACCCAATCATCACCGTTATGACAACCCATGTTTTAGGAATACATTTGATGATGTCAAAGTGTATCGAATGACATATTATGAGTGAAGAATTTTAGGTTTAAGAACCACAACCACCACCATCACTGTGAGACATGACAATGACTTCCATGTTGATGGCTTCCATGTGTCAGTCTCACATTGGGTCTGTCCGATACATTGTTCTATAATATGTATCTCTATTATTGGTTTGATATTGGAATACCATGACTAATGAGATTTAGTCAACAACCAAATCACACTCTGATCTTATGTGTTATTGTTGTCTATCAATTTTCCACAATAACAACCGGTCAAGGACATAATGAGAATATGTACTGTTAAAATCCATATGATTGGCTCATATGATCAGGGTAGTAACTTGAATATATATGAGAAATATAATTATACAGACATTTATAATGTTACATAACTATCTCATAATTGAATGAAACAAAATAAATTGGAATCTTGCCATTTATTAATAATCAAATAATTTTTTACAAGTTATATTATTACAATCATCACATGATTGGCTCTCTGGGCATACTTAACCAATAGACTCCCACTTGCACTTAGATCCGATCACCCATGAATCTTATTATGAGTGACCAAACATGACCATTATGCTTCCGTTGTGAAAGTTCCTTTGTCAAGGGATCAACAACATTGTTCTCGGTTGGTACTTTGCAAATGTTAAAATATCCTCATTGTACAATCTCTCATATGAGATGATATTGCATTTGTATATGCTTTAAGCATTGATGCGATTTGGGTTCCTTATCTTGTGAAATACTTTGTTGTTGTCACAATATAGCTCGGTTGCGTCGTTGATGCTTCAAATGACCCCAAGTTCTGTAATGAACTTCTTGATCCATACAACCTCCTTTGTTTCACTTGATGCAGCAATATACTCGGCCTCTGTTGTAGAATCGACAACTATTTATTGATTGGAACTCTTCCAGCTAATAACTCCATTGTTGAGGTAGAACACAAATTCTGATTGTGACTTATAATCATCTTGATCAGTCTGGAAGCTTGCATCTGTAATGACCCATTTTCAAATTACTCATCTAATTAGGGTTACTTGGATGATTGTATGCTTAAATAAATTGATCATCATTTAAAGCTTTATTAGTGATGGTAGTTAAGTTTTGATGTTTTAAATAAAACAAGAAGGTTTAATCATACTTTGATTCCATAATTGGGGTTAAGATTTGGAAACCCTAATCGGCCCAAATTAGGGTTTTTGATGACATATGAATATAGAATCTGATAAGTATAGTGTCTTACTAAATTATTTTTAGTATTTTATTTGTAACTCTGATTTAATTAAAATTTGTATATGGATTGTATATATGAAATGTGAACACTATTTAAAAATATCAGAATTTTTTATGAATGTTCTGACCTATTTGTCGGTCGAGTTTCAAACTCGACCGACCATATTTTCATATTGATATAGTTGTGTGGTAATTGAATTTTATCTTTTTATTGGTATATCAAAATAATCTAAAATTTTAAATATAGTTTTATATCTCCATTATAGATACCTTATTAAATTGGTGTAATTTTTGGATGATTTTTTATCCCTACAAAGAGGGGTGTCGGTCGAGTTTTGTGAAGGACAAACTCGACCGACCATGTTGTTGACTGCAATATAGCAGTATAGTATTTGATTTTTACAGTTTATTATAAACTCAATTTAAAACATTTTATTAAAGTTTTATAATTTTTTGACGACTTTTGAGTTCTGAAGAGTGTGGTGTCGGTCAAGTTTATAACTCAACCGACCAACCAGTCTGAGCAAAATAAAAATATAGTGAAGGGCTTGTTTGCAATTGTTCGAAGCACCTCAATTCATATATATGACTAACCTAACACACAAGGATCTCTCATAACTCATCCTTCCTATCAAATAAATGAAATTCTTGAGAGAGAGGAGAGCTAGGGTTTTGAGAAGAGAAAGTGGAGGAGATGTTGACCTAGGGTTTCTCTATCCAAGATATGATGAAATTAAGTAAGTTGAGCTTCTTTGCATAGCATTTCATGGTGAATCTTCTCTCACATGTCAAGATTCCGTCCCTCCTCATATTTGATTCAAAATCACATCAAATCTCCACCTTTTTCTCACTCTTTCTCTTCTAATCCCCATTTCTAGGGTTTCCAAGTTGATAGGAGAAAGAATTGGATTTTTTGCTAGAGTTTGATTGGGTTTCTAAAAATTCAGAGGTTGACCTACAAATTTAAGATGCTTGGCACCTGAGGGGGTGTTTTTCTCGATCCTAATCTTTGTATTATTGTTGAAGGTTTAATTCTATCCAGCTAAAACAATCAGAAACCCTGCTTGTATATGTATGTGACTGGATTTGATTTTGGAAATATATTAGGGGATCAACTTCTACTGATTTTGATTATTTCTCATTGATTGGAACTTCATTAGTTCATGATATGTTGATTGAGGATCCATGTGTATTCTTATGGGTAGATGGCTATGCTATTTGTTGTGAATTTTGCCTAAAAATCATTACAATTTCTGATATGCTTGGAATTGAATTGACATGCATAAAATCATATTTAAATTGTACTAGATTGTATTATACAAGTGTATTGTGGAATGTTAATGGAATTGAATGACCACATATCCTAATTAGGATTTGTGTTGAGGAAGTGAATCAAAGGAGTCAATTAATCAATGTATACTTATGATTGATGAATGAAATGTGTGAAAATGGAAACTAGGGTTTCCATGTTTGTGAATAACCCTAATGAAACCTTGAATCATGATTGGATTACTGAATGATATGATTCTTATGATATGTTGAACTAAGTAATGACTTCTTGAAAACCCTAAAAGTTTAGTATTAAGACGATTATGAGTGATAAAGCTAGAACTTGTATATGATGTTGTATATATGATCAAATGCTGAAGTTGAAAGTATTAATACTTCAATTTAATATGATGAGTCTTACTAATATCATCTAAGTCTAATGCATTTGTTTTAGTATAATAAAGAATGATCATTGTTGAATATGGGAATGACATTAGAAGTCAATTACATGGTGCACTTATCTAAATATAAGAAATGATATGAAGAAAAAAATGTATTGGTGGCGATGGCAAGTTAAAGATGAAACTAATGAAGTTATTATGATGAAGTCTTTAATACTTTGTTTTAATTACATGTGGCTTAAGCCAAATTGAATGAAACATACTAAAACTAGACTTTGATGGATATCAATGAAAAGAGAAGTATTGTATATCAAGTGAGTTAAAATGATTGGTTCCAATAATTTAATGAACATGACATGAGAGAAGTTGATATTAATGCATATGAATTTAGGGAAAAGGATGAGAATTAGTAGATGAATTGAAGAAAAAAACTCTAACCCTAAAATATTGAGCTAGATGGTGCTGATGAATAACATCTCAAATGAGGGACTAAGGAATGTGCATAATTGTAATTTAATCTAAATAAAAGATGAGGTTCAAGCATTTGAATTGATTTACAAGAATGTATTCTTGTATTGTGATTGTTTGGTAGAATACTTGTACTAAGAAAATGAATTATTTTGATGGAATTCAAGTGATAATCAATGTGTGTTGATTAGTAAGGCCATATGAAGAATGTGAAATAAAAGAAGAAGAGAACTAAGTCTGTTATGCATGTATATGCATGAAATTTATTTTCATCTATTGAGATTAGATGGAACAAGCATATGTTGTATGATAAATATATTCTGGGTATGACGAATGATACATTATGTCTATATGCTTTTACTATTTCTAGTTCTAATGCCTCCACTAATATTTGTTAAGAACTATGATATACGATGAACTGATAAGAAATATGTTGAAGTGGAATTTAATATGCACTCCTTACATTTGAGAAACCCTGATAAGGGTAAATGTTTCATAATGAGATTATGTTTAGGGCTGAAATCCCACTAATGATGATAAAAACCTGATGGGGTAAATGATGGACAATAAGATTATGTCTCGGGCTGAAGGCCCACTGTTGATGATTGCTATGAGATGATGTGGAAGATATAAATAATCATATGTGTTGCATTGTTCTCCTTGCTTTGATCATTGTCCTTATTGATAAACTAAATTTTTATTCTAGTTACGTGAGAATACACATATATGATATATCATGTTTTGAATTCTTTTAAGATGAGTAAAAGAGATTAATAATAAGTGAAATGATGGAATGTAACGACCTCAAATCTAGGTATCACGTTCTAATTCCTTTTCTTAAAACTTGAATTTTACTTTCTTTTATAATTATTTCAAGTAGTGTATTTGACCTTTAATATAAGCTATAGTGTATTGTTGGACTTATGTCATTATCCTTTCATATAGACATACATGGTAGTGACATTCAGGAATATTAGGGAAATTAATATGCATATTGTGGGATAATCATACATAGCACTGGGTGTGGGGCCAGTTCTAATGTAATATCCCCTTTTTCCTTAGGTGGAGTTTTAATGTGGAGAAAATATCCAGTATTCCTTTTAATTATACAGAAAATAAATTATTCTTTTATTAGGCTATTTAACACCCATTGATTAGTATTAACATCTTTTGTATTTAAAATGAGGTTTGAAGATAAAAATATGCCCTTTACGAGTTCAATGGCCAATCTATGATATTTGGGGGCTAAAGGATGTTTAATGCACACTCGTTTATTTTGGAGAGACAATATAATTAGTTGGTTTTTATTATTGCAAATTAAGTTATGTCACACTGCTCTTAGGATGTCGCATATTGGTCATTTTAAGTAACGCTAGCACTGAGGGACGACTGAGATATTCTGTCCGACGGTCCAAAACGACGGAGACGCTAAGCGTCGTCGTCAACGGTCCGAACGCGGACGTTACCCAGTGTTACGGTTCCTTCGCCAATCACTCTCACGCCGAGCCATAATTGCTCGTGGTCTTGCCAAGAAGGATCAAGGAATAATTAAATTGCATTAAAAAGGGATATTTAAACTTGATATTTTGCTCTTGAGTGTCACGCTGACTGGACTTTGCTGCTAGCCAGTTATTAGCCTTTGATAATGCAACTTTAGCGAGACCGGACCTTCATCTTCGTCCCGATTAGCAGTGAACGCGCTACCATTTTGAACCAGGAGGACCCTCCTCCGATTGAGCTAACGTCGAGCCTTAATTGCTCGCGTATTCACCATCATCCGTTTCGAGAGAGCGAGCTGACCCTTTAGAACCCGAGCGCGACCTATGTGGTGCCTTGAACGCCAAACGCCCTATTATAAATGAGTTGGTTTCCGACTTCCGCCGTCACCATCGTTGTCTGGCCGCCCGACTTACTGCAACGCTGACCTACCACGAGTTCAACCACTACTGTGTAGCCATCCTTCCTCTAGCATTGTCACCGCCCAATTTCCTTGAACGCCGCTGCACCCTCACGCCGGCGCTGTAGCTGCCTCCGGTGAGGAAGCAAGAAAGGACGCCTCTATGCTTGCTAACGGAGCAATTACAGGTAACTGTACCATCCTGACACAATCAGCCTTCGATCCCCATTATCGATTTGCAATGGTTTTAACCAAATCAATGGGTCGACTAAAACCTCTGTCTCAATTACGTGTATTCATGTCGAAGGGAAGCTGTGTGCTTTTTGATTCCGCATATGAACATCAGTCCTAAAGCTGATTTACGGATCTGCATTGAACGCCTGGTTTCTTGTCTAAGTCTCCTCTCCGCCACGGTTTGGTAGTTCCGCCTTTCACCAGCACTGAGGTCGGGTTCGAGAGCTTCCAAAGCCAAGACGATCTGCGACTTATTCGATTCTGCAATATCCGGCCGGTGGGCAGACTTTCACTGAGACTGAATTGGTTTGTCCGGGGGAGTTTTGTCTTGCGAAACGATCGTACTGGGATACCAAAACGCTGGCCTTCTTATGCGGAGGCTGATTCAGTTCAAGGCTTTGGGTTGAGATTAATGAAATACGCCTTCGTCTGTTCTGATTTACCGTCCGGTTATTCCAATGGTTTCGAATGATGCTAGTTTAACTATTTTCAAACCAAAGGGTACCGAGGTTTCTATGGACACCGGAGGATTTGCGAATTCGACTCTGCTCGCGAATCGTAGTCCGGTTCAGACTGGGGTAAGCAGCAACTCTGTGTTGAGTGCTCAGTTGAGTTTTCCTATGAGATTGGCAGTTCTGCCATGAATTGTGAACTCATATTGACTCAGCGATCTAGCTGATCATCTTTCACTTTTAATCGGTGCATAAATGATAATTATGATCTTTATAACCGTGAGATGACTACCTAACTCACAAGTTTATGAAATGTCCTAGCCACGCTTGGCTACGGAACGAGTTGGTACAAAAGCAAATCAGACCTTCTCGGTTGTATTTTAATAACAATATCCGTATGGAATCGATTTGTAAAAGGTCACCATTATATATTAAATAGTCACGATAAATTATGTGTATCTTTTTGGAATCAGTATATCGTGAGTGAGTTAGCCGTGTGGTTTCCAGACGGATTTTGTGAGTCATTTAGAATTAACAGTATTGATGGAATAATTAGTTATTAACCCAATACACACATATTGTGATTAGGTGGTGAAAGACTTTGAATTTGGTTCAAAGGAAATTGTTGAGTTGGTAGGGCTAATTATTGAGATATGTACTCCTCCCTATTTATAACTGGGCATTTATATGACTAAATCTCCCCATAATGAGGCATCATTTGAAATACTTGCTCTTATTCCATTTGTTGGACAATTCATACACTTTCAGTTGGATTTATTATTATTCTTTTGAAATTACTATCATGTCGAATTGGGTTAATGACCCCATCTGTTATTGTGCTTAAATCATGCCACATGTTTGTGAAAGGTATATCTTGCCACTCTATTTATGCATGTTAGATTGTTCGACTAGTTTAACTATTGTAGACGCTTATGCGTAACCATTAGGGTATGCTTTTCTACTCGGGGTATGCTTTTCTACCCTTATATATACAGAGGCGTGCTTTTCCGCCTAGGGTGTGCTTTTCCACCCATTTTACTTAGGCCATTGACTCAGTGGTATCGTGGCCCTACTTTAGTTGCTTTAGTCAAATATATCTACATGCGAAATTATTATGATTGTTATGATATTGTGAATGGTTAATGGCAAGATGTGTTATTTCACTTGTTGATTTATATGCCTCATTCTTTTGGAAATTCTTTCTCTTGTTACTTCTCATTGAAACTTACCTAGCTTCAATGGCCTTTTTTTTATGGAAACATCTTACTTTACTTGTTAATGCCCTAGTTAATTCTCTAATGTACATACTCAGCTTTTGCTGATTCATACTTTGTTTTCCCATTTTCTGGGTGTTCCTAAAACTACCCAGGTATAGGTACTTTACAGGGAAGAGACTCAGGATGTCTGTGAGCTAATTGATGGACATAAGGACAACTTGAGATAGCCTTGTTACCCTCTGCATATGGGCATATGTGTGAATATATGTAATCTTTTCATTTTATGTACCACCCTTAGGGTGAGAATGTTATGTACATGAGAACATTTTGTAACTTTGCAAATAGTTATATTTTCCGCTGCTTAAATATTACATGGCTCTTGTTTTTACCATTGAGTGGGCCCACTATCGGGTCCCACTCTTTACATGGAACATCTAGTCAGGTGCCCTGAGCACCGTGGGTTTCCCCAGAGAACCACACTAGGGAATCAAAACGAATATCCTTGTAGTAATCGATGAATTATGAGAAGGATTTTCAGAGTGTGGATCGAGACCTTAAAGGTTAGACCACCAAGATTTAGGAGTGAGTCATTTGGAGTGGCTCTAGCCCTAAATCCTTGATGTGAAAGTCTATGTCCAGATGGAATAGACTCTGATGAAATGAAATATGTGAAATGTGAAAATATGTGACATATTGTGATATGTGATATACTATTTTGTTAGTTCCTATCTCGTGTACCCAAGATGAGGATGCGAGACTCTTCAGGCAACCCTGAGGTGGCCAGGGTCTATTGTTGATATCGTAGGGTGGTCGGCTAAACCCTAAGATAGTGACGGTGAGTTGTTGACACAAGAATCAGGCGTGGCGACTTCTACTTGGTGAGGTACAAGCCAAGTAGTTTCAGGGAAATTGAATAAAAGATGATAAGCTGTGTAGAACATGATATGAATGGTTGTTACATTCCTTATACTGCTACTTGATGATTTTTCATTGTTGAGTATGCTTCTTGTCGTGGAAAGTAATCATGCTGCTATGGACAATTTCTATTTCATATTATGATATGTCATGTTGAAAAGTTATAAATGATGGGATTTATAACCATTCTGAATATGAGTTGGATTGCTTGCTATTTGATAGTATTGTTTGGTAGATATGTATTATGTGTACTTCAGCTTCAGGATTGCAACACGTGTTCCTGGTCTGGCTGGTGGAGTGTCACAAAGATAATGTTATTGTTATGTATTGATTCAAAATTCTTAGAACTTGACTTATTTCTCATTCAATAGGATTTTTAATTTGAACTAAGAAGTATCTATTGATTTGTTCATAGACACGCTCTACAAGATGTTTCAAAGTTATAATTGGTTTAAGTGATTACCTTATCTGTTGGATTAGATTACAATTATAAGTTAGATATGACTTATTATAGAACTATCTGCTAGACTTTTCAATAACTGCATGTTTCTTTTAAGTTTTTATACTTAATCTGATGTTGATGCATGTACCTAGCTTGAGTGGGAGGTATCCACTCACTGGGGCTCTATATGAGTCTCATGAGGTTGTTTCAAATGTTTTTAGGTATAATTCTATCCAGCGGATAGGTCATGACAAAGAAGATATAAATAGCATAATCTAGATAGATTATAATGTCCATGTACTCTCTCTTTCCCGGGATGGGTTGTAGGCTATTTTTTTCATCAATGTACATGTATCTGATGTAAACTGAACCGCATATGAGAATAAGATTTGATTCTGGTTTTAATGGATTTGAATAATATTTGTGATATCTAAAAGTGATGTTATTGATGTGACATTGATTTATGAATTTGTGAAGAATAAAAAAGGAAAAAAATTATCTATGTTTTTCATATATTGTTTAATTGCCTTTATTGATAATTCATTATTTCATTCCATAATCTGGGTTTAGGTTTTGGGATTATCTCTAATGGTTGGTATTTATGCTGATCAAAGAGTGGGTCCCGACAGCATCGGTGTAACCCTTTGCCACCAACTCTTCCTCTCCATAGCAGACCAAGAGCTGATCCTTAGTCCAACTTAAGTACCTAAGGACATTCTTCATAGCTATCTAGTGAACATCACTTGGATCTGACTAATATTTGCTCATCATGCTCAAGGCATACGAGACGTCTAGACGGGTACACAACATTGTATACACAATTGATCCAATTTCTGAGGCATATGGAATCAAACTCATGCGTTCCCTTTCTCCATAAGAACTTAGACATTGAGCTCTAGAGATGGGGACACCATGACGTGTAGGCAGGTTTCCTCTCTTTGATTTCTCCATGCTGAACTGTTTCAACACTTTGTCAATGTATGAGCTCTGACTTAATCTAAGAATCCTTCTAGATATATCTCTATAGATCTTTATCCCCAAGATGTAGGATGCTTCTCCCAAGTCTTTCATATAGAACATATTTCCAAGCCATGTCTTTACCTTTTGTAAAGTAGGTATGCCATTCCCCATCAATAGTATGTCTGTAACATCCCTGACCTGGGTTATGCCTTAACCCTAGGGGTTTTGTTTAAGTAAAGTTTATTAGATATTTAATTTTATTTGGTGAAAAATAATTAAGGCTCAAGAGGAACTTATGTTTCAATTTTGGTTCTATTTGAACAATATTGAAGCAATGTTTGCTTGTGTTGGACTAAAGTGCAATTTACCCAAGTTGAGGGGTTAATTTGCAAATGTTGCATACTAATATGTTCCTCATGTGTTGAACCATCATGGGAATGAATATGATGCAGAGTTATGGCTTGTGATAGCTTGAGTACCAAGAAAGAGCTGATAAAGCTATGTTTTGTGCATTAAAACCTAGTTTTGGTGTAATGTGCAATTTACCCAAAACCAAGGGTTCAATATGCAAATTACCAATTCAAAGGGGTCCCTAATGTTTCTTGGCATCATGTAGAGCAAATAAAATGAGATGGGAATCTTATTTGAATTAAGTTGGAGGAGAGAGAATCTTAATATTAAAATAATCAAGATTTAATCTTAAGCGAAACCCTAATTCAATTTAGGGCAAAAATGAATGTATTAATTAAAGGGCCTTCAACCAAAATATTATTGGTTGATTTTGAATAAGGATGGACGTTCTTTTGCCAAGATAAGGAACGAAAATATCTAAAGGAGGTGAAACTCCACTCACCTTATTATAAAGAAAAGTAATATCCACTCAAAATATGGATATTAGTATTATATGATTAAGGTGCTTAATTTGCTTTTCTTTAAATTGAGGATAATGGAAGGGAATTCGGTGGTTTGAAATGCCTTTGCATGTAAGCAAAACCAAGGAGGAAGAGGTGGCACCATTTTTGGAATCAATTGATTTTAATAAAACAATTTCTCTTTCATCAATTTACTTATAAAATAGCCTTTTCCAACCCACCTAAGGGTCTTTTTCGGATTTCCTTTCTTCCCTTGCTTGAAAAACCGACCAAGAAGGCTAAGAACAGCAGGGATCACGTACCCAACCTGTTGGTAAGCCTTTGATCTTCGTTCTTCATGATTTCATGGTGAAAATCATAAAACAATGTGTAATTCCTTCATTTCTTCACTCAATCTTCAATTCTAGCCGATCATTTCACTTCAAATCTTGAAGTTGAGCCTTGGAATAGTTGGAGAAGCTACATCCACCATTATATCCGTATAGCTTGGAGCTTGTAGATCAGATTTGAGGCGGGTTTTATAACTTTAACCCATAAACTTTGATATTGCATCAAGTTCTCTATGATTTGTTGGTTATTTTATTCAAACTTTGAACTCTTTGATGAATTGCTGCAATTTCCATGAAAAATGGTTTCTGTTCTTGGATGTACGAAGGAAGATGATGATGACATCATATTGACACATTTCCCAAGAAAATTATTGGGTCATACGGTTTGCATAGGTTGCTCATGCGGTTTCATCAAAACCGTTTGAGAGCAAACGGGTTGAAACCGTTTGGGAGAAAACGGTTTCAAAACCATTTGAGATGGTTGACCAAGGGTTGACCTTTTGGGAATCTTGTTCCTAATTATGTGTTATAATGACTCACCAAATTTGAAGGGTTAAATCCAAAGGAATCATAGGTTGAAGGCTAATCAATTAGGTAAACCTAATTGGATTAAGTGCTGATTTTCAACCTGATTAACTTGACCTTTTTGGGAAAACGGTTTCAAAACTGCTTGAGTGAGTTGACCAAGCATTGACCGTTTGATATTCCTGTTCCTAATTATGTTGGTTGATAACCCTACAAATTTTATGGATTAACTCCAAAGGAATAGTGAGTTGAAGGCTAATCAATTAGGTAAACCTAATTGGATTAAGTGTTGATTTTCAACCTGATTAACTTGACCTTTTTGGTAAAACGGTTTCAAAATCGTTTGAGTGATTTGACCAAGCATTGACCGTTTGAGATTCCTGTTCCTAATTATGTTTTTTGATAACCCTACAAATTTTAGGGATTAAATCCAAAGGAATCGTGAGTTGAAGGCTAATCAATTAGGTAAACCTAATTGGATTAAGTGCTGATTTTCAACCTGATTAACTTGACCTTTTTGGGAAAACGGTTTAAAAACCGTTTGAGTGAGTTGACCAAGCGTTTACCGTTTGATATTCCTGTTCCTAATTATGTTGGTTAATGACTCACCAAATTTGAGTGGTTAATTCTAAAGGAATCGTGAGTTGGAGGCTAATCAATTAGGAAAACCCTAACTGAAATTAGTGCTGAAATTTCAATGAGTTAATTTGAGATTTTGGGTTGATTAGCCAAAACGGTTTCAAAACCGTTTGGGGATCATACAAACGGTTTCAAAACCGTTTGGGTGTCACCCAAGAACGTTTGGAGGTCTGGTGTTAAGTATAGTTGACCAATTGAAGGTCCAAAGGTACCATATCATATTGCAATTAAGTGTTGATTTGTTGATCAACTCAATAGACCAAACCTTGATGGAATTTCACTAGAATCCAAAGGTTGGATGAGACAAACGGTTTCAAAACCATTTGGAGCTCATCCAAACGGTTTCAAAACCGTTTGGTGGTCACCCAAGACCGTTTGGAGGTGTAGGGTTGAGTATGGTTAGGTGTTTGAAGGTCTAAAAGTACCAAGTTGATTTGCAATCAAATGCTGATTTGGTGATCAATCCAATGATCCAAACTTTAATTGGTTGACTTGGATTATGATGTGGACATGGGCATACAGTCTCAAGACCGTTTGGAGGTCATCCAAATGACCTCAAGACCATTTGGGGTCAGGTCATACCCAATTTGAATGATGGTTCAATGGTTTCAAAGTAACTAATCCTGCATTGATTAGTGTTGATGGATCATTGATTCCAAACCCTAATTCAATTGAATCAAACCCTAATTGATGATCAATTGAGGGTCAATTGAGGGTCAAATCACTTGAAGGATGACCTATTAAACTCAATTGAAGTATGAGTATAGGTCTAATTGATGATTGGTTCCATGAATTCAATGATTGAAGGAATCAACATTGAAAACCCTAATTCAATTGGATTCCTTATGTAGTGGAGGTTCAATGTGATTGAATCTCTTGAGAATTAAGATGATGAATGATCCATTGGTCCAATGATGATTAGTAATGATAATCAAAGAAGGTACAAAGGTTGAAACCCTAATAGTACCTAAGTGATTAAGTGACAATTAAGGGATGAATCCCTAATTGCTTATAGGATCAATGACTTGATACACTATGTTAATCATAGTTGTATGTACTTGATTGAAGGGTTGATGTGACCTAATCAAGTTGAAAGGATCAAAGAATAGAATTCATATATATGAATATGATTCATGAGGTGATCTCATGTAGCACGACCGTGTAAGGTAGCACGGCCGTGGTGGATTCACTTTGCATGACCGTGCAAGGTAGCACGGCCATGGTGGCTTCACTTTGCATGACCGTGCAAGGTAGCACGGCCGTGGTGTCTTTCCTTTGCACAGCTGACGTGTATTTTACTACGCGCTTAAACGCAAGTATACGCGTCGAGTAATATAGGCCTTGTGAGGCCCGAGTCGAACTCAGGGATACGTGAATTATTGGAGACTTCTACTAACTAATCGCAATCAGCTAGACCGATTAACAAAGTAGGGTTTTGTTGTTCAAATTAAAAGAAAATAAAAATCAAACAAAGAAAACAATCGATTAAAGGTTAATTTAATCAATTAAAAGGGATATCTTTAGGATGGCGGTTTCACCGCGGGTCAACATTGTATTAGATTTCATATAATTCCTCACATTTCTCTCTCTATCCGGGTAGTGGCCTGAAATGAGAATTACCCACTGTCGTGGTGTAATCCACTACTTAGATTTAGGTTGATTCCATCGTCATAGTAATCATTCCCCTAAACTAAGCGCATTAAGATCGGTCCCTCAGTTCCCACCATTAATTTTACAACTCCTTTGTCAAGGGTTTTATTAATTAATGTAGAATTCGTTTCTTTTCAACCGTTAATCCTTCTGTCGAAGTGATTAAGGGCATTAATTTATTATTATGGTGATCAAGCATAACAATAGCAATAGAGAAAACGAATTTATACCACGGATATGAGAGAAAATATGAATTATTAATATGAAATTGTCATACAATGCATTCCCGGGCTACTCCCGGTCCTAAAGATGGAGGGGATTAGCCCCGCATGGTCATCTCAATGAAAGACAGAGGAGTAGAGAAGAAAAACATGGGAAACATGGAGAAAACTCGTGTAACCCCTGATACAAAGGTGTTCCTGGAGATCCTCCTCGAGAAACGTGCGTTTTGCAGTCTTCCGGCAGCAAAATCGCCCGTCGGAGGTGCCCGGATCGCTCGGTTGACGGCCTTCGTCTCTCGTCTCCTATCTCTCTCTCTCCTTCTTGGATGTTGTGCAACACAATGTCCTCTCCTCTCTGGGCCGTCCGTGCTCTTCTTAGGTCATAGGACCACTTTACGGCTCTGAAAAAGCTCAACCGTCGGATTAAAACGATCCGTTTTAGTGCTGAAAATCGCCAGATCCCGACGCTGTCGATGGTATCGACCCTAGGTCGATGGTATCGACCATGGCACAGGTTATTCCTTCCAAGATCGTGTTTTGGGGTTGCTTTTTGATAAAATGTCGATACTATCGACCTAGGGGTCGATAGTATCGACTCCGGACAATGCAAAAGTGCCTAAAAAAGTGCCAAAACATGTGTATAAGTCTGGGGATTATATAAAATCATATAAATATGATAAAAGAAGTTTAATTTGATGCAAAAAGAGTTTAAAGGCCAACTATAGTGAATTATGCAAATATAATCAAGAAAATGACAAATACATGCATAAAACAGATATAAAATAAGCCTATAAAAGTGACTCAAAACCCATGCATCAAACTCCCCTAAGCTTAAACCTTGCTCGTCCTCGAGCAACAAAACTTTGGATCTGATTGAGATAAGTCAGCAATAGGACATAAATACATGAAATGAATCTACATCATCCCCACTTTCTTTCCACAAACCGGCCCTCATTGACCACTGAACACTAACTGCCATCCGGGCGACCAAAGACCTTTGTAAAAGATGTTCGTCCCTCAGTCAATGGAACACTATCAATTAAAGCAGTTAATATGATAAACTCATCTGGTCCATACTTGATGCATCTTGTGATCTCCTATCTACGTTGCTCATTTCCTAACTACCATCTAAATGGAAGCAGATCTCCTGATATTAATGAATGAGGAGAATATCATGGGTGGCCTACCGATTAGAGCAACGGGTGAATGGGATAGGTGGTTGTAGAAGAGATGGAAGCACATAACAATCAATCATGCAATACAAAAATTAATGACCTATCATGATGCAAAATGCAAGTGAAAATGTCCTAATACTACATTTTTGGTGGAATGATGCATGCACTATCATTCCGTCTCAAGGTGAGATGGAATATCTAAGAAAACTACACCATGTGCTTATTCTTCTTAATTCTTAGGTGAGAACATGTTCCTTTCTCCCTCTTCTTTATTACTTCTCAACTCTCTTTTTTTCTTTTTCTTTTTTTCTTTTTTTTTCAATTTTTTTTCAATTTTTTTTCTGAGCCCTTATTTTCATAGATGACAATGAATTATTTGTCGGGCTCACTTCTTGTTACATAACTTATACATTTGAAGCATTCTATTCAGAGGGTATGGATAAAGTTCACCATCTTTAATGTTTTAGAAGACATAAAACACATGATGTACTATATGCTCAAAAGATGTGAATGCAGCTATAAAATGATAGTTATGCAATTAAATGACACGCACCTAAGGATAATGTGCATGTATAACTACTCTATCCTTTTTTTTTCATTTTCATGCAAAAAATGTGAAAATAGTTGTAATGCAAGACCTATCTACATGGTATGCAATCAAAGAGTGAAAGACAGTAATGTGCTCCCATTTCTTATGGTGGAGTGTGAATGAAATTGCGGTGGATCAGATCACAAGACTAATTGACAGAACCTTTCGAAAATATCATATGTCCCTCTCTAAAGACCTGTGTACATGGTAACTGAAGGATTTCTCTCTTAAACTTTAGTCTAAGGTCACGTTAGCGTTTGGTCGGTTTGGGCTCAAACATCCTTGTCAATCACTTTTCCTTGGACAATAAAGATGGTCATTCATGTCCCCATGTCCTGAAGCTGACTCACCCAAACACTTCCTCAGTCATGCAACTCAATTACTCACAAGAATAAGCTCAAAAAGTTCTCAAAATGTTTTCAAAATGCTCATTTTTTTATGTTCACACAACCCAAGAGTGATACTCCCAATTGAAACCATGCATTTATTACTCCACAGATTACACTAGATAGATGTGGATCCTACAAAAGCGATAAACCTAGAAATGAATGCAACTAATATTTCAAAAGTAAAAGCAACATGAATAAATTGTAAAAACTAAGATAGAGGGCTGTTCCAACACCCCCCCTAAGCTTGAATATGACTATGGCCTCATAGTCAACATTCTCACTTAAGAGGTGGAACAGCGGTACCATTCGCTTTGAAGTGTGGTGAAGATGGATGGTTGGATGCTCAAGTGGACCAAGGGATGCTTGCTATCTTCCTCCTTTTTGTGGCCCATTTTTGTGTCTTAGTGGTTCTAATACGTGACTTGCTTCATCCATCTTTCCTCTGCAAAAAACGGTTCGAAAAAATCTCGTTTCGATACCTTTTACGGCCTGTTTTATGTAGCTGTCCTGTAGGTGTCGATACCATCGACCAAGGTCGATGGTATCGACTCAGACTCAGCGATTTTGTTGAATCGATGCATCTAAAAGCCTGGGAACTCAAAAGTGTCGATACTATCGACCCTAGGGTCGATGGTATCGACTTTACTGATAAAAAATTTCTGCAAATCTTCAGGAATCTCGATACTATCGACCCTAGGGTCGATGGTATCGACTTTTGCTCAGCGTTTACTGCTCCAAACTCGATACTATCGACATGGATGTCGATGGTATCGACCTTAACATTCTGCACACTTCAAAACACGAGTTAGGGTACCATTTTTACAAAAATTATCAAAACCTAAGAAAAAACTAAGTACATAAACATAAAAGAACATAACCAAACATAAAATTGAACCTAAAGTTGGGTTGCCTCCCAACAAGCGCCCTTGTTTAACGTCTTAGGCTAGACGGTATGCAGCTCATCATCTTTTCACTTTGGGAACTGCGCTTAGAGGATCATGTGGTAATTTGAATTCAACTCGATCTCCTCCAATTCCCAAGGACAAAGTACCTCTCCCTAAGGCAGTCACGACATCCGCCGTTGCTTGAAAAGGTCTTCCTAGAAGAATTTCACAACTTTGGAGTGGTGGTATATCCATGACAACAAAATCCACCGGGAATATGAATCTATCCACTTTTACGAGAACTTCCTCACACACTCCATATGGTCTCACGATAGACCCATCTGCTAATTCAATTGTTGCGGCCGACTTCTTTATCTCTTTTAACCCAAGCTTTTGAAACGTCGCTAGAGGCATGAGATTTATGCTGGCGCCTGAATCACATTGCGCTTTAGAAACATGTTGACCACCTATTGAACACGGAATGTAAAAACCTCCTGGGTCTTTTCTCTTCTTTGGTGAATTCCCGTGAATCATAGAGCTCACCGTCTCATTCATCCAATAAATTTCATCATCTTTTATCCGCCTCTTCTTATTAATGATTTCCTTGATGAACCTCCCATAGGCGGGAATCTTCTCTATCATTTCCACTAACGGAATATTGACATGGATTTTTCTGAACATCTCCAAGAACTTCCTGTAGTGACGGTGCTCTCTCTTCGGCCTTGGGCTATCCGGAATGGATACAACTGCCTCCTGTGGACGCTTATGAGGTGGAACGTAGGGGCTTTTCGAGGCCAGCTCCCCTAAGCTTGCTTCCATTACTCCCTCTGGCATAGGCTTTGTCTGAACATCATCAACATGTATCATTTGCTGTGGCTCTTCTCGCGCAGTAGATGTATCTGCACCGTGACATGCAGCCTTAACTTGCTCTTCTTGGCTAGGCGGGGGTGCAACTTTACTGGGTCCTTGGCGGGATTTCCTGAAAAGAGGGTTTCCGCCCGGCAGTCCATAATAAGTGCGAGGATACGGTATCACTGGTGTTGCTCCCGTATCAAACCTCATTTTGCTCTGATCTTTTGCTTCTGACACCTGGGATTTCTCCTCATTGCTTACCACAGACATATACTTCACTTGATGGTGTGTTTGGGCCACATTTGCATTCTCGGCTGGTTTCTGCTGGTTGGCGTGCTTGATGGCCACCACTTCATTGGAAATCTGGGTCACGGTGGTTTCTAACGCCCGCATCTGTGCTCCATGGCTTTGAAGCGTCTGCCCAAATTTGGTCAAGATATCACCTTGAGATTGCAGTTGTTTACCGAACATAGCCATCATTTCCTGATTTTGCTGCACCATTTGACTAAGCAATTCAGTGCTCTTATCTTCAGCTCTAGGTTGTGGCTTTATCTCCGGGTCTTGTTGGAAATTATTAGGATCCTTCCAAGAGAACTTTTTGTCTCTCCTCCATGCATAGTCATTGTTTCTGTAAGCCTGTTGTTGCATGAATTTGACTTGGGCTTCCTCATCCTCGGATGCATCGTCCTTGGCTAGCAATTTCTTGGCTAGAAGATCTAGCTTGTCGTTCAACTCCTTGATTGCCTTAGATTCTCCTGCAACTCGAACATGCTCAACAGTGTCTCTTTTACCCCATGATTGCTTCCTGGACATATTCTTCAAGATTTCCCAACATCTCTCATCTGTGTTGTTCAAAAAGAACCCTGACCCAGCTGAATCCAGATTACTCCTATCGTGCTCGGAGAGAGAAAAATAGAAGATCTTCACCTGCGTCTCTTTATCCAGCCCATGATGAGGGCACCTCCTCAGCATGACTTGGAATCTCTCCCAAGTCTCAGAATATGTCTCACCGGCCTGTTGGGTGAAATTGTGGATCTTCCGGATCATGTCGTTGGTCTTCTCAGGAGGGAAAAACCTCTCAAAGAAAACCTCCACCATATGATTCCAGGACTCCACGAACTCATCGTCTAAATTGTGTAACCACTCTCGTGCTGCTCCTGCCAATGAACTTGGGAAAAGCTTGAGATACAGTGCCTCCTGTGGAAATCGGTCTATCTTCACCATATCACAGTTCTCCACGAACTGGCTGATGTGGGCAACCGGATCTTCATTTTTCAGCCCGTGAAATGCGTTGGATTTGACCAAATTAATCAGTGCCGGGTCGATCTTGTATGTCGGTATGTTGATCGCCTGCTTCTTTATAGGCCCCTTTGAAGCTGATGAGGAAGAAGCTTTGATCTTCTCCCATATAGTCTGTGGCTCGGCCATGTCTTCTGCTTCAGATTCAAAGTCTATCTCTTCTTGGTACTCGTGCTCATAATGCTCCTCGTCTCCAGGTCCCGGAAATGGAACCTCGGGTGTGCGATTGTCGTAGTCAGTACTACGTGTCTGCACCATGCAACGTACCTGAAATATGAAAATCGGGGTTCAGTACAATGCTTTGAACGAGTAAACACAATTATAGAGAAATATAAGAATTTTAGAATTTGTTTTTAAAATAAAAAAAAAATGTGGCCTAGAGTGGCCGCTCTTAGCACTCGAAGTGCCAATAATTCGCCGTATCCCCGGCAACGGCGCCAAAAACTTGACGTGTATTTTACTACGCGCTTAAACGCAAGTATACGCGTCGAGTAATATAGGCCTTGTGAGGCCCGAGTCGAACTCAGGGATACGTGAATTATTGGAGACTTCTACTAACTAATCGCAATCAGCTAGACCGATTAACAAAGTAGGGTTTTGTTGTTCAAATTAAAAGAAAATAAAAATCAAACAAAGAAAACAATCGATTAAAGGTTAATTTAATCAATTAAAAGGGATATCTTTAGGATGGCGGTTTCACCGCGGGTCAACATTGTATTAGATTTCATATAATTCCTCACATTTCTCTCTCTATCCGGGTAGTGGCCTGAAATGAGAATTACCCACTGTCGTGGTGTAATCCACTACTTAGATTTAGGTTGATTCCATCGTCATAGTAATCATTCCCCTAAACTAAGCGCATTAAGATCGGTCCCTCAGTTCCCACCATTAATTTTACAACTCCTTTGTCAAGGGTTTTATTAATTAATGTAGAATTCGTTTCTTTTCAACCGTTAATCCTTCTGTCGAAGTGATTAAGGGCATTAATTTATTATTATGGTGATCAAGCATAACAATAGCAATAGAGAAAACGAATTTATACCACGGATATGAGAGAAAATATGAATTATTAATATGAAATTGTCATACAATGCATTCCCGGGCTACTCCCGGTCCTAAAGATGGAGGGGATTAGCCCCGCATGGTCATCTCAATGAAAGACAGAGGAGTAGAGAAGAAAAACATGGGAAACATGGAGAAAACTCGTGTAACCCCTGATACAAAGGTGTTCCTGGAGATCCTCCTCGAGAAACGTGCGTTTTGCAGTCTTCCGGCAGCAAAATCGCCCGTCGGAGGTGCCCGGATCGCTCGGTTGACGGCCTTCGTCTCTCGTCTCCTATCTCTCTCTCTCCTTCTTGGATGTTGTGCAACACAATGTCCTCTCCTCTCTGGGCCGTCCGTGCTCTTCTTAGGTCATAGGACCACTTTACGGCTCTGAAAAAGCTCAACCGTCGGATTAAAACGATCCGTTTTAGTGCTGAAAATCGCCAGATCCCGACGCTGTCGATGGTATCGACCCTAGGTCGATGGTATCGACCATGGCACAGGTTATTCCTTCCAAGATCGTGTTTTGGGGTTGCTTTTTGATAAAATGTCGATACTATCGACCTAGGGGTCGATAGTATCGACTCCGGACAATGCAAAAGTGCCTGAAAAAGTGCCAAAACATGTGTATAAGTCTGGGGATTATATAAAATCATATAAATATGATAAAAGAAGTTTAATTTGATGCAAAAAGAGTTTAAAGGCCAACTATAGTGAATTATGCAAATATAATCAAGAAAATGACAAATACATGCATAAAACAGATATAAAATAAGCCTATAAAAGTGACTCAAAACCCATGCATCAACGGCCGTTCTTGGTTGCACGGATGAGGTGCTCTATGATTGACTTAGAGATGATTTGAAAGTGACCTAACATGGTCGTTTTGTTAATTCCCAACTTAAGGATGAGAGAGGAACTCATACCTTGTGATGATAATCATTTAATGATAAATGATTAGAATAAATAAGTATGATTGAATACTTATGGTATAAATGTTGGCTCCTAGATGTGTGGAGCAATGAATTAGAGTTTGATCATTGATAATATGATCTTGAAAACCTAAATGGTTAAAAATGAAAAACCCTAACCCTAATGAAGGGTAATGATATGTGATAGAAACCCTAATCCTGGTAAAGGAATAAGGGTGATATCCTTGAAATAATGATACCTTTATTTTGCATGGTGTTGATAGATAATTGATGTACTGCTATCATATGTGCTAACCATGCAGGTATCATGAGATGATGATCATAGCCAGGTATGAGCTATGATGTGTTATTAAGTGAATTTATTTATTGTGCCTTGTGTGCCATAATATACATTGTTTCCTGGTAAGAGGTGGCAAGAAAGTTAATGAGCCTCAAGTGCCATGATGGATGCTTGTGTAACAAGTATCTGATATACCTTGGTCAGATGACCTGAAGGTGTTAGTTACCTGAGAAAGTGGTAACAATGCTCAGGTGATGAGCTAAGGGTTTGAATACCCAGGATCACGTGGTTATGGTATTGAAATTGTGAAGGGATGAGAATTACCAGTGTTGAAATGAGGGATTGAGATCCCAATGTCTTACAAAGACTAAGAAGTACATTGCTGAAAATAAGTACATGTTTCTTTATAGCAATTGTGTTAATAAGTTATGTTTGAGAACTTGATTGATGTTAAAAGAATATGATAATGTACTTAATTATTCAAGTGAAATCTATTCATGTAGTGCTCTGACCATAGATCCATCATCGTCAAAAGCAGGTGATGGTGAAACAGGTTTTCCAAAAGGGTCTCCTGGAGGCCACATATTTTTGAATATGCGGGGGTAAATAGGCGAAAATATATGTACATCCGTGTGAGGGAATTAAGGAAAGGTTAATAACAAACCTCTTAATTACTCATGTTCTTAGGTTGGATGTATCACGAATCTCTTGATTTTGGGTTGGATGTTTCACTATTCTCCCAAATTATGTCGGGTCAATGGAGATAAACATGAAATCTCTCGACTGTCGACGAGAGTACAGTTGTGACTGTAACTCTATAGTGAAGTTGCCAATATTCCCTAGAAAGCTATTTTAGTAGAGACACGAGATGTCCTACATGTGGTTCCGCACTGACCGGGACGTGGGAGGTCATGGAAGCCAGCTCTTCCAATGATCTTGTATGGTACCGATTTCGACTCCTAACAGTGGTCGGTTGGAGTCTGAGCGGTATACCTCATCTCTTCAGAGCTTAAGTTATGTTTGTAAAATGTAATCAGCTGAGTAGCATATTTACATAAATTTGAAATACGAGAATCACTTGTTGATTTTATCCTACTTAGCATGTTCTAGATGCATAAATGTTATATGTGTTATTCAATTCTTTATTGAATAGAGACATGCTGCCTAATCAAGTTATAACTGATATACTTGCATAGGAATGTTGCTCTAAACTGCATAGATATTGAGTTATCTGTTGTTGATTACATATGATTCCACTGTTCAGTTTATTTCCATTAAACTGTAATAACAATGTTTTCAGCGGAGAGTTATATCTCTCGCTGGGGAAATTTATATATTGTCTCACCCCCGTGGGATCCACATTTTTAGGTAACCGCCGACGAAAAGGCAAGGAACCTATTACAGAGGAAGAGCAGCAGCAACAGCAGTAGCAGGGACAGCAGTAAATCTCAGGTGGGGATATGAGCTGTCAAGTTGTATATAGATAGTCATATGAGTCGTCTTTGTACTCTCGGGTCCTAGGCGTAATGTTTTGAAGATTCGATCTGAGATTTTGGCTTTAACCCTCGAGGGTTTTATACTACATGTGTACAGTTAAGACAAAGTAGTTGATGTTTGTATTCCTCGAGAAACAATAGTACATGAGATGTATATATGAACCAGGATGTAAAGTTTTACTTTGGTTCTGAATGAAAGAGTTTTCCTGTGAATGGATCTCTTTGCAAATGGTTTTAATTTTTATTGATTTTTGCTAATCCGCTGTTAGTGAACGCTTTCACATTAGTTAATCTTATGTTTTATTGTTATTAATGACACTTGTTATCTTAATGATGGCGGGTGTCGTGACAATGTCATCTAGATAAAATATGAGGAATGTCACTATGCTCCCATTAACCTTCTTTTACACACAAAGTTCATCTTCATTTTGTACAAAGTCAAACTCTTTGACTCTCTCATAAAAACAAATATTCCATCTCTGAGATGCTTACTTCAATACATAGATTTACCTTTGTATCTTGTAGAGTTTATTTGCAAACTTTGGTTCTATAAACCCCTAGGTTTGTGTCATATATACATCCTCAACAAGATTCTAGTTAAGGAATGTGATTTTAACATCCATTTGACAAATCTCATAGTCATGATAAGCTGCAATAGCAAGCATGATCCTGATGGACTTAATCATGGCCACTAGAGAAAAGTTTTATCATAGTCAACACCTTGAACTAGTTTGAAACTCTTTGCAATCAATCTGCCCTTATAGGTTTGTACCTTACCATCCATGTCAGTCTTCTTCTTGAAGACCCACTTGCACCCTATGGGTTTTACCCCTTTAGGTGGATCCACAAAATTCCATACTTTGTTGGTATACATGGATTCCATCTCGGATCTCATGGCCTCAAGCCATTTCTTAGATTTTGGTCCCTCAATAACATCTTTATAGGATATTGGATCACCGTCTATGACCAATTCATTACCTTCCTGATTACAAGATATCCAAATCTCTTAGGATCAAGGCGTGTCCTACTAGATATACGAGGTTCCCGTGTTACTTGAGGAATTTGAGATTCCACAACACTTTGTGGATCTCTTGATTACTATTGTACATCTGATGGTTCAATGTTTTCTTATTGGTCTCGAACCTCTTCGAGTTCCACTTTTCTCCCACTGATTCCTTTAGAAATGAAATCCATCTCAAGGAATGTGGCATCCCTGACAACAAACTCTTTGTTGTCAGTTTGAGAATAAAAGTGATATACTCTTGTTTCTTTAGGATATCCAACAAAATAACATTTATCATATTTGGGACCAAGCTTATCAGGAAACATTTTCTTGACATAAGCTCTGCATCCTCAAATCCTCATAAAAGACATATTGGGACACTTCCCATTCCAAAACTCATATGATGTCTTTTGAACTGATTTAGATGGTACTTGGTTTAGTGTAAACATATAGGTTTGTAGGGCATACCACCGGAAGGTAGTCGGAAGCTTGGCTAAATTCATCTTTGATCGCTCCATATCCAGTAAAGGAATACTTCTTTCTAATACACCATTATGCTAAGGTGTTTCAGGTGGAGTCCACTGGGATACAATCCCATGGGCTCTAAGAAGGTCCTCAAACTATTGGTTTAAGTATTATCCACCTCAATTAGAATGAAGTGCCTTAATACTTTTACCAAGTTGGTTTTGTACTTCGTTCATAAACTCCTTGAACTTTTTAAGAGCTTCTAACTTATGTTTCATCAATTAAACATAGCCATACCTACTGAAGTCATCAGTAAAGGCGATGAAGCATTAATACCCACCTCTAGCAGTTGTTTTAAAAGGTCCTTGCACATCCGTATGTATGAGTCATAAAAGGTCACTAGCCCTCTCATTATTACTAGTGAAAGGGGTCTTAGCCATCTTTCCCATCAAACAAGATTCACATGTCTATATTAATTCAATATCAAAAGAGTCCTGGTAACCATCTTTACAGAGTCTAGATATGTGATTCTCACTCATGTGCCCTAGACGACAATGCCAAAGGTGTGGAACATCGACCATTTTTAATATGGAATTCAAATGCATCCTTGTCCAAACAAGATACAGAAATGATGTTTCTATTTATAACAGGTACATAATAGTAGTTCTTTAACTATATTACAAGCCCCGTGGGTATAGATATACTATAGGTTCTAACTGCGCTGGCTGCTACTCTTGCACCATTAGCGACTCATAGTTCCACCTCATGTTTTCCCAAAGTCCTACTTCCTTTCAGATCATGCATATGAGAACATATGTGAGATCCACATCTGATATCTATTACCCATGATGATGAATTAGATAGATTATCTCTATAATGTATATACCTGAAGTGGACATCACCATCCACATCTTATGCTTCCTGAATGCCTTCAAGTATAAGGGATGAGTTCCTCTTGTACTTTTCTTTCTCCTTATCTTGAATGTTGAAGATTTAGATTTAGTCCTGACCACATAACTCTTCTTGGTCTTGCTTTGATCTTTAGACTCATCTCCATTGATCACCATCATGGGCTTGTCCTTCTTCAACATGAATCAACATGGCAAGCAAGTTTGACATCTGTCCAACCGTATTATTCACATGATAACATGCAATAAAGTAGCTATATGATTCAGTCATAGTCCTCAAAATCATATAAGTGGCCAACTCTTGGCTCAAAGTGAATCCCAGTTCTTCAAGATGATACACATGTCCAATTATATTGAGTACATGTTCTTCTACTGAGGTTCCCTCTATCATCTTTGACTCAAGTAACACCTTTAAGATAGTGATTCTTGCTTGTCAAGGCCAAATGTTACCTTCTTAAGACGTGTCACCATCTCAAGAACACTCATGCCCTCACATTGCTCATGCACCTCATAGTTCATGCAGCTAAGCATAAGGTACTTTATCTCAAAGGAATCATTGGCATGCTTCTAGTAAGCATCCACATGTACCCTAGGTGCATCAGGAGGAGGTATTTTAGCCATTGGTTTGTCATGGATGTATAGCTTGCAGTCTTCATTGAGAACCCTTCTCAAAGTCTAAAACCAATCGTGGAAATTTCTCCTATCAAGTTTGTCCTTCTTCAGGACCAATCACTAATCGGATTTGTTTGTCATTTGATTCTACAAGAGAAAATTTTCATTTGTCAAAAATAATTTTTTATTTGATTTGGTTTGAAAATTTTGACGATATTAATTAGGTCTTTAATTATTATCGCTCCCACTATTTTATTCGAAGTGATAGCTGTCGATATCAATTCTGAATATTGCAACATACAATACTCTAGTGGGCTAGATCCAACGTAATTCAACTATTTCCAGATCAACACATCAAACACAGTCAACCATCAAGGTAGGCAACTCTTGCTAATTGCATCATATGCAATTTTGGATTAGATGATATGTGCAACCCCTTACCATAATCACATGCATGCTTCTGGGCCCAGACACTCTAAGAATCACCATTCAAGCTTGACCCAAAAGTCGATAGGATAATAATGCACCCTACAGAGGGAGAACCTAGATTATTACCATCGCACTTGCACGAGATAGACGACACACCCCATGAAGGCAGAACCTATGCTTAGTCAATCAATCATTTCCTATGTGTTGCTTTTGGAAAGCATATAAGACTTGATATTTTAATTGAGGAAGTTTGTATAAATACATAAACTTTATCCAATCACCACATATATAGTATGTATCATACACGTGCTATATCCCATAACGAAAACATACAATAAACAAAAGTAATGGTTATGGCCAGCCCAGTGTAATCCCTTAGAACCATAGGGAATTACATCATCTAGGTCTACATCACATGTAGAAATTTTTTGTTGATGAAGATTTGTGCTTGCCAATATGGGTTAATCAGTTCAACCCTTGAACTGATCGGCTAGCCCCACTAGGTCAGTAGTTAGGTCGTCTCACCAGTCATTTGGTCCATCTATCCACCACATGCTGGCTCCTCCAGCGGATTGATCAGGTCCACTAGGCGATCACTTTGGCTCATCCTCCATGTCTCCATAGTCCTTTAGTCAGTCTGCTCATCTTTGGGACGTCTTCTTCTTCGTCACAATAGGACAATAAACTATTCTACTTTTACATGATTATAGAGAAACCTCGAGTAATATTCAAGGGTATCAAGGGTAGGAAATAATTAATTTTACATTGGTAAGATAAGATAGAGGCTCGGTATGCATACTGAGATATGAGAATCAATCAATCATATAACCATAGACAAATAATAGGGATTATTGGCCATAATCATGCTACACATCCACCATCAAAAAGGTTTTTAGGGCGACACATGTAAATTTGTGTGTGTGTATGTATGTATGTATACATACACACACACACACACACACACACACACACACACACACACACATATATATATATATATATATATATATATATATAGAGAGAGAGAGAGAGAGAGAGAGATACATATATATATATATTAGTTTGGGATTATCGTGGTATTGGATTTGACAAGACATTATTCACATTGCATGCAATAATATAAGGACAAAACCAAAATATGATCATATCAATTATCCCATAATATAGTGAATTGATGTTGGCTCTGATACCATTGTAGGGAAATATATCTATAGAGTAGGCAGCGGAAACACAAAATTATCTACTGTGTTCCTCATAACCAGTGGATCGCATCAATAATTATAATACGAAAAGGATGGTTTCGAGAATATACCTAGTCCTGGAGCAAGTACAATGACAATCCTCATCATCATAGATGCACAACTCTGGATCCTAGTTATACTGGGACTCGTTGAACTGTTGTGCCTCCTGGTCTCGTCTTCTTCTGTAGCTCCTCTTGTCATGGACTATTGGTTGACGTTGTCCTCTTAGCGGTAAACAATGGCCTCCCGTCTCTATAGTAGCCACACAGACCACCTAGAACTATTGTCATCCTGCTAGAACGATCAGGAAGGAGTCGCCCCTCCTGTTGGTGTACTAGTCACCAACTTTATGTCCCATAACAACAATCTCAGTTGCTCTCTCCCTTGGCTATCCCTCCCTAGTTGGGTAGGACTTGCCTGGGCTCTCGTGGTTACCACAGCTAGAGAGGACAACATTTGTTAGAGCAATTATTTCTCACTTGTCTGTGTTGTGTTCTATGAAGCCTTCAATACCCCTCTATATGTAGGTGGGGTTTGGGTCCAGGTTCCCAGTCGATGCGAGAGTGGAAGGGATCGGAAGATCTCAAATTCTCACAACAATTGTGGAATTTTTGCAGCTGTGACTGCCTACACGATCGTCTGGCAACCCATACAATCATCTGGCATGTCAAGCAATCGTTTGGCACAACCCAGATGACCATTTGGCTAGTTCCCAGTTGTACATGAATTTGGCAATTCGTTTCCAATCAATATCCCATATTAATTTCCTTACATGACAAGTAATGTGCAACTCAAATGAATTAGGAAATATTTATAACCTTCCTTCAAACAAACCTGACCATCTCTCCCATGCGAGATGGTCATCCTTGTCACCCAGACGGTCGTCTGGTGACCTGAGTTGAGCCAATCAGTTTGTTCGGTTCACTTCCTAAGTCAATTCAAGCTCATAATAGGCTTGACTCCCCAGACGCCCATCTCAGCACTTAAGACAACCTTTTGCCACTTCCACACGACCGTCTCAACACTTGAGATGGGTGTTTGGCAGTGGAGTCAGCCTATATGTTGTGTGAATCATATGCCCAAACACTTTAGTACTTAATTCAATTGTCATTTGAGAATAAACTCCTCTTCTAGGTTGAGACCTATGTGTGCGACCCTATAGGTCCCATATTACATTGGCAGTGAATGTCTATAACAACTTATGACATCACA
Organism: Alisma plantago-aquatica; assembly: GCA_963693085.1. Classification (NCBI taxonomy): domain Eukaryota; kingdom Viridiplantae; phylum Streptophyta; class Magnoliopsida; order Alismatales; family Alismataceae; genus Alisma; species Alisma plantago-aquatica. Next base: position 1,050,997,326 of record OY856410.1, read on the forward strand.
AGCAATGAGTGGTACCTAGTCTCACATCAATGCTACCCAAGTAAATTAAAGTTGGGGAACAACTTCAACCTACAATCTGTGTATGGTGTTGCAGTGTTTGTATAGTTCCTTTGTCACTGATGTCCAAATTGAAGTAGAGGCATGGAGCAGTCACCCTCGTTATTATTCAATCTTATTTCTTGAACCAAGAGCATAATATATGAGATATATGTAAGCTCAATATCACATATTGACTCACATGTGCTTGTACATGCATTTCTTAGTCTCACTAATAAAGAGGCCTAGGACATCACACTCCAGTAGGGGGGACAAATCCCATATATATCACTCACAATCATTCCCCTTGTATCAAAGTCACCCAATCATCATTGTTATAACAACCCATGTTTCAGGATTGTGTTTGTTGATGTCAAAGTGTACCCAACGACATGTGACAAGTGTAGTGATTTTAGGTCTAAGAACCACAACCACACCATCATTGTGAGACCTAACTATGACTTCCATGATGATGGCTTCCATGTGTTTGTAACATCCCTGACCTGGGTTATGCCTTAACCCTAGAATTTTTGCTTAAGCAAAGTTATTTAGATCCTTTATTTTACTTTGAGGAAAGTAATTAAGGATCTTGAGGAACTTATGTTTCAATTTTGGTCCTGTTTGAACAATGTTAAAGCAATGATTGCTTTTTTTGGACTAAAGTGCAAATTACCCAAGTTGAGGGGTTAAATTACAAATGTTACATGATAAAATGTTCCTCATGTGTTTAAGCATCATGGGAATGAATATGATGCAGAGGTATGGCTTGTGATAGCCTTAATACCAAGAAAGAGATGATAAAGCAATGTTTGTGCATTAAAACTTAGTTTTGGAGTAATGTGCAATTTACCCAAAACCTACCCAAAACCTAGTGTTCAATATGCAATTTACCACTTAAAAATGGTCCCTACTATTTCTTGGGATCATGTGGATCAAATAAAATGAGAGGGGCGTCTCATTTGTATCTCCTTGAAGGAGAGAGAATCTTGATATTAAGATAATCAAGATGTAAGCATAAAGGAAACCCCAATTCAATATTAATGCAAAAATAATTATATTAATTGAGGTGCCCTTCAACTAAAATGTTATTGGTTGAGTTTGAATAAGGATAGACGTCCTTTTGCATAGATAAGGCACGAAAATATCTAAATGAGGTGAAACTTCACTCACCTTATTATAAAGTAATATCCACTCACATTATGGATATTACTATTATATGGTTAAGGTGCTTAATTTGCTTTTATTTTAAATTGAGGATAATGAAGGAGAATTAAAGGAAAAGGAATCTGCCTTCGTATACAAGGGAGTTAGGGGATTTATGTGGCACCAATTTGAGAGTTGAGGGAGATTAAAAATGCTTTCTCTCTCCTCAATTTCCTTTATAAAAACTTCATTTCCAAATCAATTGAAAGGCTTTTTCGGCCCTTTCTTCTTCCTTTGCTTTGGATGAGCTCAAGGGGACTTAGGAGAAACAGGAGGACGAGACCCAACCTGTTGGTAAGTTTCTTGACCCTTGTTCACCTTGAATTCATGGTGGAAATCACAAATCAATGCATGAATTCTTCCTAATTCGATTCCCTCTTCAATTCTAACCATTCCTTTTCACTCAAACCATGAGGACGAGCCTTGGAAAGGTGAAATGAGTTGCATCCACCATTGTTGACGTGATCTTGGAGCTTGGAAGCTCAATTGGAGGCGGGTTTTATAACTTGAACCCCTTTACATTGTTATTCAATCATTAATCTTGCAATTTCATTGATTCCTTCATTATCTTGATTAATTGCTGGTTGAAATTGGTTATTTCACAAAATCAGAGGTACTATGAGCTTCAAGGACGAAGTTAGATGATGATGACATCATCTTGGACACTTTTTTCCAAAGAAATCATGATCCATTCAGTTTTGAGTTAATTGCTCATACGGTTTCACCAAACCGTTTGAGAGCAAACGGTTTGAAACCGTTTGAGAGAAAACGGTTTCAAAAACACTTGAGAGGGTTGACTAAGGGTTGACCGTTTGATATTCCTGTTCCTAATTATGTTGTTTAATGACCCACCAAATTTGATGGATTAATTCTAAAGGAATCATAAGTTGAAGGCCAATCAATTAGGCAAACCCTAATTGGATTAAGTGCAGATTTTCAACTTGAGTAATTTAACTTTTTGGGCAAACGGTTTCAAAACCATTTGAGAGGGTTGACCATTTGATATTCCTATTCCTAATCATGTTGGGTGATAAACCACCAAATTTTATGAATTAATTCCAAAGGAATCATGAGTTGAAGGCAAATCAATTAGGCAAACCTAATTGGATTAAGTGCTGATTTTCAACTTGAATAATTTAACTTTTTGGGAAAACAGTTTCAAAACCGTTTGAGAGAGTTGAACAAGGGTTGATCGTTTGAGATTCCTGTTCCTAATTATTTTGGTTAATGACTCACCAAATTTTATGGATTAATTCCCAAGGAATCATGAGTTGAAGGCTAATCAATTGGGCAAACCCTAATTGAAATTAGTGTTGAAATTCCAATGAGTTGATTTGAGATTTTGGGTTGATTAGCCCAAACAGTTTCAAAACTGTTTGGGGATCACCCAAGACCGTTTGGAGGTATGGGGTTAAGATAGTTGACCAATTGAAGGTTCAAAGGTATCAAATTACTTTGCAACTAAGTGTTGATTTGATGATCAACTCAATGGCTCAAACCCTAATTATTTTTTCACTATAATCCAAGGGTTGGATGAGCTAAACGGTCTCAAGACCGTTTGGAGCTCATCCAAATGGTCTCAAGACCGTTTGGAGGTAACCCAAGACCATTTGGAGGTCTAGGGTTGAGTATGGTTAAGCAATTGAAGATCCAGAGATACTAAGTTGAAGTGTAATCAATTGATGATTTAGTGATCAATCCAATGATCCAAACTTTAATTGGTTGACTTGGATTGTGATGATATGATGGGAAAACGGTCTCAAGATCGTTTTGTGGTCATCCAAACGACCTCAAGACCGTTTGGGGTCAGGTCATGTTCAATTTGGATGATGGTTCAATGGTTTCAAAGTAACTAAGCTTACATTGATTAGTGTTGAAGGATCATCGATTCCAAACCCTAATTCAATTGATTCAAATCTTAATTGGTGACTAATTGAGGGTCAATTGAGGGTCAAATTAGTTGAAGATTGACCTATTTAACTCAATTGAAGTATGAGATAGGAGGAATGGCCTTATAAAGGTGAAACATTTTATGTGGTTGATTATATGCAACCTAATTGTAAGCAATGTCTTTAGCATTAGACAAGTCCATATCATTAAAGATAGTTGGACAATTCTAATGTGTGGCCTATGCATTATATGCTAAAGGTGAGTGATTAGTGATGAAATGTATTAAGGAGGGAAATCCCTTAATATAAGATAAACTTGATTAACTCAAGAAAGTCTGAAATGATGAGAAAGTGATACATCAAGATATGATAGTATCACATTCAGCACTTCAGGGTTATATACCTTGATACACTTCAAATCCAATATAATTGGGTAAGAAACATATGAAGTGTGTTATGCAACTATTACAATGAAATGTAATAATTTGTTGCACTTTGATGAATGTTAATTAATGTACCTTGAGAATGGGGTTAATCCCAAATTATGAGTATGATGTAGTCATACCATGATGAGGATGAGAAATGAACTCATACCTTGAATTGATGATTATTAATGTTATATGATGAAAGTAATGATCTTGAATAATTAATTATGATATCCTTGAATGCCCCAGAGGTATGGAATAATGAATTAAGGGTTAGACAGATAAATAATCATGAAACCCTAATTGATGAGAAATGGGGAACCCTAACCCTAATTTTGGGTAAAGGGAGTGAAAAGCCCTATTTGATAGTAAACCCTAATTCCTGGTAATGGAATGATAGTGTTACTATGGTATCACATAATGTGATGAATATCTTGTATGACTGTTATCATGCCTAATAACCATGTAGGTATGATGAGATGATGAATATAGCCAGGTTTGAGCTGTGACATTTATAAAATAAATGTTAGTAGGCCTTTTGTGCCTTGATGTTGTTGTTGCTTAATAAAAGTAGCAATGTGCATGGATTTTATGAGTCATATGAGTAAGTTGTTGCTTAGAAATAGGTGACAAGATATTTTATGGCCTTGAGAGCCATGTGTGATGCTTGTGTGACAAGTATCATGAATGCCTTGGTCAGATGACCTAAAGGTGATAGCTATCTAATAGATGGTAATGATGCTCAATGTTGAGTGAAGGGTTTGAATACCCACAACCATATGATTATGGTGATGAGATTGTGAAGGGATGAGAATTCCCAGTATTGAAATGAGGGATTGAGTTCCCAAGGTCTTTGAAAGACTGATAAGTATCTGATGAAAGTAGTACATGTCTCTTTATACCATTGTTGTAATAAGTCTTGTTTGAAAATTTGACTGATGCTAAAAGAATATGATAATGTACTTAATTAATCAAGTGAAATCTATTCATGTAGTGCTCTGACCATAGATCCATCATCATCAGGAATAGGTGATGGTGAAACAGGTTGCTCCGCTGCATATCCTGGATTTCGCATATTTTTGAATATGCGGGGTTCAATGGGCGAAAATATCCTTATGTCCTCTTGAAGAGATTGTAGGAAGGTAAACAGGAAACCTCTCAATCCTTCATGATATGTCGGGATGGATGTATCACAAATCTCTCGATGATTGGGCAAGATGTTGTACACATCTCCCAATGTTAATGTCGGGACGACGGAGATAAACATTAAATCTCTCGATTGCCTATGAGAGTGCAGTTGACGTTGTAACTCTGTAGCGAAGTTGCCAGTATACCCTGGAAATCTATGTTTAGCAGAGACACAAGATGTCCTACATTTTGTCCCGTACTGACCGGGATGTGGGAGGTCTTGGAAGCCGGCTCTTCTATTGACCTTGTATGGTACCGATTTCGACTTCGCAGTGGTCGGTTGGAATATGAGCAATATACCTCATCTCCTCAGAGCTTAAGTGTGATTGTAAAATGTAATCAGTCGTATAGCATGTTTGCTTAAGGATTGAATACGGAGATTCATTGGTTGATGTTGCATTTCTTTGTGCATTCCTTAGTGGATAAATGTTAATTATGTTTCTTTATATTCTCTGCAAGGTAGACAGATGAATTACTTATCTACCATGGGTAGATGCAATGACCTTCTTGAGAATAGGAGATTATCTTATTCTGTTCTATGATGAATAATTCTGCCTGATAATGTAAAAGTAACCCCTGCTCAGTTTTAATTTAATAAACTGCAATAACAATGTTTTTGGCGGAGAGTTATATCTCTCGTTGGGGCAATTTTCAATTGTCTCACCCCCTTGGGAAACATTTTTTTTAGGTATGCATGGGAGGCAAAGCATAAATCGTAGAACAAGGAAAGAGCAACAGCAACAGCAACAACACAGACAGCAATAAGATCTCAGGTAGAGATATTGTCTGTCTAGTCATATAGATAGAAGTACTATGTGTCATCTTTGTACTCTCAGGTCCTCGGAGTTTTAAATGTATCAATCTGACTTTTGGCTTAGTGCCTCGAAGTTTGTATACTGCATGTGTATATTTGTTAACAGGGCAGTCAATGTTGTAATCCTTGAAAAGGAATGGTACAGGTTGTGTACTTGTGAACCATGATGAATTTGAAATACTTTAGTTCTTGGTTAAAGAGTTTTCATGTGAATGGATCTCTTTGAAAAAGTTTTAATTTTTAGTGATTTTTGGTAATCCGTTGTTAGTGATCGTTTCTGCATGTATTATTATTGTTAATGACACTTGTTATCTTAATGATGACGTTTGTCGTTACAATTTAGTGGTATCAGAGCTCTAGGTTTGCTGAGTCTACAGCGACATAGGACTAAGCTGTTGAGTCTGTGTTAGTGTCCTCCGGTATACCCTATAATGATTTCTGCTTGTGCATAGAAAGGGTAAAGTTTTAAAATGACTGGAGAATACAAGGAGCACATTCCTTAGAGCAATGTTATTGCACCAAGAAGAGGTGCAAGGGATCAGACAAGAATAGAATGAGTGTCTGAGAATCCCCATTAAGACCTAATCATGATAGAGAATCCTATGATCATGCTCTTGTTGGGCAGATTAGGGCAACAATAATGCATATAGGGGATTGGATACTAGCCTTACAACCTAGGTTATCAGTCCTTAATACAGAAAGCTTGAGCTTTAAAAGAGTTCCTAAATGACTTAGTCATGTTGGAACAAGGGAAAATATGAAAAAGATTAACTTATGGCAAGAAAGTAGACTCTGCCATGAATTTAGACAGATAATAAATCTGTGATGGCAAGTGCTCAAGGAAGGGCAATAAGCTGAGAAGTAGGGAATGGTCTCTATAATTTCAGAGACATTTGCCTAATGGTTCTAAGAAGCCAAAGTTTTTGGTACTAATAGTGCAATAAATGCCTAGTGTACCAGGGCAGTAGCCACTAAGTAAGTACAAAGGTCTTAACCTTTCACCCGTAAGATCCCATGGCTTAGTTTTTACTTCAGTAATAACACTAATAAGACAATGATGTGAGGACAATGTATGTTATAAATGTGTACATGTTGAGTATACTAAACCCTTTTTGTTATAAAAAGGATGATTGTTGATTTTGTTTTCCCTATCTGTTGCTATATAGGGAAGAAATGATGAGAACTAGAATTTGAATTCTGTTCAGTATTCTTTTAAATGCTCTATATTGATCTTACCTCTATGAAAGAGGAAGAGGTATAGAAGAGATGCCTGGATAAAATCCAGGGATGTTAAATTTTATGCTTATGATAAAAGCAAGGAATATGATAGCATGTAAGTGCACACTACTTGATCTCAGTACTTGTAAACCCTGGCCAGGTATACAACTATTGATAATAAAGTGAGTATGGAAACTCTTAGATTGATATCTTTTTTATTGCCCTGATCAAGCAATCATTCTGAGACAATCTAATGAGTATCATGAAATTGGAAATATGGTATGGATAAATGCATCATACCTTAAGTACAAGAAAGAGGGATCCGATATGATTTCAGATCAGTATGTGTATATGAGGAAGTAAAAGTATGACCCTCATATGATGAGAAAGAGAACAAGGGAGGTGATCCATGTTCAATAAAGTTGTAAATATGATAAAGATCTTTTCCCATAATGAGGAAATGGGAGATGTGATGAGATCATAAGATGCTCATGAACATGTTGAAACATAACAAGGAAAGGAATAATGTTATGTGATCATCCTTATAAATTCCTATGCTGAGAGCAAGGAACCTGGGATGTGACAAAAAGTAATGATTCGTGAATAATTGAAAATTCATGAGATACTAAGAGGAATATGATTCCTTGTTTTCTTTCCTTTCGAGAACATGGCAATCAAGTGGGTCTTAAGACACTTGATGGATATAAAATAAAATGTTTATGTGAATGATACTTCAGAAAGTATCAGGTTATCTTGGACTTAAGTTCCAAGGTAAGGACATATGTAACAAGTAATGTCTCATGATAAAAGAAAGATGAGAATATGATGTGTTTTCAACACATGTGACTGATACCAAGGTAAGAGATTATGGTATCTGAGAAATGTCAGATGGTTTATGTGGGCTTCCTGGAATGGTCAACCATGAAACCAGTCTATCTGTATATAACATAGTATGAACATCACATGTTAGGGGTTTATGCTTTGCATAAACATAACAACTAAATATGTCTTTAAGATAAGTTCTCAATTGACTCTATGAGAATCTTGTGTGAAGGAACTTTGTGATGATTAAAGTTCTATGATGTCTCCATAATAATGAGGTGTTATGAAGAGACATGATGATATGATGAATGAATAATATATGTTTCCTTTATCTGAGATTTCGAGGACGAAATCCTTGTTAGGGGTTTATAATTTGTAACATCCCTGACCTGGGTTATGCCTTAACCCTGGAAGTTTTGCTTAAGAAAACTTATTTAGATCCTTTATTTACTTTTAGTAAAGTAATTAAGTATCTTTAGGAACTTATGTTTCAATTTTGGTCATGTTTGAACAATGTTAAAGCAATGATTGCTTGTTTTGGACTAAAGTGCAAATTACCCAAGTTGAGGGGTTAAATTGCAAATGTTACATGTTAAAATGTTCCTCATGTGTTGAAGCATCATGGGAATGAATATTATGCAGAGGTATGGCTTGTGATAGCCTGAATACCAAGAAAGAGTTGATAAAGTAATGTTTGTGCATTAAAACCTAGTTTTGGAGTAATGTGCAATTTACCCAAAACCTAGGGTTAAATATGCAATTTACGACTTCAAAATTGTCCCTACTATTTCTTGGGATCATGTGGAGAAAACAAAATGAGAGGGGCGTCTCATTTGTATCTCCTTGAAGGAGAGAGAATCTTGATATTAAAATAATCAAGATTTAAGCATAAAGGAAACCCTAATTCAATATCAATGCAAAAATAATTATAGTAATTGAGGTGCCCTTCAATCAAAATGTTATTGTTTGAGTTTTAATAAGGATAGACTTCCTTTTGCATAGATAAGGCACGAAAATATCTAAAGGATGTGAAACTCCACTCACCTTATTATAAAGGAAAGTAATATCCACTCACATTATGGATATTACTATTATATGATTAAGGTGCTTAATTTGCTTTTCTTTTAAATTGAGGATAATGAAGGAGAATTAAAGGCAAAGGAAGGTGACTTCGTACAAAAGGGAGTGAGGGGATTTATGTGGCACCAATTTGAGAGTTGAGGGAAATTAAAAATGCTTTCTCTCTCCTCGATTTCCTTTATAAAAACTTCATTTCCAAATCAATTGGAAGGATTTTTCGGCCCTTTCTTCTTCCTTTTCTTTGTATGAGCTCAAGGGGAATTAGGAGAAACACGAGGACGAGCCCCAACCTATTGGTAAGCTTCTTGACCCTTGTTCACCTTGAATTCATGGTGGAAATCACAAATCAATGCATGAATTCTTCCTAATTTGATTCCCTCTTCAATTCTAACCATTCCTTTTCACTCAAACCATGAGGACAAGCCTTGGAACGGTGAAAGGAGTTGCATCCACCATTTTTTACGTGAGCTTGGATCTTGTAAGCTCAATTGGAGGTGGGTTTTATAACTTGAACCCCTTTACATTGTTATTCAACCATTAATCTTGCAATTTCATTGATTCCTTCATTATCTTGATTAATTGTTGGTTGAAATTGGTTAATTCACGAAATCAGAGGTACTATGAACTTCAGGGACGAAGGTATATGATTATGACATCATCTTGGACACTTTTTTCCAAAGAAATCATGGTCCATTCGGTTTTGAGTTAATTTCTCATACGGTTTCACCAAACCGTTTGAGAGCAAACGGTTTGAAACCGTTTGAGAGGGTTGACTAAGGGTTTACCATTTGAGATTCCTGTTCCTAATTATGTTGATTAATAACCCACCAAATTTTATGGATTAATTCTAAAGGAATCATGAGTTGAAGGCCAATCAATTAGGCAAACCCTAATTGGTTTAAGTGCTGATTTTCAACTTGAGTAATTTAACTTTTTGAGCAAACGGTTTCAAAAACCATTTGAGAGGGTAAACCAAGGGTTGACCGTTTGATATTCCTGTTCCTAATCATTTTGGGTGATAAAAAACCAAATTTTATGGATTAAATCCTAAAGGAATCATGAGTTGAAGGCAAATCAATTAGGCAAACCTAATTGGATTAAGTGCTGATTTTCAACTTGAGTAATTTAACTTTTTGGGCAAACGGTTTCAAAACCATTTGAGAGAGTTGACCAAGGGTTGACCGTTTGAGATTCCTGTTTCTAATTATGTTGGTTAATGACTCACCAAATTTGATGGATTAATTTTCATGGAATCATGAGTTGAAGGCTAATCAATTGGGCAAACCCTAATTGAAATTAGTGTTGAAATTCCAATGAGTTGATTTGAGATTTTGGGTTGATTAGCCCAAACGGTTTCAAAACCATTTGGGGATCACCCAAGACCATTTGGAGGTATGGGGTTAAGTGTAGTTGACCAATTGAAGGTCCAAAGGTATCAAATCACTTTGCAACTAAGTGCTGATTTGATGATCAACTCAATGGCTCAAACTCTAATTATTTTTTCACTAGAATCCAAGGGTTGGATGATCCAAACGGTCTCAAGACCGTTTGGAGCTCATCCAAATGGTCTCAAGACCGTTTGGAGGTCACCCAAGACCGTTTGGAGGTCTAGGGTTGAGTATGGTTAAGCAATTGAAGATCCAGAGATACTAAGTTGAAGTGTAATCAATTACTGATTTGGTGATCAATCCAATGATCCAAACCTTAATTGGTTGACTTGGATTTTGATGATATGATGGGAAAACGATCTCAAGACCATTTGGTGGTCATCCAAACGACCTCAAGACCGTTTGGGGTCAGGTCATGTTCAATTTGGATGATGGTTCAATGGTTTCAAAGTAACTAATCTTACATTGATTAGTGTTGAAGGATCATATATTCCAAACCCTAATTCAATTGATTCAAATCTTAATTGGTGACTAATTGAGGGTCAATTGAGGGTCAAATTAGTTGAATATTGACCTATTTAACTCAATTGAAGTATGATATAGGAGGAATGGCCTTATAAAGGTGAAACATTTCATATGGTTGATTATATGCAACCTAATTGTAAGCAATGTCTTTAGCATTAGACAAGTCCATCTCATTAAAGATAGTTGGACAATTCTAATGTGTGGCCTATGAATTATATGCTAAAGGTGAGTGATTAGTGATGAAATGTATTAAGAAGGGAAATACCTTAATATAACATAAACTTGATTAACTCAAGAAAGTCTGAAATGATGAGAAAGTGATACATCAAGATATGATAGTATCACATTCAGCACTTCAGGGTTATATACCTTGATACACTTCAAATCCAATATAATTGGGTAAGAAACATATGAAATGTGTTATGCAACTATTACAATGAAATGTGATGATTTGTTGCACTTTGATGAGTGTTAATTAATGTACCTTGAGAATGGGGTTAATCCCAAATGATGAGTATGATGTAGTCATACCATGATGAGGATGAGAAATGAACTCATACCTTGAATTGATGATTATTATTGTTATATGATGAAATTAATGATCTTGAATAATCAATTATGATATCCTTGAATGCCCCAGAGGTATGGAATAATGAATTAAGGGTTAGAAAGATAAATAATCATGAAACCCTAACTGATAAGAAATGGGGAACCCTAACCCTAATTTTGGGTAAAGGGAGTGAAAAGCCCTATTTGATAGTAGACCCTAATTCCTGGTAATGGAATGATAGTGTTACTATGGTATCACACAATGTGATGAATATCTTGTATGACTGTTATCATGCCTAATAACCATGTAGGTATGATGAGATGATGAATATAGCCAGGTTTGAGCTGTGACATTTATAAAATAAATGTTGGTTGGACTTTTGTGCCTTGATGTTGTTGTTGCTTAATAAAAGTAGCAATGTGCATGGATTTTATGAGTCATATGAGTAATATGTTGCCTAGAAAGAGGTGACAAGATATTTTATGGCCTTGAGAGCCATGTGTGATGCTTGTGTGACAAGTATCATGAATGCCTTGGTCAGATGACCTGAAGGTGATAGCTACCTAATAGGTGGTAATGATGCTCAATGTTGAGTGAAGGGTTTGAATACCCAAAACCATATGATTATGGTGATGAGATTGTAAAGGGATGAGAATTCCCAGTATTGAAATGAGGGACTGAGTTCCCAAGGTCTTTGAAAGACTGATAAGTATCTGATGAAAGTAGTACATGTCTCTTTATAGCATTGTTGTAATAAGTCTTGTTTGAAAACTTGACTGATGCTAAAAGAATATGATAATGTACTTAATTCATCAAGTGAAATCTATTCATGTAGTGCTTTGACCATAGATCCATCATCGTCAGGAATAGGTGATGGTGAAACAGGTTGCTCTGCGGCATATCCTGGATTTCGCATATTTTTGAATATGCGAGGGTCAATGGGCGAAAATATCCTTACGTCCTCTTAAAGAGATTGTGGGAAGGTAAACAAGAAACCTCTCAATCCTTCATGATATGTCGGGATGGATGTATCACGAATCTCCCGATGATTGGGCTAGATGTTGTACACATCTCCCAATGTTAATGTCGGGTCGACAGAGATAAACATTAAATCTCTCGATAGCCGATCAGTGTGCAGTTGACGTTGTAACTCTATAGTGAAGTTGCCAGTATACCCTGGAAAGATATGTTTAGCAGAGCCACAAGATGTCCTGCATTTGTCCCATACTGACCGGGATGTGGGAGGTCTTGGAAGCTGGCTCTTCCATTGACCTTGTATGGTACCGATTTCGACTTCACCGTGGTCGGTTGGAGTATGAGAGGTATACCTCATCTCCTCAGAGCTTAAGTGCGATTGTAAAATGTAATCAGCCGTATAGCATGTTTGCTTAAGGATTGAATACGGAGATTCATTGGATGATGTTGCATTTCTTTGTGCATTCCTTAGTGGATAAATGTTAATTATGTTTCTTTATATTCTCTACAAGGTAGACAGATGAATTACTTATCTACCATGGGTAGATGCAATGACCTCCTTGAGAATAGGAGATTATCTTATTCTGTTCTATGATGAATAATTCTGCTTGATAATGTAAAAGTAACCCCTGCTTAGTTTTAATTTAATAAACTGCAATAACAATGTTTTTGGCAGAGAGTTATATCTCTCGATGGGGCAGTTTTCAATTGTCTCACCCCCGTGGGAAATATTTTTTTTAGGTATGCATGGGAGGCAAAGCAGAAATCCTAAAACAAGGAAAGAGCAACAACAACAACAACAGCAGGGACAGCAATAAGATCTCAGGTGGAGATATTGTCTATCTAGTCATATAGATAGAAGTCCTATGTGTTGTCTCTGTACTCTCAGGTCCTCGGAGTTTTAAATGTATCAATCTGAGTTTTGGCTTAGTGCATCATAGTTTTTATACTGCTAGTGTATATTTGTTAACATGGCAGTCAATGTTGTAATCCTTGAAAAGGAATGGTACAAGTTGTGTACTTGTGAACCAGGATGAATTTGAAATACTTTGGTTCTTGGTTAAAGAGTTTTCTTGTGAATGGATCTCTTTGAAAAAGTTTTAATTTTTAGTGATTTTTTATAATCCGTTGTTAGTGATTGTTTCCGCATGTATTATTATTGTTAATGACACTTGTTATCTTAATGATGACATTTGTCATTACAATGTTAGTTTGAAGGTGGGTTTGCCTGATACACTGTTCTCTAACATGTATCTGTGTGCTTGGTTTGATATTGCCATATCATGACTAATGAGATTTAGTCATCAACCAACTCACACTCTGATCTTATGTGTTATTGTTTTCTATCAACCTTTCACTATAACAACCATCAGGGACATAATGAGAATATGTACACTTCATATTTGTATGATCTTATCCACAAGGGTATTAACTTAAATACATGTGTCATTGAGTAATATAATTCTCTAGACATTTATAATGTTACATCATTATCTCATAACCGAATGAAATAGAATAAACAGGAAGCTTGCCTTTTATTAATAATCAAACTGTGTTTACAAGTTATGCCATTAAAATCATCACAAGATTGGCTCTCTGGACATACTTAACCAACAAAGGATGCATGTGGTTGCCTTTTGTGTGCTGCTTGAGATGAATATATCTCTCTACAAGAATAGTTGCTAGACTTGCTCCAGGACAAGGTATATCTCTCACCCTCTTTCCTAGATACATTGTTGTTGATGCAATCTGATGGTTTAGGAAATATGGACATAATTTTTTTCCTACTATGTCCCCATATTTCCCTACAGAATAGACTCCATTGCGATCTAATATTAGCCTAAGATTTGTATATGCTTGATGAGGTGACACTAACAATGTGAATACTAAAAATGCCTTCATTGAATTCACACTGGTGTTCTTGGATTATGTCTCATTGAGGCAACATAGGACTGCTTGGTTTATAGAGTGTTTGTATATCATGTGGGATTCCAAGACGTAGATGACCAAAAAGTGTCAAAATGTCATTTGATCATGTTTGGGGGTGCCCTTTTAGGAATTGTTGGATGTCGTAGAACCTGGGTTCTATGTTGGTTATAGGGGTTGCCTTGATTTTCATGTAACAGATTGGTTGAGGCAGAATTTTAACTTTGACGGAGAAGATATTCATTTCTTGGATGTGAAGAGAAACTCTTGGTATGGTATAAGATGCTCTTCATATGTCTTTGACTCATAGTTGACTTCTGACATGATGAGTACAAGGTCTCTGATGGTGCCAAGCTTTTGGATACCGATCTTCTTGGCCACCTGTAGGCCTAAATTCAATGAAATTTTCAGTGGTGTCAAATTATAGTAATTAGATGATATGAATGTTTTCTCCTACAAGGTCAATTGGAACTAACCCTGCATAATTGTCATGTTGATTTGAGGCACAATCAAAGAACATATTCCATGTGCCATGACCAAATGTGGTAGTTTTCATGACAATGATCATGTCAGTGTTACCGTTAGGGATATTGAAATCTTCTTCGGGGATGTGGGATTATATTCTATTTGATATATTAATTCATGGGCTTTGACTGCCTTCATAGGCATATACATAATGTCAAATTCTAAAAATATAACCTTTTGTTTGAAACATAATCCAATCTAGGTGGGATGATCACATAGATAACCCAATTTATCATGAATTGCTGTCAAAAGCACATGATAAGGTTATGTATATCTTTTTCCTTAGCATGAACCAATGCAAGGCATTATTTCTTGACTAGTTTGTATCACCCTTATATCTTTGTGAATTTCTTGGATATTTAATAGGTTGTGTATTTTAGTTGTCAACTTTTTGTGTAAGGACTCCTACTATGTATTCTTCTTTGACTTAGAGCCTTAAGATTAGTAGGTGACCTTGCACATGAGGTTTGAGCAAGGGAAGATTGGGTAAGTATTGTTTCAACTTGTTGAACTTAGCCTGACATTTATTATTCTGACTATTGTCAGAATTCTTGGCATCAATTTGAAGATTGATTTTCAAATCAGTGTTAGTTTTGTAATGAACTGGTTAATGTACTCGTTTCTTTTAAGTAGGCCTCTAATCTCTTTCTTCATATGAGTATTAGATAACTCCATGACCGCATGATATTTCCCTATATCAACTTTGTTCCTCTCAGGATAACTATATTAGCCTAATATGTCGTCAAATGTGACATTGAAGGTACACTATGTTGGATTTAGTTGGGACAGACTACATCATAGTCTTGCAATAACTTTTTCAAATAGACAACCTAGCCTTTGACTTACTTTGTCTTGGAAATCATGTCAATTGTGTAGAGTTCAATTTTGTTGTGCATTGGGTCATCAAAAAGTGCCACCATGGCTCACTGATAAGTTGCACCCCTTTTGTTTAGTGTAAATGACATAAATTTGTAGCATAAATGCTAGATTTTGTGGTAAAAGGTAGTTTTATCCATGTCTAAGGAAACCACTTTTAAATGGTTGTCTCTTGAGAATCCATTCATAAAACTAAATCCATTCAAAAAACTAAGGAATTCATGTCTGACTGTGTTTTCTACATGAACATAGATATGAAACAACATAATATCATCTTTCAAGCTAGCTTTTTACTTTATTTGGGACCATCATGTTGTTTCTTGACTCTATTTTCCATGTGGAGATCTCTGTAGCCAATGTACATGCAGAAAATGTATTTTTGTGGGACCAGCATGATGTTCACGAACCATGTTACATTTGATACAAGATGTCTGGAGCATGTGTCATATTCTTCCAGACTTCTTCATTTATCTTTATTCTCCACTACAGTGTGATGTGTCTAGGCTCATGTTTGATGGGATGCATCCCTTGCTTGGTCGTGAATTTATGTACAATAATTAACTTGTTCATCCCTGGCAAGTTGGTGTAGATCTAGGTAAAGTTGTTGATGTTTTGATGAAGAAGCTCAATCAAAGATTATTTCACTAATATGGTAGGGCGGTGCCTATTTTTACAAGATAAGGGAGTAAGATGATGTTGATGTTGACAATTCTTGTTTGATATGCGGCATGGAATGGTTGTCGTTAAATGGTCATGTATTCTGGGATGATTATGTCCTCTATTAGTCAATGAGGATGACCATGATATCTTTATATAGTATTTGTTATCCAGGGCCATGTGATGGAAGATTGCTAACTTCATCAATGATTAAATTTCTTTGATATCTTTGTGCTTTTTTTGGAACTATCATGGTTGGACCTTGGTTGTCTCCTTCATGATCTTTGTGGAAAAAGTGTGCATACTCATATCATTGTTGCATTCAATAAACATTCTAGAGAAGGTATAATGCCTATTTTCCTCTAACAGTCAAGGTACTCCTGAGTAAACCACATTGCAAATAGGTGACATATATCTAGTAAGTGAGGTGACTCCTTTCTCCGGAGGTCCCATATAACCATGCTCGATTGTGTCACGCTATTCTGGGACAAATACATATTCATTAGTAACATAGCATAGCTTGCCTAGACCTAAAACTAACTCAATACCCATGTGCTTGAACACTTGCAGATAGTGGTTGTGAACATCTTGGATTAAAGCCAACATATGGAATTTCTCAAGGATGTAGTTGATTGTTATTATTGGCCATGATTGGAAGCATAGATCTTGGTACACAAATCTGATGGGATCTACATATCTGGTAAGAGATATATGGTAGCAAACCATGTCTAATTTTGAGACATTAATGTTGGGAATAAGGCACCACCTTATTCCTATGAATCCACTGATGCCCCAAAAAGGATTCAAGGAAGCATTCATTTTCATCACTGTTAATGCTTATTCACATTGCCACCTGGATCTATAGTTGGAACTCTCCCAATACTTCTTCTAGATACCCATGAAAGGCATTCATTCTGATGCTTGTAGCCTAGATCTCATTTGATTTGATATTGAGCATAGCAAAGGTCTTCAAGGGACATATGTTGGGACCAATTCCATTATCCGTGAACATAATGGTTACCTTCATATACCTGTGCTCAATCATGATCTAAAGTGATGGGTTAGAATCGAGGCTACTCATGATCTCATCCCATGCACGATCGTGATCTATAATGGTGGGTTAGAATAAAGGATACTTGATATCCCATATCTAGAAAATGAAATTGTATTTTGATTAACAATTAGAACTATCATATCATCCAACTTCTCAATTTTTTTTGAAATAGGCACACCTTCAAGTATCTTCAAAATGGATGACAATGTGTGGGCGAGCTATGTATAAGGTCACACATTCAGATGTAGGTCTAGGGGGATCTTCTTCACATATCCTTTTATGGCATATGACAAACCAATTGTAGAATCTTATAATGTTGATGCGTTTGGGATGATGATTCATCCCTGCTTGTTGATATGGTAGCATAAGAATTCAGACATGAGTGGCACCTACTTGAATTTAAAAAACCATGGTATCTTGATAGATGAACCGGGAACAAATAGCATGTTTTTTTGTTAGTTTAGTAGGGCTTTGATGCATAAGCCGACCATGTGTAGGTGCCACCTTTGCCTTCCTTTTGTCAATGGCCAGTTTTCTAAAGTTTTTTATATTAGAATATTGAACCACCAATGTAGAGGATTCTAGAAGAACTTCCACTTTGTTTGACTTTTTTGCTTACAAAATGGGCATAGAGATGCGACTTGATGGTGTTAAGCTTAAAATGTAAATTCTTGGTGGCATAAGTAGAAAATTTGAAGGTCCCACTAACACTTGTCATGGGGTGAAGGTTGGTGGATTTATTGGATTTTTAGCGTACATGTAAAGTTGAGAGATGATATGGAGGAGAGAAGTGAAGAGAAGATGTGTAGAGGGAAGAGATGAGATGGGGAAGAGAAGATGAAGAGAAGAATGTATGTCAACCACTCCTGTTGTCTAATATATGTTCATCTTCTCCCATCCATCTCATCTCTTCTCTCTACTCATCTTCGTCTTCTTTATTTACTGTTTTATTGTGCCTATAATATGGTTTTTTACTTTTCTTTTACAATATCTAAAGATAAAACTATCACCTATAATGTTATGCCACATTTTATTGTTATTAAACTCAGTGGTGATAACAATTTACTATAGATGAATGACATTTCTAATAATCTAGAATCCCATGGAAAACTACAATTCATCAAAGAATATGCACCTAAAGAACTCGATGAGGCATGGATTAGGAGCAATATCTAGGTGCTCTCTTTGCGTTGGGATGCAAGGAGCATGATGTGCCTATTATATACACGTGGCATAAAAATGCCAAACACGTGTGAGAAGAGATCAAACATTTCTACAGATAGCAGCAAAACTACCTTCGATTGTACAATGCAATGGACAACAAACTTTATGAATTTTAGGGCGAGCATTCTTTGTCAAAGTACTATTGTTCGACGAAAGCTCTCGTGAATTGACTAAAATTCTTCTCACCCACCACCTCTATCAAAGTGACCAAGGAACGAGGTCCTTCATCAAGTAATGCGACTCCTACCCTGACTGGACAACCCACACATGTTCACTCACAAAGGAGGAGTATGAATGACTCCTACTGTGACACCATCAACCATCTCATTGCTCACCAAGTTAACCTAGGGTCCTCTACGATTTCTACTCATTCTAGCTGGATAGTGTATTTGAGTGCTACCTATCACATGATTGGTCTAGTGGAACTACATGCAACATGGTGCGCCCTAATGACCTTTACTAGTTATCCACCCTTCTTATACCTCAAACATGTGCTCTTCTTGCAACCTAGTATTGCTAGATACATCTTTACTTTGGCCACCCTTCTATGGACAAGTTGAATATATTTGATAAATCTCTTTGTACTTGTTTATCTATTATACACGATGCTTGTCAAATGGGCAAACATCACCATGTATCTTGTCCTTCTCATGTTGTTAAGCAGAATTTGTAACCTTTTGACTCAATACATAGTGATTTTTGCGGTCCCTTTCGAATAGTTAAAAATAATAGAGGAAGATAAATATAGGGAAGAGATGAGATGGAAGATAGAATATGAAGAGAAGAATTTATGAATTATTCTCTTCAGCTTATCTCCTCCATCTCATCTCTCCCATTTACTCATCATTTGCTATTAGAAACTAGGCAACATGGTCAGGTGACATGGATTCTTCTCTTCATCTTATCTTCTCCATTTCATCTCTTCCCTTACTCATTATCATTTTTTAAATAGAGGAAGATGACTAGAGGTAAGAGATGAGACGAAGGAGAGAAGATGAAGAGAATAATCAATGTCATCATTTATGTTTTCTTTTTACTCATTTACATATCTCATATCTTCCCTTTACTCAAATTCATCCATTTTGTTATTGTTATGTAGCAACATTTATTTCTTTTTACTCTATTTGTTGGTCAAAATTAGTTTCTACATTATTTATTTTTCTTTATTTGCCTTCCTTTCTTTTTCCTTTGTGTTTTGTTTATACTCTTTTATCATTTTTTAACCCAGCCTTCTTTCTCCCTTCTTGTTTGTTCATTGTAATTGTTTTTTTCTTATTTCCAATCTTTCATTTGGCGTTCTTTTTAATTTTCCATTCTACCCTACTTTTTTACCAATTGCCATTTTCACTTCTGCCTATTTGTCCATTCCTCTTCCACATATTTTCCTATCTCACTTTCGTTCTTTTTTTGTTTGTTTCTTTTATGTTTGTAGTCAATGTGCCATATCCATCTTTTTCTCAAACTCATCCTTTCCATCTATTTTGTTTTCCACTCCCTCTTCCTCTCATCGATGACAGTCCACCCTCCCTTTCCTTGTTTCCCTTTCTAGTCCCCAGCCTCACCACCCCATATATTCTAAAAATTGTAAGATAAGGGATGACATCGACCAAGCTACCAATCCTTTTTGCTTATTGTGATGAAAAAAAATCACAACCCTTTCTTGAAATGACAACTTCCATTTACTATGTGTTGATGCCGATGCAGACAGGCAATCTCCATGCTTGTTACTTCTATTCACCTCCCTACATTTGGGAAGTAATCCAGTCCATGTCACATATATATTTCTATTTATTTGTTCCTCTACAAAACCAACAAAGAAACAAAAGAGAAAACAAAAGGCCTCTTGCTAGTTTATAAAGTATCAAAAGAAGAAGGGACACCGTACTAATTTTTCTTCCTCTCAATGTGGTTCCCCAGCCGATGTGGCTGAGCGCTTTTGCATGAATTAGAAATTTTCTTATTGCACATCATAACACCTATATTCCTATGTTTCTTATTTTTCCTACCATGCATATATATATCGTTTGCTACACTAGTATTTCTTTGTTCTTCCTACTATGCCTTCATAGTGACAATGCTTGATTCCTGTACAGTTCTTTACATATTTCCTCTATCAGTGCTTATGACATTCCACCCCAACCACTCTCATGATATTTTTCATGGTTGGAATGAGGGATTGAATATTGGAAGATGAGTAGAGAAAGAGATGACATGGAGGAGATAATATGAAGAGAAGAATTCATGTTATCCAACCATGTTTCCTAGCTTATGCATATTCATTTGCTTTGTCAACACATATTATAGTGCATATTCCTATAGTAGTACATCTCAAACATGCCCCCACATGCTACGATACAATATTCGTATAGTAATGTTCTTATCCCAACTACCGCACACGCATTATTCCCATGTTGGTGCTTCTTGTGCGGAACTAATTTGTCAACAATGGCCACTCAGACGACTTCTAGATACACCTTCCACCATCTATTGTACTTTGGATACTCATCGAGGTTTTAGAAATTTATCCATGGTTTCTCATGCAAGTCTAGAAATCATTAATTTTAAGGGGAGTCCCGTTTGCAATTGATGCTTATATATTGGTGTTACCTAATAAAGGGGAGTAAACTTGTTTTCTTCTATGTGTTATCTCCTTCAAGAAGAATTTTTTAGTGTCTTCAATTGTTGTTTTACAAGATTTAGAGGGACATCATTTCTTATCGGAAGATGAATTACTATATGGGTTATTTTATATTTCATGTATTAAAAAGTTGGATGTGTGTTTCACCCATGATCCAACCTGTTTGGGAGTGTTAGGGTATGTATATTTTAGTCTTGTGTTTAGTACCACATTAGGGAGTATAGGAGTAATGCCATGTCTGGACTCCTATTAATGTAAGCTTCTAATCACTTGTTGGCATCTTATTTTAATCCCATTTGTTATTCTACAATATGCTTTAGTGTAGGTGTCCTCATTGTTCAAGGACTTCAATGTGATGTATAATCTCCATCTAAAAGGCCTTATAGTTGTTCATGTCATGTCTTTGAGCTCGTAACTGTGATACATCGTTTGAACAAAACATCATTAACTAAACAGAAGCAATCATTAGCAACGGATTATTGAAAATTACTAAAAGCATGGACCACAACAGCTAGCCCTAGATCATGTTGTGAAAAGATATATTTTAGATTCTTATGGTCTGTGAAAATTTGGAATGTTTCTCTATAGAGATAATGTCTCCAAATCTTCAGAGCATGGACCAAAGCAGCTAGCCCTAGATCATGTGTCATATAATTCTCCTCGTGTTTCTTAAGCTGTCGAGAGGTAAAAGAAATCACTTATTTATCCTTCATCAACACACATCCTAGGCCACTCTTAGATGCATCACAAAAACTATGTACCCCTTCCCTTACTCAGGTAACACTAGTACAGGTGCACTTGTTAACCTTTCTTTCCACAAGTGGAAAGAATGTTAACACTTGTCATTCTAGATAAAATGAATCTCCTTCCTGGTCAACTTGGTTAGGGGTAAAGCGATAGAACTGAAGTTCTTAATGAACCTCATGTAATAGACTGTCAATCCTAGGAAACTGTGAATCTCCTTCGGTGTCTTCGGTTGTTCCCATTGCAAAATAGATTCTACCTTCTTAGTTTCAACACAGATACCTGAGGCAGATATTACATGTCCTAGAAAAGAAACTTCTGGTAACCAAAACTCAGACTTGCTAAACTTAGCATACAGTTTATGCTCTCTTAGCAAAGTTAAAGCCTGACGAAGGTGTTGCTCATGCTATTGAGCATCTCTATTGTATATCAAGATATCATCTATCAAGACTACTATAAAATGATCAAGAAAAGGCCAGAAGATTCTATTCATGAGTTCTATGAATGCATCTAGTGCATTAGTTAGTCCAAACGACATGGCTATGAACTCATAGTGACCATACCCTTGTCCTAAAGGCAGACGAAGGTATGTCACTCTCCTTGATACACAATTGTTGGTATCCTGACCTCAGATCTATCTTAGAGAAAATAGTTACACCGCGCAACTAATCAAACATGTCATCTATCCTTGGCAGAGGATACTTATTCTTTATAGTTACTTTATTCAAATGTCTATAATCAATGCATAACCGCATATACACATCCTTCTTTTTAACAGAGAGAATTGGAGCACCCCATGGTGAAGTACTCGGTCGAATAAAACCTTTCTCAAGCAACTCCTGCAGCTGTTTCTTGAGCTCTGCCATCTCAGCAGGTGCCATTCTATGAGGTGTTTGTGCTATTAGTTGTGTGCTTGGGATTAGATTTATCTCAAAATCAATCTCTAGGGGCGGAGGAACACCTAGAAGTTCCTCAGGAAACACATCTTCAAACTCCCTAACTATCGGAACTTCAAAAAGATTAAGGCTCTCCATTGTGGTGTCTACCACATGAGCCAGGAATGCAATGCATCCTTGTCTCATCAGCTTCTCAGTTACCATAGCTGACACTAGACAGGTTGGAAGAATCTTTCTATCTCCTTGAAAGATCCATGTGTTACCATCATTTGTGAACACAGCCTGCTTGGAACTACAATCTAAGACAACCTTATATTTTTCTAGGGTGTCCATTCCAAGAATTATATCAAACCCGTGTATCTCAAGTGGTATAAGGTCCACCTGAAAGCGATGTTCAGAAAAGGAAAGAGTGCAGGGAGAACACACCTCCTGCAACACTGCAGATTCAATGAGTTTCTAATAAAAAATTATCTGCTCTATGACTGAAAGTCATATTATAGTCAAGAATCACTTCTTGAGTGATAAAGGAATGCGTAGTACCTGGATCAATTAAAACAGATACGAAGCAGGATGAAGACATATCAAAATGAAATAGTTCCATCTGACCTGTCATAACTCGAGGGTTGACTACTGCTTCGGGTTGATTCATCACATAGAATCTCACCGTTGCTTGTTGTTGACCCTGTGCTCAGTTGTTGGGTGCCCATGAACCAACTTGGGACGATTGTCCACGTCCTCTAGCACTACCTCAAAACTATCACTTCTGAGATCCTTGTTGACTCTACCTCGGAGGTTGAGTCACACTTACATCTCTAACTCGACAATCTTTCATCAAATGCCTCGTCTTTCTGCATTTGTAACAACTTTTGTTCCCCCACTGAGGTCTGGGTGGTCCCTTACACCACCTCCCGGTGTAGCAACGTTGCTCTCAGTAGCATGTTCTTCATGTGATCCAGACATCTTCAAGTTCTTCTTCTCCTCCTATATGAGCAGAAGTCACTATCAGATAAATTGGAAGACACTAGAACAGACTCAACAACCTTAATCCTATGTCTCTGTAGACTCAGCGAACCTAGGGCTCTGATACCACTAATTTGTGATACACCATTCGAATAAAACGTCATTAACTAAGTAGAAGCAATCATTAGCAGCGGATTACTGAAAATTACTAAAAATTAAAACCATTTACAAAGAGATCCATACATTGGAAAACTCTTTCAAAAAGAACCAAAGTAATTCAATTACATTCTGGTTCACAAGTACATGTCATGTACCATCTCTTCTCAAGAATTACATACATCAGCTGCCCTGTTAAACTATACACAGGCAACATAAGAATCTTGAGGCATCAAGACAAAATCTCAGATCGATTCATTAATCTGACTAATGACTCCAAGGATCTGAGAGTACAGAGACGACACATAGGACTCTATATACAAGGTATGACAACTAGTGTCTCCACATGAGAACTCACTGTTTTCCATGTTGCTATTGTTGCTGCTCTTCCCCTGCTATAGGGTTCCTGTCTCTTCTTCCACGTCTACCTAAAAAGTGTTGGTGACCAACGAAGTGAGACCCAGTCCCAGTGAGAGATATAACTCTCTACCAAAAACATTATTATTGTAGTTTAATAAAATAAAACTGAGCAGAGGAATCATATATATTCAACAGCAGGTAAAACAATGTCTAAACAGATTAGTGCAATATTCTTATTCAAAGCATTTCAACTATAACTTAATAAAGCAGCATGTCACTTATCCAATAAGGAATATGAAGAACATGTATAACATTTATCCATCTAGGATATGCTAAGCAAGATAGCATCAACTAATGGTTCTCGTATTTCAACCTTAAACAAATACGCTACACATCTGATTACATTTTACAATCATACTTAAGCCCTGAGAAAGTGAGTTGTACCGCTCAAATCCAACCTTCGGTTACGAAACCCAAATCCGGTGCCATACAAGATCAATGGAAGAGCCATACTCCACGATCTCATCCGTCTCGATCAGTGCGAGACCACAAGCAGGACCGCAATATCTTGCTTAAGTGACGTCAGTCACATGGTTAGCTCTCATAGGCACCCTCTCTCTAGCCCGCCTTGGTACAGGTCCCGACGCTAGTAAATCTGAGCTACAGGCCATCACCGTGCTCTTTGAGCCATGAACGCATTCATGCTCTATCACACTGAGCCATGGGCCAGTTCACCATGCTCTTATACACGTCTCGAGTCTACAACCGAAGTTGCACTCTAAGCCTCTCTATTTTCAGTTAGGAGTAACCCCGCATATTCAACAATATACGCTCTGGATTAACCCGTAGGAGAATCCGTTTCACCATCACCAGCTACTGACGATGATGGATCCATGGCCAGGGCTCTACATGATAAGATTTCACTTGATTAATTAAATGCATTACCATATTCTTTTAGTATCAGCCAAGTTTCCAAACATAGTTTATTATGACAAATACTACAAAGAATGTGTAATACTTCCATTAAATACTGCTCAAATCTTAATTAAGCATTGGGATCTTAATCCCTCATCTCATCATCATGATTATGGAAAATGGGTATTCAAAACCATCAGTTCATCAAAGAACACTTGTTACCACTTATCAGGTAACTCATACCTTCAGTTCATCTGACCAAGGTAAACATGATACTTGCTACACAAGCATCTCACATGGCTCTCAAAACCCATTTCATCTCTTGTTACCTTTTACTAGGCAACAAAGCATGTTATGGCTCACAAGGCCCATTAACAATTTCAATAAATGAAACACCATGGCTCATACCTGACTATGCTCATCATCTCATGAAGCCTGCATGGTTAGTACACATGATAACAGTTATATCAATTACATTTCAGTACCATGCTATACAAAGTAACACCGCTATAACCCAAAATTAGGGTTTCACATGCCTTCACCCTATATTAGGGTTAGAGT
The DNA here is from genome assembly GCA_963693085.1 of Alisma plantago-aquatica. Taxonomy (NCBI): domain Eukaryota; kingdom Viridiplantae; phylum Streptophyta; class Magnoliopsida; order Alismatales; family Alismataceae; genus Alisma; species Alisma plantago-aquatica. The sequence continues at coordinate 1,051,022,931 of OY856410.1, forward strand.
TTCAAATTAGTGTTTCATATATTATTATTACCCTGAATTAGGGTTTTCTCATTTCATTACCCTATGTTAGGGTATCACATCATCTCACCATGTGTTAGGTTTTCATGTATCTTCACCCTTGAATTAGGGTTACATTATCACATAACATTACCTTGTATTAGGGTTTCTTATAACATTTCCCCAAATTAGGGTTTCATGTAGCTTTATCCGAAATTAGGGTTTTCATGAAGCATCCTCTTAAATTAGGGTTTTTCATTAAATACCCTAAATTAGGGTTTCTCATATCATTACCCTAAATTAGGGTTACATCATCACCCTAGATTAGGGTTTCACCAAGCTTTACCCTAAATTAGGGTTAGGGCTCAACAACCTTCTCGATTAGGGTTTCATGATCTCTTTATCGAGGATCATACCCTAATTACATATTTTATTCATGTTGAAAGTGTTGAGGATTCATCACCACATGATTATCACTCATGTATAAGTATCTCTCTCTCATCCTTTCTAGGATGTTAAATTACTTCAATCTTGATTAGATTGAATCAACCCCTTTATTCAAGTACATACATTTAGGGTTAGCATAATGTATTGAGACATTGCTTCCACAAACATCAAAGGTCAATCATTCTAAGGGTACTAATCATCTAAGTACCTTAGGGGTACAACCATTGTAATTAACTTGATTATACTTCACTAACAATCAAGTGGTTAATTGATCTTTCATAACATTAGGTGCTCAATCGGTTTTGGGTGCATTGAACCATCAAACGGTTTTGACCTCTTAAGTCTCTCAAAAGGTTTTGAAACCGTTTGCCCTTCAAACAGTTTTGAAACTATTTGGGCACTTATCCCTAGAAATTATTTGATCAAATTATCATTGAAACTGAATGGACAAATCAACATTAAAATTGTTTGAGTATTGAAATCGATTGGATATTGAAACCGATTAGATATTCAAACGGGTTGAGACAGTTTGATCTCAAACGGTTTTGAGACCGTTTGATTCCAAATGGTTTCAAGACTATTTGGACTCAAATGGTCTTGAGACTATTTTGTCCAAACCACCTAAAAACTGAATGGATTAATTAGGGTTTCCATCATCAAATCGATTTAGGGTTTGTATATATTGAACCATCCATCAATTGGACTATTGATAGTACATCAGATTGTAGCCCTTGGATTTCCAACCATACTCCACAATCAACCATTGACCTCCAAACAGTCTTGAGACTGTTTGGTCTCAAATGGTCTTGAGACTGTTTGACCTCAAACGGTCTTGAGACCATTTGAGTCAACCAACTATGAAATTGATTCAATCGATTAGGGTTTCAACCCATTCAATCGATTAGGGTTTGCAATTAATGGATCATCCACACATGAAACCATTATAATCAAATAAATTATAACCCTTGGATCATCATCCAATCATATCAGCAAATTCCTCCAAATGGTCTAGAGATCGTTTGATCTCAAACGGTTTTGAGATCGTTTGATTTCAATCGATCTTGAGACCTTTTGATTTCAATCGATCTTGAGAACGTTTGGTCATCAAGCCCAAATTGTTTGCACATGATATTTATTGAGGTGTATGCTAAGATGACATCATCATCATCAAGCTTCAAACCTTTGAAATTTTCTGTGATTCTTGTGGTGATTTCATCAACTAATCAATTGGAATTTCGAGAATGAAGAAACAATCAACATATGATGAAGAATTGAAATCAATAATAACATTTAAGGGTTCAAGTTATATAACACACCTTCAAAGATGGTTTCAAAGATTCAAGCTTCACGTCCTCAATGGTGAATGAAGCTTCCTCAACTTCCCAAGGCTCGTCCTCAAGTCTTTGAGTGAAAATGATGGATAAAGTTGAAGATTGAATGGAGAAAAGAAGGAATTAAGCATTGAATTTCGATTTCCACCATTAAATCAAGGTTAAAGATTACTATGGAGCTTACCTACAGGTTGGGGCACATACTCCTGTTGCTCCTTAGCTCCCTTTTGTTTGGCCAAAGCAAGGAAAGAAAAAGGAATCGAAAAAGAGTCTTCAAGTGGGTGGAAAATGGGATGTATATAAGGGAATTTCAATGAGAGAGAAAGTGTTATAAAATTCCTTCAATTCCCTAAATTGGTGACACTTATCCCCCTCACTTCCTAGTATACGAAGCCATCATCCTCACCTTGTAATTACTCTTCATTATCCATGAAATAAAAGAAAATAAATTAAGCACCTTAACCATTATATTAATAATATCCAAAAATTAGTGGATATTACTTTTCTTTAACTAATGTGAGTGGGCTCTCCACTCACTTAGGATATTTTGGTGCCATTGCAAGGAAAAAGGAATTCCAAACTTATACAAATTCAACCATCACATTTTTGGTTGAAGGGCTCTTCCATTAATATATTTATTTTTGCATTAAATTGAATTAGGGTTTCAATTATGCTTAAATATTGATTATTTTAATATCAAGATTCTGTCTCCTCCAAAGTGATTCAAATGAGATGCTACTCTCATTTTATTTTCTCTACATGATGACAAGAAACATGAGGGACTCTCTAGAGGTGGTATTTTGCATATTGAACCCTAGGTTTTGGGTAATTTGCACATTACACCAAAACTAGGTCTTAATGCACAAACATTGCTTAACAAGTTCTTTCTTAGAACTCAGGCTTCTACAAGCCATACCTCTGTAGCATTTTCATTCTTATGATGCTTCATCACTTGAGGAACATTTTATCATGTAAAATTTGCAATTTAACCCCTAAACTTGGGTAATTTGCACTTTAGTCCAAAACAGGCAAAACATTGTTTCAACATTATTCAAAAAGGACTAAAATTGAAACATAAGTTCCTCTTGGGCCTTAATTACTTTTCAAGAGATAAGATAAAGCATATAATTAACTTTATTAAACAAACATCTAGGGTTAAAGCATAACCCAGGTCAGGGATGTTAAATTTTTTACCCCTAACATGAATTTCATCCCCGAAATCATCAAGAGAAAAGAGAAGGGTACTTCCTCCTCATCTCTTCCTCTAGCTCCCACGTAGCTTCTTTGACGCCATGATGATGCCAGAGAACTTTTACAAGACATATGTTTTTCTTTTTCAACTTTTTGATTTGTTTATCAAGGATCAACACAGGTCCTTCAACATATGACATATCTTCATTTAACTCTACTTCCACAGGTTGCAAGACTAACTCTGTGTCAGGGTGACACTTTCTCAGCATGGAGATATGAAATACTAGATGCAATCTGTGTAGCTCAAGTGGAAACTCCAACTTATAGGCTACTTTTCCAATCCGTCTAATGATTGGATAAGGCCCCATAAATCCAGGAGCTAACTTTCCCTTCTTTCCAAATCTAAGGACACCTTTCCAAGGTGAGACCTTGAGATATACTTTGTCTCCAACTTGGAATTCTAAAGGTCTTCGTCATTTATCAGCGTAAGATTTCTGTCTATCCTGTATAGCCCTCAACTGTTGTTGGATTACTTTAATCTTCTCAGTTGTCTGCTGCACTAGCTCAAGATCCAAAAGTTGATATTCTCCAATTTCATACCAACATAACAGAGATCTACAACATCTACCATATAATGATTCATATGGTGCCATGTCAATATTGTGTTGATAGCTATTATTATAAGCAAATTCTACCAAGCTCGGGTGTAAATCCCAACTTCCTACAAATTGAAGGACACATGCCCTAAGCAAATCCTCCAAGGTTTGTATGGTACTCTCAGATTGTCCATCTGTTTGTGGGTGAAAGACAGTACTAAACCTTAATTGTGTACCCAAAGCTTTATGGAGTCATTCCCAAAAATGACTCATGAACTGAGGACCTCTATCAAAAACAATTGTAGCTGGTACCCCGTATAAATGCACTATCTCATCTATATATATTTGTGTAAGCTTCTCAACAGTATATGTTGTTTTGATAGGAAGGAAATGTGCTGACTTAGTCAACCTATCAACTATCACCCAAATGGAATCATAACTTTTGGCTGTTCTGGGCAAACCAACCATAAAGTCCATGGTTACATGATCCCATTTCCACTGTCGTATAGGTAAATGTTGCATTTATCCTGCAGGCTTTTGATGTTCAACTTTAACCTGCTGACACACTAGACACCGCATAACAAACTCATCTACATCTTTCTTCAAACTTGACCACCAATACATATCTTTCAAATTATGATACATTTTGGTGCTCCCTGGATACATGGTATACATTGAAGAATGAGCTTCCTCCAAAACCAACTTTCTTAAATCATTGGCATCAGGCACTACCATCTTACCATGGTAACAGACTACTTGATCCTCAGACTCATGAAAGCCATCCTGTTTCTCACTACCATACTCTGACCTGATCTGTTGAATCACAGTACCAGCCTGATGTGCTTCTTTAATCTGTTGTCTCAGAGTAGGTTTCACTTGCATTTCAGCTAAAGCCCGACTAACAATGATACTTTAAGTTGTACATTATTTTGCCTCAAGGAAATAAGCATATCTCTTTTAAAGCACACTAAGGAGTTCATTTGTGCTTTATCTGGGGTTGGCGTTGATGATTTTCTACTTAGTGCATCAGCCACTACATTAGCCTTTCCTGGATGATAATCAATTATACAATCGTAGTCCTTGATTAACTCCATCCAGCGGCCTTGTCTCATGTTCAACTCATGTTGTGAAAAGATATATTTTAGATTCTTATGGTCTGTGAAAATCTGGAATGTTTCTCCATAAAGATAATGTCTCCAAATCTTCAGAGCATGGACCACAACGGCTAGCCCTAGATCATGTATCGCATAATTCTCCTTGTGTTTCTCAAGCTGTCGAGAGGAAAAAGAAATCACTTGTTTATCTTATATCAACACACATCCTAGGCCACTCTTAGATGCATCACAAAAAACTATGTACCCCTTCCCTTGCTCAGGTAACACTAGCACAGGTGCACTTGTTAACCTTTCTTTCAACAACTGGAAAGAATGTTGACACTTGTCATTCCAGATAAAAGGAACCTCCTTCCTAGTCAACTTGGTTAGGGGTAAAGCTATAGAACTGAAGTTCTTAATGAGCCTCCTGTAATAGCTTGTCAGTCTTAGGAAACTACAAATCTCCGTCAGTGACTACGACTGTTCCCATTACAGAACAGATTCTACCTTCTTAGGATCAACACGGATACCTGAGGCAGATATTACATGTCCTAGAAAAGAAACTTATGGTAACCAGAACTCACACTTGCTAAACTTAGCATATAGCTTATGCTCTCTTAGTAAAGTTAAAGCCTGACGGAGGTGTTGCTCATGCTATTGAGCATCTCTATTGTATATCAAGATATCATCTATGAAGACTACTATAAATTGATCAAGAAAAGGCCGAAAGATTCTATTCATGAGTTCCATGAATGCAGCTTGTGTATTAGTCAGTCCAAACGGCATGACTATGAACTCATAGTGACCATACCTTGTCCTAAAGACAGACTTAGGTATGTCACTCTCCTTGATACGCAACTGTTCGTATCCTGACCTCAGATCTATCTTAGAGAAAATAGTTGCACCGCACAACTGATCAAATAGGTAATCTATCCTTGGTAGAGGATACTTATTCTTTATAGTTACTTTATTCAACTGTATGTAATCAATGCATAACCGCATAGACCCATCCTTCTTTTTAACAGAGAGAATCGGAGCACCCCATGGTGAAGTACTCGGTCGAATAAAACCTTTCTCAAGCAACTCCTGCAACTATTTCTTGAGCTCTGCCATCTCAACAGGTGTCATTCTATAAGGTGTTTGTGCTATTGGTTGTGTGCTTGGTATTAGATTTATCTCAAAATCAATCTCTAGGGGCGGAGGAACACCTAGAAGTTCCTCATGAAACACATCTTCATACTCCCTAACTGTCAGAACTTCAAAAAGATTAAGGCTCTCCATTGTGGTGTCTACCACATGAGCCATGAGTGCAAAGCATCCTTGTCTCATCAGCTTCTTAGTTACCATAGCTGGCACTAGACAGGTTGGAAGAATCTTTCTATCTCCATGAAAGATCCATGTGTCACCATCATCTGTGAACACAGCCTGCTTGGAACTACAATCTAAGACAACCTTATATTTTTCTAGGGTGTCCATTCCAAGAATTATATCAAACCCGTGCATCTCAAGTGGTATAAGGTCCACCTGAATGCAATGTTCAGAAAAGGAAATAGTGTAGGGAGAACACACCTCCCGCAGCACTGTAGATTCAAGCAAAGGAGTTTCTAATAACAAATTATCTGCTCTATGACTGAAAGTCATATTGCAGTCAAGAATCACTTCTCGAGTGATAAAGGAATGCGTAGTACCCATATCAATTAAAACAGATACGAAGCAGGATGAAGACATATCAAAATGAAATAGTTCCATATGACCTGTCACAACTCGAGGGTTGACTACTGCTTCGAGTTGATTCATCGCATAGAATCTCATCGTTGCTTACTGTTGACCCTGTGCTCGATTTTTGGGTGTCGATGAACTAGCTTGGGACGATTGTACATGTCCTATAGCACTACCCCAAAACTATCACTTTTGAGATCCTTGTTGACTCTACCTCGGAGGTTGAGTCACACTTACATCTCTAACTCGACAATCTTTCATCAAATGCCCCATCTTTCTACATTTGTAACAACTTTTGTTCCCCCACTGAGGTCTGGGTGGTCCCTTACACCACCTCCTGGTGTAGCAACGTTGCTCTCAGCAGCATGTTCTTCGTGTGATCCAGACATCTTCAAGTTCTTCTTCTCCTCCTATATGAGCAGAAGTCACTATCAGATAAACTGGAAGACACTAGAACAGACTCAACAACCTTAATCCTATGTCTCTGTAGACTCAACGAACCTAGGGCTCTGATACCACTAATGTGTGATACACCATTCAAACAAAATGTCATTAAATAAGTGGAAGCAATCATTAGTAGCGGATTACTGAAAATTACTAAAAATTAAAACCATTTACAAAGAGATCCATACATTGGAAAACTCTTTCAAAAAGAACCAAAGTAATTCAATTATATTCTAGTTCACAAGTACATGTCCAGTACCATCTCTTCTCGAGAATTACATACATTAGCGGCCCTGTTAAACTATACACATGATGCATAAGAATCTCGAGGCATCAAGCCAAAATCTCAGATCGATTCATTAATCTAACTATTGACTCCAATGACCTGAGAGTACAAAGACGACACGTAGGACTCTATATACAAGGTATGACAACTAGTGTCTCCACATGAGAACTCACTGTTGTCCCTCTTGCTGTTGTTGCTGCTCTTCCCCTGCTATATGGTTCCTATCTCTTCTTCCACGTCTACCTAAAAAGTGTTGGTGACCAACGAAGTGAGACCCAGCCCCAGCGAGAGATATAACTCTCTACCAAAAACATTATTATTGTAGTTTAATAGAATAAAACTGAGCAGGGGAATCATATATATTCAACAGTAGGTAAAACAATTACTAAATAGATTAGTGCAATATTCTTATTCAAAGCATTTCAGCTATAACTTGATAAAGCAACATGTCACTTATCCAATAAGGAATATGAAGAACATGTATAACATTTATCCATCTAGGATATTCTAAGCAAGATAACATCAACTAATGATTCTCGTATTTCAACCTTAAACAAATACGCTACACGGCTGATTACATTTTACAATCATACTTAAGCCCTGAGAAAGTGAGTCGTACCGCTCAAATCCAACCTTGGGTTACGAAACCCAAAGTCGGTGCCATACAAGATCAATGGAAGAGCCAGACTCTATGATCTCATCCGTCTCGGTCAGTGCGAGACCACAAGAAGGACCGCAGTCTCTTGCTTAAGTGACGTCAGTCACATGGTTAGCTCTCATAGGCTACCCTCTCTCTAGCCCGCCTTGGTACAGGTCCCGACGCTAGTAAATCTGAGCTGCGGGCCAGTTCACCGTGCTCTTTGAGCCATGAACGCATTCATGCTCTATCACACTGAGCCATGGGCCAGTTCACCATCCTCTTATACACATCTCGAGTCTACAACCGAAGTTGCACTCTAAGCCTCTCTATTTTCAGTTAGGAGTAACCCCGCATATTCAACAATATACGCTCCGGATTAACCCGTAGGAGAATCCGTTTCACCATCACCAACTACTCACGATGATGGATCTATGGCCAGGGCTCTGCATGATAAGATTTCACTTGATTAATTAAATGCATTACCATATTCTTTTAGTATCAGCCAAGTTTCCAAACATAGTTTATTATGACAAGTACTACAAAGAATGTGTACTACTTCCATTAAATACTGCTCAAATCTTAATTAAGCATTGGGATCTTAATCCCTCATCTCATCATCATGATTATGGAAAATGGGTATTCAAAACCATCAATTCATCAAAGAACACTTGTTACCACTTATCAGGTAACTCATACCTTTAGTTCACCTTACCAAGGTAAACATGATACTTGCTACACAAGCATCTCACATGGCTCTCAAATCCCATTTCATCTCTTGTTACCTTTTACTAGGCAACAAAGCATGTTATGGATCACAAGGCCCATTAACAATTTCAATAAATGAAACATCATAGCTCATACCTGACTATGCTCATCATCTCATGAAGCATGCATGGTTAGTACACATGATCACAGTTATATCAATTACATTTCAGTACCATGCTATACAAAGTAACACCACTATACCCTTATTAGGGTTAGGGTTTCCCAAATCATGTTAATCAAGAATTACTCAACCATTACCCAAATTAGAGCTATGGTTTATCATCTTACTGCCCAAGATTAGGGTTTCATGCACTATAACCCAAAATTAGGGTTTCACATACCTTCACCCTATATTAGGGTTAGAGTTTCAAATTAGTGTTTCATATATTATTATTACCCTGAATTAGGGTTTTCTCATTTCATTACCCTAGGTTAGGGTATCACATCATCACACCCTGTGTTAGGTTTTCATGTATCTTCACCCTTGAGTTAGGGTTATATCATCACATAACATTACCTTGTATTAGGGTTTCTCATAACATTTCCCCAAATTAGGGTTTCATGAAGCTTTATTCGAAATTAGAGTTTTCATGAAGCATCCTCTTAAATTAGGGTTTTTCATTAAATACACTGAATTAGGGTTTCTCATATCATTACCCTAAATTAGGGTTACATCATCACCCTAGATTAGTGTTTCACCAAGCTTTACCCTAAATTAGGGTTAGGGCTCAACAACCTTCTCGATTAGGGTTTCATGATCTCTTTATCAAGGATCATACCCTAATTACATATTTTATTCATGTTGAAAGTGTTGAGGATTCATCACCACATGATTATCACTCATGTATAAGTTTCTCTCTCTCTCTCTCATCCTTTCTAGGATGTTAAATTACTTCAATCTTGATTAGATTGAATCAACCCCTTTAATCAAGTACATACATTTAGGGTTAGCATAATGTATTGAGACATTGCTTCCATAAGCATCAAAGGTCAATCATTCTAAGGGTACTAATCATCTAAGTACCTTAGAGGTACAACCATTGTAATTAACTTGATTATACTTCACTAATAATCAAGTGGTTAATTGATCTTTCATAACATTAGGTGCTCAATCGGTTTTGGGTGCATGGAACCATCAAATGGTTTTGACCTCTTAAGTCTCTCCAAAGGTTTTGAAACTGTTTGCCCTTCAAATGGTTTTGAAACTATTTGGGCACTTAGCCCTAGAAATTATTTGATCAAATTATCATTGAAACCGAATGGACAAATCAACATTGAAACCGATTGAGTATTGAAACCTATTGGATATTGAAACCGATTAGATATTCAAACGGTTTGAGACCGTTTGATCTCAAACAGTTTTGAGACCGTTTGATTCCAAATGGTTTCAAGACTATTTGGACTCAAATGGTTTTGAGACCGTTTTGTCCAAACCACCTCAAAACCGAATGGATCAATTAGGGTTTCCATCATCAAATCGATTTAGGGTTTGTACATATTGAACCATCCATCAATTTGACTATTGATAGTACATCAGATTGTAGCCCTTGGATCTCCAACCATACTCCACAATCAACCATTGACCTCTAAACCGTCTTGAGACCATTTGGTCTCAAATGGTCTCGAGACCGTTTGACCTCAAACAGTCTTGAGACCGTTTGAGTCAATCAACTATGAAATTGATTCAATCGATTAGGGTTTCAACCCATTCAATCGATTAGGGTTTGCAATTAATGGATCATCCACACATGAAACCATTATAATAAAATCACTTAGAACCCTTGGATCATCATCCAATCACATCAGAAAATTCCTCCAAATGGTCTAGAGATCGTTTGATCTCAAACGGTTTTGAGACCGTTTGATTTCAATCGATCTTGAGACCGTTTGGTCATCAAGCCCAACTCATTTGCTCATGATATTTATTGAGGTGTATGCTAAGATGACATCATCATCTTCAAGCTTCAAACCTTCGAAATTTTCTGTGATTCTTGTGGTGATTTCATCAACTAATCAATTGGAATTTCGAGAATGAAGAAAGAATCAACATATGATGAAGAAATGAAATCAATAATAACATTTAAGGGTTCAAGCTATATAACCCACCTTCAAAGTTGGTTTCAAATCTTCAAGCTTCACTTCCTCAATGGTGAATGAAGCTTTCTCAACTTCTTAAGGCTCATCCTCTAGTCTTTGAGTGAAAAGGATGGATAAAGTTGAAGATTGAATGGAGAAAAGAAGGAATTAAGAATTGAATTTCGATTTCCACCATGAAATCAAGGTTGAAGATGACTATGGAGCTTACCTACAGGTTGGGGTACGTCCTCCTATTGCTCCTTAGCTCCCTTGTATTCGGCCAAAGCAAGGAAAGAAAAAGGAATCGAAAAAGAGTCTTCAAGTGGGTGGAAAATGGGATGTATATAAGGGAATTTCAATGAGAGAGAGTGTTATAAAATTCCTTCAATTCCCTAAATTGGTGCCATATCCCCCTCACTTCCTTGTATACAAAGCCATAATCCTCACCTTGTAATTACTCTTCATTATCCATGAAATAAAAGAAAACAAATTAAGCACCTTAACCATTATATTAATAATATCCAATAATTAGTGGATATTACTTTTCTTTAACTAATGTGAGTTGGCTCTCCACTAACTTAGGATATTTTGGTGCCATTACAAGGAAAAAGGAAGTCCACACTTATATAAATTCAACCATCACATTTTTGGTTGAAGGACACTTATATTAATATATTTATTTTTGCATTAAATTGAATTAGGGTTTCAATTATGCTTAAATCTTGATTATTTTAATATCAAGATTCTCTCTCCTTCAAAGTGATTCAAATGAGACGCCCCTCTCATTTTATTTTCTCTAAATGATGCCAAGAAACATGAGGGAATCTCTAGATGTGGTATTTTGCATATTTAACCCTAGGTTTTGGGTAATTTGCACATTACACCAAAACTAGGTCTTAATGCACAAACATGGCTTAACAAGTTCTTTCTTGGAACTCAGGCTTCTACAAGCCATACCTCTGCATCATTTTCATTCTTATGATGCTTCTGAACTTGAGGAACATTTTATCATGTAACATTTGCAAGTTAACCCCTAAACTTGGGTAATTTGTACTTTAGTCCAAAACAGGCAAAATATTGTTTCAACATTATTCGAAAAGGACTAAAATTGAAACATAAGTTCCTCTTGGGCCTTAATTACTATTCAAGAGATAAGAGAAAGCATATAATTAACTTTATTAAGCAAAACATCTAGGGTTAAAGCATAACCCAGGTCAGTGATGTTACAAATTATCCACACCTAACAAGGATTTCATCCCTGAAATCATCAAGAGAAAGGAGAAGGGTACTTTATCCTCATCTCTTCCTCTAGCTCCCACGTAGCTTCTTCAATGCCACGATGATGCCAGAGAACTTTTACAAGACATATGTTTTTCTTTTTCAGCTTATTGATTCTTCTATCAAGGATCAACACAGGTCCTTCAACATATGATATATCTTCATTTAACTCTACTTCCACAGGTTGCAAGACTAACTCCGTGTCAGGGTGACACTTTCTCAGCATGGGGATATGGAATATTGGATGCAATCTGTATAGCTCAGGTGGCAACTCCAACTTATAGGCTACTTTTCCAATCTGTCCAATGATTGGATAAGGCCCCATAAATCTAGGAGCTAACTTTCCCTTCTTTCCAAATCTAAGGACACCTTTCCAAGGTGAGACCTTGAGATATACTTTGTCTCCAACTTGGAATTCTAAAGGTCTTCGTTGTTTATCAGCGTAAGATTTCTGTCTATCCTGTACAGCCCTCAACTGTTGTTGGATTACTTTAATCTTCTCAGTTGTCTGTTGCACTAGCTCATGACCCAAAAGTTGATATTCTCCAATTTCATACCAACATAATGGAGATCTACAACATCTACCATATAGTGCTTCATATGGTGCCATGTCAACACTGTGTTGATAGATATTATTATAAGCAAATTCTATCAAGCTCAGGTGTAGATCCCAACTTCCTACCAATTGAAGGACACATGCCCTAAGCAAATCCTCCAAGGTTTGTATGGTCCTCTCAGATTGTCCATCTGTTTGTGGGTGAAAGACATTACTAAACTTTAATTGCGTACCCAAAGCTTTATGGAGTCATTCCCAAAAATGACTCGTGAACTGGGGACCTCTATCAAAAACAATTATAGCTGGTACCCCGTGTAAACACACTATCTCATCTATATATATCTATGCAAGCTTCTCAACAGTATAGGTTGTTTTGACAGGAAGGAAATGTGTTGACTTAGTCAACCTATCAACTATCACCCAGTTGGAATCATGACTTTTGGCTGTTCTGGGCAAACCAACCACAAAGTCCATGGTTACATGATCCCATTTCCACTGTGGTATAGGTAAATGTTGCATTTATCCTGCATGCTTTTGATGTTCAGCTTTAACCTGCTGACACACTGGACACCGTATAACAAACTCATCTACATCTTTCTTCAAAACTGACCACCAATACATATCTTTCAAGTTATGATACATTTTGGTGCTCCATGGATACATGGTATACATTGAAGAATGAGCTTCCTCCAAAACCAACTTTCTTAAATCATTGGCATCAGGCACTACCATCCTACCATGGTAACAGACTACTTGATCCTCAGACTCATGAAAGTCATCCCGTTTCTCACTACCATACTCTGACCTAATCTGTTGAATCACAGTACCAGCCTGATGTGCTTCTTTAATCTACTGTCTCATAGTAGGTTTCACTTGCATCTTAGCTAACAGCCCGGCTCACAATGATACTTTAAGCTGTACATTATTTTGCCTCAAGGAAATAAGCATATCTCTTTTAAAGCACACTAAGGAGTTCAACTGTGCTTTATCTAGGGTTGGCGTTGATGATTTTCTACTTAGTGCATCAGCCACTACATTAGCCTTTCCTGGATGATAATCAATTATACAATCGTAGTCCTTGATTAAATCCATCCAGCGGCCTTGTCTCATGTTCAACTCATGTTGTGAAAAGATATATTTTAGATTATTATGGTCTGTGAAAATCTGGAATGTTTCTCCATAGAGATAATGTCTCCAAATCTTCAGAGCATGGACCACAACAGCTAGCCCTAGATCATGTATCGCATAATTCTCCTCATGTTTCTTAAGCTGTCGAGAGGAAAAAGAAATCACTTGTTTATCCTGTATCAACACACATCCTAGGCCACTCTTAGATGCATCATAGAAAACTATGTACCCCTTCCCTTGCTCAGGTAACACTAGCACATGTGCACTTGTTAACCTTTCTTTCAACAACTGGAAAGAATGTTGACACTTGTCATTCCAGATAAAAGGAACCTCCTTCCTAGTCAACTTGGTTAGGGGTAAAGCTATAAAACTGAAGTTCTTAATGAACCTCCTATAATAGCTTGTCAGTCCTAGGAAACTGCAAATCTCCGTCAGTGTCTTCGACTGTTCCCATTGCAGAACAGATTCTACCTTCTTAGGATCAACACGGATACCTGAGGCAGATATTACATGTCCTAGAAAAGAAACTTCTGGTAACCAGAACTCACACTTGCTAAACTTAGCATATAGCTTATGCTCTCTTAGTAAAGTTAAAGCATGACAGAGGTGTTGCTCATGCTATTGAGCATCTCTATTGTATATCAAGATATCATCTATGAAGACTACTATAAATTGATCAAGGAAAGGCCGAAAGATTCTATTCATGAGTTCCATGAATGCAGCTAGTGTATTAGTCAGTCTAAACGACATGACTATGAACTCATACTGACCATACCTTGTCATAAAGACAGACTTAGGTATGTCACTCTCCTTGATACGCAACTGTTCGTATCCTGACCTCAGATCTATCTTAGAGAAAATAGTTGCACCGCACAACTGATCAAATAGGTCATCTATCCTTGGTAGAGGATACTTATTCTTTATAGTTACTTTATTCAACTGTATGTAATCAATGCATAACCGCATAGACCCATCCTTCTTTTTAATAGAGAGAATCGGAGCACCCCATGGTGAAGTACTCGGTCGAATAAAACCTTTCTCAAGCAACTCCTGCAACTGTTTCTTGAGCTCTGCCATCTCAACAGGTGTCATTCTATAAGGTGTTTGTGCTATTGGTTGTGTGCTTGGGATTAGATTTATCTCAAAATCAATCTCTAGGGGCGGAGGAACACCTAGAAGTTCCTCATGAAACACATCTTCAAACTCCCTAACTATCGGAACTTCAAAAAGATTAAGGCTCTCCATTGTGGTGTCTACCACATGAGCCATGAATGCAAAGCATCCTTGTCTCATCAGCTTCTTAGTTACCATAGCTGGCACTAGACAGGTTGGAAGAATCTTTCTATCTCCATGAAAGATCCATGTGTCACCATCATTTGTGAACACAGCCTGCTTGGAACTACAATCTAAGACAACCTTATATTTTTCTAGGGTGTCCATTCCAAGAATTATATCAAACTCGTGCATCTCAAGTGGTATAAGGTCCACCTGAATGCAATGTTCAGAAAAGGAAAGAGTGTAGGGAGAACACACCTCCCGCAGCACTGCAGATTCAAGCAAAGGAGTTTCTAATAACAAATTATCTGCTCTATGACTGACAGTCATATTGCAGTCAAGAATCACTTCTCGAGTGATAAAGGAATGCGTAGTACCCATATCAATTAAAACAGATACGAAGCAGGATGAAGACATATCAAAATGAAATAGTTCCACATGACCTGTCACAACTCGAGGGTTGACTACTGCTTCGGGTTGATTCATCGCATAGAATCTCATCGTTGCTTACTGTTGACCATGTGCTCGTTTTTTGGGTGTCGATGAACTAGCTTGGGACGATTGTCCATGTCCTCTAGCACTACCCCAAAACTATCACTTCTGAGATCCTTGTTGACTCTACCTCGGAGGTTGAGTCACACTTACATCTCTAACTCGACAATCTTTCATCAAATGCCCCATCTTTTTGCATTTGTAACAACTTTTGTTCCCCCACTGAGGTCTGGGTGGTCCCTTGCACCACCTCCTGGTGTAGCAATGCTGCTCTCAGCAGCATGTTCTTTGTGTGATCCAGACATCTTCAAGTTCTTCTTCTCCTCCTATATGAGCAGAAGTCACTATCAGATAAACTGGAAGACACTAGAACATACTCAACAACCTTAATCCTATGTCTCTGTAGACTCAGCCTGCTTGAAACTACAATCTAAGACAACCTTATATTTTTCTAGGGTGTCCATTCCAAATATTATATCAAACCCATGCATCTCAAGTGGTATAAGGTCCACCTGAATGTGATGTTCAGAAAAGGAAAGAGTGCAGGGAGAACACACCTCCCACAACACTGTAGATTCAAGCAAAGGAGTTTCTAATCACAAATTATATGCTCTATGACTAACAGTCATATTGCAGTCAAGAATCAAGATGTTTCTTGAGCTTTGCAATCTCAGCAGGTGCCATTCAATCGATTAGGGTTTCAACCCATTCAATCGATTAGGGTTTGCAATTAATGGATCATCAACACATGAAACCATTATAATCAAATCAATTAGAACCCTTGGATCATAATCCAATCACATCAAAAAATTCCTCTAGATGGTCTTGAGACTGTTTGATATCAAATGATTTTGAGAGCGTTTGATCTCAAATGGTTTTGAAACCGTTTGATTTCAATCGATCTTGAGACCGTTTGGTCATCAAGCTCAAACCGTTTGCACATGATATTTATTGAGGTGTATGATAAGATGACATAATCATCTTCAAGCTTCAAACCTTCGAAATTTTCTGTGATTCTTGTGGTGATTTCATCAACTAATCAATTGAAATTTCGAGAATGAAAAAAGAATCAACATATGATGAAGAAATGAAATTGATAATAACATTTAAGGGTTCAAGTTATATAAACTGCCTTCAAAGTTGGTTTCAAAGCTTCAAGCTTCACGTCCTCAAAGGTGAATGGAGCTTCCTCAACTTCCCAAGGCTCGTCCTCAAGTCTTTGAGTGAAAAGGATGGCTAAAGTTGAAGATTGAATGGAGAAAAGAAGGAATTACGCATTGAATTTCGATTTCCACCATGAAATCAAGGTTGAAGATGACTATGGAGCTTACCTACAGGTTGGGGCACGTCCTCCTATTTCTCCTTAGCTCTCTTGTGTTCTGCCAAAGCAAAGAAATAAAAAGTACTCGAAAAAGAGTTTTGAAGTGGGTGGAAAATGGGATGTATATAAGGGAATTTCAATGAGAGAGAAAGTGTTATAAAATTCCTTCAATTCCCTAAATTAGTGCCACTTATCCCCTTCACTTCCTTGTATACGAAGCCATCATCCTCACCTTATAATTCCTCTTTACTATCCATGAATTAAAAGAAAACAAATTAAGCACCTTAACCATTATATTAATAATATCCAAAAATTAGTAGATATTACCTTTCTTTGACTAATGTGAGTGGGCTCTCCACTCACTTAGGATATTTTGGTGCCATTGCAAGACAAAAGGAAGTACACACTTATAAAAATTTAACCATCACATTTTTGGTTGAAGGTCACTTCCATTAATATATTTATTTTTGCATTAAATTGAATTAGGGTTTCAATTATGCTTAAATCTTGATTATTTTAATATCAAGATTCTCTCTCCTCCAAAGTGATTCAAATGAGATGCCCCTCTCATTTTTATTTCTATACATGATGCCAAGAAACATGAGGGACTCTCTAGATGTGGTATTTTTCATATTGAACCCTAGGTTTTGGGTAATTTGCACATTACACCAAAACTAGGTCTTAATGCATAAACATTGCTTAACAAGTTCTTTCTTGGAACTCAGGCTTCTACAAGCCATACCTCTGCATCATTTTCATTCTTATGATTCTTAAACACTTGAGAAACTTTTTATAATGTAACATTTGCAAGTTAACCCATCAACTTGGGTAATTTGCACTTTAATCCAAAACATGTAAAATATTGTTTTAGCATTATTCATAAAGGACTAAAATTGAAACATAAGTTCCTCTTGGGCCTTAATTACTTTTCAAGAGATAAGAGCAAGCATATAATTAACTTTACTAAGCAAAAAATCTAGGGTTAAAGTATAACCCATGTCAGGGATGTTACAATAATAATAGGAGGTGATAGGGTCCTAATTCTTAGTTGGGTGATGTGGATAACTCTTTCATTCTAGGTACCACAAACTATTCCACAAATCGGCTAGGAGCTCGCTCTAGGTCATTTTGAACCCTTTAGTCTGCAATGTGTTAGCCAACCATTAAGAAACCTTTGGGTCGTATTGGACCTGTCACTATCATGTGGGTTTTAGAATTGTGGGAGGTCATTGCTTATGGAGTTTTTCCTTCCATGACTACTCTTGTAGTTATTATACATGATGTGCCTCTGACATTTTTTGAATGTATGCAATGAGAAATAATAAGTTGCTTTCATCCATCCTCTACAACATAGGTTTTACTATTTGAAGGATCGTCTTAAGCAAGATATGTTTGGTTTGCCTTGTTAGGTGTCCAAAGTTTATCCCTATGAGATAGAGAAATCCTCCCTCCCTGTTTATCATGCCGAACCTGGACACTCCACTTCTTCATGGGATTTAGAGATTGAGTTTTAGGGGAATCACCACCTGGATGTGGACCGCTCTCCTTAAGCAAGATGTGTTTGGTTTGCCTTGTTAGGTGTCCAAAGTTTATCCCTATGAGATAGAGAAATCCTCCCTCCCTGTTTATCATGCCGAACTTGGATACTCCACTTCTTCAAGGGATTTAGAGATTGAGTTTTTGGGGAATCACCACCAGGATGTGGATCGCTTGGGACCATGTGTCTTCTCAAGTGTTCCATTGTATATTACATATCTAAAATAGAGACTAGGTCACTCACGTGATGTGCAAGAATGTGATACTAAGGAAAATAATGAAAATCCACCTACAAGGCCTCGAAGATCAGATTTCTCCTCAAACCCAAATCATGGATTCAAATATAACTAAACAATAAAAATTTAGGAGAAAAAGTGAATGACTAGGGTATGTAGATAGAATCCTATATAATTCTGGCCAAGATAGTATAACATGAAGGAGTGGAGAGAAAGTAATAAGAAATAATGAACGCACCCCAAAATTTCTTCATATTTGATGAAGAATCAAGATCCCAACTTGATTAAAACTCAAATCTTTAGGAACGACATTGATCTCCTTGTGATTTTCTAAGGTATGGTTCCTCCTCAAACCCAAATCCCAAAATCAATTTGAAGTTAAATATGGAAGAATCATGGATAGAAATGAGTGATTACAATATATATATATATATATATATATATATATATATATATGCTACCGATGTTGATTGTTGAATTAATCTAGCGTGGCTAAGCCCAATCTAGGTGAAGTTAGTACATATGGAGTGTGGATGGAGAAGTAGTTCTTGTCTTTTATGCAAATAAAAAGAAGGTCCAATACCACATTGTCCCCTTTAAAAGCTTTGTGATCTTATATGTAGGAATTCATATGACACTAGTGTCTAAAATTCTAGGGGAGGGCATCTCACCTTTGGGACTGGGAATGGTGAGTGTGCACATACACACACATCAGGACACACCACGCCTCACCTAACCGATCCTGGTCGGGCTCGGGCTCATGCACGACTACGTGGGAGTTATCTTCCATCTCTTTTTTACAAAGAGGATTAATATTTAAATAATTAATTAGATAACTTTCTCTTAAATGATTTTATAAATTTGAATAGGAGAGTGACTCCTCGTAAGCTTGTTACATATACATGAGTGATCATGATATTGCATCTATCCCGGAATAGGATGAAGCGTGGGAGTATTATGGACAAGGCACCGATATTAGGGTTAATCTCATCCCTTAACATATGTCATTCGTGATTGAAACCCTAGCCATTCATTGCTTGTCATAGACATCTCTCCCTATTATGCTTCTCTTGTGAAGTTCGTCTATTGTGTGAGATAAAGTACTTAAATCTAAAGACACATTTTGTTGGATGGTGGTGCTTAACAACCATTGAGTTGCACCAGAGGTCATGCTTTTTTTTGTAAACGTGTGAGTGAGATGGCACCTTTCTGTATACAAGATCAACTTTAGAAGAATATCATGCATCCAACGCATACCAAATAGCTAAGTTATTTAGGTAAAGTCCCTCTTCAAACAAGTGGGCGATCTACTTTGAGTTTTCTAACTTTGATTTACATTTCTCCCTCTCAAATTGATCTTACATTTCTTATATAAAACTTAAGCTTGGCATCTAAACCTATTACTTATGTTATAATTGGTTGTTATTATTTGTGACCATCGAATAAGAGATTGTTACAATATTTTGTCCAAGAGGTCATACCAATGAAGAAAAAGAGAGAAAATACAAGAAACCATGATCTCACGCCAAAATATCTCAAGAGTTGACAAAGAATCAAGTTTCCAACTTGATTAGAGATCAAACCCAACTCTACAAGACCACCCTATATCTCCTCCTTCTTATCATAACTTTAACATTAAGTAGTAGAAATGTACTAAGAGTTAATTACACACCTATTTGGTATATGTAAAGTGTCATTGATGCATGGTTAAATTACATTTTAGTCATTAGCTACTTTTTTATCTGGAGTGTCTAATAATTTGGCCGACTTACCAAAACTAGACCAACCTACCCTAACCAAAAGACTAAGTGACTAACTTAAAGGTTATATCAACCCTTGAGTCTCAGCAAACAATTAGTCCCAACAATCTACTTGGTCACTAGATACAAAAATGTCAGTTGTATGATAGAAAGGTTGGCCAACCTTTGACCATATCTTGGTTAAAAATTAACTTTCCTTTCTTAGAGACCTCCTGGGGTATCAACATTGTCCCTAAGGGTATCTACTCCAAATTTGGATTCAATAAAACCCTTATTCATCCCCACATGTAGAAAAATTGCTATTATTATACTATTATTGTTTCTTATAAAAGGAACATGTAAAGTGATTGATTCACCGCCAATATAATATAACAACAAGATAGTGTTTTGCTTCAAAATGCTAACTAATCAGTTCAATACATATGAAACACTTAATTAAAGGTGTAAGCATGTCAAACATCTATCAGATGTTAATCATGTGAAGGATTCAATGGTAATAATAGATCTAGAGCTACTATTGTGAATCGGATCTCAAACTGTAATAAAATAAAGAATGTCCCATCAAGGCATTACACTCTAGGTAATTCTCAATTATTCTCTAAGTTTGACCTAGTAAGATTTTGTTCAAAGTGAAATTCAACCAATGAATGTGGTCAAATATAACTCAACTAAGGTAGGGCAATGCGAACCTTCATATGCATACATCTAATCAAACTACAATATAACTGAGGCATCTGCAAGGGTGTAGCTCACTGGTGATAAAACCGTGGCCACATGTAGAGGTCTCACGTTCAAATCTGAATGAGGATGAATAAAACTGGGATTTATGTCTGGCATGGTCTGCGTCAGAACTAATGGGTTGCATAATTGATTTACCAAACTCCTTATATGTCAACCCTCGATATGCTATGAGGGATCAGGGAGAGAAAGACTTGCATGTTTTTTTTTGCCAAACTAGTTGTTGGAGAACGAAACTGACCAACTACAATTACTATATTTTGGCTCCATTCTCCCTTCGTCCAGGCTAGAACCTATCAAATCTTGTAACCAAAGACCCCCAGAACCACTCTCGACACACTTGAATACCAAAGTCATCTCGATAATACCTTTCAATTGATAACACCGTGTGCAGCTCTACAATGCTTCAAGTTAAACCTTGACTTGTGTTTACCAACATAACAACTTTGCTTGCTTATACACCTGCACTTCCATATTATAATTCTTCCAATCCATGTCCATGTTTTGTGATGGTACAACTGAAAGAGCTTCGAGATATGGAAGCAATGGTGCATCAGAGGTAGACATCTTGGTTGGTCTCCCTCTGTAGTAAAAAAAAGACGAAGACAATTTCCTCCCACATCAACAACAACAAAAGGAGGCGGTCATGGTTCCCCCTACCATGAGTGAAGAAGGTAGTTACCTGCAAATTCACAACAAAAAAGATGTGATGGTATCTTACATCCATAAGGGAAATGTCTCATGACACCCTCCTACAATCAACTAAATGGAGAGATCAAGTAAGTCGTGTCAATTACATTTGTAGTTCATGTTGTTATTTAATAAAGGTGATTCACAAAACTCGGTGGTTTCAAACCTAATTTGGACAGGGTGTAAGATTTTTCATACATGAATCACCTTAAGTTTTGTGTTGTTGATTGTCTATCCTTTGACTTCCTTCTAAGTTTTTATGTACAACATCTTTCTGTTAATAGTTTATTTCAATAAAAGTTTTTGAAATTTCTATCCATGGGTTCATTTTCACCCACTATAGACTCTGTCAGCATAAAGGTTAGAAACAAACTAGGTTACACTCCACCTTTTGCTGTAGACTAGATCACCATAGTTAGATATTGACCCCTAAAGGACATCTACAACCACCATATGTATTTTGGAAAAACCAATACCAAATTTCATATGTAAGGCATATTGGCTGTTGGAACGAATAGCCTGTGTGCATTGAGGGTGGTATCTTATGTTATTGTCCTTCTATGATGCTTAAATCCACCTGGAACCCCCTTCCCTTGTTGCTTTCCTAATGTACCAAATCACTCTACTACACATGTACCATCATTTCCTTAACATGACAAACCAAAACAACAAGCGAGTGCCTCCCGCTTAAATACAAGCCCATGATCAAGAGGTTCAATCGCCACCTACATATGATTTTGAAGGCATCTCCATCAAGGTTTAGAGATGTCTTCCCTCATTGCCTGCACTTGGGACATTTTCAAGACACCTTTTCCCAATATAAAATCAACACATATCCACCTAGAATACCGTGTAGTCATGTTAAGACCCCTCATTTCTATGAAACATAGACCAATGCTGATAATTGTGGCTCAATGGATTCAATATCAATCTCAGTCCCTCTCTTTAGCAACATGATGTGGAGTATACAAAGGAGTTTCATACTAATTACCACCATATTGTAGCTAGCTTAACACACAGCTTCTCCCATGTCACTAAGTCCTTAAATGTTGTTCCATCCAACTCCGGATGGTAAATAAGGCCAATTCGCCCCATTCCATCTCTTTATTCACCCCATCCATTAAATCCAAGGAACCAAGCAAGCCTAATAAGAGATCAAAATGTTGCTTATTCAAATGTTGTATTTAACTACTCGCCAACTAATATATCCCATTTGAACCTTTTAGCATATTTACAAAGAGATTTGCCATTATTAGCTTAAAAGCTCAAGCAAGAAGAAAAAGTCTCTCATCCCGGAATTGTGATAAACTAGATGACACTTTCTGAAACTGAGGTGCAAAGTTTGAATTTACTTCCGGTTAAACGCAAAATATAGTTAAAAAAATACAATCTACCATTTACAAACACATAACATCCACATTAAAGTAAAACCCTCGAACAAAAAATCGCAAAAATACACTTCGCTCAATATCAGCGCTCTTTTCTTATGGCCGCCTCTAGATCCCCCTCCACCCCTTTCACGGCGCTTCTGCTACTCCCTCACCCCTCTCTAGCTTACAGCCCAAGAGCTTGATCACCTCTGACCTCGCGCGGCTGCCGCAATCACTGCGCCCGCTTTCAAATTTTGGCAATTCGGTTTTCTTGACGCGATGCCTTGTGATTGATCAAGTAATTGATGACTCACCAGAAGCGCCCCGCCAGCGACGCCTCGACCTTCCCTACCAAAAGCTCCAACACGTCTCCCCGTGAGAACGCCGCCGCCACCGCTGCCAATTGTTTCTCTTCCTCCTCACACCCAATGAAGAAGGTGAAGCCCCTTCAGACGGATAAAAATGGCGTCCAGTTTCCTGTCCCGCTAGCACAGCAGCAGCTTGACTGCGGCGATCCGGAAGAGGACCCGATGCTGGTCGACCAGGATGACCTCAGGGCCGGAACGGCTGCCGTCTCCCCCATGGTCGCTTCGTCCGCTCCGACGACTGGTGTTGCTGCTAATCTCTCTAGAAAGAAAGCTATTCCACCTCAGCCAGCGACAACTAGGAAGCAGCTTGTTATAAAACTAGTTAAAGGTACCCGCTTCTGTTATTTTGGTATATTTCTCCTGTTCTTGCTGTAACCCTGTCTCAGTACACCCTTTTGGGCGGTTCTTCTGTATTCATTTTCTGACGAAATTTTCCCCATTTTATCTTCTACTGATACCGTGCTTAGTGTTTGAGGCCTTTACCAGTGCGGTTGTTAGTTTTTGCAGAGAACAGGGTGACATAGTATGAGACATTTAGCCCCGAGGAGCGTTGATATTACAAAAAAACTGATATGTTAAGGCATATTTTGTATAATGTGGGGTGGGATAAATGGGGCTAGGGATAAACGTGGTAAGGCATTTATTTATTTATTTCAGCTTAAATAATGCCTACGGAGGGAGGGTAGTCAAAGGTTCCTGTGATAGTTTGTCTAGGTTTAGTCGCAAGTTACCCTTCAAAAGAAAGTAAGAAACCCCGCAGGGCGTCGCCATTGCACCTGCCATTTGTGTGTAGCAGAGGCAGATGAGTGGTCGTTGGATATTGTAATTTGGGTTAGAATTGGATAACAATGTTTCTCATACAATGCCTTCAAATAGGTACTAAACTAAATACCCATTCCTCAGATTTTGCTTCCTAAATTCGTTATAAAGGACCCAGTTTTGCAAGAGGCAAAAGAATGCCTAATTTGCAATGCATCTTTGTCGAGGAGCATGTGCTATAGAATGTTAATAGTTAGTCTGAAACCAAGGTTGATAATATAAAGGAGTTTTACAATGTATGGTGAATGTATACACATGGAGCAATAATCCATCATCCTATCCAATTAGAACTGAAAAAACTGTTTGGTGTGAATATACTCTATTGTATTTGCATATCAAGACTATTTTTTGCACCTCGAGTGTACAAATCGCACGGATACACTTAAGTGTGTTTGCATATCAAGAATATTTTTTGCAAGATGTAAACCATTGATCTTCACCGTCATACTATAACTAGGCTGCATACAAATTTTGAGCCCATTTGGATGAGTGTAAGTCACTCATTTAACGGCAACAAAATCGACGCACGAAACTAATTTGAAATGCATAATTTTTGCGGTCTTTATAACATGACCTACAAATGTCCAAATGTGCTCAAATTTGAAATGCATAATTTTTTGGTTATAACATATCCTATAAATGTCCAAATGTGCTCAAATTTTGATGAGTGTAAGTCACTCATCCAACGGCAACAAAATCGACGTGCGAAACTAATTTGAAATGCATAATTTTTGCTGTCTTTATAACATGACCTATAAATGTCCAAATGTGCTCAAATTTTGCGTATGAGCTATGCACAAGATGTTTAAGAAGATCAACAGATTAGACTTTTGAAAAAATATTGCATCATGAAAAACTACTTGAGTGTATTCTGCTCCGAATACACTCGAGTGTATTCTAGCCTGACTCTATATATACACACACACAGACATATATATATATATGTGTGTGTGTGTGTGTATCCATGGTTGGATTTTAGCTTTCTATCTCGATCATGAAACCCTCATTGGTGACACAACAGAGGTTGCCAAGGCTGTATCCTTTATCCAATAACGAGGCCCAAGTATTGGTCTTCATCTCAATACTAAGAAGAAGGACATCTTTTGGCCTTCAGCTGACCCCAAGAGAGACCCACTCATGGGTATGTTTCCTGTTGACATATGTCGTTCGCAATGAGGAGTGAAGATTCTAGGAAGTCTTGTTTCCACAGACACGTGTTTTCCCATGGAGCTTCTTGGGGAATGTGTGAAAAAATCTCTTGCCTTGATGGACCGTTTGTCTTTGCTTCAGGATCCACAATTTGAGCTTCTTCTTCTTAGGTTGTGTGTTGGAATGCCCAAGATTTTGTTTGCTCTTCGTACGACACCCCCAACTTCTATTGCCTTTGCATTGGATGATTTTGAACGTGGGCTTAGTAAATGTCTGGCACACATTGTTGTTGGTGACGACCCTGGATTTGGTGATCTGCAGTGGCGCTTAGCCACACTTCCTATGCACCTTGGAGGCTTGGGCATCAAGTCTTCCAATGATGTCAGCAACTTTGTGTATGTTTCCTCTTGGATCCACACATAGGAGCTCCAAGACCACATCCTGCGAGAGGTCAACTATGTGCCTATGCGGTCCTCTTTCACCAATACACATATCACATTATGTAATGTTTTGCCATCCTTTTGCTGGTCCAAGCTGTCACGTACGCCTTCTGCCGCTCCAAAGACCCAGTCTATTTTGGCAGACGCTTACTATAGAACAATAGTCCAACAATTCACTACAAGCGGTCTCTCCCAACGTAAATTAGCTATTCTCTATTCTTTACAAGCTGACCATGCACAAAACTTTCCACTTGCTTTTCCCATTGACGGTCTTGGTTTGTCTATGTCACCCATTGAGTATCGAGCTATCCTTTGTTATCGGCTTATGATCCCCCTGTATCCCCGTGATGAATGGTACAAGACCAGGTTATAAGTTACGTCATGATGTTGTTCGTGATACTCTTTTCGACCTTGTTTATTGTGCTGGGTTAAAGGTCTTAAAAGAAGCTCTTGTGGCTTTCCTTGGCACACGATCTGACGATCTCCACTCCCAGCGACCTGCTGATATCCTTTTATTTGACTGGACAGATGGAAAACATACATGTGTAGACCTCACAGGAGTGTCTCCCCTGACATGCATGCTTTCTAGTAATTTCAAAGCAGGCCAAGAAGCCTCTGAGGTCGCTGCACAAAAGGTTAAAAAACACGGAGCAACTTGTGTCGCAAATCACCATCATTTTCTACCTTTTGCCTTTGATACCCTTGGAGTGTTGGCTGACGATGCGACCTCTCTTCTCCGTTGCCTCCAACACATAGCTAATAGGAGGAACCTTATGTTACCGACTTCTACTTCTAATAACTTTGTTTTTAGATCTATTGGCTTCGCCATCCAGAAAGGATTGGCAGCCCAATTTGTTGCCCGCACTTCTGCAAGGGCGTTTTTTTAAGATGTTAAAGTTGATAATGGAGATGGGGATTTTGTTTTAATATATATACACACACATATACATATGTGTGTGTGTATATCTCTTAATCTACTGAGAGCCCTATGATGGTGAGAGCATGAGAGCCGTTTGAATAACTCTTGCAAGTGTTGTACTAATCATGATCCAACCATACAGATTGGAAAACTACCGTTACATGTACATACCAATAAAATTTCATACACATTGGACATTTGGATTGTCTGCATCAATGAAAACCATTTCAACGCTCTTTGTGTTGTTTTGAGCTGATTGTCAGATGCCAAAAACACAAATTCTATAGATGAACAGGCAAATGATGTCTGATCTTAGTAGATTTTTGTGTGAAGGTAATTCTGATGATGTTCTTTCCATCCATGGTTGGATTTTGGAAAGAAATTCTAACTTCGTAGCTATTCAAAAGGCTCTCATGCTCTCATATAGTGTTTTAAAAATTGTGCTAGTCGGCTGCTTAAGCGATTGCTTAAGTGGCACAAGGTCTTGGCGATTAAAATGTACCTCAGGCTGCTGTTGAGCGGATTTGGGTTAAGCGACCGCTTTGGCCGCTTTTTCCCCGCTTTGGCCGCTTTTTCCCCACTTTTTCCTGCCTTTTATCTTCTTTTTTCCCTTGTCAGATGTTTTATACCCACGAGCACTAATGTCAGTAATTTGATTTCTATATACTTATACGCTTATATTAAATGAATGTGGATGTATAGTTAGCTGCTAATTTAATATATTCTTAGCTACTGATTTAATATAGCTAGTACGCTATTTTATATTAACAGTTTGACATTGATACATAGGTTTAACTATGACTAATGTCAGTAATGTGATTTCTATATACTTATACGCTTATATTAAATGAATGTGGATGTATAGTTAGCTGCTAATTTAATATATTCTTAGCTACTGATTTAATATAGCTAGTACGCTATTTTATATTAACAGTTTGACATTGATACATAGGTTTAACTATGTAAAGCATTCACAAATCATAATATTATTCATGTATATGTGTCTAATAATTGCTAAATTTTTTGAAAAAATTAAGCATCCACTTTTAAAAAAAGCGCTCGCTTAATCGCCCGCCTAGCGATTTTGTCGGCTTGCTTCCCGCTTTGTGCTTTCTAAAACATTGCTCTCATATAAGAAGGGCTCTCAGATGATCATGCCCCTCTCTTTTCCTCTCTCTCTATATGTATATATATGTATGTATGTATATATGTATCATTTCCTAGTTACCACTGATCCAAAGCCGGCCACTTTGACCCCTTAAGCATTTTGGCCTATGTATTTGAGGAATCTTGCTAACGCAGTGGCACGCTTTTTGTGGTCCGATAAACCATACCCTTAATTATAACAAGGTCTGCATTGGTCCAATATGAATATAAACAAAGATAACTTGTTAGCTTAATGTATCTTATGTATTACATGCTATAAGCACACAAAAAACTGGCCATGATACTAGTGTTTTCAGGTATTATGTTTTTCTACTCACCTACTGTTAAACATCTTGATCTTGATTTTATAGCAAATTGAATATATTGTAGAACTCATTTTGATCTCACTGTATATGAGTACCTGGTCAATATCTTGAAAGGACCACAAAACTACTATTCGAGTATCGTAACTGACAACAATACTATATAAATTACACAAACTAAATTATATGTGTATTATATTATATTTCATTGACTAGATTATTCAGTATAAACTATATAGACATGTACTTTTACACTCTTCTATATGATAACCTAATCTAATGTTTTAATAGTTAATTTTTGTTTAACAATTACTATTTAGTAGAAGTTGGACACAAGAGAAGGGGAAATAAATAAATAAATAAATAAATATATATATATATTATATATATATATATATATATATATATATATATAGTTAGGCTAGAATACACTCGAGTGTACAGATCGCACGAATACACTCAAGTGGGTTTGCATATCAAGACTATTTTTTTGCAAAATGTAAACCATTGATCTTCACTGTCATACTATAACTAGGCTACATACAAATTTTGAGCCCATTTGGATGAGTGTAAGTAACTCAACTCATCCAAGGGCAACAAAATCGACACGCGAAACTAATTTGAAATGCATAATTTTTGTGGTCTTTATAACATGGCCTATAAATGTCCAAATGTGCTCAAATTTTGCGTATGAGCTGTTCACAAGATGTTTAAGAAGATCAACGGATTAGATTTTTGAAAAAAATATTGCATCATGAAAAACTACTTGAGTGTATTCTGCTCCGAATACACTCGAGTGTATTCTAGCCTGACTCTCTCTCTCTCTATATATATATATATACATATACATATACATATACATATACATACATATACATATATTATTATATATATGTATATATATGTATGTATGTATGTATGTATGTATGTATGTATATATATATATAATACGACTCGTACAAGAGAAAGGAAAGGAAGAAACTTGAGTCAATAAAATGCATAAACAATGTTTCAAAAAGCAGTATGCGTTATGCGTTCGGAGAGGTCACCTTGTAGAGTATATGTGGTATGGGGGAGTATATGTGGGGATATATGCGGTTTTGGATTTTTTTCCAATAATTTAATTATTATATATAAATTCACCACACAATTGCATAATTAATTTGTACAATTACATATTTAGACCTTAAAACTTGAGATAGATTCAAAATTGCGAATATAAAGTTTCAAATACAACTACACCATTTAGAATGCATTCTAGAATCATTTAAGCATAAACTCCGATGAAGTCAGACATGAAATGGTTTAACACAACAAGTACATTACATAATATTAAAGACCAACTAAAACATACAAAAAGATGCCAACATGTCTCAAAGGTCCGAAACAACAGACGCTAAATAAGCATGTGATTCATGTCCAAGACATACAACAAAATAGTGCATCAAGAGAATGCTATCAATAAAAATCTAATCTAGTTCTTCTTCATCTTCCACAAAAACAGGCACATCTCCATCATCATCATCATCATTAGTAGACACTACATCTGGAAGTTCATCTTCCTCAAATTGAGGAAGTGACGTAGAAGCATGTGCAACACGTCTGTGCACGGGTCGCAATAGGACGTAGAACATCATCAACTCCTGCTGCCTCTGCTACATCTCTCCAAGAGTCCTTCACCAGGGAAGACATCATCATTCTCAGTTGTGTCTATAATGTCATCATCTGCTATCCACTCCATGGCATAAGTTCTATCAATAGTGACAAGAATTTTTTCCCTTTCTCGTCGCTCATGCAGTTTAGCATTAAAGTCGACATAGATTAGGTCATTCATCTTCTTAACCTCAAGTCGATTCCTCTTCTTAGTGTGGGCCGAGCATTTGAAAATATGTAGGGATAATGGATTGGATTGAAATGTTCACAAAATTTAAATCTCATCATTTCATCATGCATAGAGAATTAAAGATACCCTACCCCTTCAAAGGTACTCCAATTCCTCTCACATCCAGATGTAGAAGAGGTTAAGCTAAGGATCTTGATTGCCATTTCTTGCAAATGGGGTGCGTCTGCTCTCTGCAAACGCCGCCAATCAACTACATAACATAGATTGAATATTGGATACATATAATCTAATCTCAATAGTTACAAGATAAATTAAGTAATGTATACCTAGTATATAGTCATCATCATTCACCACCAAACACTGCCTCAATGCTAATGGTTTTCCAAATTTGCCACGCTTCATCATGTAGGATGTGAGTTCCTTCTTCGTGATCTGATCTTGGATTTCAATGTCAGGAAAGAAACCTCCAAACACTTCATCACGCCATCCATCAACTCGTGTTGTTTTCCAATTTCAACTTGATCCTTATAGAAATGGTAAAGATTCATATAATTAGCAACCACGTGAAGGGGACTATCTAATCTGATCTCGGTTTTAGAAGTAACGACATTGATTAATGGCCTATGATGAACCTCAACTCCCCTAAAAATTGCCATTATCTCTTTTCTTGCATCTTGCAGTCCACCATACCACAAACCCCATAGAAGGCTTCTTCTCGCCACCAACAACCTCAACAAATAGATCAAGGGAGTAATGATTTTCACAGGTAAGGAGATTTGGCTCCAGAAAGATGGAGATATTACAATGGCCGTGGATTTATCCCCTACCTTGGTCTTAAGCCCATTTCCATTGCCCCCATTCTACAGAAGTAAACATAAGCCTCAATCTCTCCTTTTTGTGAAGCAAACTCTATAATGTCAGAAAAAAGTGGCAAATCTAGTGACTCCAGGCCTCATAATCTCCCCCTTTTCTATAAATTTGCGCATTAAACCAAGGGTTTAATGATGCGAATAGATGAATGAGATGAGCTCCTTAGTGTTCTTGATGGCGTTTTTTATTCTTGAGTCTTTGCCAAACTCTTCAAGAATCAAATCAACGACATGAGCAACACATGAGGCCCAAAAAATGTGAGGATATTTATCATTCAACAACTGCCCAGCTAGAACATTTGCAACAACATTATCAATGACAATTTGGATCACATTCTGAGCGCCAACCTCCTCAACACAACTATTAACAAAGCCCATGATGTAGTCACCTGTATGAGTCTCCGTCTTTCAGATGAGGCATCAATTACCCTAAGAAAGCATGTGCCCAACTCACAGTTAGAAGCAAATTCATCAAACTCCTGTTTCTTCTATTACTCCAAGCATCTGTCGTTATTGTGCACCCATATCTCTTCCAGATCTCTCTATGTGTGTCAAGTCCTGCTTTTGTGATCTCTACCTCTTTTTTCAGTATAGGCTCACTCAACTCAGTTAGACGAGGGCTTATAAATATTACCATATTGCCCAATAGCCTGACACATCTCTACAAATGCAGTGTTAGATATAGCATTGAAAGGCACCATAGAACGAAAAATCTACCTACCAACAAATTGATTCACCCTCTCTCTTTGGCTCTTGTCTATGGCCTCCTTTATCCCCACCTACCGCATAGACAAGTCATTGCTAGACGTGTGATGAGCCTCAATTCTTTCAACCACCTTCTCCATGCCCATGATTTTATCAACTCCTTGTCGGAGACTTGCTATGGATTTTGACTTCTCTTCCTTTTTCCAAAGTATCTCCTGCATTGAATGCCTAATTGTCATCTCAACCTCTTCGCCAACTTTAGTGCATGCAGTCACATCACCCTTGATGTGAGTTAAATGTTGCTTAAAGTGATTCACCCCCCTTCCAATTCTTTGCCGTACAATTTACAAATGACAATACTATAATTGGATAGATCCCTGAGGGAGCAATAGTCCCACGTTGGATCAGTAGAACCGGGTGGCCTAAGATCTGAATGGGGTGTGCCTTGTGACTGGGTGTTACTAGCACCAGTTGGCACCCCTGACCCATGTCTCTCCATAAGAAAACTTATAAGACAAAAAAATATATCAAAGAAACCAAACCACGCATACATAGCAATACCATACAAAAATAATAGATGCAATCATGCATTTCAATTATCATATATATCGAACAATCTAGATTACACATACAAGAATAATAGATGAGAATGAGACCAACTAGACCAAACCACACTTGCAAGAATAATAGGCAAATAGGGAAATTGGGAATGGGGGGCGACATCCTTTGGATGGGTAATTGGGAAAGAGGGAAATGGAAAAGAAGAGAACATGAAATGAGGGGATGGAAATAAAAATATGTGAAGAACAAGAAGTAGATGAAGAAAGGAGATGACATGAGGATTGGAAATTGAGGGGTCGACATTCAACATGTCAATGAAATTGTGAATGGGAAAGGGGACTTCGGAAATTAAAAGAAGATAAGGAAGATGGAATGAAATGGAGATAGAAGGAAGATGAAACTACAACAGAAAACCACTAAAACAAAACTGAAACAAGCAACAACGCGATGATACTATTGCAAAAAAAAAGAAGGAAACCAAGCAAACGGCCAAAAGAATCGAGGAGAACTGAAAAAGTTGAGAGGAGGAAACGAGGTACCAGCGGCTTTGGAAGAGGAGTGAGCCGCCGACTTCTACTGTCTCTGGAGTGGAGAGAGTCACCCGCTGGAGCAGCCGTTGGAGTAGGTGAAGCTGCTATTGCCGACGGATGGAGAGAGAGACGTCGCCGCTGCCCTGGAGAGAAGGAAAGCCAGTGCCGTCGCTGCTGGAGAGAGGCGAAGCCGCATGCGTCCTTCATTTGGGGAAGAGATCGTTGGAGAAGAATACAGGTGCCCTAGCCAAGTCGCATTGGAGCGAAGCGGGGGGCTGTTTCGTGAATCACGAGTGGTTTGGGGGAGGGAGGCGAGTGATGGGAGTCGTGTTACTGTACATGACTCGAGGGGTGTTAATATATCTTTCTTTACGTCTTTATTTTCTATTTTTCATTACTGCTGTACCTATGTGCAATATATCCCTTTATATAAATAAAGAGGAGAGCCCTATTGGGAACTCTCACGTTGCCTTGCGCAACACACAGATCGCAGCTGTTCCGTTTTACGTATTCCGCTAACATGGTATCAAGAGCAGTGTGATCGGCCGCTTTCTCTTCTCCTTTCTCCGGCGCCACCGCCGCCCTTCCTCCTCCATCCTAGCAGGGCCGCCGCCGACGCCTCCCTCCACCTAGGGCGCCGCCGCAGCAGTGGCCTCCCTTCTCTCTCGCCGCCGCCGCGCGGCAGGGGCAGGGCAGACGCCACCGCCGGCGCTGCAGCCCGTCGGCTAAGGACTTCCGTCGCCCGTCTACTATCTCTGGACCTCCGGTAGTCTCCTCCATGCTACCGTAGGCCCGGCAGCCAAGAACCGAAGCTCCGTCTACGTTTTCGGCAATTTTTCAGCAACTTTTCGGCTAATTTTCGGAAGCAGAATTTGATGTTTGGGGATTTCCGGTTGATCAAACGGCCATCTAAAGCCCTAACCGGAGGTCTCGTCTCTTCCAAAGTGCCTTCCTAATCACATTTCCTTCATGTGTGATTAGGAACCTCTCTCTCTTGAAGGCTGTCGATGCGTCAGTAACGCATCCTCTATCCAGTTTCAGTTGTGATGTGTATCTCTCCGTCACGTGACGTGTATCTTCCCGTCAATCCAGCCTTCTTTGTGACGCATATCATTCTGTCACCTATCCTCGTTGCATTATGGAGAATAAGATGTCCACCTATTATGGAGAGGTGTTGCCTATTCCCATCAAACTCAACGGGAAGAATTTTCTGCTATGGATGAATGCTGTTCATACCGTCTTGGAGTCCCGAGATAGGGCAAAGTTCGTTGATTCTGCACCCCTAGCTAGCACTGACAAAGACTATGCCGAGTGGAAACGTCTGGACAGCCTAGTGAAGACTTGGCTATGGGGCAACATGGAACCTACAATTGCATCTAGGTTCATGTTCTACTCTACAGCCAAGGAGATTTGGGATGCCGTGAAGCAACATTATGCTCAAGAAAAGAATGCTCTTCGCCAGTTTATGATTTATGACCGTCTTTTTGCGGAAAGACAGGGTGATAAGCCACTTGAAGAGTATTTTGGTGTGATTCAAGCTATTTCGCAAGAATTGAGCTACTATCATCCAATGACAGTTGCTGAGCAGATTAAAGATAGAGACGACCTGGTCACTGCTAAATTTCTCTCTGGACTTAGCCCCTCCTTCGGTTCGGCCAGAAGTGTGATCCTTGCTTCAGACAAATTACCAAGCCTTGCAGAAGCTTACTCTAGGATTCAGCAGTCCACCTTTGAGTCTGCTGATTCTATTTCTGTTGTTCCTTCTGGAGATTCTCATGCTTCTATTGCAGCAGCAGTAAGAGGAGGACGACCTGCACCATCTGACAAATCTGGCTTGGGCAGAGGACGTGGGACTCGTCCTAAATGCACATTCTGTGACAAACCTCGGCACACTGTAGAAAAATGCTAGAAGAAACATGGGAGACCTGCTGCCCCGCCTGTTGGAGCTGCAAACTGTGCCACTTCAGAATCTTCAGCTGTGGGTTCTAGTACTCCTGGCATCACTCTTACTCGGGAGGAATACGACAGATTTATTCAGGCAACTCAGCACTGGAACATGGGCGCGTCATCTTCTTCGGCAGCCAACCTTGCGTCTACTGCGGGTAATCAGACTACATCCTTTATGGCTTCTGGATCCGCAAATCCTTGGGTGGTTGACTCTGGCGCATCCCAGCACATGACTGGTATGAGGAGATTGCTCCGTTCACTTGACTCATATATTCCTCATCCGTCTGTTACCTTGGCAGATGGTTCAGTGAGGAAGGTGGTAGCTAGTGGATCTGTGTCTCTTACACCAGATATTGATCTGAAATCTGTTCATTTTGTGCCTGAATTTCCATTTAATTTGCTTTCTGTTGCCAAGTTGATTGACACTGTAAAATGCACAGTAACATTCGGGCCCTCTTGTTTTGTTTTACAGGATCTCAAGAGTATGAAGATGATTGGTGGGGGGGCCTAGGAAAGGTGATCTCTACCTCTTCCCTGGTGATTGTCTACCTCGCCATCCACCTCCTGCTCCAGTTTCAGCTGTCATGATGAGTGGTTCCCCCTTGCTGTGGCATTGCAGATATGGACATCCATCCTTAGAGAACCTGAAGAAGTTGGAACCAGATTTGGCTCATTTGTCTTCTTTAGAGTGTCAATCGTGTCAGTTGGCAAACATCATAGATTGTCATATCCTGTTCGTGTCAATAATCGGGCTACTAGTCCGTTTGAGTTAGTCCATAGTGATGTGTGGGGTCCTGTTAAAAACCAAAGTTATAATGGCTTTAGCTATTTTATTTCCTTTGTGGATGATTACTCTCGCATGACATGGATTTATTTGTTGAAAAGTCGTGAGTCTGTACTTTCCATCATTAAATATTTTCATAAAGAAATTCAAGTTCAATTTAATTGCAACATCAAGACTTTTCAATCTGACAATGCTCTCGAATATGTTCAGAAAGCGATGAATGAATTTTGTAGTTCGGTTGGGATGATTCATCATACATCTTGTCCTCACACCCCTATGTAGAATGGCGTTGCTGAGAGAAAGAATCGCCATCTTTTGGATGTTACTCGATCCCTCATGTTTGAATCAAATGTGCCTAAACGGTTTTGGTCTGAAGCCCTTCTCACCGCATGTTTTTTGATTAATAGACAGCCCTCCTCCGTTTTGCATGGACGCACTCCCTTCTCTGTTTTACGTCCTATGGATCAACCTTTTCATGTTCCTCTTCGGGTGTTTGGTTGTACATCCTTCGTTCATAATTTTGATCCTAAACAAGACAAACTTTCGCCTAGGTCTGTTAAAACCTTGTTCCTTGGGTACTCTGGTACGAGTAAAGGTTACAAGTGTTATTGTCCTAGTTTGCGTCGTATGTTTGATTCTAAGGATGTCACTTTTCATGAAACCACTCCATATTTTGCAAATTTGATGAGCAAGGGGGAGCAATTGAGTGAGAGAGTGCCACCCCCAATTCAAAGTGAGCAAGTGGCACCACATGTGTCGAGTGAGGGAGTGCCACCCATTATTATTCAGGGCATGCAGCATGATGATGCACCTGTCATTCAGCCCTATTCACAGGTGTATCACAGGCGAGGTAGACAGAATCCGGATGAGGCAGCGACACCAGTCTCTGAGCTTCCTCCATCGTCTTCTACTCAAGAGATTCCTGCAAAAGCTTCTGACCTGGATGTTCCTATTGCTGTCAGAAAAGGTATTCGTTCATGTACTATTAGACATCCCATATCAAATGTATGTTGTTTGTCCCACTTATCTATACAGGCTCGTGCATTTGCTGTTGGGATGGACTCAATTACGACACCAAGAAATCATTTAGATGCTATGAAGGACAGTGGTTGGAAACAGGCAATGCAGGTGGAAATATCTGCTCTATTAGACAATGGCACATGGGATCTTGTCGACTTACCTGCAGGAAAGAAAATTGTGGGCTGCAGATGGGTTTTCACAGTCAAAAACAACCCTGATGGATCTGTTGAACGGTTGAAGGCTAGATTGGTAGCAAAAGGCTACACACAGACATATGGAGTTGACTTCTTTGAGACTTTTTCTCCAGTTGCTCGTTTAAACTCTGTACGGATCCTTATATCACTTGCTACTACCTTTGACTGGTCTATTTTTCAGCTGGATGTCAAGAACGCTTTTCTTCATGGTGATCTCCAAGAAGAGGTATATATGGAGCAACCACCTGGTTTTGTTGCTCAGGGGGAGTGTCAGAAAGTGTGCAAACTGAAGAAAGCTATATATGGGCTAAAGCAATCTCCTAGAGCTTGGTTTGACAAGTTCAGTGCTGTTGTTTTACAGATGGGTTTCTCTCGTTCCATGACTGATCACTCTCTATTTTATTCAAACTCTTCTTGTGGGTCTATCATTATTGCTGTCTATGTTGATGATATTGTGATTACTGGCAGCGATTCTACAGGTATATCACGTGTGAAGGAAGGATTACAAAAACACTTTCACACAAAGGACCTGGGGAAACTGAGATATTTTCTTGGGATTGAGGTTCTTAGATCCCATGCAGGTATAAACCTATCTCAGAGGAAGTATGTGATGGACTTGCTACAGGAAACAAGCATGACTGATTCTAAGCCAGTATCCACTCCTATGGATTATCACACCAAGGAGATGGATGATGACACTGAATATTCTGATCCAGGACACTACAGGAAAATAGTTGGGAAGTTAATCTATCTAACTGTAACAAGGCCCGATATTTCTTTTGCTATAGGAGTGGTGAGTCAACATATGTGCACACCACGACAGTCACACTAGACAGCTGTATGCAGGATTCTGAGATATCTGAAAAGTGCTCCTGGAAAGGGAATCACTTACTACAAACCAAAGAGCTCCTCATCACCTTTGGTTCTGACAGGTTATGCAGATGCAGATTGGGCTGGCAATCAGATTGATAGAAGATCTACTTCTGGCTACTGCACTTTCCTTGGTGACCATTTGATCACTTGGAAAAGCAAGAAACAACAGGTGGTAGCGCGGTTTAGTACTGAAGCTGAATACCGTGCTATGGCACATGCATGCTGTGAATTACAATGGATCAAATCTGTCTTATCTGAGTTGAAGATTTCGATTCAATCTCCCATGACACTCAAGTGTGACAATCAATCTGCTATACATATTGCTAGGAATCCTGTCTTCCATGAACGTACAAAGCATATAGAAGTTGACTGT
Source organism: Alisma plantago-aquatica (assembly GCA_963693085.1). NCBI lineage: Eukaryota > Viridiplantae > Streptophyta > Magnoliopsida > Alismatales > Alismataceae > Alisma > Alisma plantago-aquatica. Next base: position 1,051,060,760 of record OY856410.1, read on the forward strand.
CACTTCATCAGAGATCAGATAAAGAATGGCAATGTTGTGACACCATATGTCAAGTCTGAGGATCAATTAGCTGACATCTTGACAAAGCCATTGGGTCCAACAATGTTCCAGAATTTATGTGGCAAGCTGGGCATCCACAATGTGTACACTCCAGGTTGAGGGGGAGTGTTAATATATCTTTCTTTATGTCTTTATTTTCTATTTTTCATTACTGCTGTACCTATGTGCAATATATCCCTTTATATAAATAAAGAGGAGAGCCCTATTGGGAACTCTCACGTTGCCTTGCGCAACACACAGATCGCAGCTGTTCTGTTTTACGTATTCCGCTAACAAGGGGTTTGGGTTTAAGTGAGAAAAAATAGTCCCAGTTGAAAAACCAACACTTAATATGCAGTTTATGCTCCCGTACCACCAATTACTAGAGTTGGGTCCACTTTGAGGTCCACTTCACCCTATGCGAGTTTGTCCATAGGCCACACCGCTTATAAGGCCGCATAGACCAATTTTCAAAACACCGTGCATCAAGAATGAAGATGGTAAAGTGCTGGTAAATGATGATGATATTGAGAAACAATCGAGAAACTACTTTCATAAGCTTTTCCATGGAGACACTGTGAATAATGCAAGAGACTTATGTGACATGAACACAAGATATCATTTACGCACGACACGTTTCACTATTTGAGGGCAAGAATGCTTTGAAAAGATGAAAATGAGAAAGGCATGTAGACCGATGATATTCCCATTGATGTGTGGAAGAGTATGGAATGAAGGAGCTATGTGGTTAACAAGTTTCTTTAACAAGATTATGAAGACCAAACAGATGCCTAGATAAGTGGAGAAATAATACCATAGTCCCCATATACAAGAACAAATGAGATGTTCAGAGCTGCATAAACTACAAAGGAATCAAGTTGATGAGTCACACTATGAAGCTCTGGGAGACGATTACTAAGCAAAGGCTAATATCTATAATGCGGATATCAAACAATCAATTTATTTTCATGCCACGAAGATCAACAACAAATGCCAATTTTCTGATAAGGAGCTATGAAGAAGTATAGAGAGAGCAAAAGAGATTTTCATATGGTACTTATTGATTTGGAAAAGGCTTATGATCGAGTACCAAGGGAAGTTTTATGGATGGTTTTGGAGAAAAAGGGTGTGCCATCCAATACATTAACTTAATTAAAAACATGTGATAGCTCGACTGCAAGTGTGAAAACTCCTGGAGGAGAGACACCAACATTTCCTATCACAATTGGGGTACATCAAGGATCAACACCGAGCCCATATCTTTTTGTTCTTGTTATGGATGAGTTGACAAAGCATGTTCATAATGATATTCCTTTGTGCGTGTTATTTGCTGATGATGTCGTGTTAATAGACGAAACCAAAGATGGATTGAATGTTAAAATTGAACTTTGGAGAAATGTGTTCGAATGAAATGGATTGATGATTAGTAGGAGCAAAATTGAGTATATACATTGCTATTTCAGCCAATCTAGAATTTGAATGGTGGGGCCAAGTTGGACGGAGTGGATGTGCTAGAATGTGATAACTTTCGTTACTTGGGTTCTATTATCTAAATGGATGGAGATGTCCGAGATGATGTTTGTCACAAGATCATTGCAATATGGTTGAAATGGAGTGCAAATGGAGTATTATGTGACCAGACGATCCCTCTCAGATTAAAAAGTAAGTTTTATAAAACTGTTATAGGCCAGTCATACTATACGGGAGTGACTGTTGGGCAATGAAGAAACAAGGTCTCAACAAGATGAATGTGACCAAAATGCGTATGCTGAGATGGATGTGTGGGAAGACAAGAAAAGATCGCTTGAGAAATGACTATATCAGGAACAAAGTGGGGGTGGCGAGTAACGAGGACGAGTTGCGCGAGGGCCGTCTGAGATGGTATGGACATGTGCAACGCATAGTGACTAATAACACCTATATGGAGCAATACTATCGAGCCAAGTGCTGCACAATTAAAAGAAGAGGGAAGCCTAAACCTGAGAAGAGATTATAAAGAGAAATTTTGAAGCTCTACATCTTGATCCGAATATGACCCATAACAGAGCTGATTGGAAAAGAAGAATCTATGTAGCCGACCCCAACATGGTTGGGATTGAGGCTTAGATGACGACGACGACGACGACGATAGTTACCATTTAGTAATTAAGTAGTAAGTTAAGTAATAGATAGTGTTTTATTTTACAAGGTTCTTAAACTATACAAGTGTAAATATTTTTTTATTAATTTTTACTTACCCTTATTAAATAAATAGCTATCGTTTTGATTGGTTATGGAGTGTTCATATAATAAGTCAATATTGTAGAATTACTAAAATGAAAACACATATGTTGTTTCACTAGTTTGCACGCTTGGCCTTTCAGATCTAAGCAATTGGGGAGGCTTAGCTGCCCATTTCCCGCTTTTTACTTTCTAAAGCTTAGCTAGTTACTCAACAAGGTAGCATGTAGATTGAAATATGTGCATTAGTTCATCACCAAAGCATAAAAGTAGCAATACCGTTTTTTTGTGACTTCATACTTTTATATAGTGTATATGTTCAACATAGCTCAATACTGTAACCATTGTGAATTTCAAGCTGTGAAATAGTAAATAGAAAGCTAATCGATATATTTGATTAGAGAAATCCTGCTCCTATATATAAGAGTCGTGGGGAAGCGTACATATTTAGACACAACCCTAATGGGCCAAAACACTTAGGCCCATGTACAAACTGGATAATAAGACTAATAGCTAAATAAGTCTCAACACTCCCCCTCAAGCTGAGCTTGGGAGAATCCCAAGTCAGCCTACAAACAAACAAACATACTAAAACAAAATAAAAAGATAAACCGAGCCTGTACAAGAAAATGTCTCTTCAATATTACAATAATGCACTCATCGCTTAAACACTCCCCCTCAAGTAGATAATCCAAAACAATATGAACGCAGGTAGGCAATATGAGCTTCTTGTTTAAAAGGAAATAACATATGGATCAGTAGTAAACAACATCAGACATGCTCTGGTACCATGTGAAATAATAAATAGAAAGCTAATAGATATTATGATATGTGAAACCCTGCATATATATAGGAGACAAGGGGGAGTGTACAAACTCAACCACAACCCGAATGGGCCAAAACACTTAGGCCCATATACAAACTGGATAATAAGACAAAAACAACTATCAATACAAGCTATACATTATGTGAAGAAAAATTCTTATTCTGAGAATGAGGGTTACAAAGAGTCATATATATAGCCTTGTTTCAAGGTATGTTATATCGGAGACACGGCATAACATAAGCTATATTAATGCTAATGGGCCTGAGGAGAGTAAGCCCAGTTAGCTAATACAAGAGAAAATATATAATCTAAAATACCACCAACATTCCCCCTCAAGCAAGAAAGTACACATTGTGTATTCCCAGCTCGCCACACATATAGAAGGATGAAGGTGGAAGAGGCTTGTTGAAGATATCAACAGTCTGTTCTCCAATCTAAACATATGGCGAATGATCTTCTAGTCACGAATCAGGTCTCATAAAGTGGCAATCAACCTCAATGTGCTTGGCGTGTTCATGAAAAAGCTGTATTATTAACTATATGAATAGCTGCTTGACTATCACACTTGAGAGTTGTTGGAGAAGAGAGAGGAAAGCCTACTTCTCGAAGAATAGACGTTACTCATTGAATTGCATAGTAGGCGTGTGCTATGGCACGATATTCCGCCTTAATACTGGAACGAGCCAAAATAGACTGCTTCTTACTCCGCCAACTGACGAATGACCTCCCAAAAGAACGCATAAACCTTAAATAGATCTCTCATCATTCACATCTCTAGCCCAATCAACATCTACACATCAGTTCAAAGAGATATCTAAAGATTGTGGTTTCTTGTAAAGGAGGCCTCTGCCATGTGCACTTTTCAGATAGCATAGAATGCGCTGTACCTAGACTCGAGTGGCACACAAGAGGTTTAGCCATGTGTTGACTAACAACACTAACAACAAAAGCAATATCTGGTCGGGTAATTGTAAGATAGATGAATTTTCCAGCCGTGTGTCGATATTGTTCTTAATCGGTAAAAGACTCCCCCGGACAAAACTTTGTTGTGATAGTCCATGTGCGAAGAAACATGCTTAGAATTTAGCATACCAGAGTCCTTCAAGAGGTCGAGGCTGTGTTGTACAGGCACCCGCTTGGGTGGCGCCTTACGCGCCTAGGCTTAAGTCAGCCCACCTCAAACTGGGCGCCCGACCCCCTAATTGACCTAAGTTGCCTAGGGCCTTCTGAGGCCTAAATTAAGCCAATTCAAGGCTAATTTAGCATAAATTAGATCTGAATTTGATCAAATTGAGTCATTTTATGGATAAATTGGGTCTGATTCATCCCAAACGGGGTCAATTTAGGGTAAATTAGGTCTGATTTGGGGGAAACATGCTTGATATGGGGGAATTAGGTCTAATTTGGGGGAATCAGTTCTGATTTGGTCATGTAAGGCATCGTTTAGATCAACATAGGGAAATTTAGGGCTAGTTAGGCTTTATTTGGTTATGTTATGCAAATTAGGTTTGATTTTAGGCCAAATTATGTCAAATTTGAGCAGAGTAAATCTGATTCGGGGAAAACAAGTCTGGTTTTGGGGAATGGTCTGATATGGTGAGATTAGGTCTAATTTGGCCAAATTAGATATTGTTTAGATCAATATAGGGAAAATTTGGGAAAATTAAGTCTGATTGGATCATAATATACAAAATTAGGTTTTATTTAGGCCAAATCCTGTCAAAATTGGGCACATTAGGTCTAATATAGGGGAAACAAGTATGATTCGGGGGAAATTGGTCTGAATTGGATGACTAGGTCTTATTTGGCCAAATTTTGTCTCATTTAGGTGAATATATGAAAAATTTATGGAAATTGGATTTGATTAGGTGATGGTTTACAAGATTAGGTCTGGTTTAGGTAAAAATTAGGGTAAATTAGGTCAAATTTGATCAAATTTAGATCAAATTAATCTAAATTAGGGCCAATCAGTTTTAATTTAGGTCTTTTTAGTTTTGATTTAGCCTAAATTCTACATAATAGTATTATACATGTTTTGGCTACAAACATAATACATGTTTAGCTTTCTGATTTCTATATGAATTTTGTTTAGGTAAATCTTCCACAATTCAATCCATATCTAATGATTTTGTGGCTTTCTTCATACGATGCTAGCACATTGATTGCATATTTATCAGGTATATAATATTTATGTGTAAGGATTATATTTTTTAGGAATTTTACATATATTTGTTATAAAATAATATAAAAATGTCTGGAAACGCCAGGGCCAGGCGCCTAGGCTGTCTGGGCGTCACCCTAGAACTCCTGGCCGCCTGGCCGCTTATACAACCATGGGCCGAGGACATACTTTCGTTGAGATAAATAAGTGCCTTGACGAGAACGTAGCATCTCTATGTCCAAGAATTATCGAAGTTGTCTAAGATCCTTGGTAGGAAAATGTTGGAGTGCCTGTTTTAGTGCTGAAATCCCATGAGCATCACTACTAGTGATAATGATATCATCAACATAGACAACGAGAATGATGGTTTCAGCTTGTGAGGACTTGAAAAGTACACTATAATTACTAGATGATCTGGAGAAATCCAGGCTAGCAAGAACGCCACTGAGTTTTGTATACCATGCCCTGTGGTGATTGCTTGAGACCATACAAAGAGTGTTTGAGATGACAAACTCTTTGGTAAGATCCCCCCCTGAGTACAAAAGCCCGACAGATACACTTCCTCTAAATTACCATGAAGGAAGGCATTTTTAATGCCAAGCTGGAATAGAGGCCAGTCCATGTGAGTGCCAAGGGAGATTACAATCCTGACAGAAGCAATGTGGGTGACTGTTGAGAAGGTTTCAACAAAATCCACGCCATATGTTTGGGTGAATCCTTCAGCAAAAAACCGAGCTTTAATTTGTCCCCCAACCCATATGATTTGAATTTGATAAAGACCCACCGACAATCAACATTATTTTTGTCTGGCGGAGGAGAGATAAGATCCCAGGTCCCATTCTCTCGCAAAACTGTCATTTTCTTGAGCATCACGCTTTCCAACCAGGGTGCTGAAGAGCCTCACTATAGTTTTGAGAATATGGATGGAGTCGAGTTGTTGGGTAATGGATTTAACAACACGAGAAAGATTAGATAAGCAATTGGGGTGGGCAAAAACCAAACCAAGCCAAACCATTGAACTTAACCAAACCAAACCAAAGCGATCACTTTGGTTTAGTTTTTAGGGGATGAATGGTTTGGTTGGTTCCAAATTTTTCTAGAGCATTAAATGATGGTTTAGTTCGGTTTGAAGGTGCAATTTAACCAAACCCAACCCAACCATACATGTCTATATTTTATTATTATATATACTTAGTCTAATTATGAATTAGAACAATAATCTTATTAAGTCATACGTGTCAAGGTGCTCGCTTAGGCGTGTCTAGGCGTCCCCCTAGGCGGCAAGGTGCTCAAGGGCTGCGCTTAGGCAAAGCCACCTTGCCTATAATATCACAGTGACCTAGTTTGTGGGTCTAGTTCTATATTTATGTATTTTAATGCTTAATGTGGCTATCCTAATGTTCAAAATCAATATTGTTGCATGGGTTATGTGCCAAATATAACTTGTATTTCGATCTAATACTCTTTTTTGTTTTGACCTGGATCTAATACTATTAATAATTTAATACGCATCTTTTGATTTTTCTTATTTTGCACCTTCAATTCAGATTGTATTCAATAGCTATTCTATGAAGGATAGTGATTGCATTGCTTAATAATTGTAGCTATGTATGATAATAAATATATTATTACTTGTTGATCACTCTCTTACATTCTAGAAATGTATTTGGTTTTTTGTCATACATAAAATATCTATATAGGGAGATCGTCCATAAATATGTATACAACTACATATCTAACTATACGATGTGTGTATATGAGTGGGGAGTGTTCATAAAACCGTGACATATATGTATAGATACATAAAACATATACATAAATTAAAGTTTTTAATGGTCGCCTAGGCAACGGTTAGTCGAGCCTAGTCACAAGGCATTCAGCTGGAACGCCGTGTCGCCTTGACGCCTTAACAAGTAATAAAGGTATATGAGTATAGAGATTAAGTTGGAACGACATCACCAACGTAATAAAGGTCACTGGCTCTACAGAACCAATCGTTCGAAAAGTCTGAGAATCCTGCATCAAAAAACCATAACTACCATATGTGACATTGCAAGTACAAGCATCGAATAACTTAGCAACAAACATTAAACTAAAGGAAAAATGAGGAATATAATGAACATATTGAAGTTTGAGACTAGGTGAGACATTAACACTACCACATTGCTGAACAGTTTCAATGACTCATCCGCCAAAGTGACAGATGAGGTAGGAGTACGAGGTTCAATGAGGAAAGATGTTTCATACCGGTCATATATTGGGTGGCTCAGAGTCAACAATCTAATGAGAGCTAGATACCAACATAGAGGTCCCGACATTCTCTTGGTTGGAGGCCAGATGTGCCAAAGATGTCGCTGCGATTGCATGATCACGGAGTCCCTTGGTCGTATAGATTGTCAGGAGTCTGTTGAGAGGCCTGCAGAAGTTGCTGAGTCCCAGCTGAAGAGTTGGTAACAGACTGGTTATCTGATCCTTGGGCAACGTGGATAGTCCTAGTGTTACGACCGCGCCTATAAGGATGACCGTGCTTTTAATAACACTTTTCCTCCAGATGGCCTAACTTGTTGCAGAAAATGCATTGTGGATTAGGGGGACGTCCCCCACGGCCACATCCTTGTCCATGGGCCACAACATTGATCAAAAGTTGCGACTCTGGTGGAGAGAGGTCAAGTGATGAACATCAGACTACTGAGATGAGAGAAGACATCTTCTAGAGTGAGAAAGGTGTCACCAGCCAAGATCATACTGCAAACTAGAGCATAGATTGGATGAAGGCCATTGAGAAATTCGACCGTGACAAAATTGGCCCTCTCTTTGGTTTGATCCTCGGAAGAGACGAGCTGAAAATTGTCAAGCTATTGTGACAAACTGACAACAGAATCAAAGTATTCATCAAGGGCCTTATCACCCTAATTTTCACCAAACAATTTATCTCATATTTCATAAAGCCTTATAGCATTCTTTTCTTTTGTGTAGTGACGACGGACAACGTGCTACAATTCTTTTGCAGTTTTGTACAATATGTACTTGGAGGCAATAGAGGGTTCCATGCTGTTCAATAGCCAGTTTTTGACTTGACTATTTTTCCATTTCCATTCAGGGTATGCTCAATAGGTTTTCCAATGAATTTCACCTTATCTCTGGACTCCTGAATGGCTTGGATAGAATTCATCCTGAGTAGGTAATTATCTCCATTCAACTTGATCTTGGAGATATGATCACTATCATTATAGACAATGGTCCGAGGTGAATCTTTGCCATCAACCATGTCTTCAGACAAGATGAAAGATTCATACTAGTAGGATGTCGGTGGAGAAGGATATCAATGTAGCACACCTGTAGAACAACAATAGAGAAGGATATCACAGTACCACATTGGTTTGAACAACGGTGGATATGACCAATCACTAGTAAGATGCAAAGTGAGAGGAGAATGTCGGAAAGAAGCATGGCTTGAAACACTGTGATAGGAACGAGATAATAGATTCTTATCAATTATTAGTACTCATCCATGTACGTAGAGAATATACATGGGGAGGAAATTAACAAAAAAGAAAAGCCTGTGGTTGTTACAACCTTATTTTTAGAAACGAATCCCTACAACGTCGAAGTCAACACGCAACAAATCAAATCTGTTAGGTGACGAAGGAGTGGAGTACTAGTCAGATTCCCACGAAGATTGTTACGCAGAAGACACCAATCAAGGGGCTGCAGGTGTAGCTCCAAAGGGGACAGTGACCTACGACTCCCCGACCGAAGATCAGGCAAACGGGGGGCTAAAGGGCCACAACGGTGGTTGACCTAGGCATCGGCCCTGCGGGCTGCAGGCGCACGTGCCACCGGCATCCGAGCGCGTGGGCGGGAAGTGACAACGGCTGGAAGGGGCACGAGGGGTGGGCGGTGGGGTGTGGGAGGAGAAGATGAAGTAGAAGAAAAGAAGAAGAAGAAAGAAAAGGAAGACCAACGCCGGGGAAAAAAGGGCACTCCTTTTTGGAAACTACACCGCTGTTTGATGCTATGTGAAGAGCAATGTTTTAAAAAGCGGGAAGCGGGAGGCGTGCGACAACACCTTGTGGCCGCTTGAGCGCCGATCGGGTTCTCAGGCAGGCACTTTTTGAAAAAAGCGGGTACTTAAAATTCTTATATATTTTATTAGAAAATTATACTATTTGTATATAAGTAATATATTTATAAGGAAATTTTATACTTATGTAGACACCCTACATAACAAATAAAACACCCAAAGTAGTTTTTGGTAATACCCAAATAGTTTATTGTTACTGTAGTATATATATTTATAACTTTATAATTATATACTAAAATGTATTAAGCTGTAGAAGATATATAATGCATCAATGTACATTATGCCGTAAACAATAGAATATATAGAATGCTTTTTATAATGTATTAATATCCAGCAAACAATAGAATATATTGTACTACTGAATGGATTAATGTATTGTATAAGATAGAAAGGTACAGATTATATAGTATGCAACATATAACTAGATATATAATGTGTGTATTAATGTATTGTATAATGTATCATACAGTGATGTTTCATATTATACAATGTACAGAAGCAATGTATTATACTATTAGAGACGTATAATATTGTATATTCTATTACATGCACATATAGTAAGTCATGCACATATAGAAAGTCAACATATAGTACCAGCAACAACATTTGACTACAAAAAAAGAAAAAAGAAAGAAAAAGTACAAAAACCATCACCCAAAAAGTCGGCGGCCAAAATCGGGCGCCCAAAGCAGGGATCCAGGCTGGCGCACAGGCAGGCTAAGCGGGTCTGAGGTGGCCGCTATATGGACTTTAGCCTGAGATGCCGCACAAGGCCCTAACCAGGCGATTGGGCCTCTTAGCCGCTCAGGCGGGCGTCTGGGCTGCTTTTTAAAGCATTGGTGAAGAGAAATAATTATTATGAGAATCAGGGTTACAAAGAGTTATATATATAGCATTGTCTCAAGGTATGATGTACCGAAGACACTACATAACATAAGCTAAAGTAATGCTAATGGGTCTGAGGAGAGTAAACCCAATTAGCTAATACAAGAGAAAATAAATAACAGAAAATACCACCACCATGTTATCTATTTGCTACTTCAAAAAAGACACAACATAATGTCTACTAATTAAATCCAGTACAAAAAAACTAAGCAACTTTCTTAGGTAGGTACTGTGTAACTAGTGAAAATCCATGTAGGTCGTTCTCTGCAACACACTTTGGTGGGTAATATTAAAGTCTTCGCTGTTAATGCCTACTATATTACCTCAAATTGCCAAACTATCAGGCTATTGCTCTTTCCAAAACCATCAGCGATGTTTGAACGCATGTTGAGAAAATGCTACACCGTTTTATGGCCTTTACAATTATAGAGAATTTGCAGCACGAATTGCGTGTTACAGTGCAAGTTACCTCATAGAGTCTTCATTTGAATCCACCTTAACTCCTTGCTTATCTTAAGCAATGTTTTAGAAAGCGGGAAGTGGGAGGCATGTGGACATCACCTTGTGGCCGCTTGAGCTGCAGGCGGGCGCTCAAGCGGACGCTTTTTGAAAAAGCGGGTTCCTAAATTCATATATAATTTTATAGGAAATTACACATATATGTATATAAATAATATATTTTTAAGGAAGTTCCATACATATATAACCATGTGATGAGTATAAAATAACCAAATTAACTCAATCATAACATACTAAATATAGTAATATATTAAATTAGTTATACACAACACTAGCCAATAGCCAACGTGATATATATACACTAGTGGTACACACTACATAGTACATGAATATATAGTAGCAGGCGAAATGATATATACATTATACTATAGTGGTTCGTACTACATAGTATAGAACATTATACAGTTGTAGGCAGTGCATGATATGTACATTATATAGTTGTACCTATTGCTTACAACAAAATACATCTACATAGACAGTACATTAGTTGTACACATAACAAACAATAAACAAACATATGAATGTATAAGCAGGTAGCAGATATGAGTATAGTACATTAGTATATAAGTAGTAGATCAGTACATAGCAGAGCAGCACTGCATGCATAAATGATAAACATCTAATGTAGGTGCAGCAGTTCATACATAAAGATGTAAGATGGGTGCTGCAGTACATACATTCAAAGCTTGCACAATGTAGGAATGATTTTGATACATATTAACTTAATTAATAATTAGAAACACAAAGCTACCTTGATTTACAAACATAACATACAGAACTATGCACTAATATATGCGTAGTGTAAAATGAATGCAGCAATTTCAGGCTTTCTTTTGGCCCCAGAGGCCAATTTTTGATTAAGCGGGCTGAAGCGGCCGCCTCAACAAGAAGTGAAGCGGGCGGCTAGGCGTGTCAGGCGGCTGGTAGGCGGCCACTTCTTACTGGCCCGCTCCACTGGCGCTTATCCCACTAACCAGGCGGAAGAAGGCTTGGGCCGCTTGAGCGGCCGCCCTGAGCCGCTTTTTAAACACTGATCTTAAGTATGTATTTGAGATACCATTTCGTACCTTGAAATAGAGCATTAATTGATGTCAATGCTAGCATCATTGTTTCTAGTACTGAACTCTCCAAATCCCTGTTAAGCGGCTGCTAAACGGATTACAGTTAGGACTTAGGCGGCCGCTTAAAGCCTGCTTCACCTTCTTGACCGCCCGCCCGAGGGCCTTCTTTGAGCGGCCACATGGGCCCGCTTTTGGTTTGGGTGGCCAAACTCAGGCCCAATCCTCAAGCTCAATTATTTGCCGGCCCACATGGATTAAAAAGAGGCTGTTTAATAATACTATACTAGTATAATAGTACTACTGTAGCATACATAATACATTACTTCTGTAGCATACATTACTGTTGTACACACATAATATGTAATACATTAGTGTATAATACATGATTCTATACTACATTAAGTACATTATCTATCTATTGCAGAGTGCAGACTGTATCTTGTACCTTATATATAATAATACTGTCTACTGCATATTAGTATTTTAATTTATAATTCCACAAATTACTACAGTCAGAGTATGAAAACAGACTAAAGTATAGTTGTATTATAAATGGTTTACATTGTGGTGAAGGATGATTGTTACACTAAATACACGATTTAAAGGTTTCTAATTGTATGGAAACATGTGTATTTTTCTATAAAATTGTATAAGAATTTAGGCAGCCTCTTTTTCGACAGGCACCCGCTTGAGCGCTCAAGCAGCCACAATTTGCTGTCTGAACGCCTGCCGGCTCCCGCTTCCCGCTTTTTAAAACATTGACTAGCATCAAGGCTCATGATAATGGGATTCCTCGGGCACTTGTAGGATGCTCTAAAATAGTGTTCCAATGGGCAAATGCCACACCACTTATGGTCTGCACGATTGTAGAGAATTTGCAGCGACAACTGTGTGTTCCAACTTTCAGTGCAACTTCTCCCTGCATAGTCTTCATCTCATCTTCACCTTAACTCCTTGTTTATCTCGACTACGTGTTTGGGGCACCAATTTTACCATAGAGCGATTGATGTCAATACCAGCTCAAGCATCGTTGGGATTCCCCAGGCACTAGTAAGATGCTCTAAAACAGTGTTCACAAAATTACTCTGCGCAGACATTTATGCAATTCTATTTGCAGCCATAGACCGATGTGCTGCATGTGCGGGTATAGCAGGCATAAGTGGCCCCTTTCCAGGCGGAACAGTCAAATATATATTGTCATAAATACTTACTATTCAATTATATTGGGAACTGCTTTCTAATTTAATGTGAATTCGAATGGCTGTTGAATAATATTATAGTAATTTGTAGTCTTTTCAGTTAATATGCATTAGACGTATTTATCTGGTGCTGAATGTTATGTTTTTGAAGATGCTTGTGTGTTAGTAGCTTCATCAATTCCATGTGCGCGTATTTTGTCAAGCTCTATGCTTAATTTCTAGCCGTACAATGCCTAATTATCTAATATCAGTATATACAAATATTAATATATTATATGTTCACATAGTACTGTATGTCTAATTGTTACATACGTACATTACATTTGTTGTGAATATGTATTCATGCAAGCACAATGTTGACCATGTAACTCTCTGTATTATGACTATCACCAAATAGTCAGTAACACGATCTCTACCATCATGTTCACCATTGCCATATTATTGCTATTTTCATTGCCTACCCTGACAACACTTTTACCTAACCATCCCTTCTTCTTTATCTTACCACCCCCTTCTTCCGTTCCATTCCAGTTCCTGCAGTAAGGATGGAGCTGGTTATAGTACAGGTGTTGGTGCAAGTAGTGGTGGATGTGGATGTGGATGTAGAAGTCTAAGGTTACTCTCTGGTTGGTGGTGGTGGAGGTGCCAGTGGTGGAGGTAATGACAGAGAAGATGGCGGCAATGAAGAGGAGGGGGAGGTGCTGATGATGTGGCGAAGTAGCAATAGTTGTGGCAGCAGTGACAGTGGTATGGTGGTGGAGGGAAAGGGGAAGGAGGAGCACAGGTCATTGTAGTTTAGAAATCTAAACTGTCCTTGAAGGGCTAATGTGAAATAGTGCGGCTTCAAGTGCTAGGGTCTATAATAATGACCTAAACTCCAAAAACATGAGAATCTCATTCATGTAACTGATTGGAAGACATTTTCACACTCTTATGCAGTGGGCCATTGTTTTTAATTTAAAAAAGTGTATTTTTATTATTCTCCTAGTTGAAATCTCTTTTTCTTTACATCTTCCTTGCACATCCATCTTCTATTTGTATCACATAAAACTTTTCTTAGGTGCACATTCCAAAACATTTATAATAGTACTCCATGTTGTTTCATTCTGTCTCTTTTTAATTTTTATACTATAGATAAGCCAAAATTACCAGAGAATTTTGAAAAAGACACATGGGCGACATTGAAGTCAGCAATCACTGCTATATTTCTGAAGCAACCTGATCCTTGTGACTCGGAGAAGCTATATCAGGTATTGGATCTAGCACCTAGGCTATCAAGTACAATCCGTCTTTTTATAATCTATTGGAGACTATTAACTCAACTTTCCATGTGCATAGGCTGTTAGCGATCTTTGTTTGCACAAGATGGGAGGAAATCTATATCAACGAATTCAGAAAGAATGTGAAGTACACATATCAGCTGCGTTGCAGTCTTTAGTTGGCCAAAGCCCTGATTTAGTTGTATTTTTGTCTTTAGTTGAAAAATGTTGGCAAGACTTTTGTGAGCAGATGTTGATCATTCGTGGTATAGCACTATATTTAGACAGGACGTATGTCAAACAAACCCCAAATATCTATTCTTTGTGGGACATGGGATTGCAACTGTTCCGCAAGTACTTCACCCTGCTTCCGGAAGTAGAACATAAAACTGTTACTGGCATTTTGCGGTTAATTGAGAAGGAAAGGTAATACAAGACAGAGTAGGTCTGGTTATCTATGTACCTCATATATTAACCATTTTCATGTTGATAATGTACACTCTTTCAGAAATTCAACAAGTAGCAAATTATGATATCTGGATGTTTGTAAAATACGTTTTTTTGTTGCTTGCAAACATCAAATGAAACTAAAATATCTCTTGCTATTTTTCTGTTTGTTACTCGATAAATTTTTTAGATTACAATCTGAGTATCTAGAATGTAGTCAAAAAGTTTGCATTACCATTTGAATCATATAATATGTTAAATTTATTTCTTTTTTATCACATTGTAGCTGCTTCAGCACACAAGATTACCTTTTCAACTTGCCATAACGTTTGATATTTGATACTGTTAGTGATTATACAACATGTAATGAATTGGCTAAAACTAATTGGAATTTCATTGCTTCCAATAGTGCATGTAATCGTGCTTCTTTCAAGATGCACCACCTTAGCTATATGTTAATGACATTCAAGACTACCATGGATAGGGGTTGGTCCGACATTCTGAGTAAACAGATGATCTATCAAAGTATAGCTGTCTAGGCTGAGGAAGACGTTGCAGCGACATGGTAGTTCTTCATGACTTGTCTGCAATCAAGTATCATTCTCCTTTTCATTGATAGGAAGATGATTACCGACAATAAAGTGAAAATGCTGTCACTGACAAATAATCAGTTAATGTAATCCTAGCTGTGTAATAATATATTAAGTATTGATGGGGCCAATGATTAACATAGCATGATGAAAATATGAGCTACTGAGAAAGTGTGGGATTGATATACACTGTTGACACGAGTGAAGGTGATAAGCTTAATACAAAAGAGGTAGGAGAAAGATGTAAAGCAGGGAAAACAACTATATATAGGTTGAGATCAAGGAAGCACAGACACGTTTCTAGACACGGACACTGACACGGATACGGACACGGGACACGGCAAATTTCAAAAATGTAGGACACGGACACGGCATTGGATGAAGGGAAAATGTTTTTTTAATATATCAATATGTGTGGATGTATGATGTATGAACTGGAATTTAGTTTTAAGTTTGTCCAGATTAAGGTATCTATGTATATATAATCTTACATGCATGTAGAGGTGTGTCTTTGTGTGTGTAGTAGATATAATGTGAAGAACAAAACTAAACACTTAGTTTTTGTAAATATAGTATATTACAGAATATTTATATATATGAGGTTCATATTACTCATTTAACCAGCTTATTAGACCATAATTTGATTCATAATTATATATATAATCTTATATGCATGTAGAGGTGTCTTTGTGTGTGTAGTAGATATAATGTGAAGAACAAAACTAAACACGTAGTTTTTGTAAATATAGTATATTACAGAATATTTATATATATGAGGTTTCATATTACTCATTTAACCAGCTTATTAGACCATAATTTGATTCATAGTATCTGATTCAGTGCTTAAACTTTACATATTGTTTTTTCTTTCAACAGATTTGCTTGTAATTGTGATCAGATCTTAGCTCTATGTGACATTTTCTCAGTGATAGGACATGAACAGCAGCTGTATATTCAAAATTTGCATCGTCAAATATGGTATTATAGCAGCATCTGCTGTAGTGAAGTGTCTAGGAAGTGTCCGGGCAGTGTCCAGCTGTGTCCGGTGTGCTGAAAAAAACTAAATTGAACTGGACACGTCCCAGCCGTGTCCAAAACGTTTTGGGCCGTGTCCGGAAAGTGTCCGTGTCCAAAATGTGTCCGACACGGACACGGGGGTTGTCTAGAAGTGTCCGTGCTTCCTTGGTTGAGATACAACCTGCAAGTTCTAACTACGTCCACCTTGTAAAGCTCGAAAGAGGGATCCAAACCCTCGCCAGCCCCCTGACGCCAGCTCAAACATTTTTTCCGACGGCCGGTTTTGGTTATATGTACGAGGTCTTTAATGATGCGTTTGTAATAGCCTATGTGTCCCAAAAGAAGCTGCTACACCCGCCGCCCCTTTTCAGTAGATGAGATTAGGATGCAAGGGCTTGCTTTCATGAACATTCAATGAAGGTGCGTGGCTTCTTTGAATGTCCAGCTGATTAACTACTACATCTAGTGATGGGACTGATCCCGAAAGAGTGGTCTTTCTTTCGGGTTATGAAATCGCTTAGATTGAAAAGCAAAGCTTCTATTTTGGTATCTTTGTGAGATGTTGAAATTCCCTTTTTTGAATAGAAGGAAGGAGGCACTTGATATGTTTGGGTTCCATTAATGTTGTGTGTGACCTACTCTCACACACCATGTCTCCCCACCATTCTGTGAGTGTTTGACACGTCGTTATTCCATCTTGCTCATCTTGCAACAACTTATCTTGCCTTTCCTGACAGCAATGAATGAACTTAGTTGGCTACTGCCTGTGAAGACTGGAGAAACAGAAGGGACCCCTTTCCGTGTGAGGCGCAAAGCGACACCATGAGTGATGGGAACAATGACATTTACAATAAAAAGCCCTATCATCTCTTCAATCAGGTGGAGGACAGCATTCCCATGTTGATATGACCCACTAAGGATTTTCTAACTGAGTTGTCTAAGTAGACCATTATCTAGTAATTGTCTATAGCAAGAAGTTTTTCTTACTATTGACAACTTATAGATCCATTCCTGTAACTCCTAGCCCAAGGAGAACATATTTAGTGAAATCAATAGCAAATAGATACTTGGTAAGGCGGTGGAGCACCTAGGTGTCTAAACATTTCATCACAATTTACCTATCTATATGCATAGGTTTTATGATTTTCTTAAATGTCCACCTCTAATATATATATTGTTTTGATTTTTCATAATCATTTACCCCTCATAGATTTTTTATTGTTTTATTGTAGGAATATCTATACATATCTATTATTTATGATTTTCCCCAATGTCTTAGAAAACGTTAACCGGTAAGCGTGCGAACAACACCTTGTAACTAGTTAAGTGGTGAGCGGGCGATTTTTGAAAAAAAAACGGATTTTAATTTTCTATATAATTGTATACAAAATTACACATTTATATATGTAAATATTATACTTTTTGGAACTTTTATACATATCTAAACACCCTACACAACAATATAAACACGCAAATACTTTATAACACAACTATAAAACAATGATTATAGCTAACATAGTGAACATTAGACTTGTCACAGATAAACCAGCTTATACAACTATAAAACAATAAGTGTATTTATACATATAAGTATGTATGTATATATGATACAATAACAATTTTGCATCACATCACATAAGACTTATCATAGATATCTTACTAACTTATTGCGACCTTTACATATAGCCAATTAATCATGCATTACAGCAGTACATTGAGTCAAAGTATGCATTTTAAAATCTAATTAGATAATAGTTACATATAATTTACTTGGATGTACAATTGTACCCTATTACTAATGATTACATACAAAGTATGCATTCTAATTTAGAACTATGACTTATGATAGAACATTTAGTATATAAAAGTTTAATATATTATAGTCAATTATACTTGGACATTAAAATTTTACTTAATGTTATATACTTGCAGTAGTATTTAAAAAGGCGGGTCTAAGAAACCAAACAAGCGGGTCATTAAGCGGGTGAAGCCGACAAAAATCGACCTTTTTTTTGTGTGTGTGTGGGGGGGGGGCGCTTCAGGGGTTAATGAAACAGCTGGTGGGTTGGGCCGATTAAGTGGCTGCTCAGGCGGTCAAGACCTTTTTCATTTCACTGGTTTTCCCCTTTATATACATATTATATATGGTATGACAACGTTGTAAATTTCGTTTCTAGTAGTTTCTAATTAACATTAATTATACAGACAAAAATATAATTAAATTAAAAATGCAAGAGATAGATTCGATCAATAACTAAAGGTTTAATGTAACAACATCATACCTTTAACAAAGTAATGACCATCCTTCATATGTAGCCCCTCAAACAAAAACTTGATTGAAGGTGTAGAACAAGACGAACAAGAAAATTTGCATTGAGGTATTAAACCCTAAATAGAAATGATATTTGGCACCTAACATAAATATCAATTTTTAATATGAACATTAGGACAGTTAAAAAATATATTAAAACCCATTAATATGCCCTAGGTAAGCAAAAATAACCCAAGAAAATGAAATCTGCAAGCGCATCTCCTTGGGGACCCTTGCTGCTTGGCACATACCTTAACAAGTGAGAACCCGTGTTTATCAAAACAATCGTGAGGACTCTTCTTGAGGTTATAATGTTATATATTGCCTTTATCAGCTTGTAAATGTCAGCTAAACTCTCTCCTTTAGAAGCAAACCCAGGTGATTGTTCGATGTATATCGAATCTCTTGCAAGTTTCCTTATAGAGGTATTTTTAAATCAAGTTGACCTAATGCTCAATCCAGGCTAACATCAATAGGTTTATGAATACCCATGCAGTTAAATCTGGCCACATGGGAAAAAGGCAAAAAAGATGCACTCAAGATTCTTGACTATTGTCAAGTGTCAACTAGTCTCATCCTGAGGTGCTCCGTCAGTCCATTAAGTAGATGCTAAACAGTAGTAGGAAGAAGCGAAATAGTTGTAAAGTTCTTATGAGAACATACTGGTTGCATTTCCTCAATTGTTTGCTTTAACTTGTACGAGAAAATATCCGTACAACCATTTAGGAATAGTAACATATGTTAGTACGAGTGACTATTGGCCTTGGCCTATGTATCATTTGCCTTGCATCTCTTCAGTCCTTAATACACTTAAGTGACGATCCATTTACCCACTCAAGTATATCCAAATATCTCTCTTTTCCCTTTCTCTTTCTTTGCTCGACACCCTCAACACAACAACAAGGCTCTCAGCCCGCTGCTAGCGTTAGCCGTTGGGAGTAACTCTCTCACCAAGAATAGGGGAGCATCTCACCACTAGCATCAGTTGAAGGTTGTGGCGTGCCACCATCCAGTGGACAAGCCTCACTTCTACTACTAGCCGCAAGAGGCGGTGCACAAACAACAAGAGGTAGACTTATCATCACTGGCAAACACCTTGCATCGCCCCTTCTCAAGCCTTCGATAGGGTGCTAGTGTTGCACCGACACTAATGGCTCGTTTGTTGCCAATCACTGCATCCTTTTCTGACACCGATTCCTCACCATCCCTGAACATTCGTGCAACTTGGTCCTCTCCTATTTTCTGGGATCCTCTCGTGCTTTACATGTTTTCTTTTTTTAGGAACCACCCCCAAAGACGGGCCGCGACTGAGACCCCCCTGACAGTTAAACCACTGGTCCCCCCCACCTACCCACACAATTGGGGGGGGCATGTAAATCACGCAGAGGCCGAGCTACATGATAGGATTAAGGCTGGCTGAAGTGCACCATCGAGATGTTTCGAACCCGGGTCCCATGCTTTGGGGAGCCCGAGCCTCTACCACTGAGCTACCACTCCTTCGGTTGCTTTGCGTATTTCCTTTATAACACAATCATAACAAGAAAATATAGAAATAGAAAAGTAAGAGGACGTCGATAGTTTTCTACAATAAAAAGGGAGGGACACATGATTACTTTTTTCCCCTCTCCGCGCAATTCCTTAAGCCGCATGTTAGAGCGCTGTTTTGGTGAAAATAGGCCCCCATGTTTTTTAAAATCCACAACCCCATATTCTTGTGATTCTTTCCTACGGCCCCTTCCATTATGGTAGTGTACTCTTTACTTCTGTTTCTGTTCCCACCGTCCCTCTATACTGGTGGTGTCCTCTGTGCTTATGTGATTCTATTTGTACCGTGCTTCTATACCAGTACACAAATATATTATTATGGCTGAAAAAGAAGCCCCTACTATGATCTATGATGACATGCCATATGTTTTTGTTATCAAGTTGGGCATCGACAATTTTCTACTATGGATGAATGCGGTCCAAACATTCCTCAAATCTCACAACAAATTGAAGTACATTAACCAATCCAGATGACACATGGGTAAAGGTGAACAATCCAATACTGTCATTGCTATGGGGGTGCATGGAACCTCACATCATTGTGAAGTACATGTGCTATCACAATGGAAAGACGACGATGGATGAGATGAAACACTTCTATACCCAAGAGGAGAACTGTCTTTGTCTCTACAACGTTATAGACTGATTTTTCTTCGAGCAGCTGGGTGACCGAACCCTCAATTATTACTATGACTTGATGAGGAGCTCACTAGCCAACTCAGTTTCTTCTCACCTATTATGTCTACTGAACTCACCGGGGAACATGATTCCCTCACCACATGTCGTTTTCATAACGCTTTCAACCCCCATAACGCAATCGTTTGCTAGCTCCTACTCGACGACACGTCCTTACCTACCATGGATCAGGTGTATGCTCCCCTGTCCCAGCCAATATGGCTCCAACTTCTGTCACCCATATTGACTCCTTTGAAGCTTAGGCTGCAGTTGTTGTGATATTGCCATAGTTGTTAAGGCGGCTAGGCGCTAGACTTCTATTAGGGGGTGCCTAGGCCGTTGCCCAAGATTTTCTAGACATTTTGCCTTTTTATAAGTAATGCTGATTTTTTGATGTTTGCATTCTTAATTTCGGATAAGTAAATATTAATTTATGACATTATTACATAGTAATATATAGAATTTAGGCTAAATAACACCTAACATGACCTAAACTAGAACTGATTTGAACTCATTTGATTCAAATTTGATCTCGTTTGACCTAGTTTGCCCTAATTTGTAAAACGTGACCTAATAAGACTCAATATCCCTAAATTTTTGTATATTGACCTATGAGGCCAAATTTTGCCAAAACAGACCCTATCTTCCCAAATTAGAACTGTTCCCCTCAATTCATACTTTTTTTCCCAAATCATACCTAATGTTCTAAAATTTGACATGATTTGGCTTAAATCAAACCTAATTTTGCATAATATGACCCAATTAGACCTAACTTCCTCAAATTATTCCCTGTGATTGACCTCAACAAAATCTGTTTGACCAAATCAGACCTAATGCCACCAGATCAGACCCATTTCCCCCAAACTGGGCTTGTTTTCCCCAATCAGACCTAATTTGCGCAAATTGGACATAATTTGGCCTTAAAACCTAATGTGCATAAAATGTCCTAATCAAACCTAGCTAACCCTAATTTACCCTATATTGATCTAAATGAGGCCTAACATGGCTAAATCAGACCTAATTCTCCCAAACTAGACCTATTACCCCAAAATCAGGGCTAATTTACCCTAATTTGACATGATATAGGATAATTCAGACCCATTTCAACCATAAAATGATCCAACTCGATCAAATCCGTACCTTAATTATGCTAAATTAGCCTTTAAGTGGCTTTATTCGGGACTATAAGGCCTTAGACGACCACTCAGGTCAACTAAGGGGATGGGCCCCCAAGCTGAGGCGAACTGCCAAGCCTAGGGTGCCCAGCCAACGCCTCGGTGGGCACCCTGATAACTAAGGACAATACACAGTTGTGAACGAGGGCCTGGATTGTGCCCTTGGGCATCTACTGCAACAAGCTGATCCACACCGAGGATGTCTGGTACTTAGCACGGCTAACCCACTTACTATGGGTGTAGACTTGGCAGAGGTATTGCACATATGGCCTAGACTCCACAATCCCATGTTAGGCGGGACCCACTACGGTGAGCAACACATCCTTGCAATCTCCATTAGAATCACCTCTCACTTCTTACTAACAAATGAAGACTGCGAACACCCACATCACGCGTCATAGTAGTTAGGGGATTCTCTACTACATGTGTAGTTCGTGTAATGTTTTGCATACACATGATTGGTAAATTGGTCATCTACCAAACACCTCACCTTCGGCTTATCTTGCATCCCTGTGAATATCAACTCTCCTTTTGCAAACTTAAAAGAGGTATATGTGTCATGATCCTGTGACTGGCAGCTTCTTTGTCTCAACCTATGTCACCTTCCGTGGAGACGTGCTTTTCTTTTCCTCTTCTTCCTCTTTCATAGTGAAATGGTCTACCTTCATGACCTTTTTCTAGCGATTCACCACCCACTCCTCTACCATCACCACCACCTCGAACATCATTTGTTTTCTAAAGTCTATATCCATTGTACATGTGAAGCACCTAATTCTGTCACTTGTTGTCTCGCTCATCTGTCTTCTTTTGTGTATATGTTTGCCACAACCTTGGGAAAACCTCTTTTCCTAAGCGCTCGACTGATGCCCTTTTGCACCCTGGGTGGAAAGCTACAATGATGGACGAATTGCAAGCACTATGTGACAATGCACGTGATCTAGTAGATCCACCCATGGAAAGAATATTGTTTGCTTTTGGTGGTTTGTAGACACGATTGGTTGTCAAAGGTTTTACTAAGACTTTTAGCTTTTACTACTTTGAGACTTTGCCTCTAGTTACCCAAATCAATGTTAGTATTTTAATCTCCTTGGCTGCACATCTTGATGGGCCTATGTTTAGTTGGACATCATAAATGTTTTTCTCTAATGTGACCTATTGTAGGAAGTATAGATGGAACATGGTCATATTGCTGAGGGGAAGTATTCTCACAAGGTTTGCGCTTTAGTCGCTCTTCATATGGCCTAAGCAGTCTCCATGGGGCTGGTTTAATAAGCCAACAATTATCCTGAAACAATTCGGCTTCCAAGTTCTACTAAGAATCATTCTCTATTCTCCTACTCATCTCGAGGTCACATTCTTCTTTCTATATGTGTCGATGATATTGCGATCTGTAGTGACACTGAGGGTATCTTGAGTCCGAAAAGATCCCTACCATCCCACTTCCAAACTAGGGATCTGGAAAATCCACGATGGTTTCTCGACATAAAAGTTCTCCAATACATGAATCACAAAAGCTCCAATAGATGCTATGTCTTGGATCTGGCACAAGAGATTGGGATTACAAAATCCAAACAGCTCTCCACTTCGGTGGCTACCAAACAAAAGCTCCAAGTGACTAAGTGAGGGGGAGATCTTCCTTGCTCCAGAGAAGTATCATTGCATAGAGGAGAAACTGATCTATTGACAATTACTTGACCATATTTTTCGTGCGCCTTTGGAGTGGTCAATCGACGTATGCGCGCTCCTCTTCAAGGTGCAACATTTAATGTACTTGTGATACCTCAAGAGTGCTTCACTAAGAGGATGATCTACAACTAACCTACGCAGAAGGTCACTACTATCTTTGGCTATGTAGATGTAGATTGGGCAAGAGATGCTCACGACCGCCTGCTTACATGTGAATTCTATATCATGTTAGGCAATCACCCTGTTGCTCAGAGAAGCGAAAAAGGGTCCATCATTGCTTAATTTTGCACATAAGTTGAATACCGGGCAATAACGCATGCATGTTGTGACTTGTAGTTGGTAAGGCTGATCCTGACTGAGTTTGGGATTCCTATTCAGGCTGCAGCAAGTCTCTACTATGTCAACCGAACAACCATACGTTGCGAACTACCCAATATTATCTGAATGTAGAAAACACTTTGAAGTGGACCATGACTTTGTCTGGGATCTGGTCAAAGGCAAAATAATTTGACCAAGCCACTACCTCTAGCTCTTTTTTGACATATAGGTATCAACTTGGGACTACAAAATGTATGCTCTCCAGCTTGAGGGGGACTGCCAGTATAGGTGGCTATTGGGCTGTGTCCATTTTTTAAGTATTTGCCTTGTATCTCTTTTATCCTTGATACATTAGTGAAAATCTATTTACATCCTGAAGTGTATCCACATATCTCTGTACTTTCCTATATATTAGAGAGTCCGTACTCTTGTGTTAACTAATGTGATGTAGACCCTAATCTCGGTTACAAGATGACATAGCCTTCAACAATTTTAGGATGTAGTTGATGACAAAGCAATATCAAATTGCACCATCCTTGTGCCAAAATGAGATATGGAAACAAATGATGAAATGCAATGTTTGAAGGAATGACATTCGTAGAGTTGGAAAAGTGTAAGAAGGAACATTACAAGGAGTGACAAGATCTGCAAGTGAAGTTGGAACCTTGATGGGGAAAATTTTTGGTGTGGTGCTTGGCTTCTTACACAGATGAACTTCCGCAACCAGCGGATGATATGCAATTGTAACCACATAAGAGTGAAAGAATATAAACAAAGGGGGACATTACTGTCAAAGATGAGGGGTCTTTAACAAAAGACAAGCTATACCCACAAGGAAGACATATTCACTAACCTACATCTTGTTCGGATCAAAGAAATAGTACTCAACTCTTCGAGAATGGTTAGACAAATGGACAACACAAAGTGAAAGCTTATAAAGCCCAAGATCCAAATCATGATAAAAAATACACAAAATCAAAGGTCATCATCATCATCTAAGCCTCAATCCCAACCATGTTGGAGTCCTCTACATGGATCCTTCTTTTCCAATCAGCTCTAGTATGGGTCATATTCAGATTAAGATGTAAATATTCAAAATCTCTTGTATAACATTCACTCTCGTACACGGTCACAGAAATCTTTTGGTATTGCTACTTTTATGCTTTGTTGATGAACTAAAGCTCACATTTCAATCTACATGCTAGCTTGCCGAGTAACTATGTAAGCTTTGGAAAGCACAAAGCGGGAAACGAGCAACTAAGCCTCCCCGACTGCTTATATCTAAAAGGCCAAGTGGGAAACTAGCGAAACAACGTATATGTTTTCATTTTAGTAATTCTACAATACTGAATTATTATGTAAACACTCCTTACCAATCTAAAGGATTGATATTTATTTGATACATATTTAGTTTAAGAACTTGTAAAATAAAACTCATTATATTACTAACTTGCTTAACTGCTAAATAGCAATTGTTCATCATCATCATCATCTAAGCCTTAATCCCAACTATGTTGGGGGTCATTACATGGATCATTTTTTTCCAATCAGCTTTGTTATGGGTCATATTTTGATCAAGATGAGATTTAAAATATCTCTATAAGCTCTTTCCAGGTTAATTTAGGCATGCCTCTTCTTCTTTTAATTATGTTGCATAGGCGCGTTAATTATGCAGTACTCGCTGTGTGTTGCACATGTCCATAACATCTCAGATGGCACTTGCATAACTTGTCCTCAATACTCGTCACCCTCACTTTGTCCCTGATATAGTCATTTCTCAAGCGATCTTTTCTTGTCTTCCCACACATTCATATCGACATACACATTTTAAACACATTCATCTTGTTGAGACCTTGTTTCTTCACCGCCCAACATTTACTCCCATATAGCATGGTTGTCCGTATAACAGTTCTATAGAACTTACCTTTTAATTTGAGATGGATCTTCCAGTCATACAATACTCCAGTTGCACTCCATTTCAACCATCCTAAAGTGATTTTCTGGCAAACATCGTCTTGAACATCTCCATCCAATCGAATAGTAGGACCTAAATAACGAAATTTATCACATTTTGGTACATCCACTCCGCCCAACTTGGACCCACCATTCAACAATTCTAGGTTGGCTGAAATTGCAATGCATAAACTCAGTTTTGCTCCTACTAATAATCAATCCATTTGATTCCAACACATTTCTCCAAAGTTCAACTTTATCTACCCATCTTTAGTTTTGTCTATCAACACAAAATCATCAAGATATACCATGCACCAAGGAATATCATCCTAAACATGCTTTGTCAACTCATCTAACAAGAACAAATAGATATGGGCTGAGTGTAGATCCTTCATGTACCCAACTGTGGTAGATAAAATTTGGCGTCCCTCCTCCACGAGTCTTCACATTTGCAATTGAGCTGTCATAGATGTCTTTAATCAAGTCAATGTATTGGGTTGGCACACCCTTTTTCTCCAAAACCATCCACAATACTTCCCAGGGTACTTGATCATAGATCTTTTCCAAATCAATAAAAAACATACGAAAAGATCTTTTGCCCTCTCTTTATACTTCTCCGTAAGGCTCTTTTTAGAAAAATAACATATGTTGTTGATCTTCTAGGCATGAAACCAAATTGGTTTTCCTATATTTGCGTTGTAGATCTTAGCTTTGCTGAATAATCCTCTCCCAAAGGTTCATAGCGTGACTCATCAACTTGATACTGTTCTCAATGATCTGTTGTAGTGTTTCTCTACTTATCAAGCATCTTCTTGGTCTTCATAATATTATTTAAGAAACCGCATAGCTCCATCATCCTCCATACTCTCCCATACATCAATGAGGATACCGTCTGATCCACATGCCTTTCTCACTTTCATTTTTTTATAGCATTCTTGACCTCAAACGGTGAAACTTGCCGTGTGTAAATGATATCTCTTGTATTCTTGTCACGCAAGTCTCTTACATTATTCACACTATCTCCATTGGAATGATTATGAAAGTAGTTTCCCCATTGGTTCATCATTCTTTAACAACTCTCTACCATGTTCATTCTTGATGCATTTTACTGGACTCAAGTCTCTTCCTTTCCTTTCTCTTATATGAGCCATTTTATATATATCTTTATCCCCTTCTCTTGTGTCCAACTTCTTATAAATCTCTTGAAAGTATCTAGACCTTGTCTCTTGAATAACATATTTAGCTTCTTTCTTTGCTTGGTTGTATCTCTGAAAAGTTGGATCATCTCGAGATTTGGGGCAAACTCCCACAAATCTCCTTTTGAGTTTAATAACCTTATGTACTTTCATCATTCTACAACCAAGTCTCTTCCTATGGAGGTCCACATCCATTGTACTCCCTCAAAACCTTTTTGGCAATTTTTGTTATGTATGAGGTCATATTATGCAACATAATGTTAACATTTGATTCCCAGTTCCAAGTGTCCTCTTGGATGAGTTTATTATAAAAGCTGATTTCTTCTTCTTTAAGATTCCACCACTTGCTCCTGCTATCTTGGTTTCTGTTATGCTTGCCTTTGTTGATCTTCATGTTAATATCTAAAGCCAACAACTTATTTTGGATGGTGAGTTCTTCATATGGGATCACTTTGCAGTCCTCGGATATTGAACAACCCACCTGCCTTGTACCCACTCTTGAAAAATAATCTTATGAGAATCTCTTTCCATGAAATGAGTGTTTGCCGAAATCATATCATATGCAACTGCAAAATCTAATATTTTCTCTCCTCTGTTTCTGTTGCCATATCCAAAACCTCTATGAACTCTCTCATAACTAGCATTGCTACTCCCCGCATGGCCATTTAAATTAGTTACAATAGCAATCTTCTCTTCTATCGTTATTCCTTGTATCAACTCATCCATGTTATCCCAAAAATCTTTCTTAGCCTCCTCGCAACTTTGGGGGCATAAGCGTTAATAATGTTAAAAATCTTTCCCCCAAGAACAAAATCAAACGTATATAGTAAAATAGGATCCTATGGTCAAATTTGTCACATGATAATCTGTTGGCAAGCGTTGAAGAAGGCAACTACATAATCAATGATTCACCTAAGTATATTATCATGCCATAAATATATAGGGACTTTCTTAAAATTCAGGCAACAACAACTTTACTGTTGGTTTTGATGCTCTACACCATTATTTTGTTGAGGGTTGTAGGTATGCAAGTGATGCACGATCCCACAAGAAGCAAACAATGCTTTCAAAGGTGCATAAATGTAAGAGGATTGTCTGCCGGATAATCCTTAGAGATGCTAAAAGTTTATGTTGACTCCTGTTGAACTTGATCCTTTTTGAACTTGTTTTATAACTTTTATCTGTAAGTTAGGAACTCTGTTTCTGCTTGCTCCCAACATTTTTTTTTTGTGTGTGTGTGTGTGTGTGTGTGTGTGTGTGTGTGTGTGTGTGTGTACACTGTTAGGATATCTATCTGTGAGTTGTAAATAAGTACACTTAAGAGGTTTGTACATTGAGTCCGGACAAGTGTTTAGTCCCATATCATCAAAATGGGTTATTGGTTACTTCCCATCCTTGTATAAATAAGC